>CM060901.1:817295607-817920607 GCA_030737815.1 Allium fistulosum | reverse complement strand
TAAGAGCAAATTTCTCTTCCACAAGCACATAATCAACAGCTATGCAGGCTTGGCCGGAACACACACCCCACTTTCCTGTAGCTACTCGCTCCACGGTTATCTTAAAATCATGAATTTATCAGGAGAATATGGATTCCCAAAGTAAAATTCATGTTTATTCAAATGCTATCATCATTCATCACTCTCCCTTAAGGACATTAAGGTTACACTTGCAACCTTATTAGTGGAAATTACTGAATGCCACATTGAAATCATTAATTGCTACAAGATCAGCATGCACACCACCTTGATTTCCATCGATAACATGAAAAGTGTAACAAGAGAGTGATGCTACCATTGTTCTATAACAAATATAGTTGTTATACATACTTTTTTTAAGAAAATACCTTTTTATCTCGATCACTCGAGAGGGAATCTATGATTGCAGGGCATTTACCTCCAAGCTCAAGAGCAATAGGTGTTACATGCTTTGCTGTTGCTGTCATCACAATACTCCCAACTCGTGCGCTTCTTGAACAAAATGAGTCTTGTAAGCTCTAACAAATGTTTTGAATATACACTTTAATATGGTGCACATATACTATAACACATTTCATGTGCTATAATTTGTGACACAAATGTAGATAAATACCTAAAGAGGTTAGTACAGATGATAGGAAACGCTTCATAAATATCAGTGTCCAAGGTCGAATCTTTACCACAACCGATCACTTTATAGGCGGATGAAAACAGACAATTGCCGTCGGAATCGACGTCCCCTCCATGGGACAATTGAACGGTCTATAATCTTTGGATTCCACGGTGTTCTTCCAGAATATGCCCAGATTCGAGATGCGATCAAGATTACGGATCTGTTGCAGCTCGAGTCCCGGCACCGCCTTGAAGCCTGGCGAGGCAATGACCTGATATGTTGATTTGTGGAACTTGGGCTGCCATTGAAGCAAGGTAGGCATCGGCGTTAGGGTTTTGGTTTCCATTATTCAGAAACAAGGAATTATTTGGTGGGCTTTTTCTTGAGGATAATGGATGAGATTTAGGAAGGGGCGTTCTACCTTTTGGAGAAGCGTGAAACATGGTGAGACCTGATACACGGGGTGGGTGAAATTTCTTTTGATAATTTTGGCACGGTCTAAGGCCGTTCCAAAATTTCCACAGTCTGTAACCGTGGTAATTTATTTTATCACGGCTTAGGTCCATGGTAAAATTGCCATGGCTTAAGACCGTGGCAATTTTTGCGCATCTGGGTGTGGCAAATTGGGCTGTAGGTGTAGTAATTATAAAAGACCGACTTATTTTAAGATTTTAAAAATCTTTATCACCATTTAAAAATCACTATTTAAAATATTTTATAAAACTATAAATTTATAATCTCTAAAAATCATACCTTTAATTTTATTTAAAATTTCCTTCCCTTTGCAGTTCGAGAATTTTTATTAATATATATTTTTTCGAAAATCACTAAAAATCTTTTTAAAAACTAATTCTTCGTTTTATAGTATTTCAAAAGACTAAAAATATGGCCCAAAGTCACTGTAGCACTAAACAGGAAAAACTCATCCATGTCATAGAATATGGCATCTAATATTATATGTCAAATTATATGAAAAATAAAAATCAATAGTGTATGGAATCCTACTGGATCCCTCCAACCCGTCCCCCTGCATCACACACATTATATAATCATAAAATATAAATCAACCGCTTCGAGGTGGGATAGTATACAAATGGTCATCTGCTCTTGTACGGGAACGTAATTGGGTATCATCCGTTCCAAGGGGAGGAGTATATCCAAACCAACAATACAAAATAGTAAATTATCCAAACATTCAATTTGCATTTTTTTATCAACTATATATCATACTAGTTAACCAAAAAGTTGAGTTTAACTCACATTGGTTCTATATACGATAATTTACAAGACTTAATTTGTATATATGATTGTTCTATATCCTCGATAGTTGGTATTTCAGCAATCGGTTACTTCAGCTGCTTTATTAACATCATTCTAAGATAATTTATTGCTCCATTGTGCATGATTGTCCTTTGTCGAAAATGACTAAACCAAAAGCACGAGTGGGGGCCATGCTATGTTGGGCTGCTCCCATCAAAAGGGTATTTTTCACATCTTATCTAGTTTGGATTCGGTTGTGCACTTAGATATGGAAATATTTGTATTCTCGATAAGGTATGGCAGGTTCCGGCTTGGAGGGTACCGAGAAGTTTTCTCAGAGTAAATGGGCTTCTCAGAAGTATATTACTAGAGGTACACTTTAAGGGGGGTGCACCTTCTTTGTCATTTATTGGAAATTTTCCTTTCCTTGTTTGATTCGAAAACCCTGAATTTGTTTATCTTTAAATTACCACGAGTAGAGCCAATTCTTCATCACGACATTTAAGTATTGATTCAGTCCATTCTATCAAGTTTGGATTGTTACCTTATTTAGTCCATTCTATCAAGTTGGACTGTTTTCCTTGTTCTATCCATTATGTCCAGTTTGGATTTCACTCAGTTTATTTCCATTCTTTTAAGTTTGGTTTAATATTGATTACGCCCATTCTTATTTTGATTTGTTTCCTGATATTTATTTCTGCTCTTGCCTATATGGATGTTATTCTTGTGAGGTAAAAACCTGTTCCGTGTCAGTAGCGTGGTCTCATAGAACTTTTAAAGGATCCCCATTGTTTGAGTTTTCTCACGCTGGTCGTATTTCTAGACTGATCTGGGTGTTATTTTATCATAATGCTCGGGTCAGACCGAGTATTTTTCTAGGTTTCCCATGGTGTTATGGAGGTCTTGAAGGGGAGCTGAAGATTCACTCATCGTACTATTTTATTTTCCGCTGTTTTATATAGTATACCTATCGACATTTGTAAGATCAAGATTTTATAATTGTGCAGTAGATATGGTTTGTTTTTAAATCTGATATACTCTATATGTTTGGAGTGACGGTTTCTACTATCCTGGTTATATTATATGTTGTCGATTCCGCTATGAGATTCTGTTTTTCTTTGTACTATGTTCTTTTCTTTTTATTTACCCTAACAATCTGCCCTTTTGTCAATTGGATGCATGACATTGGAACACAGTAGTCGTGTTCGGTGTCGACTTTGATGGTCAAAATAGCGGGTCGTTACAAAGTGGTATCAGAGTGCGAGGTTAAGAGTGAACCTTGGTTGGCTCATAGAGATAGGGTAAGCGACACCCTAGAATGAGTTTGAGAGTATTATACATTAAAGAGCGTATTTGTTAATGTTATAAAAATATATTATGTTAATTGGTCTATTGAGTTTTTATGAATTTTGGTCAAGACGTAGGACGTCACAGTATCAATAGGGGTTTCTAAACACTTGACCAAGGCCAATGGACATGGTATTGAAATTTTTGGCAAATTAAATATTTTTCCAAGGATTATTATATTATATATATATGTATGTATAAAGGAATAATTTTCAAACTTTATGTAGGTATAGAGTGTGTTGGTTTAAATGTGATAATATTTATTTATTATCACCGTTGTTTTCTCGATTATGCTTAATTTAGAATAATAAGCATTGATTGTTGTTTGTTAATTGCTAAATTATGCTCAGTCTAATTAGTAGAATTTATAGCTTTGATTTAAAACAAACCCTTTGTGAATTAATTTTTATGATAAGTTGTTCGAAGAATATGATTAAGTTAAAAACTCGCCATTTAATAATAGTGAGTTAAGGATTGAACTTTAATAAAAAGTTGTAAATATAGTTTGAATGTTAAGATAAACATTTAGATAATAAAAATTTGAGAAAATTTAATTATAATGAAGAAGAATTATTATAATATGAAATGATTTTTATATAAAGGAAATTTTCAATAAATTTAGTTTATAAAACATGTTTAAAAAGAATTTATGAATCTAAATCCAGGAATTTTTGAAAATAATATCAAAAGGGTTTTTGAGAAATGAAATAGCAGTACTTTTGAAAATAATTGAAAGTGAATATATTTTGGGAAGTAAAATTTAAAAAGAGATGCATTTTCTTTGCATAATTAGGAGGAAATCATTTCGATTAGTTTTGTGGTTATCTGAATAATCTTCTAAGTGACAATCAGATGTTTGCTTAGGCGAACGTTTTGGAGTACTTAGTAAATTATTCTCTTTATCATTGTGCGATCAAAGTGAGTTCAAATCCGAATGAGCCAAATTTGAGATTTAATTAATAAATCTTTGAAGTTATTATATATATATAAATATATGAAGTATGCTTTCAAAGATATATTTTGAAATTAAAACCGGGTATTTAATTTTTTAGTTCCCTAAATGGAAGTCGGTTTAACAATAAAAAGTATTTCTAATAAGAAATTGCTTGTGATAAATAAGATTTTTTCCTTAGATAAGGTATGGGATAATTTAACACATTTTTAAATTGTGTTAAATTAAAAAAGAAGGTTTTGATAAACATTATTTTTATTAAAACCATAAAGTTGTTTATAACATCTTAGTAATGTAAACTATTTGTTGATTAGGTCAACCCATAAATATTATTCGTTTTGACACTCTAAGTTTAAAAGGTTAATAGGTTGACTCGATTTTAAGAAATCATAATTTAATTTGATCTCCATCTAGATCTTTGAAAAAGTAAAATAAAATTTGTATGTACTCTTAGGATATTGAAGAGTATTATACAAGTAAGTAAAGTGGAATAAGTTATTATTTGATGTTTTACAAAGAAATGACTTTATAAAATATTTTTAAACTTGCATGAGAATTTATGATATAATTCATGAATAATTTTAGTATTGAATTAAATACTAAGAAAAAATATAAATGATTTAGGAAATTTTTTAATATAATTAAGAAACTAAAAAATATAGAGTATAATTTTCCATTTTGTCCGAGTGAGTTGGATAATCTTCGAAGCAATAACCAAAGGCGAATGGGAAAAATGGTACAATTAGATAATTATCTATATTTTTGGACAATTAAGGAAGTTTTTAACCTAAGGTAAAAAAATTTTTTTAGTCATTTGACATTTTGAAATAATGTTAAGTGACAAGTTTTCCTTTATGGAATTTGATTGACTGTAAGTGTTAGTTTATTCCCTCATGGAATTTGGTTGATTTGATTTGATTGAGTTGAATTAATTAGTTGTGGGATTTCATATACTATTGTCTATAAAGTTTAAATTTATAGACCAAGGATTTTAAATTGTTGTTATTAGGACCTAAATCCTAGTGATTTTGAAAAATGGTGATTTTTGATGATTTTGGGAAAGGAATGATACTTATTCACTCTAGTTGATGTTTTCGGATGAACCAGAATACCACTGGACACTCCATATTGTTTTGATTCTTGAGTTTCACCATACTTTATTAGGAGGAATTCCCCTCCTTGCCATTTTGATTTTGATCTTTGATTTTTCTCGTCTGAGAAATTTGAAAACAAATTTTTGATTGAAAAACTCGGGCATTTAGGTCTATATTATCATTTGAAATAACTGAATGTATAACATCTATTAAAGAATATTCTCTATATTTTGTTGCATATGATTGAGATATGGTTGTTGATTGCATGTAGGTTTATATCATGCTAGTTTTTTACATATAGAATTACATCATATTGCTGTAACGACCCAGAATTTTGAATAAATTAAATTGAGAATATTTAATTAATTTTAAATATTTGAACGATGATTTAATTTGAATCCCCGATATAAATTTGAATTTTGCGATTAAATTATAAAATTTAATCTGTTGATAGTTGAATAAAAATTTGGATCTTCAATTTTAAGCTGAAGAAAAATATTTCAAAAGCATTTAAAATTCGTATTGATAATACTGAAGATAATTAAAACTTCAGAATCGAATTTAAAATAAATGTGATCAGTTTGAATCTATATCGTTCGTATCGAATTTAAAATTAGCCGTCCGAGGCACAGTCTCGAAATTCGACGAAACCAGTTCCATTGGATCTGTAATATTGTATTATCGTCGGATTTCAAATATCGTATTTTTTGGTGTTTATATGTGAGCACACGACGTGTAAACACATCGAAATTTATTCAAATTCGAATTTAAATTTAAATTTAAATTAGTCAACAATCAGCCACTAAACTCTCTCCTCTCGTACAAAACAACATCATCTCGTTCCCTTTGTTTCAGCCTTTAAACACGCCGAGCATGTCGTTCGTTTTAAAATATCTCGTTCTCCCTCTGTTCAAACATTTCAAACGAGAAGAAAATAGAACGAAACAAAATAATGGCAGTCGAGTCCCCTCTCCCCCTTTCAACTTAATTCACGAATTCGAATCCCTCCTCTCTGTAATAAAAATCGAAACCCAAGGCAAATTCAAAGTTTAAATGGCGGCCTCCCCTTGCTTTTCCTTTTCATTCGAATCATCTGGGGGGTGGCAAGCGTGCACGCGAGCCTGGAGCGCGCGAGTATCAGGGATTCGCGAGCATCGCGAAGTCGAGGCGGCGACTAGGGCTTCGAGATGGGCGCGACTGAGGGTGAGTCTAGGGCTGTTCTCGAGCATACTGGGCATGGCAGTTTTGTCGAGCTCGCGAGGGCAGGCGCGATCGACAGTGGAGGACGATGGCAGTCTCGAGTTTGAGCGACTGAGGAGGCGTCTCGATAGAAGCGACGACGCGTGGGCGATCGAATCGATCTAATCAAGGCGGCGGCAACTGTTTTATAGGAGCTTGGCTGGGGTTTCTCTGGTGGTTGCGTACGCTGGCGATTCTGGCCGAGGTCGAGACCTAATTCGAGCAAAGGTATAATCGATTTATCCATTTCAATTTAAAATTGAGAATATTCAGAAAAATAAAATATATATACATGTGAAAGTTTACAGCATATAAATTCTTTGTAAGGTTAGAAACTGAGAAAAATAATACTTACCGTAAGTTATATGGACTGTTTCATTTTTAAAAATAAAATAGGTTTAAAAATATATATATATATATATATGCAGATTTAAAATATATATGTAGTTAAAAGGAGAATCGTCTAAAAGAAATGGGAAAATAAAATAAATTTTTGAAAGATTATATAAAAAAATTAGATTTTTAAATCGACTAGTTTAATTTTTAAAATAATAACGGGTTGGAGATTTAATTGTTCCAATCAACCTATTAAATTATTTAGTTGCTAAAAATATTTTGTTAGAAAGAAAATAGTTAAAAATTTAAATTATTAGTTTAAATAAAATCATTGGTTAATGAAAATTATCAAAAAGAAATTGTTATTCGATTTTTTTTGAATATTGATAAATTGTATTAAATGCTTATACAAGGTCTATAAATCGAGAAAAACAAAAGAAGGATTGGATTGCAAAATTAAAAGCTAAGGTGAGATTTTTCTCACTCGATTGAAAAGTGGATTTTACAGTTATTGATTTGATTTGATTGCTATTGGATGTGATATTAGATATAGTAGGATATATATCTATATATAGCAATATATACATATTGGCATATGTATATATTGGATTGATGATTTCCCACCTCGTATAGCGGATGAGACCCTATTGCGCCGTTAGTAAGCGGATTATTTTTATAAAACCCATATACCGCGATATTCCACCTCGAAGTGGAATTGGTATTGTGCTAACATCTGTGGATGCAGGGAAACAGGTTGGAGGGATCCAACTGGATTCCTCACCAGTATTTATTTATTTACAAATATTGATGTATATTCTGTTATCATATGTTGATATATGGTGTTGTTGTTGTGATTGACTAATTGGTGCTGTTGCATCATCGGATCCATTTTTGAAATTTAAAAATAACGATATTATTTTTAAAAGGATTTCAAAGTGAATTTTTGAAAGTATACGTTTTATTAAATTTTGGAATTGATTCATTTTAAATAAATAAGTGTTATAATTTTTAGGTTATAAAAAATTAAGAATTTTGTGATATAAAACCAAAATTTGATGTTTGGGAATATGAAATGAACTATGTTGAAGAATAGCATGAATGAAGATTTTTGAATTTATTTATAAATGGTTTATAGATAAGATTTATAAAGAATTGAATTTTTATAAATCGGAAAAATGGAATTATAAAAGGAGTTTTTGTCAATGTTGAAAAAGGGTTTATAAATGGAATTTTTCAAGAAGTAGGATTTATAAATTTTGTAAAGTTATTAAAGGAATGACTTAAGTATAAAAATTGAGTTATAGATTGATTCGGTTAATAAAATTGATTTGTAAGTTGAAGTTGTTATAAATTATAAATGGGATTTATAAACGTTGTTTATAAATCCGAAATCACTTATTTTGATAAGTGAATTGTAGCAGTTAATTAAAGGAATTATATTCACGATTTTGGACAGTGGATAAGCCTTTAAATAAAACGTGTAGGAATGTTGAATTTGGATAACGAAGTATATTCACGATTTTGGACAGTGAATATATTATTAAATATAATGGATATGTTTTGGAAAAAGCGATATTATAAAATGAAGTTAATTGTTTTAAAAGATGTTTTAAAACGTGTTAAGTATCGAATACAAAGATTTCAACATTCATTGTTGAAATAGACGTTTTCGAGAAATAAGGAAATGGTGGACTATAACATTGTTGTTATAGTAAATAATTTCCAAAAGGAAATGTTTTATATAGTATTGGGATTTCTATATCTATCTTAATTCTGAATCCCTATACTAGTGATTTCGAGTCGTCGTAACGATGTTTTACGCAACATTCGTTTTGACTCAAATAGATGTTAAAATTAATGATTTCCTTAAAAGAATGAAATGTATACTTAGTATTGATTTAAGTATATCGAATATTTTCAAATGTTGAAAATAAATAGATTATGAATTACTTATTTTTAAATAAGTATGGAAATGCTTTTCCAATATGAAATGAACTGTTTTGAGATTTTATCTTCAAAGATAAAATGAAATGTGGAAATTGATTTGAAATTGTTTTCAAATGGTGAAGTGTGGAAATTTTATATCTAGTAAAGATATTTTTTTGAAGATGAAATAATTTGGAAAATTATTTGGAATCTGGTGATGTTGCGCATCTTTATTGATAGTTAAATAACCGACTATCAATAATTACCTTGAATGGTATTTGTTGTGAATTGGATGAATTTGAATGCCACACTTATTTTTGAATAATCGCTCACTATTCGGGTTAGCCGGGAAAGGACCATGGGGTCGTATAACCCATTCTGAATATGTGATACGTCGTTATGAATTGCATTCGAAGACCGGTGTTAACCGGATATTTTTGAAAACGGAAGGATTACCGTCGAGTTACTCTACATCGGCTGATATCCGGTTTAGAGGTTTTATCACCCTTAGTGACGGGAAGTCCGGACGTGATTAGAAATTTATCCGGATATGCAAGGGCTTCGTGAGAAGTGCCTTCGGTTCTGTTCGATCCCGGAACAGACTTGTATGGATTGTGTGTCTGACGTTACAAATTGAGATATAAAGCTGATTTCTTTCAAATACATTTCTGTTGGTGGCGGAGAATTTATTCTCTTAGCTTAACACCCTTCTCTGAGACGTACGAGCTCAGAGGTTATGTAGTTGAAATTTATCAGCAATATACTCCCAATTTGGTAACGTGGCATACTGAGTGTTGCTGTGAAATGATCAGTGTTTGATCATTTGTGATATGATCATTTGTTTGATCTTATATCTTTGTGATCATAGGTTGATCATTTGTTTGACCCGAAGCATGGCTTTGTAGAAAGCGTAGCTTTGTGGACGAGACTTCGTCGAGCCTCACACCCCGGAAATGGTCAAAACAGGAAGGATGCGGCAAGGTTCTAGGGAGTAGCGCCCCTTAGTGTATGTCATTCCTTCTGGATAGAGGTGGTATCATGGTATGGAGCCCAGATACTTAACCTATGTGGTTGCTGCATTTTTTTATGTGGTTTGTTGCGAATCGGGGATCCACGGGAAGATCGGTTACGATCGGGGGATGGCATACGCGTGTCAGTAGTTACCTATTTTTGCAGAGGTAACCCGGCCTTGTGTTGGCAGAGATCCGGTTAGGTTCTCGGGTCGTCTATTCCAGGGACGTACCCATCGTGGAAAAGGAAGTTCCTTAGCCTGACCATTTGTTGGAAATCCAAAGAAACAATACGAGCCTTTACGATTTCAATTGTATAACCTGTCTCCTCAGGAGGCAGCTATAGCAGGCATAATATAATGGTACCTATGCTGGCTAAGATTTATATTCTACTTTCGAAATGTTTTCTACACTATGCACTAATAATAATATCAAAAATGATTTGATTTTGCGTAGTAAGCATCTTTGACTAACATAAGAAGAAATCTCCTCCAAGTCTGCGTTTGCATTGTGTGTGTGGTGGGAGGTCTTATGGTAGTTTCATTTTCCAAAAGCATTGCGAATTTGTTTTATTTTCTTTATGAAAAATAGCTGTTTTACGATCTCACACCAGTCACCATGACTGACTCGGAGTTTATTGTTCCCTTCTAAACTCTGGGTGCCTACCAATTTCCACACGGGCAGCCTAGAGTTATGTTATCAGGATATTCTGGATATTCTGGAGCTTTGGAAGCAAGCTGGATGGCGAGACGTAGTATTTGTATCTGATAGTATTTATTCCGCTGTGTATTCTGTATGAGGACAAGTTTATATAACTGTCCATTGTTGTATATTGACTCTGATGATTAATGTATGTATAAACTGATATAGTTCTTTGTTTTAAAAGACTAGTGATTATCTATTATATATTGTTCCGCTGCGAAATGTGAGATTCTGATATTGTTTCTATATCTGATGTTCTTCTGTTCTTCTTTCTCTCTTTCTTCTACTTCTCTTTTTCTTCTCTCTTTTCTTCTCTTCTTCTATTTAAAACCCTCACTATTGGAGTTTCCGGCACTCGATTGCTCGGCAGTCGATAAAGTGAGTATCGATGTCGAATTTTCGAAAGTCGAAAATTTCGGTACGTGACAGCGTGGTATCAGAGCATATGGTTAAGCGACAACCCTGCTCTGTTGGGTGTTACTCATTAGAGATAGAGTCAGTAGTACTCTAGAATGAGTTGAGTGTAATAATAGATATGAGCGCGTATTTGTTATTGAATATAAAATTGTTTTGTATTGTGTTGACTTATCGGTTGATTGTTTATGGATTCTGGTCGGTGCAGTCTAGCTAACTGTAATCGATAGGGGTTTCTAAACTCTAAACAAGATAAACTGACACAGTATTTTTTTAAAATAGGGTAAATGAAATAATTTTGCCCAAGACTATTTTTGTATAGAAAGGAAATGATTTTTCTATGAATTATTACAGTATATGGTTGCATGGTTGTTAGGAAGTAATAATATTGAAATGTTATCATTATTATATGAAATTGGATAAGAAATTGAAATCGTAACTCCAAAATTAAGAAATGAATCCATATACAAATGAAATTTAAGAATGTAAATTATAAATGTGACTTATAATTGGAAGTAGAATTCCAGAGAAGTATTTGGAAATGTTTTAAAAAGAATTTGAAAATTTTGGAGATTTGGAAAGTTAAATCATTTTTAGAGTTGAAAATGAATTTCAAAGGTTTTGAAAAGTATTTTAGAGAGATAAAAGCTCTAAACTCTTTTCGGTCGCTGGAAAATAATTCCGATGATGATCGCGACATCACCGGTGTTCATTTTCGGGTTTCCAAAAGAGGAATTGCTGCCAAATTGTTTTAAATGGAAGTTGTTTTGAAAATTTGGATTTTGTTTTAGAAAATTCAAAAGATAAATTTGAATTGTTTTCAAAATGGTTTTGAAAAGGTTGAAAAGACTCTGGAATACTATATAAAAATACTTATGAAATATTACTAAGTTGATAACTTATACCAATTGAATTTTGGTAGAATAAATTTAACTTAAAAGAATGAAGTTAAATCAAAGCAAGTATAAGTGAATCAATTAAATGAAAATGAAATTGAAAGTTGAAATTCATTTCGAATTCGTAAGCAAATGAATTGAATTGAATAATTGTAAATGAAAGATGAATTAAAATTCGTATGGAAATTGGAAATCCAGTTTAAATGTAAGTAGTTTTAATCGAAGTAGAATTAAAATAAATTGAATTGATATCAATTTGAATTAGTAATTGGAACTAATTTAAGATAGTGCAGTTGTAAATGACAAATAATTGATAAAATTCAATATTTCAGAATTGAAAGTGAATTGAATCCAAATGAAATTTGAAATGTAAAATTGAATAATAATAGATATATAACTTCAATAGTGAAGTAAAGAATATATAAGAAGTATATATTGGAAATTTTGTAATAGAATTTGCAAAATGATTTGAATGTGTAACTAGATATTATGGCTAGTAGGACATACAGGTGTTATAAAAGGAATTGGAATTTTGATTTCGAAGATAATTTGAATTGCTCGACAAAAGGTAAGTATTTGAATTTCAATATGAGATTTGCTGATTTCTTGTCTAGCCGCTTGGCTTTTTCTTTTTCTTTTTGAAATCTGAGAGTCCGTAGGGACGTTTTGTAGTCGTGCCGTATTAGCCGCGCAAAGGAGACGCTGGCGAAATTTTTCGAAAATTTAGGGCGTTAGAAAATTTTGAGAAAATTTTGAAAGTTTAAATTTGAATTTGAATTTAAATTTGAATTGTGAAGTAAAACAATATTGTTCGAAAACTATGAAAATGTTTAGAAAGTTAGTTGAATTGATAACGAATCTTTAGTAGAAATATTTGTTTTGACAAAATGATAAAACTATTGGATGTTGAAAAAAAATAGTAGACGAGTTAAGGACCATTTTTCCTAACTTGTAATTTCGAGGACGAAATTCTTTTAAGGGGGGAAGTCTGTAACGACCCAGAATTTTGAACAAATTAAATTGAGAATATTTAATTAATTTTAAATATTTGAACGATGATTTAATTTGAATCCCCGATATAAATTTGAATTTGGCGATTAAATTATAAAATTTAATCTGTTGATAGTTGAATAAAAATTTGGATCTTCAATTTTAAGCTGAAGAAAAATATTTCAAAAGCGTTTAAAATTCGTATTGATAATACTGAAGATAATTAAAACTTCAGAATCGAATTTAAAATAAATGTGATCAGTTTGAATCTATATCGTTCGTATCGAATTTAAAAATAGCCGTCCGAGGCACAGTCTCGAAATTCGACGAAACCAGTTCCATTGGATCCGTAATATTATATTATTGTCGGATTTCAAATATCGTATTTTTCGGTGTTTATATGTGAGCACACGACGTGTAAACACATCGAAATTTATTCGAATTCGAATTTAAATTTAAATTTAAATTAGTCAATAATCAGCCACTAAACTGTCTCCTCTCGTACAAAACAACATCATCTCGTTCCCTTTGTTTCAGCCTTTAAACACGCCGAGCATGTCGTTCGTTTTAAAATATCTCGTTCTCCCTCTGTTCAAACATTTCAAACGAGAAGAAAATAGAACGAAACAAAATAATGGCAGTCGAGTCCCCTCTCCCCCTTTCAACTTAATTCACGAATTCGAATCCCTCCTCTCTGTAATAAAAATCGAAACCCAAGGCAAATTCAAAGTTTAAATGGCGGCCTCCCCTTGCTTTTCCTTTTCATTCGAATCATCTGGGGAGTGGCGAGCGCGCACGCGAGCCTGGAGCGCGCGAGTATCAGGGATTCGCGAGCATCGCGAAGTCGAGGCGGCGACTAGGGCTTCGAGATGGGCGCGACTGAGGGTGAGTCTGGGGCTGTTCTCGAGCATACTGGGCGTGGCAGTTTTGTCGAGCTCGCGAGGGCAGGCGCGATCGACAGTGGCGGACGATGGCAGTCTCGAGTTTGAGCGACTGAGGAGGCGTCTCGATAGAAGCGACGACGCGTGGGCGATCGAATCGATCTAATCAAGGCGGCGGCAACTGTTTTATGGGAGCTTGGCTGGGGTTTCTCTGGTGGTTGCGTACGCTGGCGATTCTGGCCGAGGTCGAGACCTAATTCGAGCAAAGGTATAATCGATTTATCCATTTCAATTTAAATTTGAGAATATTCAGAAAAATAAAATATATATACATGTGAAAGTTTACAGCATATAAATTCTTTGTAAGGTTAGAAACTGAGAAAAATAATACTTACCGTAAGTTATATGGACTGTTTCATTTTTAAAAATAAAATAGGTTTAATAAAATATATATATATATATATATATTTATGCAGATTTAAAATATATATGTAGTTAAAAGGAGAATCGTCTAAAAGAAATGGGAAAATAAAATAAATGTTTGAAAGATTATAAAAAAAAATTAGATTTTTAAATCGACTAGTTTAATTTTTAAAATAATAACGGGTTGGAGATTTAATTGTTCCAATCAACCTATTAAATTATTTAGTTGCTAAAAATATTTTGTTAGAAAGAAAATAGTTAAAAATTTAAATTATTAGTTTAAATAAAATCATTGGTTAATGAAAATTATCAAAAAGAAATTGTTATTCGATTTTTTTCGAATATTGATAAATTGTATTAAATGCTTATACAAGGTCTATAAATCGAGAAAAACAAAAGAAGGATTGGATTGGATTGCAAAATTAAAAGCTAAGGTGAGATTTTTCTCACTCGATTGAAAAGTGGATTTTACAGTTATTGATTTGATTTGATTGCTATTGGATGTGATATTAGATATAGTAGGATATATATCTATATATAGCAATATATACATATTGGCATATGTATATATTGGATTGATGATTTCCCGCCTCGTATAGCGAATGAGACCCTATTGCGCCGTTAGTAAGCGGATTATTTTTATAAAACCCATATACCGCGATATTCCACCTCAAAGTGGAATTGGTATTGTGCTAACATCTGTGGATGTAGGGAAACAGGTTGGAGGGATCCAACTGGATTCCTCACCAGTATTTATTTATTTACAGATATTGATGTATATTCTGTTATCATATGTTGATATATGGTGTTGTTGTTGTGATTGACTAATTGGTGCTGTTGCATCATCGGATCCATTTTTGAAATTTAAAAATAACGATATTATTTTTAAAAGGATTTCAAAGTGAATTTTTGAAAGTATACGTTTTATTAAATTTTGGAATTGATTCATTTTAAATAAATAAGTGCTATAATTTTTAGGTTATAAAAATTTAAGAATTTTGTGATATAAAACCAAAATTTGATGTTTGGGAATATGAAATGAACTATGTTGAAGAATAGCATGAATGAAGATTTTTGAATTTATTTATAAATGGTTTATAGATAAGATTTATAAAGAATTGAATTTTTATAAATCGGAAAAATGGAATTATAAAAGGAGTTTTTGTCAATGTTGAAAAAGGGTTTATAAATGGAATTTTTCAAGAAGTAGGATTTATAAATTTTGTAAAGTTATTAAAGGAATGACTTAAGTATAAAAATTGAGTTATAGATTGATTCGGTTAATAAAATTGATTTGTAAGTTGAAGTTGTTATAAATTATAAATGGGATTTATAAACGTTGTTTATAAATCCGAAATCACTTATTTTGATAAGTGAATTGTAGCAGTTAATTAAAGGAATTATATTCACGATTTTGGACAGTGGATAAGCCTTTAAATAAAACGTGTAGGAATGTTGAATTTGGATAACGAAGTATATTCACGATTTTGGACAGTGAATATATTATTAAATAAAATGGATATGTTTTGGAAAAAGCGATATTATAAAATGAAGTTAATTGTTTTAAAAGATGTTTTAAAACGTGTTAAGTATCGAATACATAGATTTCAACATTCATTGTTGAAATAGACGTTTTCGAGAAATAAGGAAATGGTGGACTATAACACTGTTGTTATAGTAAATAATTTCCAAAAGGAAATGTTTTATATAGTATTGGGATTTCTATATCTATCTTAATTCCGAATCCCTATACTAGTGATTTCGAGTCGTCGTAACGATGTTTTACGCAACATTCGTTTTGACTCAAACAGATGTTAAAATTAATGATTTCCTTAAAAGAATGAAATGTATACTTAGTATTGATTTAAGTATATCGAATATTTTCAAATGTTGAAAATAAATAGATTTGTGAATTACTTATTTTTAAATAAGTATGGAAATGCTTTTCCAATATGAAATGAACTGTTTTGAGATTTTATCTTCAAAGATAAAATGAAATGTGGAAATTGATTTGAAATTGTTTTCAAATGGTGAAGTGTGGAAATTTTATATCTAGTAAAGATATTTTTTTGAAGATGAAATAATTTGGAAAATTATTTGGAATCTGGTGATGTTGCGCATCTTTATTGATAGTTAAATAATCGACTATCAATAATTACCTTGAATGGTATTTGTTGTGAATTGGATGAATTTGAATGCCACACTTATTTTTGATAATCGCTCACTATTCGGGTTAGCCGGGAAAGGACCATGGGGTCGTATAACCCATTCCGAATATGTGATACGTCGTTATGAATTGCATTCGAAGACCGGTGTTGAAGACCGGATATTTTTGAAAACGGAAGGATTACCGTCGAGTTACTCTACATCGGCTGATCTCCGGTTTAGAGGTTTTATCACCCTTAGTGACGGGAAGTCCGGATGTGATTAGAAATTTATCTGGATATGCAAGGGCTTCGTGAGAAGTGCCTTCGGTTCTGTTCGATCCCGGAACAGACTTGTATGGATTGTGTGTCTGACGTTACAAATTAAGATATAAAGCTGATTTCTTTCAAATACATTTTTGTTGGTGGCGGAGAATTTATTCTCTTAGCTTAACACCCTTCTCTAAGACGTACGAGCTCAGAGGTTATGTAGTTGAAATTTATCAGCAATATACTCCCAATTTGGTAACATGGCATACTGAGTGTTGCTGTGAAATGATCAGTGTTTGATCATTTGTGATATGATCATTTGTTTGATCTTATATCTTTGTGATCATAGGTTGATCATTTGTTTGACCCGAAGCATGGCTTTGTAGAAAGCGTAGCTTTGTGGACGAGACTTCGTCGAGCCTCACACCCCGGAAATGGTCAAAACAGGAAGGATGCGGCAAGGTTCTAGGGAGTAGCGCCCCTTAGTGTATGTCATTCCTTCTGGATAGAGGTGGTATCATGGTATGGAGCCCAGATACTTAACCTATGTGGTTGCTGCATTTTTTCTATGTGGTTTGTTGCGAATCGGGGATACTCGGGAAGATCGGTTACGATCGGGGGATGGCATACGCGTGTCAGTAGTTACCTATTTTTGCAGAGGTAACTTGTAAAGGTCCGCAAATCCGTCTTTCGAAAACTCGACACCAATACGTCCACTGTACCAAATTGTCGAATAATCGAATGGCGGGAACGCGAAACTTTAGGGTTAAAAGAAGAGGTAGAAGAAAAGATAGAAGAAAGAGAAAGAAGAACAACACAGAAAACACAGAACAGGAA
Source organism: Allium fistulosum (assembly GCA_030737815.1). Lineage (NCBI taxonomy): Eukaryota > Viridiplantae > Streptophyta > Magnoliopsida > Asparagales > Amaryllidaceae > Allium > Allium fistulosum. The sequence continues at coordinate 817,903,255 of CM060901.1, read as the reverse complement.
CAATATCAGAATCTCACATATCGCAGCGGAACAATATATAATAGATAAATCAATAATCTTTAAAACAAAAGACTATATCAGTTTATACATACATCAATCATCAGAGTTTACAACAATGGACAGTTATATAAACTTGTCCTCATACAGAATACACAGCGGAATAAATAACAAGTACGATAGTACGCTTCGCCATCCAGCTCATCTCCAAAGCTCCAGAATATCCAGAATATCCTGATAACATAACTCTAGGCTGCCCGTGTGGAAAATTATGGGCACCCAGAGTTTAGAAAGGGAACAATAAACTCCAGGTCAGTCATGGTGACTGGTGTGAGATCGTAAAACAGTTATTTTCGCAAAGAAAATAAAACAATTTCGCAATGCTTTTGGAAAATGAAACTACCATAAGGCCTCCCACCACACACACAATGCAAACGCAGAATTGGAGGAGATTTCCCCTTATGATAGTCAAAAATGCTTACTACGCAAAAACAGTTGATATTATTATTAATGTCTAGTGTGGAAAACATTTCGAAAGTATAATATCAATCTTAGCCAACATACAACAATTGTTGTATGCCTACTATAGCTACTACGTTCAGTAGCAGGTTACCGCCACATCCCATAGCAGGTAATACAATTAAAAACCGTACGGGGTTCGTATTGTTTCTTTGGATTTCCAACAAATGATCAGGCTAAGGAACTTCCTTACACCGAAATAGAACGCCTCTAGAAAGACGCCTCGGATCCTAACCGGATCTCTGCAAACAAAAGGCCGACGCTACCTCACGCTCTAACCGAGCTGTAACTAGGTAACTAACACACGAGCTATGCCATCCCCCGGTCGTTATCGACCTTTATCCGAGGATCCTCAATCGAAAAGCAACAGCCACAAAATATAATCAACATAGGTAAAATATCTGGGCTCCATACCATGATATCACCTTTTATCCAGAAGGAAATGGCATACCCTAGGGGCGCTACTCCTACAAACCTTTGCCGCACATTCCTGTTTCGACCATTACCGGGTTGTGAGGCTCGACGAAGTCTCGTCCATAAAGCTACGCTTTTTCACAAAGCCACGCTTTTTCACGAAGCCACGCTTTGATCAACCAATGATCATCAGCACTTCGTATGCCACATTACCAAATTGGGAATGTATCACTAGTAACCATCAACTACATAACCTCTGAGCTCGTACGTCTCAGAGAAGGGTGTTAAGCTAAGAGAATAAATTCTCCGCCACCAACAGAAATGTATTTGATAGAAACCAGCTTTACATCTCAAAGTGTAACGTCAGAGACACATCCATACAAGTCCGTTCCGGGATCGAACGGAACCGAAGGCACTTCCAAAGAAGCCCTTGCAATCCGGATATTCACTAATCACGTCCGGACTTCCCATCACAAAAAGAGTGATATAAATCTCTATACCGGAGCAACTCGGTGCAGAGACATTCGACAAGTTGTCCTTTCATTTTCACAAATATCCGGTCTTCACACCGGTCTTCAAATGCTATCCATTCGTGGCGTATCACTATTCGGAATGGGTTATATGACATAAAGGTCCTCTCCCGGCTTAACCGAATAATGAGCGTTTGTTTTAAAAACGAATCAAGTGTCATTTCAAAGGCAAATATTGATAGTCGGTTATTTAACTATCAACAACATTCACAACAATTAATCAATTTAAATAATTTTTCCCAAATTATTTATTTTCAAAATATCTTCATAAGATATATATTTTCCACACTTCACATTTGAAAATCCATTTCAAATCGTATTTCACACTTCACATTTGAAAATCAATTTCAAATCATATTTCACATTCCCGTTTGAAAATCAATTTCAAATCATATTTCATACTTCACGTTTGAAAATCAATTTCAAATCATATTTCATACTTCACGTTTGAAAATCAATTTCAAATCATATTATGGTCCATTTAAACCAATTAGATAAATCCTTATCGATTTATTTCAAATTTACATTTCAAGTTTGTAAATTTATTTCCACACTTCATCACTTTGAAAATCCGATTTCAAATCATATTTTCCACACTTCAAAAATAAATCAATATTTATTTTTAAAACAAATTTCCCTTTCCTTTACAACTTCTATTCGGAATTTACATTCCTAAAAATCCACTTTTACTCGATTTTCAAATCGTTTTCCAAATATTCATTTTCAACCCCGAATCAACTTTAAAAATTGATTTCTCCATTTTATTTCAAATCCCAAATCGAATTTCAAATTGATTTCTGAATTTACTTCAACACCGAATCACATTTCAAATTGATTCTAACTTTTAATCCCAATTACCAAATCATTTTACAAATCGATTCCCAAATTTATTTTCAACACAAAAATCAATTTTTCATTCAACATTAAATAAGTTTTCATATCGATTCCTCAAAGATTTATTTTAAATACCCAATCAATTATCACTTTGATTTCAAATAAATTTATCTCCTTTAAAATAAATTCTTTTATTTTCCCAAACCATCTAAAATTCAATTTTAATTTCAGAAATCCAATTTCATTTATTTCTGGTATCCAACGATACCAAAAACACATTCGGCTAAATTATAGCTCTCAACAAATTTAATCACAAATATAATCATACACAGATTATAAATAATCAATCAAACAACATATGAAATCAATTCAAATGTTTTGAGGAATCCTGTTGGATCCCTCCAACCTGTTTCCCTGCATCCACAGATGTTAGCACAATACCAATTCCACTTCGAGGTGGAATATCGCGGTATATGGGTTTTATAAAAATATCATCCGCTTACTAACGGCGCAATAGGGTCTCATCCGCTATACGAGGCGGGAAATCAATCAATCCAATATATACATATGCCAATATGTATATATTGCTATATATATATATAGATATATCCTACTATATCTAATATCACATTCAAACAGCAAACAAACAATAACTGAAAATTCCACTTTTCAATTTTGAGTGAGTAGATCTCACCTTTGCTTTTTATTTGCAATCCATTTTCCATTTCCGACTTGATTTCACAGTTTTGACCTTGTATAAGCAATTATACAATTTATCAATATTCAAACAGATCGAATAATAAATTTTCATTTGATAATTTTGATTCATCGGTGATTTCATTTTTTTAATAGTTAAATTAATTGATAGGTTTATTTAAACCAATATTTCTCCTTTAATAATTTATTCCTAGTAACTAAACAAATCAAATAAACTTATCAAACAAATCAATTATCATTAATAAATTCGTTTAACTAAAATTTTAGTTTTTTTTTTATTTTAAGACCAAATTTTTCTTTAATCATTCCTAAAAATAAATTGAAGTAAGTTAAATAAATTCATCTTCCTTTTGAAAATATATATATATATATATACATATAAATATAAACTGTCAATATTCCAAATTCGTATTTATTTATTTACTGCTTATATATATATGAACTTGATAAATAAAATTATACCTCACAACCGAGTTCGAATCGAACGAGCCCTAATCGTGACCTGACTGCATCACCGACGTCGGCCTTGCATCGACGAGCTAATCCCTGACATCGCCGAGCATCAACGAACTCGCGACCGAGCGCAAGCTCTAGCCTTCACCGCCATTGCCTGGCTCGACTCCCCAAATTGCCTTGACGAACCCACCACCTGATGCGCGCGCACAGGTACGCGACGCCGTCGCCTTGCTTCACCCTCACCGCCGCCATCTGCCATCCACTCGCGATTCCTCCTACCTGCGCGATATTCAACCTAGCCTTAGCCCTAGCCCACGGCCATCGATGAGTCGCCGCCTCGCGACTAGAACCCATACCGCGACGTGCGACTCGCCGCCACCAACACCCACCTCGGCCTACGCGCTTGCGACCCCGACACTTCGCCCCCATGAGCTTCGAATCGGAGGCGATTCCCACTCTGACTACCCCAGGCTTCGGCCATGATTTGAACGAGAGAGGGGTTTTAATTTTTCTTGGCCATTACTTGATTTTGAACGATGGAGTTTTTCTTTTCTTTGGTTTTGATTTTTAAAATCATCTGCTCTCACTCGTACCAGTTAAAAGATAAAGCAGGGGAAAAGAAAAGGAATGGTACGAAGGAGACAAGAGAACGTGAAGTAGAGAGTAGGTCGATGCAAATCAGATACTAGGGTGGCTGGTGATTTGAGTGTATAAATTTATATTTAAATTAAATTGATTAATTATCGTCTAGACGTTTTTATCTCGTACGATCACACAATAGTTCTGAAAATTACAAAATTTAAAATCCGATAATAAAACAATATTACGGATCCAATGGAACTGGTTTCGTCGAATTCCGAGACTGTGCCTCGGACGGCTATTTCAAATTCAATTTAAACGTTATAAATTCAAAACTTAACAGAACAGTTTCAAATTCAATTCTGAAACTTCTATTATCTTCAGTATTGTCAATATAAATTTTTCTAAGCCTTCAGATAAATTTTAATCAGCTTAAAACTGAAGATATAAATTTTTATCCAGTTTCAATAATTAAATTCAAAAATTTAATCGCCAAATTCATTCTGATATTTGAATTTCAAATTTAAATTATCATTCGAATATTTAAACTCAATTAAATATTCATTTTTAAAATGTCAAAAATTCAGGGTCGTTACATAACCCGGCCTTGTGTTGGCAGAGATCCGGTTAGGTTCTCGGGTCGTCTATTCCAGGGACGTACCCATCGTGGAAAAGGAAGTTCCTTAGCCTGACCATTTGTTGGAAATCCAAAGAAACAATACGAGCCTTTACGATTTCAATTGTATAACCTGTCTCCTCAGGAGGCAGCTATAGCAGGCATAATATAATGGTACCTATGCTGGCTAAGATTTATATTCTACTTTCGAAATGTTTTCTACACTATGCACTAATAATAATATCAAAAATGATTTGATTTTGCGTAGTAAGCATCTTTGACTAACATAAGAAGAAATCTCCTCCAAGTCTGCGTTTGCATTGTGTGTGTGGTGGGAGGTCTTATGGTAGTTTCATTTTCCAAAAGCATTGCGAATTTGTTTTATTTTCTTTATGAAAAATAGCTGTTTTACGATCTCACACCAGTCACCATGACTGACTCGGAGTTTATTGTTCCCTTCTAAACTCTGGGTGCCCACCAATTTCCACACGGGCAGCCTAGAGTTATGTTATCAGGATATTCTGGATATTCTGGAGCTTTGGAAGCAAGCTGGATGGCGAGACGTAGTATTTGTATCTGATAGTATTTATTCCGCTGTGTATTCTATATGAGGACAAGTTTATATAACTGTCCATTGTTGTATATTGACTCTGATGATTAATGTATGTATAAACTGATATAGTTCTTTGTTTTAAAAGACTAGTGATTATCTATTATATATTGTTCCGCTGCGAAATGTGAGATTCTGATATTGTTTCTGTATCTAATGTTCTTCTGTTCTTCTTTCTTTCTTTCTTCTACTTCTCTTTTTCTTCTCTCTTTTCTTCTCTTCTTCTATTTAAAACCCTCACTATTGGAGTTTCCGGCACTCGATTGCTCGGCAGTCGATAAAGTGAGTATCGATGTCGAATTTTCGAAAGTCGAAAATTTCGGTACGTGACAATTGCTTTTTTCAACATGATTTTATTTTAGATTTTTGTAAGTACAAGTATGCAAGAGAGCTATTTAATTCTTGTACACCTGCATTTGCATAGAAGATAATAAATTACTCGCCAAAATATAAATCAAACACAAAAAGGTACGTAATAAATTTAGAAAATTTGAGTTGATTGATGGTTTTATGCCCCAGATTTGGAAGGCCACTTGGCTTTTATTTCTTTGATTGGTTTAGAGCCCGTAGAGGCGATTTGTAGTTGTACTGATCGAGCTGCGCAAAGGAGACGGTGAAAAAAGATTTCCATAAATTTAAGAGTTAGGAAATTTTTAAGAATATATATATATATATATATATATATTATCATTTTAAATTTAGAAATTGTATATATATGTGAATATATATGTATATGTGCATATATGAGTAGATTTGAATTTATATATATATATTGGATTTGACTTTAAATTTTAAGTAAATGGTTTAAAGATAATTTGAGTTTATAATATAAGTAGGAAAATATATATAAGTGTGATTGCAAAAGAAGAACATATAAATATCTAGGTATAAACAAATAAAAGAAGATAAGCACAAGCTTATAAAACAAGAAAAAGTTAAAAAAAAATATCCATGAACATAAAAAGAAAGGAGGATAAGGTTGTAGACATAAAGGACTCATGCATTAACTGCTAGCACAACATTGGTCAACTCGAAATGTTCCAGATCATTTCAGCCTCCACAAATCTTGCCTGGCCAGATTAAAAAAAAGAAGTAAAGCAAGAAAAATCTCTGCCTTGTATTATACAAAACAAACATAAATAATATCACCCTGTACAAAATTGTATACCCTGTCAACTTCTTTTCTATATATTAATCATCTTCAGCATAGTTCGTTCTCAAAACATAGCTAACCAGAAACAATGAAAAATAAGCACCATTATTTTACAAATTTAAAACAACAATCAAACAAGAAGATTTAAAGGAAGATCAAAGCAAACCATTTCCCAGTTTTAAAAGTTCAAGATGTTTTCAACATAAAAGAACTCTGTTCATCCTCTCCAAAACTGTGAGTAACTTCATTTTCAAAAGCTTAAGTATTTTTATAACTGATTGCTTGATTTATGTTTGATATGTGTATATATATATATGGGAGAGATTTCTGTATGATTGAATGCATGTTTGTTAAAGACTTGTAGAACACCTCTGTTTAAATTTCAAGCTCAGGATTAATTCAAAAATCATTATCTTAACAAGTTATGTTTGTTTGATTATAAAGTAAATTTTTAAAATTGAATTTAAGTTAAATAAATTAGAGTCTGCCCTAAAATCTTAAGAACGGTTAAGGTTTAAAATAAGTGATAATTTCAAACATCTTAAAATATTAATTCAGGTTTATAACTTGAATTCATATCTGAAATTAGGATTTTTAAAACTAAGTTCACTTTTTTTAGTTAAGTTTTGGAAGTGCAATTCTGGTTTGCACTATTTTGGGAATTTTGGGAAAATCTGTTGATCTAGTGGATCTGGAAGGTTGTAGTTCTTCATGGAGGTGGAGAAGTGACTAGGGAGGCCAGGAAAAATGGGTGATGGTTGATTAGAGGATTGTGGCGATGGTGGTTGGCCAGAAGGTTTTCTAAACCTAATTTTTGCCTGGGTTGAATTTTTGGTCGGGTCGATCACTCTGGAGCATCGAGTGTTGCGGGGTTCTGGATATTGGAAGTTGGGGTGTGGTTGAAGACGTGGTTGAAGTCTCGGTCGATCTGGTGGTCGAAGTTTGAGGAGCAGCGAGGTTTCCAAGTTTTGTGGTTGGTGGCAAGTCTGAGTTTCCAGGTTTTGATTTAGAACTCGATTTTGATTCAAGCTTCTATGGTGGATTCTGGGGATTGTGATCATGCCTAATGATGATCGGCAATGTGAAGCAAGGGTAGGACGTAGCCGGAGATGGCCAGAGCCACGGTGCATGTGCACCGTGCCATTTGGAAATTTCTGACGATCTTGGTTTGTGCAGAGTTTTTGAACTCGGGATTTACTCGAGTTATTCGAGTGATTACTCGAAGCAATAGGGGTTTGAAATCGAAGTAAAAAATAGTTGCCTTGGGTTGTTTTTGTCTTGCTACAGGTTTTAGTAAACCTAACTGTAAATTTGAATTTGAAGCAAATTTAAATAAAATTTAAATATGAGATAGATTTAAAAATAAGTTTAAATCTAGATGAAGTTAGATTCAAAATGGCTTTGAAATCTTAAAGGTTTAAAATAAATTTGGATTTTAAATAAAGAATTTAAAATTAAGGTTTTAAAAGCAAGTTAATTAATGGATTCAAGTTTTTCTTTGAATTCAAATCTGTGATTTAAACCAGTTTTTAAATCTGAATGTTTTAAACAATTTTAAATCAAATAGTTTTTTTAAAAAAAGTAAATTTGTTTCAAATAAATGTTTTAAACTTGAATTTTGATAAAGTTCTTTTATAAAAGAATTTTGAATGAAAAATATATGATTTTTTTTACTTGAATTTGCAAGTTAAAATGTAATGTAATTTAAAAGCTTAATTTTTTAAATAAAAATTAAGTAATTGAGTTTAAATGCTTTTCCTTATATAAGTTTCCTATGTAAATAATAAATGTTCTTTACATTTATTTTAAGGTTTATAAATTGATATTTAAATTGTTTAATGTGTAAATGAATAATCATTTTGAATCTTATACTCAAAATGGAATTTGAAATTAAATTTAGAAGTGTAATGTTTTACACTTATGTTAATGAAGTCATCAATAAGAAATGAATTATATTAGTGATAATTAACGTATTAAGTGATGTAATTTATATGATAATTAAGGTAGGACATATTTATGTAATTTATAATTAATGATTTAGATTAATTTATAATTAGAGATTTATTAAAAGTAATTAAAGAAATGTTATTAGTTAATGAAGATAATTAACTAAGGATTATTAAGTATTAATTAATGTGATTAATTTTAATAATTAATTAGATTGATTAATTAAGATAATCCATTGTAAATTGTTAATTACTTAATGAAAGTAATTAAGGGATTAATTACTTATTGTAATTAATTATTGATATTTTGATTTATTAAAGTTAGTTAATTTAGTTTAATTAATTTAAGAAAATCATTTGATAATTGGATAAGTGTAATTACTTAATGTAATTAATGGAGATAATTACTTAGGGAAGTAATAAACGATAATTACTGGAATGTAATTAGTGAAGATGATTTATAAATGAAGTAATTAGGGTAATTACTTTTGTAATTAGTCAAGGGATTAATTAATGGAGATAATTAATTATGGGATAATTAATTTATTTAATAAGTAATTAAGGATAGTTAATTCCTAGTTTTTTATTAATCAAGGGTGATTAATAATTGTGTTTAATTCAAGATTAATTACTTAATGTAATTAATTTAAATAAAGTAATTTAATTTAAATATAATTAGAGATCATTAATTGATATAATTAATGATGTAATTTATAATGGACTAATTAAGGAATAATTAATAATGAGATGATTAATTATGTAATTGGTTTAAAGATTAATTTAATTAATACGATTAATTAAGAATAATTTAATTAATTAAGGTGATTGATTAATTAATTTATATCAAATGATTTGTAATTAATTAATCAGGTTTGGATAATTAATTCATAATAATTAATTTAATTGAAAATAAATTGAATTAATTAGGATTAAACAATTAATTAATCCTACTTATAAATGATTATTGAATGCTTGACCTTACTTATGGATGATTGTATTGTATGAGATGCCTTGAATTGATTGTCCTCTTTGATATGTGATATTTGTGTAGTAGATTGAGCTGTGTATAATTTATTCATTTATTTGTGATACATTTGTATATTATCTGTGAATCTGTGACTGAACGATAAGTGTTATAGTTTATACTGCTTATCAACTATATTTCTGTATTATGATCTATGATGATTGAATGATGTTACACTACTGTGTAAAACCCCTGGACCACACTATACACACACAAATATGGATTTCACGAGGAAATCAGTTAAGTCACAAATGATTTAAATTTAATATTTTTGAAATTGAAATTTTAATTTCAATTGATTTTGGAAATGGATTTGGGTTAAATGTTAAAGCTTTTGGAAAGGAGTTTTTAAGATAAAAGTTAGTTTGAATAACTCGTGTTAACGTTGAAAATTGAATGCTAACACCCCGGTGTAAGTGATATATAATGTGAAAGCACCACCCGTTGGTACGGGATTAGAATATAAGAAGAAAATTGCAGAAAAGTAAAGAGACAGCGGTTTTATAGTGGTTCGGCTCGTAATTAAGCCTACGTCCACTTTATATTCTTTATTGCTGATTCGATTACAACTCTTTACAATACACTTTGATTACAACACACTTGAGATGATTAACTAGAACTTTGATGTAAGAGGGCTCTTTGAATCCATGTCGGATGTGTAGATCTCCTCTTGAAGTTCGTTGAAGTGTCTTTGGTGTTTTGAAGTGTCGGTTGAGTCGAGAAAACAGCAGAGTATAGGCATTCCGGAAGTGAGCCAAAAGTCCCCTCTTCGCTGGAGTTAAGGCTGTATTTATAGGGAAATCTTGAGCTGAGTCGTAGGTCGTGACCGACCTAGGGTAGGTCGTAGGTCGTGGCCAACCTATCTGACATGGATAACGCCTTAGCAGGGGCGCGCTTGTTCGTTTGGATATACTGGCAAGTCATAGGTCGTAGACGATCTAGGAGGAAACGACTTAAGTAGTTGCGACATAGAGATTTGGCTTTGTTTGCTTAGGTCGCGAGCGACCTATCATAAGTCGTAGGTCGCGAGCAGCTTCAATGAGACATCCAATGTAGCGACCTAGGCTAGGTTGTTAACTTGTTATGTCGCTTAACTCACTAGGTCGTTAAGCCGTAGATTCTCTTAGGTCGGTAGGTCGCTTCCTGTTAGGTCGCTTAACAGTGTTCCATCTTTTAAGTCGCTTGAGCTTTTAGGTTGCTGAAGACAGAAGTCACTAAGTCTCTTAGGTTGTTAGGTCATTGAGTGCTTAAGCCACTAGGTCGCTAACTCCCTTAAGACTTTAGGTCGTTAAGTCGCTTGAACCTCAAGGCAGTTAGGTCGCGAAGTACTTGAGCCATTAGGTCGCTATCTTCTTAAGTCGTTGAGTCGCTCTGTCTTCATTTGGCTACTAGGTCGCTTTATTCCTTAGGTCGCTTTGCACCTTAGGTCATTAGGTCGCTAATGAAGAGGAGTTAACATTTGCCCCTCGAAGTACACGCCTAGGTCGTAGGTCGTGTGCTTCGATTTCCTTAACTCGTGCTTTCATGAGTTGTTAGGTCGCGAACGACTTAGCGATGAAACTAGGTCGTGTGGTGCCGATTCGCATTTCACTGCCCCGGTGTATAAATAGCTTAGGTCGCTTCTTCTACTTCACCTAATTGCTTTAGTGATTACTTCCGCCATTAACGAGCTTCAGAGCTTTCAGAGACGAATCCAATCAGTTCATCTTGTCATCGATTCAGTTCCTACAATCCTCATCATCGCACTGCGTAAGTAAATTCGTCGTCCGTTCAATTTCACGATTGCCATTAACTTACGAACCTGGACTTCCCATTTTCTAGCTCCAATCCAATTCCTTACACCACGCTTCATCATGAGTCTTGTCACGATCGATTGCTGACGAACTTGGGATGGTTTGATTAGGTTTTGGATGATTCGCGAGGAGAAGATGATGGGTTACAATATTCTTAGGCTAACTGATTCATGGGCTTGGAGGAGATGAGGAGATCTTTAACGGGTTTATGTGTTTCAAGTTGATGGGATGATGAGTTACTGAGTGGAGAGGAGGTCAACTGGTTAAGGGAAGCGAGATGTTAGCTCGGAAGCGACCTAGCGAACTTGAGCGACCCATAAACCTTCGCGACCTAGCACTTGACCGACCTAACTAGTTGCAGCATAGGCCTTAGGTCACGACCGAGTTGGGACTTGGAGAAATTCATATCATTTTGACTTGAAGTTTTATTCCTTTATAAGTGTCACGACCTAAAGAACCAGCGACCTAGATTAACTCGCAACATTATTTCTAGGTCGTAGACGAGCTAACACTTGAAGGCTCAACTTGAATGCACAACTTGAAGTATAATTTCAACTTGAATGCTCAACTTGAACTACTGGACTGAACTGCCTAAACCTTGAATTACTTGAACTTTGAATTGTCTGGACTTTAAACTGTTTGAACTTTGCTGCACTTTTTCACAGATCACCTTAACTTGTAAGCTAATAACCTGCTGAGTATAACATTTACAGAAAACCAGGACGAATATACTGCCATTGATTGCCCACATCAAATGACATATTAGTTGATAAAGAATAATCAATTTAAATAGGTTGTGTGAACGAAGTGCTGTAAATCAACAAATTCAAGCGAAGTATTAAAGCAAAACTAAAATAGCCAACTAAAGCTGCTTTGCTTGCACTAACACTGTACTTGAGTTTTAAATTAACAAGCCCTGAAATCTTGTAATCGACCGATTGTCAACTAGTTTAATTCCAGTTATATTTGCTTGCTATTTTTATTAGCTCTGCACAACACTTCACATTTTCTAGGAAACGTGCACCTTCACATTTGAATATCCAGTTGCTTGTGTAGAATGACTCCTCAACCAGAAGAGGTAATAGTTCAAGCTGCAGAGGCTATTCCCATTCCTTCTCCGTTAACTAATCCTCCAGAAAGAACCTCAACCACTTTAACATATAAAGTTTTCCACCAACTGTGCATTCAGTTCGGCATAGCTGAAGCGGATGCCATACTCCCTGGGAAAAGCAACACTGCTGATATACCACCTTCCGGTTTCGTCGCAGTCAATCGGCAAATGTGCATGAGTGGGGCTATCCCTCCTTTTAATGACTTTCTTCAACAACTTTTTCTCCGACTGGCTATCTCCCTCTTCCAGCTACACCCCAACGGTTATGCCATCCTGATGGGGTTGTGTGTGCTATTCAGGAGGACGCTCGACCGTCTTCCAAGCTTTGACGAAATTTGTTACTTATGCTCATTTGCTAAAAACAAAGACCATCCTTCCATCACACTTGTGAGAAGTGCCAGGAACCGTAAACTGATCATCGGTCTTCTTGAGAGCGCTCACGGGTTTCTGAATCAATTTTTCTTCGTTCACTGTCCTCTGAAATTCTACGCTGTCTAGAGAGAAGGAAGTAAGATTATTTACCTTTACTCCTTCTATTTTCTGAGCTTTTCGAAGTCCGAATTGCCAAGTGCTAACTTCGCCCTTACTTTTCAGCGCTTCCTCCTCCTTCTAGAGAACCTGGCTATAAGCCAACTTTTGAGAGGCTTATGGCTGTGCCGATCGAGGAGAGTAGCATCAAATTTCTGTTGAAAGACGAATTTCTACATCAGTTCGGACTTCTTCACTCTTCCCGTTGTACTCAGCCTCATGAAGTCCATGATTCTCCAGCAAAGACATCAGATACCCCAGCTCCTGTCGAAGAACTTACACCGAAAGAACCTACCACTGAGGCTTCACTGGTGAAGTGTTCTACTTCTATTGACGTTGCGGGGCCGTCCGACAAATTTGCACTTGCCCCGGTTATTGAGGAAGAAGAAACTCCTCGTCATTCCGAAAAGGCGGCTGATGTAGAAGTTGAAAAAGAAAGTTTTGCCGGGCACGACGACGATGACACTTTTGAGGGGTTGAGCTATCTGATGATAACTTCACAGGAGCTTTTTAAAGATGACGTTTCAAAAGCTATTTCTCCTATAGCTGAGGCGACCTCTACCTTATAACAGATTTCAACACCCGCTGTACAAATCATTACCACCTCTACACCAAAGAGTGGTTTGTAGTTTGACGCGCATAGTTTGCACATCACACACACTTAGGATTTTTGGCACTTATACGCACCTAACTTTTCTTTTCCTGGAAATTTCTAAATTCTATTTTTTTTATTTTCAGATTCTGCAATGGGGCGAAGCGGTTCATATTATGATGACTTTTGGCGCTATGGAGGGCATGACACCTATGACCACAGACGCTATCTCCCTGTTCGTAGGGAAACCGATGAAGAAAGAGCCGTTAGGAAGGCTCAAGAAAGAAGAGCTCACGAGCAACAATTCGGGAGAAGGGATGAACGATACGACTCTTCTCATAGAAGTGATGACTCTCATAAAAGGAAATCCCATGATGATAAGGGGAAGAGTCACATTGCTGACGATCCGAGCAAACGGGTCAAACATAGCGATCAATCAGCATCTACAATTTCTGAAAAGACCGATGCCCCTAACCCTCTTGACATCTCCTCCGGTTCTCCTGCTCTTAAGAAATCTGACATTCAGACAATTATCAACAGGCCTTAGTATCAGGTCGGGGATGGTCCTCCTACACTTCAAAACCGATTCCCAAATTAGTGTTTGAAGGGAGTGCGTTTCGACTTAGACTTGGTGCCGATTGATAAGCAAGCTATGTTAAGAAACCTTGATGTTGTCAAACTCGATATTGAGAGGATGTCTGGCTGGCAGAAACTTGTTGATGAGCTTCAAAGAGTTAATCATATGAATCTCGAAGCCATGCTAACTATGGAGAATGACAAGTCAGAGTGGGATAAAATTTGTAAGCAACATGATGCAGAAATGACAAGCATCGCTGACGATAATGCGAGACTTGAGTCTGAAGTTAAGAAACTCAAGAAAGATCTCGCTACTTCTTCCGCTTCGCATTCTCAAAAAGAAGAAGTCTTCCAAAAACAAGCGAGAGATGCTCATGCTGCTCAAAGAGATGCTAAGATGAAACTTGAGGCAGAGCAGCATGTTACTGAAAAATATCGCAAAGATACCGCTCAGCTGCGGGAAAGAGTTAGCTTGCAAGATCTGGAGATTGCAGCATTAAAAGCTCGACTTTCTAAAGTTGAAAAAGAGTGTGATGAGGCTGTTGCTGGTCAAGTTGCAGCTGAAGAATCTCATGAAGCAACCAAAGCTAATATCAGCTTTACTTTGTTCGATTTTTACTTGCACAGTGTCTTGGGGCGCGGAAGCCTCTCATTCCTGGGACCGAAATATGAAATTACTTTGGCTGAAGTATAAGAGGCTGCAATTGATATGCTCGGAGGCGCTGGATATGATGAGGCAGAGCTTGAGGCACATTATTTTGATGATGAAACTCGTGCCGCTCTTGCCTGAGGAAAGGAGCAACTTGCTGGAGCGAGAGCTGAAGCAGCAGCAGGGGAGCATCCGGGAAAGAAAGTATCTCCAACTACCCCTGCCCATACTTCGACTTCAGCCGACGTTGATATCATAGGATCCAGTCCCCATTCTCTATCTCCTACTAAAGCCGAAATCGAGATTACAACTGCACAGGGCGGAGACAAAGGTGAAGAAAGCGCCGAAGAACAAGCCTATGAGATTGACATTATAAAGCCAACTTCTTCAGGTAACTTCAACGTTGAACTGAGTCAAGCAGATTACTCGTTTGCTTCACCTGAGTTTGATGAATTTCTCGCTTATTACTTAAGTCCTGATGATCCAATAACTTCTCTTTTTTGGAGAATACTGATTTTAACTTCTTTTCTTCTGTAGCGGAAACACTGAATGCTGCACAAACTCCTCTTCTAGCTGTTCCTCCCCTATCCCTTAAAATCACTCCTGCTTCTCAGCCGGGATCGCAGGAAGAACAAATAGGATCCCTTCAAGGCTTGGACGATCCACTTGCTTCTCAAGAGTAGAAGGTTGGGGAACTTGAAGAAGATGAGAAGACTCCGGAGCCTTATGCTGATGACACGAAGCTATCTGAGCTAATTACTCCGGGCAGTGAGTCTTCTTCAAAGAAGAAGGGGAAGCGCGCAATTACGAAGAAGAAGAGGAAAAGTGCTTCTGCCAGTGAAGATAAAGTGGAAGAAAATCCGGCTACACCTCTTTCTCCTTCCTCCCCAACCCGTCCACAACGGCTTCCAAAACTAACCATCAAGCCGGGCAAAGGCTCTAAAGGTGGCGGGAAGAAGGAGTAATGAGCTGGTCTTTACGCTTCTTATTTTGATTTTTGCTAGTTGCATGTATTGACCGGAGATTGTGCGGGTACCGGTCCCCGCTTGAAACCTGCATATGTACAAAAACTTTATAGTATGGAATAAAATGGTTCTTGTTACTTGTACAATTTCTTGTCAGTATATGTGTGAATGCAGTTATCCCTTGTTTTTGCACAAGTTTCTTTATTTACTTTATATGATACTACAGTGAGCTCATGGTATGATGTTTGAGTGTTGTTTTTATTAATATACCTATATTATATCATATTGCCCCCATACCACGGCTCATTGTAATATTCTTCATTTCGAAGAGACTCGTATTCTTATTTTAGAGAATAATTGTTCCGTTTTTGTGGAAGTATTATTCTACTTTAATAGAACGCGCCTCGTTTTGGGGAAGTTTTTACACTTTAACTTTCGGAGATGGTCACTTTTTATTTCTGAGAAGTGGACTCTCCTACGCAGTAAAGCGGACCTCTGAAGAGGGTTTTATTTTATACTTTATTTTTATTGTGCCTCGCTAGAGGTCTTTTTTTGTTCTGTTTGCTTGAAATTACTTCCTCACAGTCGAATGGAACAACGGGGCGGACGCAAGTTACTTGATTGGATGTTCGTTTGCACAAGCAATCGCAACCAATTAACAAGGGCCCTGTGCCTTCATGTTGTGAAGGTGCTCCTCTAGTGGTTCCGTTAACTTTGTTGTTTGAGAAGAGTATTTCATTCTAGGACGTGCCTCTGAAGAGGTCTTGTGCCTCCGGAGAGGTCTTGTGCCTCCGGAGAGGTCTTGTACCTCTGGAGAGGTCTTGTGTGCCTTAGGGAAGGTCTTCTGCCTCCGAAGAGGGTAGTGTGTGCCATTGGTGAAGGCTTGTGCCTCTAAAGAGGGCTTGTGGTGCCTCGGGAGAGGTCTTATGCCTCTGGAGAGGTCTTGTGCCTCCGGAGAGGTCTTGTGCCTCCGGAGAGGTCTTTATTTGATTGCCTGGAAGTTACTTTCTTACAGTTAAATGGATCCACGGGGCGGACGCAAGTTACTTAATTGGATGTTCGTTCGCACAAACGATCGCAACTAGTTAACGAAAGCCCTGTGTCTTCCACTTGGGAAGGTACCCCTTCGGTGGTTCCACCAACCTCTTTGTTGAGAAGAGCACTTCCATTTTCTGGTGTGCCTCCGAAGAGGGCTTGTTGGCATTTCAACTCTAGTAAAGTGGGTCTCCGAAGAGAAGCATTTTGCACTTCAACTCCCGTGAAATGTGCCTCCGAAGAGGTCTTTTTGGCATTTCAGCTCTGGTGAAGTGGGCCTCCAAAGAGGAGCATTTTACACTTCAACTCCGGTGAAATGTGCCTCCGAAGAGGGCTTGTGCCTCATTAGAGGGCTTTGTTGCTTGTGTCCTTCCACCATCTGCTTTTTAACGATTCCTCGTTATCACTCCAAGCACATGCGCCAACTTTTGCAAGTTGTTTTCCTTTTTGCCAGAGAAGTGTACTTTATTGTTGAGTGAATTCATGGGGCAGACGCAAGCTACTTTACCGGATATTTGTTTGTACAAACGATCGCGATTAGTTAGCAAGGGTTTGGAACCTTCTCGTCAGGAAGGTGCCTGCTTTGGTGGAATCATCAATTGTTTATGAATATCACTCCTTTTGTGGTTTGACATTTGTCTGTTGAGTGATTTGTAGGAATCGCTGAGCCTCGTGATGTGTTGAATAGGTAAGTTTTGCTTTGATTGCCTGCAATATTAAATCGACATTTTAGCAATATTTTAAAGATACTTGCATATCGAAATGAGACAGGCATTTTATAGCATTAGAGAACACAAGATTTATAGTTCTTTATTATTGATTCACACTAATTTCTTAGTGGTTTACAATACAAAAGTTACACATCCACCATCATTTTACAAAATTAAGCAATGCTGTTAAGTAAAAAATGGATGCAAGTGATTGATGTTCCAGAGTCTCCGGATTGAATTTCCATTTCCACTGGATTCGTAGTTTTGGATTCATATGCCAGAGAGATTGGAAGATGCCCCAGCTGTAGTTTTGTGGGTAGTTAGCAGTCGTCCCAACTCCTGCCTGCCGTGTGAGGACCTCCTGTGACAACATTAATGACAAGCTTTTCAGATTCTTGCACTGCAGTGTTGTTGCCAGTGCCAGATTGATGGGCAGGATGTTGTTGCCCTGAGTGGATGAGGTTGGGTCGACTTTGTTTTTCTTCACATATTGTTGCAGTTTACCCTGTTTTAGTAACTCTTCAATGACATTCTTCAACTGGCGACATTGGTCAGTGTCATGGCCAGGTTGATTGTGAAATCGGCAGAATTTCCCATTATGCACTGCAACTCTCCCCATCTCAGGTGGTTTAGGATACTTGACAACATCTTTTGTTGCGAAGAAGATATTTTCCGGTGTATCGGTTAAAGGAGTAAAATCTAAAAGATTAAAGCGGCGAGGTTTCTTCTCATTCTCCTGCTTCTTTCCTCCGTCACTTTCCCTTTTCCGGTTTCCGGATTCTCTTTTGTTAGAAGTAACATCGTTATTATTGACTTCGGCAACAACTACTCTTGCTGGAGCGGAGAGGTTTTCTAGACGCATAAATTCGTCGGCCTTTTTATAAAACTTCTCAAGTGAATTCGGTTCCTTCATTTTTAGCCATTTTCCAAATTCACTTGATTTGTCGATGGCTCGCATCAAGTAAGTCAGGATCATACGGGGGTCTGCATTATCTACTTCGGCCAAAGCTATATTGAAACGGTTTAAGAAAGATTTGATAGATTCTCTGGGAACTTGTTCAAGACTAGACAGTGACATCATATCATTAGCCTTTGAAACATACAATCTGAACTGATCTCTGAACTTTCACGTTAAGTCGAAGAATTGACCTACGGACCGGACTGGTAGCTTTGTGAACCAAAGTAGAGCCACTCCCTCCAAGTACACTAGAAAGTATCGGCACTTAATCTCGTCTGATGCCCTTGCACCGGTCATATGCCAGTCGTACTTATATAGGAAATGATTTGGGTCACTTGTCCCCCTATAGGCCGGGATAGTAGGAGGTACAAATTTCCTTGGAAATTCCGCTTTCAGGATCCTTTCGGTAAACGGAGTTTTACTTGGTGCAAATCCCCAGTCACTCTCATTTTCTTCCCTCTGCATGCTCTCTTTCGTGATTCAGCCAACCATCCCTGATAGGTACTCTTTACTGTTTAGAGGCATCGCCGGGCAGGCATCAGTCCTTCTCTCGGAAGTTTGCCTGGGCAAATATTCGTCAAAAGTTGGCTGCGGCATAGAACCTTCAGCTTGGAAAGGTGGCATTTCGGCAAAGGTTGTTTCATTGTTTTCCTGTTGTCGATTTGCCCCAAGTAGAGCGTTTAATTTGTCAATCATCAAAGCGTTTTGAGCTTCAATTCGTTGGTATAATCCAGACACTGCATTATCTAATTCAGCCCTTGTGACTCCAACGGTAGGAGTTGCCTGGTTTGCTGTTGGGGAAGCGGAGGTCCCTTCATTAGCATTTCCGGATCTGGATGATCTACCTTTTCTTCCCAGAGCCATTATTTCAGATAGACTTTTGGTTTTTAAGGGAAATCTTTCAATGAGTCTTTGCGAAGCAATGGTGAAAAGATACTTGAGTTCAATTCTCAGTGAAAGCACCAAAATGTTAACGCTGAAAATTGAACGCTAACACCCCGATGTAAGTGATATATAATGTGAACGCACCACCCGTTGGTACGGGAACATAATATAAGCAGAAAATAACAGAAAAGTAAAGAGACAGCGGTTTTATAGTGGTTCGGCTCGTAATTAAGCCTACGTCCACTTTATATTCTTTATTGCTGATTCGATTACAACTCTTTACAATACACTTTGATAACAACACACTTGAGATGATTAAGTAGAACTTTGATGTAAGAGAGCTCTTTGAATCCATGTCGGATGTGTAGATCTCCTCTTGAAGTTCGTTGAAGTGTCTTCGGTGTTTTGAAGTGTCGGTTGAGTCGAGAAAACAGCAGAGTATAGGCGTTCCATAAGTGAGCCAAAAGTCCCCTCTTCGCTGGAGTTAAGGCTGTATTTATAGGGAAATCTTGAGCTGAGTCGTAGGTCGTGACCGACCTAGGGTAGGTCGTAGGTCGTGGCCAACCTATCTGACATGGCTAACGGCTTAGCAGGGGCGCGCTTGTTCGTTTGGATATACTGGAAAGTCATAGGTCGTAGACGATCTAGGAGGAAACGGCTTAAGTAGTTGCGGCATAGAGATTTGCCTTTGTTTGCTTAGGTCGCGAGCGACCTATCATAAGTCGTAGGTCGCGAGTAGCTTCAATGAGACATCCAATGTAGCGACCTAGGCTAGGTTGTTAACTTGTTATGTCGCTTAACTCACTAGGTCGTTAAGCCGTAGATTCTCTTAGGTCGGTAGGTCGCTTCCTGTTAGGTCGCTTAACAGTGTTCCATCTTTTAAGTCGCTTGAGCTTTTAGGTTGCTGAAGACAGAAGTCACTAAGTCTCTTAGGTTGTTAGGTCGTTGAGTGCTTAAGCCACTAGGTCGCTAACTCCCTTATGACTTTAGGTTGTTAAGTCGCTTGAACCTCTAGGCAGTTAGGTCGCGAAGTACTTGAGCCGTTAGGTCGCTATCTTCTTAAGTCGTTGAGTCGCTCTGTCTTCATTTGGCTACTAGGTCACTTTATTCCTTAGGTCGCTTTGCACCTTAGGTCGTTAGGTCGCTAACAAAGAGGAGTTAACAACTCGATAAAGTCTCCAATTTAAATAATTCAATTTGAATTTGAATTCAAAATAAGAAATTGAATTCCATGTTTGAGATTTATAATTTAAAAATGTTAAACGAGTTATAAATGTGTTACATGGGCTTGAACCATTTTAAAATATTGTTTGGGAAATTTGAATTTAACCCAAGGGTTTAACTTGTATAAATGAAATCGGATTTTTCCAAAATGAAAACTGTTTGTTTTCAAATGATAAAAGCTTTCATATAAGAAATGAAATTCCAATTTAAGTTAAAGGAATTTCAAGTTTGAATTGAAAAATGGTTTTCCAAGTTATGAGTGAATTCTTTTTGAAAGCTATAAGTTAAATCTTGATTTAAAGATTTAATGAGTTAATCCAATTGAAATGGAAATTAATTTGGAAATCTATGAATAGATCTTTGTGAAACTGGGTGAACTTTGTGAGATGAATCTTTTTGTAAAAGATTAAAATGGTGATTTGTTTAAACCATTTGAAAGTGAAGTTTTGGATAATAAGTCATGACTTAATTGAAATCCCATTATCCATATGTTTTTAAATATTGCGCTCATTATTCGGTTTAGCCGCGAGAGGACTTTGTGTCATATAACCCATTCCGAATAAGTGATACGTCGTATATGGATAGCATTTGAAGACCGGTGTTGAAGACCGGGTATTTGTGAAAACGATAGGATATCCTATCGATTGTCTGTGCACTGGGTAGCGCCCGGTATAGAGATTCCCTAAGTGATGGGAAGTTCGATCGGGATTGTGAATACCCGGATAGCAAGGGCTTCTTAGGAAGTGCCTTCGGTTCGGTTCGAACTAGGAACAGACTTGTATGGTTGTATGTCTGACACTTCACTTTGAGATATAAAGCTGATTTCTTTCAAATACATTTCTGTTTAGTGGCGGAGATTTATTCTCTTAGCTTAACACCATTCTCTGAGACGTACGAGCTTAGAGGTTATGTAGTTGAAGGTTATCGGTGATATACTCCCAATTTGGTAGTGTGGCATGCTGAGTGTTACTGTGTGTTGATGGTCATTTGTTGATCATTTGTTGATCAAAGCATGGCTTTGTGAAAAAGCGTAGATTTGTGGACGAGACCTCATCGAGCCTCACAAACCGGAAATGGTCAAAACAGGAAAGATGCGGCAAGGTTATGAGGGTCGCTCCCTTTAGGGTATGTCATTTCCTTTTGGAAAAAGGTGGTATCATGGTATGGAGCCCAGATATTTACCTGTGTGGTTGCTCCAATCTCATTTACTGTGTGATTGTTGCTGTGTGATCGAGGCGCCTCGGATAAAGGTCCCAAAGGACCGGGGGGTGGCATATTCGTGTAGTAGTTACCTAGTGTAAGAGGTAACCCGGCCTTGTGTTGGCAGAGAGCTAGTTAGTTTTTGGGACGTCCATCCAGAGGCGTACCCATTGACAGTGGGAAGTTCCTTAGCCTGACCATTTGTTGGAAAATCCAAAGAAACAATACGAGCCTTTTACGATTGCAGTTGTATAACCTGTCTCCTCAGGCGGCAGCTATAGCAGGCATAATATAATGGTACCTATGCTGGCTAAGAATAATATTGTATTTTCGAAATGTTTTCCACTATGCACTATTAATAATATCAAAAGAGTTTTCTTTGCGTAGTAAGCATATTTGACTATCATAAGAAGAAATCTCCTCCAAGTCTGCGATTGCATTGTGTGTGTGGTGGGAGGTCTTATGGTAGTTTCATTTTCCAAAAAGCATTGCGGATTTCAATGTTTAAAATTCTTTTGTTGTTTGTTTAAAGATAAACTGTATTTGTTACTCACACCAGTCCCATGACTGACCCGGAGTTTATTGTTCCCTTCCTAAACTCTGGGTGCCCACAATTTTCCACACGGGCAGTCTAGAGTTGGGTTTCTCAGATATTCAGGTTTAGTAGATTATCGGGAGCTAGTTTAGTTCTTGGAGTTCATGGACTGACGTTGCTTATCTTGGTGCAACGTGATGGTGGTTCGAGCTTGATGTTGGAGTTGTTGGACTCATTCTCTTTTGAGGATCATTTGGAGTTATCACTTCTGTTTTCCGCTGTATCATTATTTATCACTGATATTCTTGTATCATTTTGATATCATTGTTGTATATCATTCTAGATATTGTATTCATTGGAGTTGTATATGATATCATCTATTTCTTTATTCCGCTGTGTTTTTATACTTACTGTGTTATAAGCTCCGGGAGCCAGATTCGGCGTTTGAATCTACGACATTTGAGTACTAGTGAAGTATGGGTGCCGATTTTCGAAGGCCGAGTCCGGGATCTTTACAGTATTAAGTATCGAAAACATAGGTTACAACATTTATTGTTGTAATAGATGTTTTCGTGAAAAATAAGGGAAGCATAGACTATGACACTATAGTTATAATAGGTAAGTCCCAAAGGAAATGTTTTATATAGCATATGGGATTTATTAATATTTATTTTAATTTAATCCATATACTAGTATTTTTGGATTGTAGTAACGGTGTTTTACGCAACATCTATTTTGACTCAAATAAAAATGTGTTTTGAAGATAATTTCTAAGTACAGAAATAAAGTGGTTTGTAAGTACACTTATTATTTAAATATATATTAATACGTCCACTGTATCAAATGCTACGCAATCGAATGCCGGAAAAACCAAACCATTCGGGTTAAAAAGAAGAGGTGGAAGAAGATAGAAGAAAAATAAAGAAGAAGAAATAGAAACAACAACAGAATCTCACATTCACAGTGGAACAATATACAATAGATGAATGACTAATCTTTAAAACAAAGAACTATATCAGTTTATACATACATCAATCAGAGTCAATATACAACTCAATACGACAATGGACAATTATATAAACTTGTCCCATACAGAATACACAGCGGAATAAATAAACAAGTACGGGAGTACGCCTCGCCATCCAGCTCATCTCCAAAGCTCCAGAATATCCAGAATATCGTGATAACATAACTCTAGGCTGCCCGTTTGGAAAATTATGGGCACCCAGAGTTTAGAAAGGGAACAATAAACTCCGAGTCAGTCATGGTGACAGATGTGAGATCGTAAAACAGTTATTTTCACAAAGAAAATAAAACAAATTCGCAATGCTTTTGGAAAATGAAACTACCATAAGACCTCCCGCCACACACACAATGCAAACGCAGAATTGGAGGAGATTTCTCATTATGATAGTCAAATATGCTTACTACGCAAAATCCTTTTGTTATTATTAATAGTGCACAGTGGAAAACATTTCAAAAATATAATATTAATCTTAGCCAGCATAGGTACCATTATATTATGCCTGCTATAGCTGCCGCCTGAGGAGACAGGTTATACAACTGCAATCGTAAAGGGCTCGTATTGTTTCATTAGATTTTCCAACAAATGGCCAGGCTAAGGAACTTCCCACTGTCAATGGGTACGCCTCTGGATGAACGTCCCAAGAGACAACTGCTCTCTGCCAACACAAGGCCGGGTTACCTCTGTCACTAGGTAACGATTACACGAATATGGCACCCCCGGTCCTTGGGACCTTTATCCGAGGGCCCTCGATCACAAAGCAACAATCACACAGTAAATGAGACTGGAGCAACCACACAAGTAAATATCTGGGCTCCATACCATAATATCACCTTTTTCCAAAAGGAAATGACATACCCTAAAGGGAGCGACCCTCATAACCTTGCCGCATCTTTCCTGTTTCGACCATTTCTAGGGTGTGAGGTCCGATGAGGTCTCGTCCACAAAGCTACGCTTTTTCACAAAGCCATGCTTTGATCAACAAATGATCAGCAACACACAGCAACACTTAGCATGCCACACTACCAAATTGAGAGTATATCACTGATAACCTTCAACTACATAACCTATGAGCTCGTACGTCTCAAAGAAGGGTGTTAAGCTAAGAGAATAAATTCTCCGCCACCAAACAGAAATGTATTTGAAAGAAATCAGCTTTATATCTCAAAATGTAATGTTAGACATACAACCATACAAGTCTGTTCCGGGTTCGAACAGAACCGAAGGCACTTCCGAAGAAGCCCTTGCAATCCGGGTATTCACTAATCACGTCCGGCATTCCCATCACAAGAAGAGTGATATAAATCTATATACCAGAGCAACTTGGTGCAAAGACATTCGACAGGTTGTCCTTTCATTTTCGAAAATACCCGGTCTTCACACCGGTCTTCAAATGTTATCCATTCACGACGTATCACTATTCGAAATGGGTTTTATAACACAAAGTCCTCTCCTGGCTTAACCGAATAATGAGAGTTTGTTTTAAAAACAAATTCAAGTGCAATTTCAAAGGCAAATATTGATAGTCAGTTATTTAACTATCAAACAACATTCACAACAATCAACCAATTTAAATAATTTTCTAAAATTATTAAATTTCAAAATATCTTCGCGAGATATGGTTTAACACTTCAACCATTTGAAACAAATTTCAAATCAGTTTTCACCTTTCTAACTTTTGAAAACAAATTTCAAATCAATTGCCCTACACATGATATATTTCCAAATATTTATTCATTTCCACTGGAAATCTGCCGAGCTCAAATACTTTATCTCCAAAATATTCCTTTAAAACCAACTTTAGAACCTTTTATTTATATTTTAAAAGCAACTTTGGAAATATACTCGGCTTTTCAAGGAAAATACACTTCCATTTCAAAATGGTTCATTTAAACCAATTAAATAAATCCTTATCGATTTATTTCAAATTTACATTCCACATTTGTAAATTTATTTCCACACTTTAAAAATAAATCAGTATTTATTTTTGAAAACAAATTTCCCTTTCCTTTATAAATTCCATTTTGAATTTACATTCCCAAATATTCACTTTTTATACGATTTTCAAATCGATTTCTCAAATATTCACTTTCAATTCCAAATCAACTTCCAAATGGATTTCCAGATTTATTTCCCTTTTTAAAATAAATTCCTTTTAAAGAAAACAAATTCTTTTATCTCTTCCAATCTATTTAAAAATCCAAATTCTAAATAAATTCTTCAACTTATAGACAATATTCCTTGAAATCCACTTATTTAGTTTTTTTTTCCATTTTTGGAATTTTATTCAATATAATTCAAAAATAAAACTTTTGTCTTTTTCAAACTTCTTTTAAATTAATCCAATTCTTGCAAAAAGGAATTTACTAAAAATTCCAACTTTAATTTCAAAAACCCAATTTTATTTATTTCTGGTATCCAACGATACCAAAAATACATTCGGCTAAATTATAGCCTTTACAAATCCAATCACAAATATAATCATTCACAGATTAATCACACAGCATATGAAACAAATTCATAAAATTTTGAGGAATCCAGTTGGATCCCTCCAACCTGTTTCTCTGCATCCACAGATGTTAGCACAATACCAATTCCACTTCGAGGTGGAATATCACGGTATATGGGATTTTATAAAATATCATCCGCTATTATGCGGCGCATAGGGTCTCATCCGCTATATAATGTGGGAAATCAACAACTCTAATATATATATATTCCAATATATATATTGCTATATACTACTATATATACTATCACAATCAGGCAATCAATCAATAACTGCAATTCAATTTTTTTATTTGAGTGAGAAGATCTCACCTTTAATTTGCAATCCATTCCATTCCAGACTGTTTTCTCCATAGTTCTAGACCTTGTAAACAATTATATGATTTTTATTAATATTTGAATCAATCGAAAAATTCAATTACTGTTAAATATTTTAATTAACTAATTGTTTTATCTAAACCAATTTCTCCTTTAATAAATTAAATTTTAATAACCTTTTTACATTTTAAGGATTCCAATATAATTTCCAAAGTCACGTACATATATATTTTATATTTTTGTTTGCCTGTATATATCTATATACATACTTTTTTGTTTAACTGTAAATGTTTTCTTTTGAATCTATATATATATACATGTGTTTTATAAAATTTATAAATAACAGAAATTTGCTTTACCAACATTGCTTGCCTCGACTTTGCTGCATCCACCAGATCGCGATTCATATTAGACGACAACACACTCGAGTTCGAGATTATCACCACACTATCATCACGCAGCCCGAGCACCAATCTCTGGGACAAACTTGCCTCGTCCTCACATCGTCGCTGGTTCGCTTCCTGGTGCGAACGAGCTCGAGATCCCCTCATCACCGAGATGTCACCGAAATTGATGAGTTCGAGCTCACCACGATCCAGGCATCGCTCTTTGCTCGCGAGACGAATCGCGACGTCGCCGCAATTCCACCTAACATCGATCGAAAGTCCACCTTCAAACGTCGCAGCGGCCTTGAGTGCGCACGCCTGTGATATCCCGGAATTTTGAGCAATATCAATTTAATAATCTATATTAAATATTAAACTGATTTGATAATATTTGTTAATATGATTTGAATTGATTTAATAACCTTCTTTTAAATAAATATTTAACCGATAATTTATCTTTTAAAAGCTAATAAATTGTTTTCTATTTATTTATATATATATTTGTATATATTGTAAATAGTTAAGGTCTGTTTTAAATTTTGATAAATAAGGATATGTTTTCAAACTCTAATCTTTTTGGTAATTACAATTTGGAAATTTGATTAAATTTAATATTAAATAAATAACCATTAGCTTTAAAATATACTCAAGGTAAAGTCAAGATTTGTTTAGAATGATTTTAGCTTAAAGATTTAATAAAAAGGTTTGTTTTGTTTTAAACATGCTTGATAGTATAAGTAATTTATTAAATAAGAGACTAATCTCTTTTATAAATTATTTTAATTTAATAATGAGCTTTATTTATAATATAATGTCTTTACAAGTAGATTTTTAATATAAATAAAAATGGTTATATATATTTTAGAAGAAATTATTGTTTTAAAATTTAAATAAATCTTTCAAAAAAAATAATATATATAATAAAATATACCTTATAAAAATTTAAAATAAGAATAAAATATAATAATAATAGGTAATTAAATATTTGATAGTTTAAGTTTTAAAATAAAAATAATCACTTATGTTAGAAATAGAATTAAATACTTAGGTTAAAATTTATAACAAATAACTATAACAACTTTAAATTTAACACTTGGGATATAATCTTTAGAAATATATGTTGCAGGTAGAAAAAGCATATCAGTACATACGAATAAATAGGGTAGGTATGCTAAGCATTAAGTCAAACAAATAAACACATGCTAGGTTGTACATACGAGAATAAAGAATGGTTTTTGTAAACTTGATAAGGAACAAGGCATTTAATGCCATCACCACAAGTACACAAGATATCTCATTTCAGCCTCTTTATAAAAGAAAATCTCTGATCATATTGTACCAGCTAGGATTATTTTTGTGTACAAATACAACTATCAAAGCTGCATACTTGTTCTATTTAGCAAGCTTCTTTTCATCTTCGTTCATTTAAACAAATACAAAACCTGAGAAAAAAGAAATAGAAGAAATATACAAACCCGGAAAATTGAAATCTAGGGATCAACGCAAAGAATCAACAAGCAAGATTTCAACAAATTTGTTAATCCTCTTTTGATCATATGACCTAGCGACCTAACTACAGAAACGACCTAGCGACCTAAGGTGTGAAGCGACCTAAGGTATAAAGCGACCTAGTAGCCAAATGAAGATAGAGCGACCTAACGATTAAGGAGTTGGCGACCTAATAACTTAAGGAGTTGGCGACCTAACGACTTAAGGAGTTAGCGACCTAACGACTTAAGGAGTTAGCGACCTAATGACTTAATAGGTTCACGACCTAACGACCTAAGAAGATCAGCGACCTAAAGGCTTCTATAACTTCACGACCTAGCAATGTAACGACTTAGCGAGCTAAAGCAGAGTAAAGTTACACGACCTACTATAGGTCGCTCACGACCTACTGACTCGTTCAGTTAAGACTCAATGCAGTTGAGATAAGTTAGCTCAATCCTTTAAGTCGTTTGCGACCTAGGACTTGTTATCCACTAAACCGCTGCTACCCTCATAATTGAAGCCACGACCTATCTTAGGTCGCTCGCGACCTACGACCTATCTTAGGTCGTTCACGACCTAAGACTTAAACTTAGAGATTGAATCTTGCCCAGATTTTTCCCTATAAATACTAGAGCTACTCCAACGGCAAGAGGACTTTTTCCGATCATTCTCTGAAGCGCCAATACTCTGCCACTTTCTTAACTGAACCAACACTTGAAGAACTCCAAACACCAAAGTCGCTACAACAAGCTTCGAAAGAGATCTTGCACATCCGACATGGATTCAAAGAGCCTCGTTACATCGAAGTTTAAGCTACTATTCTGAAGTGTTTTTGTGATCAAAGTGAATTGTATTTGAAGTGCATTGTATCAATTTGTAACCAGATCAGCAATAAAGAAACTTAAAGTGGATGTAGGCTTAATTACGAGCCAAACCACTATAAAACCATTGTCTCTTTACTTTTTCTGCTATTTTCAGCTTATATTCTGTTCCCATACCAACGGGTGGTGCTTTCACATTACTACACACACCGGGGTGTTAGCGTTCAATTTTCAGCGTTAAAATTTTTGTGCTTTCACTGAGAATTGAACTCAGGGAGTATTTTCACCATTGCTTTACAAAAATCTGTAGAAAGAGTCTCCTTAAAGACCAGAAGTCTAACTGAAATCATGGCTCCTGGAAGAGAGGGTAGATCTACCAGATCTGGAAATGCTCACGAGGGGACTTCCGCTTCCCCAGCATCAAACCAGGCAACTCCTACCTTCGGAGTCACAAGGGCTGAATTAGATGACGCAGTTTTTGGATTATACCAACAAATCGAAGCTTAAAACACTTTGATGATGGACAAGCTAAACGCTCTGCTTAGGGCAAATCGACAACCCGAAAACAATGAAACAACCTTTGCCGGAGACGCCCATATTTCTCGAGAGAAAAGCATTCCTCAAAGAGTAGCTGGCACCGCCGAAGCGCCACCTTTCCAAGCTGAAGGTTCAAGGCCGCAGCCAACTTCCGAAAAAATAGCGGACGTCTGCCCAGCGATGCCTCTGGACAATGAGGAGTACTTATCAGGGATGGTTCGTCGAATCATGAAAGAGAGTATGCAGAGGGAAGAAAATGAGAGCGACTGGGGATTTGCACCAAGCAGAACTCCGTTTACTGAAAGGATCCTGAAAGCAGAATTTCCAAGAAAATTTGTACCTCTTACTATCCCGGCCTATAGGGGAACGAGTGACCCTAATCATTTCCTATATAAGTACGACTGGCATATGACCAGTGCAAGAGCGTCCGATGAGATTAAGTGCCGATATTTTCCAGTGTACTTGGAGGGAGTGGCTCTACTTTGGTTCACAAAGCTACCAGTTCGGTCTGTAGATCAATTCTCCGACTTAACGCGAAAGTTCAAAGATCAGTTCAGATTGTATGCTTCAATGGCTAAGGACATAATGTCACTGTCCAGTCTTGAACAAGCTTCCGGTGAATCTATCAAATCCTTCTTGAACCGCTTCAACATAGCCTTGGCTGAAGTGGATAATGCTGAACCACGTATGATCCTAACTTACTTGATGCGAACCATCGATAAGACAAGTGAGTTTGGCAAGTGGTTGAAAATGAAAGAACCGAATTCACTGGATAAGTTTTATAAGAAGGCTGATGAATTTATGTGTCTGGAGAATCTTCCGGCACAATCAAAGGTAGTTATGGTTGAAAATTCTAACAAGAAAGAATCTGGTGGTCAGAGAAGAGAAAATAACGGTGGGAGAAAACAGAAGGATATGAAGAAACCACGCCGTTTTTCAGATTTTACTCCCTTGACTGAGACTCCAGAGAAAATCTTCTTTGCAACCAAGGATGCCATCAATTACCCTGAGCCACCGAAGATGAAGCTAGGAAATTTTTTTGTACCAAATGGAAGATTCTGTCGATTCCATAATCAGCCTAGCCACGACACCAACGAATGTCGCCATCTAAAGAACTTGATTGAAGAACTGTTGAGAGAGAACAAACTACAACAGTATGTTAAGAGAAATAGAAGTGATCCTGCCTCATCTACTCAGGGGAAACAACTTCCTGCCCATCAATCTGGCTCCTGCAACAACACTGTAGTGCGAGAATCTGAAAAGCTTGTCATTAATGTTGTCATAGGAGGTCCACACCCAGCAGGCGGAAGCTGGGACGACTGCTAACAACCCACAAAACTGCAGCTGGGGCATCTTTCATTCTCTTTGGCATATGAATCCAAAACTGTGAATCCAGTGGAAATGGAAATTCAATCCGGAGATTCTGGAACAACAACTACTTACATCCATTTTTTACTTAATAGCATTCCTTAAATTTGTAAAATGATGGTGCATGTATAACTTTTGTATTGTAAACCACTGAGAAATCAGTGTGAATCAATAATAAAGAACTATAAATCATTGTGTTCTCTAATGCTATTAAATGCCTGTCTCATTTCGATATGCAAGTATCTTTAAAATATTGCTAAAATGTCGATTTAATATTGCAGGCTATCAAAGCAAAACTTACCTATTCAACACATCACAAGGTTCAGCGATTCCTACAAGTCACTCAACAATGTCAAACCACAAAAGAAGTGCTATTCACAAACAGTTGATGATTGCACCAAAGCGGGCACCTTCCTGACAAGAAGGTTCCAAACCCTTGCTAACCAACCGCGATCGTTTGTGCAAACGAACATCCGGTAATGTAGCTTGCGTCTGCCCCGTGGATTCACTCAACAACAAAGTACACTTCTCTGGCAAAAAGCAAACAACTTACAAAAGAGTGGAACATATACTTGGAGTGATGAAAAGGAATCGCTAAGAAGCGGATGGTGGAAGGACACAAGCAACAAAGCCCTCTAACAAAGCACAAGACCTCTTCGTAGGCATAAATTGCTTCAGAGGCACAAAAACCTTTTCGTAGGCAAAAATTGCTTCGAAGGCACAAGACCTCTTCGTAGGCATAAATTGCTTCGGAGGCACAAAAACCTTATCGTAGGCAAAAATTGCTTTGAAGGCACAAGACCTATTCGTAGGCATAAATTGCTTCGGAGGCACAAAAACATTTTCGTAGGCAAAAATTGCTTCGAAGGCACAAGACCTCTTCTTAGGCATAAATTGCTTCGGAGGCACAAAAACCTTTTCATAGGCAAAAAATTGCTTCGAAGGCACAAGACCTCTTCGTAGGCATAAATTGCTTCGGAGGCACGAAAACCTTTTCGTAGGCAAAAATTGCTTCGAAGGCACAAGACCTCTTCGTAGGCATAAATTGCTTCGGAGGCACAAAAACCTTTTCGTAGGAAAAAATTGCTTCGGAGTCACAAGACCTCTTCGTAGGCATAAATCGCTTCGGAGGCACAAAGACCTTTTCGGAGGCACATTTTATCGGAATTGAAGTGTAAAATGCTCCTCTTCGGAGGCCCACTTCGCCAGAACCCAAATGCTTCTCTTCGGAGACCAAAATTGCTTCTCTTCGGAGACCAAAAATGCTTCTCTTCGGAGACCAAATGCTCCTCTAACGAGACACAAAGCCTTCTTCGGAAGCACTAAACAGATAAAGTCCTCCAACGAGGCACATCCAAAAACTTCGTTAATGGAACCACTAATGGGGCACCTTCTCAAGAAAGAAGGTTTCAGGCCACATCTGAATACTTACGATTATTTGAACAAACAAATATCCAGTAAAACAGCTAACGCCAGTCCCGTGGACCCATTCAACGATAAAATACAACTTTCTGACAAACAGATCAAAACATTCTTCAGAATCCCGCTTCACTGCGTAGGGGAATCCACTTTTCAACGAGTAAAAGTGATCATCCCCGAAAGTTGAAGTGTTCTTTAGAAAGAGATAGAAAGAAAAACTTCTCCAATACAAAATGTATTCTATTAAAAGCAGAATAATATTTCCTCAAAACGGAAGAATTATTCTCTAAAATAAGAATACAAGTCTTTTCAGAATATTGCAGTAAGCCGTGATACGGGGGCATATAACTGTATTAATAAAAACAACGCTCAATCATCATACCACAAGCTCACTGCAGTATCATATAAAGTAAATAAAGAAACTTGTGCAAAAACAAGGAATAAATGCATTCACACATATACTGACAAGAAATGGTACAAGTAAAAAGAACCATTTTATTCCATACTATAAAGTTTTTGTGCATATGCAGGTTTCAATAAGCGGAGGCCGGTATCCGCACAATCCCCGGTCAATACATGCAAAAAGAAAAACAAGGAGAGAAAAGTCAAGCTCATTACTCCTCCTTCCCACCGCCTTTAGAGCTCTTGTCCGGCTTGATGATTAGTTTCTGAAGCCGTTGTGGACGGGTCGTGGAGGAAGGAGAAAGAGGTGCAGCTGGGTCAACTTCCGGTTCCTCTCCAGCAGCAGAAGCGCTTTTCCTTTTATTATTTGCAATTGCGCGCTTCCCCTTCTTCTTTGAAGAAGACTCACTTCCCGGAGTGAGCAATGTAGAAAGTTTTGTGTCGTCATTATAAGACTGCTCCGGGGTCTTCTCACTGTCCTTGAGTTCTTCTACCTTCTGCTCTTGAGAAGCAAGTGGATCATCCAAGCCTCGAAGGGCTTCTATTTACTCTTCCTGCGACCCTGGCTGAGAAGCAGGAGTGACTTGAAGAGATGGAGGAGGAACAGCTGGAAGGGTAGAAGTTTGCGCGGTGCTCGGTGCTTCCGCTACAGAAGAAAAGAAGTTAAAATCAGTATTCTTCGAAAAAAGAGAAGATATTGGATCATTAGGACTTAAGTAATAAGCGAGAAATTCATCAAACTCAGTTGAATCGAACGAGTAGTCTACTTGAGCTAGATCAGACTTGAAGTTACCTGGAGAATTTGGCTTAATCACGACGACTTCAAAGTTTTCAGCTTCAGCGTCACCCTGGGACTTCTCCTCAACTTGAGCAGTGGGAGACTCGGTAATGACAGACTTCACTTCAGCTTTTGTAGGAGGTGGAGAATAAGAACTTGAGCCAATTGTATCAGGGTCGACCGAAGTCGGAAGATGAGCGGGTTCAGTTAAAGGCGCTTTCTCCAAATGCTCTTCTCCTGCCACTTCGGCTCGCTCCTTGGCAAGCTGTTCTTTTCCCCTGGCGAGCGCAGTACGTGCTTCATGATCCAGATAAAGCGCTTCAAGATCTGCCTCTGCATAGCCAGCGCCTCCAAACATGTCAATTACCGCCTCCCATACTTCAGCCAGAGTGGTTTCGTATTTCGGTCCCAGAAATGAGAGGCTTCCGCGCCCCAAGGCACTGTGGATATAAAAGTCGAACAAAGTAGAGCTGATAGTGGCTTTGGTTGCCTCATGAGATTCTTCGGCGGCAACTTGACCAGCAACAGCCTCATCACGCTCTTTCTCAACTTTAGAAAGTCGAGCTTTTAACGCTGCAATCTCCAGGTCTTGGGAATTAACTCTTTCCCGCAGCTGAGCGGTATCTTTGCGATATTTTTCGACTACGTGCCGCTCTACCTCAAGTTTCATCTCAGCATCTCTTTGGGCAGCGTGTGCATTCTGCACTTGTTTTTGAAAGACTTCTTTCTTTTGAGAATGCGAAGCAGAAGAAGTGGCGAGATCTTCCTTGAGTTTCTTAACTTCAAACTCAAGTCTCGCATTGTCGTCTGCGATGCTCGTCATCTCTGCATCATGTTGCTTAAGAATCTTCTTCGACTCCGAGTGATCGTTCTCCATAGTCAGAATGGCTTCGAGATTCATATGATTAACTCTTTGGAGCTCATCAACAAGTTTCTGCCATCCAGACATTCTCTCAATGTCAAGCTTAAGAGCATCGAGATTCCTCAGCATGGCCTGCTTATCGATGGGAACCAAATCTAAGTCAAAGCGCACTCTTTTTAAACACCAATTTGGGAATCGACTTTGAAGTTTGGGTGGAGCATCCTTTACTTGATACTGAGGCCTGTTAATAATTTTCTGAATGTCAGATTTCTTTAGAGTAGGAGAACCGGAGGGAATGTCAAGAGAAGAAGGAGCATCGGTCTTTTCAGAAATCGCAGACGCGTCCATTTCGTCAAGTCTGGCCCATTTGCTCGGGTCTTCAGCAATGTGACTTTTCCCTTTAATATCATAAGATTTTCTTTTATGGGAGTCATCGTCCCTTCTTCTTTGCTACTCCTCATAAATTTGTCTTTCACGAGCCTTTCTGACAGCTTTTTCTTCATCGGTTTCCCTACGGACAGGGAGATAGCGTCTATGATCATAGGTGTCACGCCCTCCATAGCGCCGAAAGTCATCATAATATGAACCGCTTCGCCCCATCGGAGAACCTGAAATTGAAGAAAAGACAAGTCTTAAAAATCTTCGGATTAAATAAGTTAAGTGAATGAAAGTGCCAAAAATCCTAAGTGTGTGTGATGTGCAAGCTACGCACGTCAAACTACAAACCACTCTTTGGTTGGGGAGTGATAACAGATTTTGAAGCAGGAGTCAACTGTTGGACCGACAAAATTTGCTACAAAGCAGATGTTACTTCAACTACTAGAGATGTAACTTTAACTAAAGAAGTGTCGTCTTTGAAGAGCTCCTGTGAAGTAATCATTAGATCGCTCAGTCCCTCAAAAGTGTCGTCACCGTCATGTTTAGCAAGACTTTTCTTCTCAACTCCTTCATCATCAGCTTTCTCGGAGTGTTGAGGAGGCTCCTCTTCTTCGATGACTGGGGAAAGTGTTAGCTTGCTTGACGACCCCGCAACATCAGTAGATGTGGAGCATTTTACCAAAGAAGCTTCCACAACAGGTTCTTTAGGGGTGATCTCTTCGGTTGTAACCGGGGCATCTGATGGTCCGGCCTGAGAATCAGCAGCGTCGTGAAATTGAATTGACCGGAAGGGGTGTAGAAGTCCGAATTGATGTAAAAACTCATCTTTCAACAGAAATTGGATACTCCTCTCCTCAACCGGCACGACCATGAGCCTCTCAAAAGTTGGTTTGTGACCAGGATCCTTAGAAGGAGGAGGAAGCGCAGAAAAGTAAAGAGCGAAGTTAACACTTGACAACTCGAGCTTCGAAAAGTTCAGAAAACATAAGGAACGAAGATAAATGATCTTACTTCCTACTCTCCAGATAGCGTAGAATCCCGGAGGACAGCGAACGAAGAAAAACTAACTCAGAAACCCGTGAGCACTCTCGGGAAGACCAATGATCAGTTTGCGGTTCCTAGCACTTCTCACAAGCGTGATGGAGGGATGGTCTTTATTTTTGGCAAATGTGCATAAGTAACAAACTTCATCAACACTCGGAAGATGATCCAGCGTCCTCCTAAATAGCACACATAGCCCCATAAGGATGGCGTAGCCATTGGGATGTAACTGAAAGGGAGAGATAGCCAGTCGAAGAAGAAGCCGTTGAAGGAAATCGTTAAAAGGAGGAATGGCTCCGCTCATGCACATTTGGCGATTAACGGCGACGAAACCAGGAGGTGGTATGTCAGCGGTGTCGCTTTTCCCAAGTAGTATGGCTTCTGCTTCAGCAATACCAAATTGAACACATAATTGGCTGAAAGCTCTGTAATGTAAAGTGGTCGAGATTCTTTCTGGAGGATTAGTTAACGGGGTAGGAATAGGAATGGCCTCTCCAGCTTGAACTATTATCTCTTCTTGTTGAGAAGTCATTCTACATAAGCAACTGGATGTTCAAATGTGAAGGTGCACGTTTCCTAAAAAGTGTGAAGTGTTGTGTAGAACTAATAAAAATTACAAGCTAACATAACTGGAATTAAACTAGTTGACAATTGGTCGATTACGAGATTTCAGGACTTGTTAATTTAAAACTCAAGTGCAGTGTTAATGCAAACAAATCAGCTTTAGTTAACTATTTTAGTTTTGCTTTAATACTTCACTTGAATTGGTTGGTTTACAGCATTTCGTTCACACAGTTCATTTAAGTTGATTATTCTTTATCGACTAATCTGTCATTCGATGTGGGCAGTCAATGGCAGTATATTCGTCCCAGTTTTCTGCAAATATTGTGTTTAACAGGTTATTAGCATTAGAGATAATCTGTAAAGAAGTTCAAACAGTTCGAAGTTCAAGCAGTTCATTTTGGCTGTTCAAACTGAAAATTCAGTCAAGTTCTGTCAAAGCTTTGCAAATGTCCAAGGAAAATTTTCTTAGGTTGCATTGTTCAAGTCAAAGAGTTCAAGGCGTAGAGTTTCAAGGCAAGGCAATGCAAATTTGGTTAAGTATTAGGTCATTCAGACATGCTCACGACCTAAAAGCTTAAGGCGCAGGAAGTTAAGCTACAGCAAATGTCTAAGTGTTAGCTCGTCCACGACCTAAAGGATATGCTGTGAGTTAAATTAAGTCGTTGATTCTTTAGGTCGTAAGGCACATGAAGGAAAAAGCCTCAAGTCAAAGCAATACAAATCATT
This sequence comes from Allium fistulosum, assembly GCA_030737815.1. Lineage (NCBI taxonomy): Eukaryota > Viridiplantae > Streptophyta > Magnoliopsida > Asparagales > Amaryllidaceae > Allium > Allium fistulosum. The sequence continues at coordinate 817,866,476 of CM060901.1, read as the reverse complement.
CAAGTCCTAGCTCGACCGCGACCTAAACCCTATGCCGCAAGAGATTAAGGCGCTAATTCGATAAGTCGCAACCTAAACCAACAGTTCAAGGCAGTATACAGTCGGTTAAGTCCTGGGTCGTATGAAGGCAGAAGCGACCTAAGGAGTTAGGTCGTGCGCGATCTAGGTTGCAAACTGTTAGGTCGTTTAAGTCCTAGGTCGTGAAGGTTCATGGGTCGCTAAGATTCATTAGGTCGTCTCCAATGAAATCTCGAGCTATCTCCTGCTCGAGCCAAAGCCTCGTTTCCTTTCACCAATTACCTTTTTCTCCACTGAGAAGCTCATTAACTCATCAACTTCCAAACCCAAGTCTCATCCCCCATAGCTCTCTAACCCGTTAACGACCTCCTCATCCCCTCTAAAATCACAAATCAGTTAGCCTAAAGCACTGTAACCCATCTCCTTCTTCTCACAAATCGCCTAAAGCCAAATCGAATCACCTCAAGTCCATCAACAGTCGATGTAACGAAATTCATGATGAAACGCGGCGTAAGGAAGTCGGTCAGAGATGAAAGATGGGGTTCGTGAATCAATGATAATCGAGGATTGAGTAGAAAGCGGGTTCACTTACGCAATGTAATGTTAAGGATAATTGGTGATTAGTCGGATTGAAATCGTCTTTGGGAGCTCGAGAGATCGTTAATGGTGGATTCGAATGAAGGAGTAAGTGATGAGAAGAAAGAGAAAGGTGGATGACTTATACACTAAAGTGGAGGAACTTGAAACGACACGAGCGACCTAACCAAGCCTTTAGGTCGCTCACGACCTTACGACTCAGAAGGGAACGAGTTAAAAGATATCGAAGCTCACGACCTAACTCTTAGGCGTGTACTTCGAGGGGCAAGTGTTAATCCTCTTTTGATCATACGACCTAGCGACCTAACTAAAGAAACGACCTAGCAACCTAACTGCCTAGCGACCTAAGGCATGAAGCGACCTAAGGTATAAAGCGACCTAGTAGCCAAATGAAGACAGAGCGACCTAACGACTTAAGGAGTTGGTGACCTAACAACTTAAGGAGTTAGCGACCTAACGTCTTAAGGAGTTGGCGACCTAACGACTTAAGGAGTTAGCGACCTAATGACTTAAGAGGTTCACGACCTAACGACCTAAGAAGATCAGCGACCTAAAGGCTTCTATAACTTCACGACCTAGCAATGTAACGACTTAGCGAGCTAAAGCAGAGTAAAGTTACACGACCTACTATAGGTCGCTCACGACCTACTGACTCGTTCAGACAAGACTTAATGCAGTTGAGATAAGTTAGCTCAATCCTTTAAGTCATTTGCGACCTAGGACTTGTTATCCACTAAACCACTGCTACCCTCGTAACTGAAGCCACGACTCATAGGTCATTAAAGACCCACGACCTATCTTAGGTCGCTCGCGACCTACGACCTATCTTAGGTCGATCACGTCCTAAGATTTAGACTTAGAGATTGAATCTTGCCCAGATTTTTCCCTATAAATACTAGAGCTACTCCAACGGCAAGAGGACTTTTTTCGATCATTCTTTGAAGCGCCGATACTCTGCCACTTTCTTAACTGAACCAACACTTGAAGAACTCTAAATGTAACGACCCGACTTTCCAGACCTGGAAAATCGAACCATTTTAGTTAAGAAGAAGAGGTAGAAGAAGAAAAATAGAAAACAACATCAGAATCTAACCATCGCAGCGGAATAACATATAATATATATCAAAAGATCTTTACACAAATCAAAACTATATCTGTTTATACAATACATCATCAGAATACATCAACATCCATAACATACAACTGAATACACAGCGGAAAAATAATAGCAAGTACGGGAGTACGTATCGTCATCCAGCTCGTCTCCTGAGCTCCACGACATCATATCCTGAACCTGCTTATCTCGGTCTGACCCGAGCATCATATAAAACAATACCCGAGTCAGTCTGGAATACCAGCGTGAGAAAATCACACTCAAATTGATTATTAAAGTTTCAAAATCCTTTGAAAAACAAAACCATCTCGTAAGACCACGCCACAAATAAACATGTCGGGTTTTTACCTTACGATAGCTAAAACATTTTATATCAAAATCCTCTGATATTATAATAGTGTCTATATACAAATACTTATAAAATAGCTGAAATTGTTACATTCATTAAATTCCGGCATACTAGGTATACAAACAAATACCGTACAAGGCGCGTAGGGAAAATGGATTTCCAACGAATGACTAGGCACTAGGGTACCACCTGTCATAGTACGTGGCTTAGATCAGCGTACTGAGGACCCACCCTAAGTCCCCTACAACACAAGGCCGGAACCATCCCTTACTGGATGATTCCGAATAAAATCACCCCATGGTTGTGATCAACAACCGCACCACTAAGCCGAAATAAAAAGGGACATCTAGACAGGGATGACCTTACCCTCCAGTGGGAGCTACCCACGAAGCCTTGCTGCATAACCCCTGATTTTCAGTCATTCCCGGTTGACAAGGCTTGAGGCTAAGCGTTACCTTTCAGAACATATCCCTTAGAATGCCCATCGTCCGCTGACAATGTATCGAAAGCATTAGTCCATACAAGTCCGTCCCGGGTCCGAACGGAACCGAAGGCACTATTCCTACTACATCCATTTTGGAAATATCCTCAGGATTAGTAGCGACTAGCCCTTGCACTTCACTGCTCCATCTTCGACTCCGAACACGTTACATGAAACGTACAAACCGGATTGAAGTGGTTTTCGAGAAATTAATCCTGATCCCGGTCTCTTCGAAACGATCAGCGCATTTGGCCAATATTGATAGTCGGTTATTTAACTATCAATTAACATCCACAAGCAACCATCACACAATAAATAAATTACCATATTATTTATTTGCCCAAATATCTTTCCAAGATATATTTCCAAATTTCAAAACTCATTTGAAACAATTTCAAACAGTTTCTGCTTACGGAATACATTCCCAAATATTCATTTCCTCTGAAACACCAAGTACAAAACACTTTTAGATTTTAAAATAATTTAAAAACACTTTACTATAAATATACTTTATAATATTGAAATTTAAAAACTACTTTAATACCTTATCAAAATATATACTTAAAGAATATTTAAAATGAAACCACTTTATAAATATAAACCAAATTTCTCTTTTTAAAACATAATACCAAATCACTTTTATATAATTACTACAATAATAGATTTTTGAAAATACTACTTTAGACTTTAACATTTAGAAATAATCAATTTTCTAAAATATGCTTTTTAAAACATATTAAAACTTTTAACTTATATTTAAAATTGCTTTGAAAAAACGTACTTGGATATCCAGAGAAATACACTTCTCATTTCCATCTTTTAAAAATAAATCAACCTTTATTTTTAAACCAATTCATATCCCTTTATAAATTCCCACCTTGAATTTATATTTTCAAATATCCACTAATATTTTACTTTACTTTATAAACCCAGTTTATAAATTCCAAAATCTCACTTCTCCATAAAAAAAATCCCATATTAACACTTAAATCAAATCCCAAATTTGATTTCCGATTTACTTTACTTTGAAATAAATTCCTTGCTTACTTCATTTATTTCAAAATACTTTAACTTTAGATTTATTTCTTTATTGTGAGTTAAAACCCTTTTAAACTGAAAATACCAAATTTAAAACTTTCGAAATTCCTTCTTTATCCCTTAATTAAATTTAATTCTTAAACTTTTAAAAATAATATCTTATTCTTTCCAATAATGTCACTTTAGTTAAAAATTTATTATTCTCATGTTAATTCAAAATCCCCTTTTTCCATATTTGTTCGAATTTAGAAATTTCTTTATTTCTTTTACAATTCCTTATTTAATTTAATCGAATTCACTAGAATTATTTAACTTAAATTTTACTCTTTTATTTCTTTCCAAAAATCCAATTCAATTGCTTTTGATAACTCATTAAACTGGGAAATTCAATCCAACCAGATTATCCAATATAAATCATCAGAGGATATCAACAATCATATCACATAATATTTAAACAAAATTAAATATTTTGAGGAATCCAGTTGGATCCCTCCAACCTGTTTCCCTGCATCCACAGATGTTAGCACAATACCAATTCCACTTCAAGGTGGAATATCGCGGTATATGGGTTTATAAAATATCATCCGCTATTATGCGGCGCATAGGGTCTCATCCGCTATATAATGCGGGAATATCAACTCTAATATATACGTATGCCAATATGTATATATTGCTATATACTACTATATATATAGTATCACATCAAACCAATTCAATCATTCAATCAATTATTTAAATTTAACCATTTAAATTTAAATCAAAATTCAACCGAGTGAGATTAACTCACCTTTACCCCTTAAATTTGCAGTCCATTTCCCAAACACTTCCATTCCAGCTTGTTTCTCTATTCTAGACCTTGTATAGATATTTACAGTTGATTAAATAAATATTCGAACAAATCGAATGCTCAATTACTTCCAAATTAATTCAATGAACTAATTATTTAATTTAACTAACAATTTAATTTTAACTCACTTCCTAAAATATTTTCAGTGACTGAAATAATTAAATTAGTTATTTAAACAAATTAATCACCATTATTTTAAAATTAAACTGAGTGAATGAAAACATGTTATATTTGTATATTTATTAAATCAATTAACTGTAAAAAAAACGAATACCTCATCCTATCACAAAAACGCACGCCAGCGTCCTCTTCAGTCGCGCCGCCATCATTTCTCGTGAGCTCCGACTTCCCCATCGCGGCCTTACATCGACGATTCCCAAATTCCAAAATCGAGAATCAATCTTCCTCTCCACTGACGTCGACCACGACCCAGCCCAACGCCATGATATTGCGACATCGATTCTACTAGTCGTCCACGACTACAAAGCCAAACCCTAAACTACCCAAACCCTCCAACCACGTCGCTCGAAATCGCCGTGCGACTCGCGACATCCTGACTCGCCTTACTCCAGCCTCCCCCCTGATGGAACGCGTACGTGCGCTTCCTCTATGTCTCGAACGAATTCGAGATTTCTGCCATCATCTCGCTTAAATTTGGAAGAGGCTCGGCCTCGCTCGGCCGTTGATTATTATTTGAATGACAAAATTTATTTGAGGATAAATTACAGGCTTCGGCCATTAATATATATCATTTTGCTCTATTTTGAAGTTGATTTATTTGTATATTTTCTGTTTGTCTTAAACGAGCAGAGATGGAATGGAATAGCATGTTCGAGAAGGCAAAGGAACGTGTTGGGAAAAATATCTAGCTACAGTGTTTTGCTTACATTATTGATATTAAATTTTCGATTTAATTTCAACGCGTTTGCTCACCGTATGGTCACACAACAACTCCAAAAAATATGAAATTTGAAATCCGATAATAATTCAATATTACGGACCCAATGGAACTGGTTTCGTCGAATTCTGAGATTGTGCCTCGGAAGGCTATTTTTAAATATCAATATAAACGATATATTTTTAAAACTGAACAAAACACTTTTAATTTCAGTTTTAAACGTTCTATTATCTTCAGTATTATTAATATGAATTTTACGAGCTTTCAAATTATTTTTAACAGGCTTAAAACTTCAGATTCAATATTTTACCCAATTCTGATAATTAAATTCAAAAATTAATTATCCAATAAATATTGATATTTGCAATTTATATTAAACTTACTCTTTTGAATATTTAAAATCAATTATATATTCATATTTTAACTATTCAAAATTCCGGGTCGTCACACTAAACACCGAAGACGCTACAACAAGCTTCGAAAGAGATCTTGCACATCCGACATGGATTCAAAGAGCCTCGTTACATCGAAGTTTGAGCTACTATTATGAAGTGTTTTTGTGATCAAAGTCAATTGTATTTGAAGTACATTGTATCAATTTGTAACCAGATCAGCAATAAAGAAACTTAAAGTGGACGTAGGCTTAATTACGAGCCGAACCACTATAAAACCGTTGTCTCTTTACTTTTTCTGCTATTTTTCAACTTATATTCTGTTCCCGTACCAACGGGTGGTGCTTTCACATTACTACACACACCGGGGTGTTAGCGTTCAATTTTCAGCGTTAATAAAATTGAAGTTCAACAAATAATTCAACAGGCAAAGGTTTCAAATTCAACTTAATCAAGCAAACTCTACATCAAAAGTCTGTGCAAATCAAATACAATAAATTTCCAGAACAATGATGATCTAGGAATTACTGTGTTAATGATTGTTTTATATGTATGTGTATGTGTAAGTCTTTGTGAATTTATGAAGTGTGCATATCTGTTGACTTTAAACATCTCTGATCTTAGTTCAAGTCTCTGCCTTTAAACTGTAAACATGAGACCCTTTAGATTTGATGCATATGACATATGGTTGAAGTAAACTTGTGATGTATGTTTGAAAATGTGTTTGTATGATGGTTTTAAGACTCTGGAAACATGTGAGAATGTCTAGATATTTATAGTGATCATCTCTGTTTTTAAGTTTCAGAGATTTAAACTTAGATTTAACTTCAAATTCTTCACACTCTAATTTCCTTTATGCTTAAGTATTTAAACAAAGTTTGTTGTTTAAACTAAACTAAGCTTTAAAAATATTTGTAAGAATAATAGATAGAAATATTATTTGGGAAAAATGAAAGCACAGAGGAACTTGAGATTTGTTAAAAATCAAACGTTGAAATTGGTTGATTCAATTATATATCTGGAATCATCTATGAAAGATAGGATTTTTAAAATCAAATTTACAATTTTTAATGAAATATTGAATGTGTTACTTGGTGATGTCTGGAATTTGAGTTTATGAGTTTCTCTGGTGATCTGGTTGATCTGGGGAGTCGTAGTTCTTTCTGGAGGTGGAAGGATGATCGGGGACTTCGGCAAAATTGTCTGATGATGGTACATTTCAGTGGGGAGGTGGTGGTTGTTATTTGAAGTCAGGAACCCTAGTTAAACTAGGCTAGGTAAAATCGATCACCACGGTTCATATAGTTGATCGAGTTCAACAAGGTATTGGGTAATGGAAGTAGACGTGTAGAGGAAGTCGAGGCCGAAGGGGTAGACTTTCAGATGGTCGGAGCTGCGAGCACGGCGTGTTGTCAGGTTTTAGGCAAGTTCCTATTGATGGGTTCCAGGCTTAGGTTGAACTCGAATTTCAAATTCGAGTTGAGTTAGAGAAATCTGGTGATAAGGATAGTGGGGATGTTCGTTGACGAGGGATCTGAATCGATCGAGATCGCTGTGCATGTGCACGGTGTTCATTGGTGGATGTTGTGAGTATGGGTTTGAGCAGGAATGGTTACTCGAGTTTTCTCGAGTCAATTGAGGGAGTTGCCCGAAGTTTTTATGTGTTCGACTCGAAGTGATTTAGGGTAGACTCGGGTTTTATATTGTTGTTGCCAGTTTTAAAACCTGTCAAGTTTTAAGTTTTAAAATTTAAAAGCAGGGTTTTAAACAAAGTTTAAAACCAAAAATTTAAGATATGGATTCAAATTTACCTTTGTCTCCTAGTTTTAAATAAATATAATTTTTATAAAAATAAACTGTTTTAACAACTTTAAAATGTTTAAAGTATATTTTAAATTGTGTTTTAAATTTTGCTAAGTTAAATTTGCATTTATTTTGAATCTAAATTTGAAATGGAATGCAAAAGTAAATTCAAAAGTAAAATGTTTCAAATGAATTTGTAAATGAGAATTTGATCATAAATAAGAAAAATGATTTTATCCTTAAATAAATGAAGATTTAAGGATTTTTAATTATTAAGTTAATTAAAATGAATAACTAACTAATTTAATTAATTAATGATTTGGATTAATTAATTTAGTAATTAAGAGTTTAAATTAGTTAATTACATTTAAGACACTTAATTTAGGATAAATAAATGGGTAATTAAGGATCATTAATTAAATAAGATTTGAATTATAATTAATGATTGGTAATTAATTAATCAAGTAATTAAGGATTAATTAAATTATATTTAATACTTAATTAATTAAATAATTAAGGATTAATTAATGAGTTATTAAAGATAAAATTTAATTGTAATTAATAATAAATCTTAAATAATTACTTTATACAAGTAATTAAAGAAGTGTTAATAGTTAATGAAGGTCATTAACTAGGATGATTAAATAATAAATTAATATGATTAATTTTGATAATTAATTAGATTTATTAATTTAAGATAATCAATTTTGAATTATTTAAGTATAATTACTTATGAAAGTAATTAAGAAATTAATTTCTCATTGTAATTAATTAAGTTTAATATGAATTGTTTAAGTTAATTAATTAAGTTTAATTAATTTAAATAACCATTTGATGATGTGATAAGTATAATTACTTAAGGAAGTAATTAATTGAGGATGATTTAATTATGAAAGTAATTTGAGTATAATTACTTTGTATAATAAATCAAGGGATTAATTAGAGATAGTTAATTATGGAGTAATTAAATTATTAAATGAAGTAATTAAGGGTAGTTAATTACTGAAGATAATTAATCAAGGGTGATTAACAATTTGGTTTAATTGAAGATAAATTACTAAATGTAATAGATGTAATTAGAGATCATTAATTATTATAATCAATGATGTAATTTAGAATGGATTTATTTGGAAATAATTAATAAATGAAGGGATTCATTAATGTAATTAATTAAGAAGTAGTGTGATTAATTTTAGTAATTTAAAAGGTTACTTTCTATATATGGTATAAGGTAATAAATTTGTGAAAAATAATTAAAGGATTATTACTTAAATAAAGATAATTAATCAAGGATGATTAATTAAGATGGAAAGTAGAGAATGATTAATTAATTGACTTGTAATTAATTAATGGTTATGTAAGCAAGATTTATAATGATGAAGTAATTAATTTAATTTATTTTAATTAATTAGAGATAAGTAATTAATTTAATTCATTTTAAATTAATTATAAATGGTGTGATTATTAATCCTTGTTTATATATGATGGATGATATTGATTTCCTTGAATGGTTTGAAATCTCAGATATGAGATAAGTAATGCTGTATGATATGGTTGCTTTGGTTGAAATATATGGATAATGTAGATTATCTATTTGTGATGATATTGTGAATTATCTATCTGTGATATTGTGAATTATCTATCTCTGTATATATAGATAATAAAATTAAATTGTTTTAACTTTAAAACAACTTGGACTTAAAAGATGGCAATTTGGATTACGAGGAGAACGGGATCAGGTTTCCAGATTTGGATATCTGAAAACCACATCGATCCAAATTAACGATAGGTCGTGAATCTCAAATGAAGATGAAGATTCAGAGTGCAAGGGTTATTGTCGTTAACTCTGAGGATGATTCCAAAATGAGTGTAACGAGATAATGCCTACGGTTTCGTTCGAACCCGGAACGAACTTGGATGGATTGAATGCTTTCAGAACATCGTCAGGTGGACGATGAGCATTCTAAGAGATGTGTTCTCTAAAGGTAATCGTAGCCTCAAGCCTCATCAACCGGGAATGGCTAAAACATGGGAGGTGTAGCAAGGTTAGTGAGTAGCACCCAAGTAGGACAAGATTACCCCTGTCTAGATGTCCCTTATTATTTCGGCTTAGTGTGCGGTTGGTTATGATAACCGTGGGGTGTCTTGTGCGGGAATTATCCAGTAAGGGATGGTTCGGGCCTTGTGTTGTAGGGGATTGGGAGTAATCCTCGGTACGCTGATCTAGGCCAGGTACTGTGACGGGCGGTACCCCAGTAGCCCTGCCATTGTATGGAATCCAATCTCCAATAAGTGTCGTACGTATTAGGTGTGCCCAACTATGTTGGAACGTGAGATGTAAGCATTCCAGCTATTTCTGTATTTTACTTGAAAACCCTAGACACTATTATAATATAACTGGATTTCCTATCAATTGCTTGGTTAGCGTAAGGTAAAAACTTACCAATGTTTATGTGTGGGGAGTCTTACGTGATACCTTTGTTCCAAAGGTTTTTAAAAAGTTAAGCAGCTTTAACCGTTTACTCATACTAGACCCATGTCTGACCCGGAGTTTATTTCTGTTTTTCTTAAACTCTCGGGTACTCAAATTTTTACGAGTAGCCAAGGGTATCAGGTTAGCTTTGACAAATTTTGGAGGAGCAATGGAGCAGGAGGCTTCAGCGTATAGATATATATTGGTTCCTCTGTGTTATTGTTTATGTGTATTTTCCGCTGTGTTGTATCTCTATGATGTTTTGAGTTGTATGAAAGACAGGTGTTTATAACTGTCTAATTTGTGATGTATAAGCTATGTATCTCTGATGTATATGATACTATGTAATAGTTATGTGATGTATTATATTTTGTTCTGTTTCCGCTGTGAGATTCTGATGTTGATTAGTTCTTTCTTCTCTATCTTTTCTCTTTTCTATCCCTTTCTTTCTTTTAGATGATGCGACTTTCTAGTGATAGAAGGTCGGGTCATGACAGTTGGTATCAGAGCGCTAGGTTGAGTGAATACCTAGGCTCTTGGGTGATTTCTTTCTTGAGAGAGTGTATTTATAATTTTTATATATATGTATATATATATATTTCTACCTATTTGTTGGGTTACATGTTCGGGTTTTCCAATATATGTTATAAAGGTAGATAGGGTAGTGGTGTGTGTAACACGACTACCAATGGTTGGAGTTTGAATGTTTGAGGTTGGAAGTGTATCTGTCGAGACTGTAGACCTAATACCGTCTCGAGTGAGCTTTGGGTGGCGTAAAGGATTTCATCGATCTCTGAAGGGAATCTGTTAGGGTTCGGAGTCCATTTTTGATGTGTAAGTTGGATGAGTTAGAGTTTGGATCTGTCGGTTGAACAGAGTAAGTCATGATATCCTGATACCTCAGGGATTAGTAGCTGTGTGATGAGACACAGTGACTATGGATGTTTCCGAAGATGTTTCTTTAGAACAAGTTTTATAGAGGTGTGTCTGCTTCGGTGGTGTGGTTGAGTGCAGCAGGGTGTTTCTATTTTGTTTGAGGTTCGAGTTTCTCGAGGAGCTTCTGGATTTGAAGTCATTGGGGATTGGTGTCGGCAGTGTAGCTCGGAGTGTTCTGTGTGTTGGCAAGGAAGCTTACTAGCTTAGCAGTGGAGTTCAGAAGCAGCAGAGTGGTTTCGTTTCTTCGATGGATTGGCTACATAAACATAAGCTGTTCTGTTTGGTAAAGAGAGAATAGTTTTTCTTTGGAATTAGGCTGGATCAATCGCAAAAGTGACTTACGATAGTTGAGCATTCTCTTGGGTTGTCAGAGATTTTTTTTGGATGTCTTCAGGTAGTTAGAGTTTTGTTAGCATCTGGAGATTGAGTTTGGTATCGACTGGATTCCAGAAGTGGTACCGATGGTTCAGCTTAAAAGTAGGACGGTTTTTGGAGGAAGATTTTAGTGAAGCAGCTCAGGTTTTGGAGGAACTTCTGAGTTTTATTTTTGGATCTGTTGAACCATATTTTTGGAAAGTGTTTTTCCAGTCTTTGCTTGTGTTCGTCATCAGCATTTTCATCTGCTTAGTCAGAGTTGCGCAGTGGAAGCATGGTGGCAGCTGTTTTAGAGTGGAAGCAACTGGAAGTTGCAGTGTTTTGGATTAGAGAGTTTCTATAGGAAATTTTTCAAGATCTTAAGGTCAGATTGAAGTGCATCTGTTTTATCTCTCGCGGATAAGAGTAGTGAGATATGTTTCCTAATTTTGGAGTAGAGTGGAGTTCTGAGTTTGGTTGATCTTGGAAAGATCATTGTTAGATTGTTTTGGTTCAGTATTGTTCTAAGGGCATCAGCGAAGGATAAGCTGATTAGGAAGGATGTAGGCGGCCCAGGATCGTTCGAAAAATTTTGTGGATAAGAATCGAAGATTTGATTTTGGATAAGTGTTTGATCTTTAGGAGTGAATTGTCAGTTTGGATAACTGGGATTCGTTGCGTTTCACGTATCTCTGAGGGAGTACGTGTAAGATTCTATCTCTGGTTATAGAACCAGCAGTTCAGGGAGTTTTGGTTGTTGAGTCAGACATGTCTGTAGTTTGATATCCTATCTTGTTTTGTAGATCTAGATGGGTGTAGCTTAGTAGTATTGATTGTTTGGATTCTATAGAGCGAGTATCACGGTATTTATACCTAGGAAACTCTAGATAATTCTGTCCAGAATTTTTTCTGGATAGTTGGATTTGTTATTTCGATGATTGATTGCTATGGTTGTTAGCATATATTGATGATATATGCTTGTGTTTTTAAAATTAAATCATTAATGAGATTATTAAATTACCTTTGTTTTAAATTTCGGGGACGAAATTCTTTTAAGAGAGGAGGAATGTGATATCCCGGAATTTTGAGCAATATCAATTTAATAATCTATATTAAATATTAAATTGATTTGATAATATTTGTTAATAGGATTTGAATTGATTTAATAACCTTCTTTTAAATAAATATTTAACTGATAATTTATCTTTTAAAAGCTAATAAATTATTTTCTATTTATATATATATATATATTTGTATATATTGTAAATAGTCAAGGTCTATTTTAAATTTTGATAAATAAGGATATGTTTTCAAACTCTAATCGTTTTGGTAATTACAATTTGGAAATTTGATTAAATTTAATATTAAATAAATAACCATTAGCTTTAAAATATACTCAAGGTAAAGTCAAGATTTGTTTAGAATGATTTTAGCTTAAAGATTTAATAAAAAGGTTTGTTTTGTTTTAAACATAGCTTGACAGTATAAGTAATTTATTAAATAAGAGACTAATCTCTTTTATAAATTATTTTAATTTAATAATGAGCTTTATTTATAATATAATGTCTTTAAAAGTAGATTTTTAATATAAATAAAAATGGTTATATATATTTTAGAAGAAATTATGGTTTAAAAATTTAAATAAATCTTTCAAAAAATAATATATATAATAAAATATACCTTATAAATATTTAAAATAAGTATAAAATATAATAATAATAGGTAATTAAATATTTGATAGTTTAAGTTTTAAAATAAAAATAATCACTTATGTTAGAAATAAAATTAAATACTTAGGTTAAAATTTATAACAAATAACTATAACAACTTTAAATTTAACACTTGGGACATAATCTTTAGAAATATATGTTGCAGGCAGAAAAAGCATATCAGTACATATGAATAAATAGGGTAAGTATGCTAAGCATTAAGTCAAACAAATAAACACATGCAAGGTTGTACATACGAGAATAAAGAATGGTTTGTGTAAACTTGATAAGGAACAAGGCATTTAATGCCATCATCACTAGTACACAAGATATCTCATTTCATCCTCTTTATAAAAGAAAATCTCTGATCATATTGTACTAGCTAGGATTATTTTTGTGTATAAATACAACTATCAGCGCTGCATACTTGTTCTATTTAGCAAGCTTCTTTTCATCTTCGTTCATTTAAACAAATACAAAACTTGAGAAAAAAAGAAATAGAAGAAATATACAAACTTGGAAAACTGAAATCTAGGGATCAATGCAAAGAATCAACAAGCATGATTTCAGCAAATTCAAGTTCAACAAATAATTCAACAGGCAAAAGTTTCAAATTCAACTTAATCAAGCAAACTCTACATCAAAAGTCTGTGCAAATCAAATACAATAAATTCCTAGAACAATGATGATCTGTTCTCTGCTTCTTTTAGTTTCTGGTGTGTAAACTTTTAAACTAAAAACTTAAATAACCTGTGAATTATTGTGTTAATGATTGTTTTATATGTATGTGTATGTGCAAGTCTTTGTGAATTTATGAAGTGTGCATATCTGTTGATTTTAAACATCTCTGATCTTAGTTCAAGTCTCTGCCTTTAAACTGTAAACATGAGACCCTTTAGATTTGATGCATATGACATTTGGTTGAAGTAAACTTGTGATGTATGTTTGAAAATGTGTTTGTATGATGGTTTTAAGACTCTGGAAACATGTGAGAATGTCTAGATATTTACAGTGATCATCTCTGTTTTTAAGTTTCAGAGATTTAAACTTAGATTTAACTTCAAATTCTTCACACTCTAATTTCCTTTAGGCTTAAGTATTTAAACAAAGTTTGATGTTTAAACTAAACTAAGCTTTAAAAATATTTGTAAGAATAATAGATAGAAATATTATTTGGGAAAAATGAAAGCACAGAGGAACTTGAGATATGTTAAAAATCAAACGTTGAAATTGGTTGATTCAATTATATATCTGGAATCATCTATGAAAGATAGGATTTTTGAAATCAAATTTACAATTTTTAATGAAATATTGAATGTGTTACTTGGTGATGTCTGGAATTTGAGTTTTTGAGTTTCTCTGGCGATCTGGTGAGTCGTAGTTCTTTCTGGAGGTGGAAGGATGATCGTGGACTTCGGGAAAATTGTCTAATGATGGTACATTTCAGTGGGGAGGTGGTGGTTGTTACTTGAAGTCAGGAACCCTAGTTAAACTAGGCTAGGTAAAATCGATCACCACGGTTCATATAGTTGATCGAGTTCAACAAGGTTTTGGGTAATGGAAGTAGACGTGTAGAGGAAGTCGAGGCCGGTGGGGTAGACTTTCAAATGGTCGGAGCTACGAGCACGGCACGTTGTCAGGTTTTAGGTGAGTTCCTGTTGATGGGTTCCAGGCTTAGATTGAACTCGAATTTCAAATTCGAGTTGAGTTAGAGAAATCTGGTGATAAGGATAGTGTTTGGGAATGTTCGTCGACGAGGGAAGATCGTCGAACTTGATCGGAATCGATTGAGATCGTCGTGCATGTGCACGGTGTTCATTGGTGGATGCTTTGAGTATGGGTTTGAGCAGGAATGGTTACTCGAGTTTTCTCGAGTCAATTGAGGGAGTTGCCCGAAGTTTTTATGTGTTCGACTCGAAGTGATTTAGGGTAGACTCGGGTTTTATATTGTTGTTGCCAGTTTTAAAACCTGTCAGGTTTTAAGTTTTAAAATTTAAAAGCAGGGTTTTAAACAAAGTTTAAAACCAAACATTTAAGATATGGATTCAAATTTACTTTTGTCTCCTAGTTTTAAATAAATATAAGTTTTATAAAAATAAACTGTTTTAACAACTTTAAAATGTTTAAAGTATATTTTAAATTGTGTTTTAAATTTTGCTAAGTTAAAGTTGCATTTATTTTGAATCTAAATTTGAAATGGAATGTAAAAGTAAATTCAAAAGTAAAATGTTTCAAATGCATTTGTAAATGAGAATTTGATCATAAATAAGAAAAATGATTTTATCCTTAAATAAATGAAGATATAAGGATTTGTAATTATTAAGTTAATTAAAATGAATAACTAACTAATATCGCTGTGAAATGCCCTAATTATTGAAAGTTTGATGTCCATGAGAAATCCACGGTTCGGCTGCCAGATCTTCCCCTCCACATCAATCACGAGTTTCTTTTTATTCCTATCGTATATTGTCGTAACACCCTTAATGCTAGGTTTTGAAAAAGACTTTTCATGTCATTCCCATTTCGCACCCCAGCGTCGTAATTAATTAATGATTTGGATTAATTAATTTAGTAATTAAGAGTTTAAATTAGTTAATTAAGGTTTAAGACAATTAATTTAGGATAAATAAATGGGTAATTAAGGATCATTAATTAAATAAGATTTGAATTTTAATTAATGATTGGTAATTAATTAATCAAGTAATTAAGGATTAATTAAATTATATTTAATATTTAATTAACTAAATAATTAAGGATTAATTAATGAGTTATTAAAGATAAAATTTAATTGTAATTAATAATAAATCTTAATTAATTACTTTAGAAAAGTAATTAAAGAAGTGTTAATAGTTAATGAAGGTCAATAACTAGGATGATTAAATGATGAATTAATAAGATTAATTTTGATAATTAATTAGATTTATTAATTTAAGATAATCAATTTTGAATTATTTAAGTATAATTACTTATGAAAGTAATTAAGAAATTAATTTCTCATTGTAATTAATTAAGTTTAATATGAATTGTTTAAGTTAATTAATTAAGTTTAATTAATTTAGATAACCATTTGATGATGTGATAATTATAATTACTTAAGGAAGTAATTAATTAAGGATGATTTAATTATGAAAGTAATTTGAGTATAATTAATTTGTATAATAAATCAAGGGATTAATTAGAGATAGTTAATTATGGAGTAATAAAATTATTAAATGAAGTAATTAAGGGTAGTTAATTACTGAAGATAATTAATCAAGGGTGATTAACAATTTGGTTTAATTGAAGATAAATTACTAAATGTAATAGATGTAATTATAGATCATTAATTATTATAATCAATGATGTAATTTAGAATGGATTTATTTGGAAATAATTAATAAATGAAGGGGTTCATTAATGTAATTAATTAAGAAGTAGTGTAATTAATTTTAGTAATTTATAAGGTTACTTTCTATATTTGGTATAAGATAATAAATTTGTGAAAAATAATTAAAGGATAATTACTTAAATAAAGATAATTAATCAAGGATGATTAATTAAGATGGAAAGTAGAGAATGATTAATTAATTGACTTGTAATTAATTAATGGTTATGTAAGCAAGATTTATAATGATGAAGTAATTAATTTAATTTACTTTAAATTAATTAGAGATAAGTAATTAATTTAATTCATTTTAAATTAATTATAAATGGTGTGATTATTAATCCTTGTTTATATATAATGGATGATATTGATTTCCTTGAATGGTTTGAAATCTCAGATATGAGATAAGTAATGCTGTATGATATGGTTGCTTTGGTTGAAATATATGGATAATGTAGATTATCTATCTGTGATGATATTGTGAATTATCTATCTCTGTGTATATAGATAATAAAATTAAATTGTTTTAACTTTAAAACAACTTGGACCTAAAAGATGGCGATTTGGATTTCGATGAGACCGGGATCAGGTTTCCAGATTTGGATATCCCGAAAACCACATCGATCCAAATTAACGATAGGTCGTGAATCTCAAGTGAAGATGAAGATTCAGAGTGCAAGGGTTATTGTCATTAACTCTGAGGATGATTCCAAAATGAGTGTAACGAGATAATGCCTTCGGTTTCGTTCGAACCCGGAACGAACTTGTATGGATTGAATGCTTTCAGAACATCGTCAGGTGAACGATGAGCATTTTAAGAGATGTGTTCTCTAAAGGTAATCATAGCCTCAAGCCTCATCAACTAGGAATGGCTAAAACAGGGGAGGTGCAGCAAGGTTAGTGGGTAGCACCCAAGTAGGACAAGATTACCCCTGTCTAGATGTCCCTTATTATTTCGGCTTAGTGTGCGGTTGGTCATGACAACCGTGGGGTGTCTTGTGGGGGAATTATCCAGTAAGGGATGGTTCCGGCCTTGTGTTGAAGGGGATTGGGAGTAATCCTCGGTACGCTGATCTAGGCCAGGTACTGTGATGGGCGGTACCCCAGTATCCCTGCCATTGTATGGAATCCAATCTCTAATAAGTGTCGTACGTATTAGTTATGCCCAACTATGTTGGAACGTGAGATGTAAGCATTCCAGCTATTTTTGTATTTTACTTGAAAACCCTAGACACTATTAAAATATAACTAGATTTCCTATCAAATGTTTGGTTAGTGTAAGGTAAAAACTTACCCATGTTTATGTGTGGGGAGTCTTACGTGATACCTTTGTTCCAAAGGTTTTTAAAAAGTTAAGCAGCTTTAACCGTTTACTCATACCAGACCCATGTCTGACCCGGAGTTTATTTTTGTTTTTCTTAAAATCTCGGGTACTCAAATTTTTACGAGTAGCCAAGGGTATCAGGTTAGCTTTGACAAATTCTGGAGGAGCAATGGAGCAGGAGGCTTCAGCGTATAAATATATATTGGTTCTGCTGTGTTTGTGTTTGTGTGTATTTTCCGCTGTGTTGTATCTCTATGATGTTTTGAGTTGTATGAAAGACAGGTGTTTATAACTGTCTAATTTGTGATGTATAAGCTGTGTATCTCTGATGTATATGATACTATGTAATAGTTATGTGATGTATTATATTTTGTTCCATTTCCGCTGTGAGATTCTGATGTTGATTAGTTCTTTCTTCTCTATCTTTTCTCTTTTCTATCCCTTTCTTTCTTTTAGATGATGCGACTTTCTAGTGATAGAAGGTCGGGTCGTGACAACGCCATTAATTAGAAGACGATTTCGATTTTGAAGAATAAAGAAGAGGGCTTCACGAATTTATTTGGGACTGGGGTTTTGAAAGGAACTAACTTGATTTTTTTTTTCTCTAAAGCTTTCGTTTTCAATTACTTCGGCTGTAAATATCAAAGAGGGAAGCGTATAGAGGAAGGTAGGCTATAATAATTGAAGACGAATGGAAATGAAAAGGTGTGATGGTGAAAGGAAGTAGGCTGAAGTTGACTAGGGTATATAAATTTATATTTTTAACTTAAATTCAAATTCAAACGTCTCGATAAAAGCAACTTAAAAACTTGACCTCCAATCGTGGCGTGCCGCTAGGCGTTCATTATGTTATACGCCTACTCCGAACACAATGGAAAAGGTTCCGAGTCCAAATTCAATCGTATGGAGAAGATAGCTTTTTGAACCAGTTATAATATTAAATTTTCGATTTAATTTCAGCGCTTTTGCTTATCGTATGGCCAAACGATCACTCCAAACATTACGAAAATTGAAATCCGATAATAATACAATATTAGGATCCAATGGAACTGGTTTCGTCAAATTCCGGGACTGTGCCCTGGAACGCTATTTTCAAATATCGATTTAAACGATAAAAATTCAAAACGGAACAAAACAGTTTCAAATTCAATTCTGAAGCTTCCATTATCTTCAGTATTATTAATATGAATTTTCCAAGACTTCATATTATTTTTAATCAGCTTAAAACTGAAGATTTAAATTTTTTCCCAATTGCAATAAATTAAATTAAATAATTTTAATTGCCAAATTCATTCTGATATTTGAATTTCAAATTAAACTAACATTCAAATATTTAAACTCAATTAAATATTCAAATTACAAATGTAAAAAATTTAGTGTCGTTACAATCTTCCCCCTTAAAAGAATTTCGTCCCGAAATTACAAGTTAAGAAGAATGATCCAATCCCCGTTAATTATTTTACCAAAACCAAATAATTTTATCAACTTGATAAAATAATCTTTTCATCGAAGCCACACTCTCTTTCTTATTACTTCATAACTTTCCAAACTTTTCCATAAGTTTCAAACAACTTTATTTTACTTCACAATTCAAATTTAAATTTTAAATTATCCAAAATTCCTCAAAAATTTCTAACTCTCTAAATTTTCAAAAAAAATTGCCAGCGACTCCTTTGCGCGGCTAGCTTAGTACAACTACAAAATGTCCCTACGGACTCCCAAATTCCAAAATAAAACAAAAGTCCAAGTGGAAAAATAATAAACTCATCAAATTTCATACTGAAATTTAAATATATACCTTTTGTTGAGAAATCCAAATTCTTCTTCGAAATCAAAATCCAATTCCATTTTCCTATAGCCTTCACAATCCCTGTATACTTTACTTAACAACAATGTCCAAATTTACTTATTGGATTCCAAATACCCATTTTACTTAAGAATTTTCTCCATTCATTTCTTAAATTCAATATAAGTATATACATACTTCTTATATTTATTTTCACTTCAGTAACAAAGTTATATATTCGTTTCCATTCAACTTTGCGTTATCAATTCCATTTGAATTCAATTTACTATTTCAATTCAATTTGAATTCACTTTATCTTCAATCTCCGAATATTCAACTTTATCAATTATCTTTCATTCACAACTGATTCATCTCATTGTTTAAATTAGTTTCATTTACTAATTTTTTCAATACTTTGCTTCATTTGATCCAATTTGACAAATTTTCCTTTAACAAAAATTTCCCAAATTTTCAAAAATTTTTCTAACTCCAAAAATTTCAGAAAATTTTGGCGGAGTCTCCATTGTACGGAGGAGCTTTTGCAATTTGACAAAAGATATAAATATATATACATCGACCCACTCGGTCGGAAAAGCAAAAACAGTTCATATTTCCTATTTTGTATTGCGTAGGCGTACCTTTATTAGCATTTTTAAGCAAAGCAGTTATTTATTAGCATTTGCGCAACCAAAATGCAGCCAAACGGCCCCGCTGTACCCGTACTTACTCAATTTAAACACGTTAGTGACAAATATAGGAAATTCATTTACATTTCATTTATTCTCAACAGTAAACACAAAGTTTCCATAAGCAATGCATTCAAAATAAATTCCATTAACAATTTATATGGCTTCGATACAAATTAAATTGCTTACGACCAATTCACATACCATTTTTATTCAATTCGAGTGATTTACAACTCAGTTTCTTACATTCAACTCATTTTTAAGCGAAACGAATTCATATCCATTTCAATTGATTAAAAAATCAATTTTATTTTCTTTTAATAACTCAAAATTTTTATATAACCTCATTTGCGTCAACGACAACCATTTATATGCAAAGTCAACGATATTCACTTAATAGAATATCCATTCTAGTTTATAACTAATTTAAATTGATACTAACTCAATTTATTTTAATTCCATTTCATTTCCAATTGATTCCATTCAATTTAATTTACATTCCATATTCACATTCATTTCATTTGGAACCATTTCATAAAATTCGACAACAACGATTTCACAATTTTTTTCTTAATTCATTTCAACTCAAAATTCAAGTTATAGTTTCCTTGCAAACAATTTCTAATTTAAACCTTTGATTTAATTTTTCTCATTTATCAAATCCATTCCATCGACTAATTTAATTCAATTAGTATATTCACTTATCCTTTTTAAATTTCAAATTTCCGTATTCAATTCTTCTCGAATTTACTTTATTTTTATCAAGGAAATTTTCAATTTATTTCTAATACTTACTTGAATTTATATGCAAATTCAAACCATTTTAAATTTAGCTCACAACTCAACTTTAATTTATCTAATTCAACTTCCAATTCATTATTTGATGAATTAATAAATTATCAAGTCAGTTTACTTGAACTCAATCCATTTTATTTTATTTTTCCAAGTTTGGATTTTTATTTAACTTGATTCAAATCAAATCTCATTTCATTTTTCAATTTCCAATTCATTTATTTACAAATGTAGCTTCATTTGTTCATTCACAAATTCATTCTTTTTCAATTTGAATCTTATTCCAATCAAATTTCAAATATTTTATAAGTTATCAAACTTATTTGCATTCCATAAAATTTTAAAGAAATTCCAGAGTCTTTTAAACAATTACTCACATTTCAAAACTAACTTTGAAATTTCAATCCAAATTCTTTAATTCGTATTTCAAAAATTACTCTGCATCGCATTTCAATTTATAAAACTCATTTATAAATTCACATTACCAATTTCATTCCATTAATGAATTTATTTCAAATATTTTCTTGGAATTCTATTCCAAATTATAAATCACATTTACAATTTACATTAACAAATCCCATTCGTATATGAATTTTATTTCCTTATCTTTCAATTCATATTTATAAATTTCGTTTGTTAAATGAATTTATCTCCAAATCTTTGGTTATACCATTATTTCTATTATCAAATTCCCATATAACAATGATAATAATTCGATATTATCACTTCCTAACAACCAAGCAACCATATACAATAACAATTCATAGAAAATCATTTCTTTTCTACACAAAAATAGTTTTGGGAAAAATTATTTCATTTACCCTATTTTTAAACAATACTGTGTCAGTTTATCTTGTTTAAAAGTTTAGAAACCCCTATCGATTACAGTTAGCTAGACTGCACCGACCAGAATCTATAAACAATCAACCGATAAGTCAACACAACACAAAACAAATTTTGTATTCACTAACAAATACGCGCTCATATCTATTATTACACTCACACTCATTCTAGAGTACTACTGACTCTATCTCTAATGAGTAACACCCAACAGAGCCAGGGTTATCTCTTAACCAACAGCTTTGATACCACATATAACATTTGCGATCTTTCGACGCTCGAAAGTCGACATTAATACGTCCAATATATCAAATGCCGCGCAATCGAATGCCGGAAAAACCGAACCATTAGGGTTAAAAAGAAGAGGTAGAAGAAGACAGAAGAAAAATAAAGAGGAAGAAACAGAAACAACAACAGAATCTCACATTCGCAGCGGAACAATATACAATAGATGAATGACTAATCTTTAAAATAAAGAACTATATCAGTTTATACATACATCAATCAGAGTCAATATACAACTCAATACAACAATGGACAATTATATAAACTTGTCCCCATACAGAATACACAGCGGAATAAATAAACAAGTACAGGAGTACGCCTCGCCATCTAGCTCATCTCCAAAGCTCCAGAATATCCTGATAACATAACTCTAGGCTGACCGTGAGGAAAATTATGGGCACCCAGAGTTTAGAAAGGGAACAATAAACTCCGAGTACTCCGTCATGGTGACTGGTGTGAGATCGTAAAACAGTTATTTTCACAAAGAAAATAAAACAAATTCGCAATGCTTTTGGAAAATGAAACTACCATAAGACCTCCCGCCACACACACAATGCAAACGCAGAATTGGAGGAGATTTCTTCTTATGGTAGTCAAATATGCTTACTACGCGAAATCCTTTTGATATTATTAATAGTGCATAGTGGAAAACATTTCGAAAATATAATATTAATCTTAGCCAACATAGGTACCATTATATTATGCCTGCTATAGTTGCCGCCTGAGGAGACAGGTTATACAACAGCAATCGTAAAGGGCTCGTACTGTTTCTTTGGATTTTCCAAGAAATGGCCAGGCTAAGGAAATTCCTACTGTCATTGGGTACGCCTCTGGATGGACGTCCCAAGAGACAACTGCTCTCTGCCAACACAAGGCCGGGTTACCTCTGTCACTAGGTAACTACTACACGAATATGCCACCCCCCGGTCCTTTGGGACCTTTATCCGAGGGCCCTCGATCACAAAGCAACAATCACACAGTAAATGAGACTGGAGCAACCACACAGGTAAATATCTGGGCTCCATACCATAATATCACCTTTTTCCAGAAGGAAATGACATACCCTAAAGGGAGCGACCCTCATAACCTTGCAGCATCCTTCATGTTTCGACCATTTCCTGGTTGTGAGGTCCGATGAGGTCTCGTCCACAAAGCTACGCTTATTCACAAAGCCATGCTTTGATCAACAAATGATTAACAAATGATCAGCAACAAACAGCAACACTTAGCATGCCACACTACCAAATTGAGAGTATATCACTGATAACCTTCAACTACATAACCTCTAAGCTTGTACGTCTCAAAGAAGGGTGTTAAGCTAAGAGAATAAATTCTCCACCACCAAACAGAAATGTATTTGAAAGAAATCAGCTTTATATCTCAAAATGTAATGTTAGACATACAACCATACAAGTCTGTTCCGGGTTCGAACAGAACCGAAGGCACTTCCTAAGAAGCCCTTGCAATCCGGGTATTCACTAATCACGTCCGGACTTCCCATCACAAGAAGAGTGATATAAATCTCTATACCGGAGCAACTTGGTGCAAAGACATTCGACAGGTTGTCCTTTCATTTTCGAAAATACCCGGTCTTCAAATGTTATCCATTCACGACGTATCACTATTCGGAATGGGTTTTATGACACAAAGTCCTCCCCCGGCTTCGAATAATGAGCGTTTGTTTTAAAAACAAATTCAAGTGCCATTTCAAAGGCAAATATTGATAGTCGGTTATTTAACTATCATACAACATTCACAACAATCAACCAATTTAAATAATTTTCCCAAATTATTAAATTTCAAAATATCTTCGCGAGATATGGTTTAACACTTCAACCATTTGAAACAAATTTCAAATCACTTTTCACCTTTCTAACTTTTGAAAACAAATTTCAAATCAATTTCCCTACACGGGATATATTTCCAAATATTTATTCATTTTCACTGGAAATCTACCGAGCTCAAATACTTTATCTCCAAAATATTCCTTTAAAAACAACTTTAGAACCTTTTATTTATATTTCAAAAGCTACTTTGGAAATATACTCGCCTTTTCAAGGAAAATACACTTCCATTTCAAAATGGTTCATTTAAACCAATTAAATAAATCCTTATCGATTTATTTCAAATTTACATTCCACATTTGTAAATTTATTTCCACACTTTAAAAATAAATCAATATTTATTTTTAAAAACAAATTTCCCTTTCCTTTATAAATTCCATTTTGAATTTACATTCCCAAATATTCACTTTTTATACGATTTTCAAATCGATTTCTCAAATATTCACTTTCAATTCCAAATCAACTTCCAAATGGATTTCCAAATTTATTTCCCTTTTTAAAATAAATTCCTTTTAAAGAAAAAAAATTCTTTTACCTTTTCCAATCTATTTAAAAATCCAAATTTTAAATAAATTCTTCAACTTATAGACAATATTCCTTGAAATCCACTTATTTAGTTTTTTTTTCCATTTTTGGAATTTTATTCAATATAATTTAAAAATAAAACTTTATCTTTTTCAAACTTCTTTTAAATTAATCCAATTCTTGCAAAAAGGAATTTACTAAAAATTCAAACTTTAATTTCAAAAACCCAATTTTATTTATTTCTGGTATCCAACGATACCAAAAATACATTCGGCTAAATTATAGCCTTTACAAATTCAATCACAAATATAATCATTCATAGATTAATCACACAGCATATGAAACAAATTCATAAAATTTTGAGGAATCCAGTTGGATCCCTCCAACCTGTTTCCCTGCATCCATAGATGTTAGCACAATACCAATTCCACTTCGAGGTGGAATATCGCGGTATATGGGATTTTATAAAATATCATCCGCTATTATGCGGCACATTGGGTCTCATCCGCTATATAATGCGGAAATCAACAACTCCAATATATATATATATATATATATTCCAATATATATATATATATATATATATTGCTATATACTACTATATATACTATCACAATCAGGCAATCAATCAATAACTGCAATTCAATTTTTTTATTTGAGTGAGAAGATCTCACCTTTAATTTGCAATCCATTCCATTCCAGACTGTTTTCTCCACAGTTCTAGACCTTGTAAACAATTATATGATTTTTATTAATATTTGAATCAATCGAACAATTCAATTACTATTAAATATTTTAATTAACTAATTGTTTTATCTAAACCAATTTCTCTTTTAATAAATTAAATTTTAATAACCTTTTTACATTTTAAGGATTCCAATATATTTTCTAAAGTCAGGTACATATATATTTTATATTTTTGTTTGCCTATATATATCTATATACATACTTTTCTGTTTAATTATAAATGTTTTCTTTTGAATCTATATATATATATATATACATGTTTTTTATAAAATTTATAAATAACAGAAATTTGCTTTACCAACATTGCTTGCCTCGACTTTGCTGCATCCACTAGATCACGATTCATATTCGACGACAACACACTCGAGTTCGAGATTATCACCACACTATCATCACGCAGCCCAAGCACCAATCTCTAGGACAAACTTGCCTCGTCCTCACATCGTTGCTGGTTCTCTTCCTGGTGCGAACGAGCTCGAGATCCCCTCGTCACCGAGATGTCATCGAAATTGATGAGTTCGAGCTCACCACGATCCAGGCGTCGCTCTTTGCTCGCGAGACGAATCGCGACATCGCCGTCATTCCACTTGACATCGATCAAAACTCCACCTTCAAATGTCGCGGTGGCCTTGAGTGCGCACGCCATTGATTAGAAGACGATTTCGATTTTGAAGAATAAATAAGAGGGCTTTGCGAATTTATCTGGGACTGGGGTTTTAAAGGGAACGAACTTGATTTTTTTTTCTCTAAAGCTTTCGTTTTCGATTACTTCGGCTGTAAATATCAAAGAGGGAAGCGTATAGAGGAAGGTAGGCTATAATAATTGAAGAAGGACGGAAATGAAAAGGTGTGATGGTGAAAGGAAGTAGGCTGAAGTTGACTAGGGTATATAAATTTATATTTTTAACTTAAATTCAAATTCAAATTCAAACGTCTCGATAAAAGCAACTTAAAAACTTGACCTCCAATCGAGGCATGCTGCTAGGCGTTCGTAATGTTATACTCCTATTCCGAACACAATGGAAAAGGTTGCGAGTCCAAATTCAATCGTATGGAGAAGATAGCTTTTTGAACCAGTTATAATATTAAATTTTTGATTTAATTTCTGTGCGTTTTCTTATCGTATGGCCAAACGATCACTCCAAACATTACGAAAATTGAAATCCGATAATAATACAATATTATGGATCCAATGGGCCTGGTTTCGTCGAATTTCAGGACTGTACCCCGGAATGCTATTTTCAAATATCGATTTAAACGATAAAAATTCAAAACTGAACAAAACAGTTTCAAATTCAATTTTGAAGCTTCCATTATCTTCAGTATTATTAATATGAATTTTCCAAGACTTCATATTATTTTTAATCAGCTTAAAACTGAAGATTCAAAATTTTTCCCAATTGCAATAAATTAAATTAAATAATTTTAATTGCCAAATTCATTCTGATATTTGAGTTTCAAATTAAAATAACATTCAAATATTTAAACTCAATTAAATATTCAAATTTCAAATGTCAAAAATTCAGGGTCGTTACAAGAGAATTAGTTGGTTTAGGTGAATGGATTTGAAAGACTTAGAAATTTTAAAATATATTCCAGTTAATTGGTTTTGAAAAGTTAATAAGTTTAATAACTGATTTTAATTAATAGTTTTAAATTTAAGGATTTGGAAACATTTTCTTCATTAGGAATTTCAAGACGAAGTTCATTTAAGGGGGGAGAATGTAACAACCCAAAATTTGAATCATTTGATTATTAAATGTTTAATTAATTTTAAATATTTAAATAATTGGACTTTGGAATTTAATAACCTATAACTCGAATATAGGGAATAATTAAATATTTGAATTTTGAATTAAATGTTAATTAAATGGATTTAATAATTTTATTTAACTCCTTTTAATTAATAAATAATATTGTTGAATTTAATTTGTAAATCTATTTACAAATACAAATGGATCAGATAAATATCGATAACTAAATATAAAAATGATATTTAAATCTATAAAATTTTCGTTACGAAGAACAATCTCGAATCTCGATAAAACTAGTTTCATTGGATCCGTAATAGTGAAGTATATTACGTTGTCGAATATCATGGCAATAGACGAATTGTTTGATCATGCAAGATCGAAACGTGTTGAAATTAATATCGAAAATTTAATATAATAATTGGATTCGAAAATCTATCTTCTACATAGGATCGAATTAGGCCTCAAGACTAGTTTCATAGTGTTCGGAGTAGGGGTATAATATATAGAACGCCATACGACATGCCTCGTTTGGATTTCGAGATTTTCGAGTATGTTTTGTTGAATATTTAAAAAATAAAATAATACATAGCATATTTTAAAAACCATACCTAGTCATTTAAACCTGTACCCCACATCCTGATATCCATACCACCTTACGTTCTCCATACCTCTTCTTCTCTATATTAAAGTGCCTGTAAAACAAATTGAACTTCCTTTTGAAAACCCAAGAATTCAAAATTCCATACTCAACTAAAAAATAACAAAACTTGATTCTTTAACTTAGTTGAGGCATGTTTTTCGATCCCTTACTCATCTTTTGTATTCGGTCAAGCTTGGGGTCGCACGTTTTTTTCTGGCCGAGCTAGGGTTGGTAGTAGGGGTTGTTTGGTGGCGAGTTTGTCGAAAGTGAGTGGAGCATTGGGTTTATGGTGGCTAGGAGAGACGGCGGCAAGGTTTGACGAGGTCTGGTCATGGTTTGTGAACCGTGTTCACCTAGGGTTCATTGTTGATACCTTCAGGTAGCGATTAGGCATGGTGTGCCGTTCTCGCAAGTCGTTTGGTCATGGAGGTGGAGATTTCGATGCGGAGCTCATCCGCGCGATCGATTTTGGATTTCATTGAGTGGTTGGAGAGAAATCGAATTTTGTTGCACCGGCTGTAATGGCCCGAATTTCCTACCCTTTGAGCCGACAATAAACCACACATGTCCAACTCAAATTGCACGAATAAGCGGATCATTAAGGGTAGAAAGAAAATAAAGACAGAACAGAATCTCATACAAATGGAATACTATATAATATTTAACAATATCTTTACAGCCGAATTTATTTTAAAGATATATATATCAGATTCTAACCTAAATTTAACTTGGACAGTAATAAACATTTGTCCTTACAAATGCTGACAAACATCAAACAACTCCAGTGGATAATAGAATGTGTCCACACGTAGATGAATATCTCCAGCTCTCCTTTGGAAACTCCAACCGTCATCACTAAACCTAAAACTACTCGGATCTGACCTGAGTATTAAAAATACCTAGATCAAGCTTGATAAACCAGCATGAGAAACTCAAATATAAATGATAGTGTCATATATCATCCTTTGAATAAAATCCTTTGAAAAGAAAGAGTATCTCATAAGACCATGCCGACACATAAACACGGATGGTTTTTTACCTTATGAAAACTAAATTGCTTTTATATATCAAAACATTTGATTTTATTTCTAATGACATATCTTTGAAAAACATTGCAAATAAACTTATTAATCTTAGCCGAAATTGTTGCCATTATTAAATTCCAGATACTAGGCCCTACAAACAAATCCGAAGGCACTTATTGGAGAATGGATTTCCATACAAATGATAAGGTAAGGGACTACCTTCCGATAGTACACCTCTAGAGGGATGCACCTACGGAGCATATACTGCCCGCCTAAACCAACACAAGACCAGCCTACCCCTCACACTGGATAGTACCGAATATGTCATCACCCCGGTCGTTACCGACCTTTAATGGGTACCTGAGTCATACATTCACTACATACTTAGACATGTGTAGAGTAAATCTAGAAGGATGATGACATCTTCTAATTGGGAGCGACCTACTTAGCCTTGCTGCTTCTAACATGTTTCTGTCATTTCCGGGTGATGAGGCCTGAGGTAAACGATTACCTTTTCACATAGCACATCTTCTTCACTTTGAATGCCACATTTCCATTGCACGTTCACATGACTGATTTCTACAAACGTATAACTCCTGAGCTCATACGTCTCAGGAAATATTGTTAAGCTAAGAGAAAGTGCCCTCTCTGCCACCAAACTGTTATATTTTTATAGAGATCACTCATTGTGATTTGGAATGCAAGGTCAGACATTCATCCATATAAGATCGTTCAGGGACTGAACGAAATCAAAGACACTTTCCTCAGCCATTACTAGGCGAGAAGTCCTTGTGGTTCTGAGATTTTTTTTCATAACAAAGAGACCACTGCTATAATATAGTGAATCGGGAGTTTATCCCCAATTAATCAACAAGTAGCCCCTCGTTATTATTCGTCTCAATATCTCCATCTTCAAACATCTTCATTCTTTGAATATGTAAACTGGTTCGAAGTGGTTTTCGAATAGGAATCAACCAAATCTGACCACGGTTCCTTCGAAATCCAATTATCGATAAAATGATGTTAACTTCATAAGTGGATATCAATCATCAATCAATCACTTCATCTTTTATAAAATATTTTTCTTAGATATATTCTTTTCAATTTATTCCATTTTCTTTTCAAGTGTATATGGAATCATTAAGACTCATTTATTAAATCATTTGATTCTTTTAAACCTCTTTAGATCTTGGAATAATTCCAATCATTTTCTCTTTTATTTAGGAAATTTTTTCCAAATCATTTATTAAATCTTAATCAAATATTTCTTTTTGTCTTAGAGTAATTCTAAGTTTATTCATTCTTTTGCTTTGGATAATATTTCAAATTTCCTCACTTAACACTCGATCCAAATTCCTTAACTTTTAGGCGAGTCGAAAACAATATTATTTAAGACATTGTTTACTGTAAACCCTAAAATCAATCTTAGCAAACATTATTGAGTAAATAGGATCATAGAAATCACTAATTTTACTTAACATCAATTTCTGTATTTAACAAGTGCGATGGGCGGAATAACGTTGAGATCACCTTTTAAATTCCACGAATAGGATGAGTTCACTCTTCAGAATTTAATACCAAGTATAAGAAGGTTATCTCTATGCATTCCAAGTTGTAGTTTATTCATTTTGGAGGTTGCTTAAATTTTGGATAATACCAATCTTCTTTTATTTTGAAAAACTTAATATAACCTCTTTAGAGCATCTAGGCTTTCCTTTCGATCTGTTCCACCCCTCGCCTAAAAAGAGAGAACATAGGCCAGGTAAGTTCAGGGCACTGGTTACTCCAATCCTAACCTTAGTTAAACACCTTATTTTATCGTCTCAAATCTCATAGGTGGGACAAATGTACTAGTCGTTTCCGCATACTCAATTTGTTATTACATTCAATATTATTTACTTTTTGTTTAAGTGGTATCAACAATTCCTCATAATCATTTATTCAAACTATTATTAAAACTTCCAAATAATCTTTAAATTACTTAATTATTCTTTAAAAATCATTCACAAAAGATTTAGGAAAGAATTGTTAAGTTTAAAACTACATTTCAAAAGTTATTTAAAAATGCTGCGAAAAGCGTTGCGAAAAGTGTTGCAAATAGTGTTTTAAAAGCTATATTTTTCAAAATGACTTTTATATCATTTAGAAATCCGTATATTCAACTTAAATCTCTTTTAAAACATTTTAAATGGTTTTTAGAATTTATTTCATATTTTTATAACATTTAAAATATCAATTTTAAACATTGGTCACTTTACTACAAAAGCATGATTTTTCTGGAAAATTGTTTTGGACATATAATCTTGATTTTCTTTCTTTATTTCTTTAAACATACGTAAATGTTTATAAAACATTTCTAACTCATTTTAAAACTATATCCAAAAGGTTTAATCATTCGATATACACCATTTCATTTTCAAAAGGAATGTGATTTCCTTTGTGCTTATCGACGTGTATTAATGTGACTTGGTAAAACAATTTAACAATCGTATCAAACAATCAATACTTGATGATCAAAGCTTATATAAGCATCCATAGCAATCATAACACATCATCAAACATGTATACATATAAATATAGATATTAAATAAAGTTTCTCATCATATACCAAAGCGATTAACTTCATACCGACATTCTAATCAACCAACACTTCACTAATTAATCCATACTCCATTTAAATGCTAGCAAACAACATCCTCTTCCTTCCAATAGCTTGGTCAAGGCTTGAGATGGAGGTTGGCCGAAAGGATAGAGAAGAAGCGGTAGAGCTATGAACTAGAATTCCCAAGATTTAGATCCGAAAAATAGGTTATCTTGTATCTGATTTTGGGCCCTCTAAATCTTAAAATTTAGAAAACTTGTGACGCCCCACCACTATACTCACACTAGCCAAGGACACTACGAGGTAATGCCGTCGACTAGCGCAAAGAATAAGGCTGTTGAGGAGCGACCATCTGTGTAATTGCTTTGTGCGAGTATCGATATGTCAGATAATATGACTTGCATTTCATTTCAAGAGGAAATCCGACATAGCAAATACAAACTCAAAGCTACCAGACAGTGGCTATGTGGCCTTCGGAAACAAATATAGAAATAAGCATAACACAAATCAGTCATAGATATTCATATCACTAAGGCGGAAACAGATATGAATATATCACATAGAAGTGTACACCAAAGTAGCGGTCATAATCCACTACATCACAAAAGAATAGGTACAAGTGCTAGACAAAAGAATATGTATACATCAAGGAGTCTCTATCTCGAATGTATAAAAGCAAAAACTACTAAGCTAAAGTAGTTAGCCAAAAGTCAGAAGCTAGTCCCTGCTAAATAGTCAAGTGGAAGCACCTGTAACACCTAGGTCTGACCCGAGTATTATTTAAGAAGAAATATAATAAACGGACCAGTCTAGCTATAAATATCATATTAAATGAGATAGGATAAGAGATATGACAAAAACGTATGATAACAATAATGCCATAATGTGACAAGTATACATCGGATAACAACAAAAATCATACAATATCTCAAATATTCTCAAACACTAAAAAGAATGTCATATTCTTTAACTTATTCACTAAACCAAAAATATTGATAAAGCTTATCAATGCAAACCACGAAAATTGGTGAAACACAAATTCTAAAAATCAACAACCAGAAATCCAGAAAACACAAAGGGGGAGGCCTATCACAAACGGGAGCGTGAAAACTCACCAACACGTGTGTTACAAACGGAACACTATTCCATGGTCGCTAACCATCAAGTTTGAGCCGCAGCTCCACAAACGGCCCGAAGACCATGGGTCGCTACCCCACCAATTTGAACCGAAGCTCTACAAACGGAGTTTTTAGTCCCCCATACAAACAAAGAGACATCGCACATCGCTAGTCTAAATCACAAAATGATCATCACTGATCGATAAGTGTAAATTACACTAAGCTAGTAAATAAATGAGTTTAGCTTCATGTCCCATAAGCACTGGCTTAACTTAAAAATTTACAAACAAATTGTAGATTTCCACTCGAAAATTGTCATGAGAGTTCAATCGAACAAGTCCAAAAATTAACCGAAGAAGTAAACGGAAGCGTTTTATACCACTTGTTTTGCTAAGCCGTTTAATTAGATTTCTCATACGAATGAGGTAAACGTTTGTATATACTAATAGATTGAAAAATGATTTTAAAAGCGAGCTTTATATTTAAAATAGTGTCGAAATCGTTTTAATGAAAGAGTTTTAGTATTTACTACTAGTATAGAAACCTTTGTATTTTAAAGTGAAAAATCACAAATATGATTGTAAAAGAACAATCAATCACCAAAAATTCACATACGACAATGTGAATTAAACCCATGAAAATCGATATCAAATCCATCCAATGGATTATTCCCAAAAATCCAAAGAAAGATGTCATCAAAGTCGATAATAGTGTTAACAACTAACCGGATCAACAAAAATCGATTAAAATTGGAAATCCACTCAAAAACAGCCAAAATAGGCAAAATTGGCAGTTCCAAACGTCTGGGGGTTCATCCAGACGTTTGGATTTGGGTTCTGGAAATATTCCAGAAACCTTCCAGATGTCTAAACTCTAACCAGACGTCTGACAAGTTGTATCAGACGTCTGAAAGGTTGTATCAGACGTTTGACATTGTGTACCAGACGTTTGAAAGGTTGTATCAGACGTTTGACAGTGTGTACCAGACGTTTGAAAGGTTGTATCAGACGTCTGATTATGTTCTCTGCATTTTTTTCTTTTTTGCTGTATATATTTTTTCATCTGCTGCCCTAACCAGACGTCTGGACCTTCCAACTAGACGTCTGGTTGCCTTTTCTAGGCAACAATTTGCCTAGGCCAATGATGGCCAAAATGATTCGGAAGCGATCGGACGAGCGACGGAGGCTAGGGATTTATGCCAAGCGACAACCCAGCCCTATAAGCTCTTTGATACACCCGAAATAACACGTCCAAATATCCAAGATAGGATCTTTAAAGATTTTGACTTCAAAACACCAAAATTTGGAAAATTCACAAAATCAATTCAAATCAAAAGCAAATGAACATGAATAAATGTTAGGAATTCATACCTAACAACAATGAAAGTTATAAACATAGATGTGAGTTCAAAAACTCACCTTTAAACCCAAAAACAACGAATGAGAAGCTCAAAAACAAAGGAAATATCAATTACTCTTCAACTTCAACTCTATAAGCTCCAATCTAAGATCATAAGAAAATATTTCCTAAGTTAGGTTATGGGATGTTAACACTAAAAAGTGAGCGCTAACACCCGGTGTGTGTAGTAGAGTTGTAACGCCCCACCTCTATGCTCATAATAACAAAGAGTATTAAAAGAAATACTGTCTATTATTATGAAGAATAAGGCTGGATAGGAGCGAGCATCCGTAGTTGACCTTACACTAATATTGGTTATCTCGATAGGAGTGGTATATACTTTTTATTTTTTTCATCTATTATTTATTTACTCCCATAGACACACCCAATTATCAGTATAAAACTGTGGTGACCCTCACTCTATAACACATAGATTTTTTTTTTAAACTTTCAAGAGGAATTCACCACTAAACCCCAATTCTACTTATATTTGAATATTTATATAATTTCCAAATATTTTTCCCAAGACCCCGGTTTTACCAATATAATCATATCAGTGTACAAACGAATTAAGTCAATTGTATATTTGATGATATACAATTGTTTCTTTATTATTTTTTTTATCAGAGGGAATTTAAATCAAATAGAAATCAAAATACCATACAAGCTATTGACATAGTCACTTGTCTCTTTCCTAAGTCTTGTTCTGCTACCAGAGGTATACTTTGGCAAATTATAACACTTATATATATTTATCTGCCTAGATAATTCTATTATCAATAAAATAGCATTTACTTAATCTCATGATAGTTATCGAAGTCAATAATAATTAATAACAATAAGTCGGATCGACAAAAATCGATAAATCTTGGAAATTTACTCGAAAATAGGCAAACTAGGCAAAATCAGCAGTTCAGACGTCTAAGTTTTTATGACAGACGTCTAAACTTGATCTCAGACGTCTAAACTTGATCTCAGACGTCTAAATTTTTATGACAGACGTCTCAGAGGTTTAAAATTGAAACAGAGAGTAAAAAACATTTTGAACTAAATTCAGACATCTCAATTTTTTTGTAACAGACGTCTAAATTCGATCTCAGACGTCTAAATCTTTATGACAGACGTCTCAGAGTGTCTAAATTTTAAACAGAGAATAGAAAACATTTTGAACTAAATTCAGACATCTAAATTTTTGTTGACAGACGTCTAAATTCGATCTCAGACGTCTAAATTTTTATGACAGATGTCTAATTTGATCTTAGACATCTAAAATTTTTGACAAATTTTCTCAGAGGTTAAATTTAAATACTCAATTACTTACAAATTTCCAGAATTCGTGCATATGCCAGTATCACTTACCTGCCATGCACAAATTCATCTCACTTGAATATTCTACTAAAATCTTGAGAGTTCATTAAAAAAAAATCAATCCCCTTAGCTTTTTAATTTCCATAAGACAAAATATAAGCAATATAAATCAGAGATCAAATATATATACATACATATACACATGTCATATGTATATGATATGACTATCTCCTTATTTTCTCCAAATCAGACATTCATAAAATAAATTTGTAGTTAACCAACCATCATCCATGATCATTCACATCAGGTTTTACTTGAGTACATGTTTTCAACCCAAATACTTAGAAATCTCCTTACAAGGAACCTCAGTTACAACCTAAAATTTGACTAATAAGTTCATTACAAAGCAACTACAGATTTCTAAAACAAGTCTCTCTTATTTATACTAGCAGCCAATGCCTTCTCTACTCATCAAGCCAACTTCAATTTCCTGCAAGCAAATCATTTAGCTGCCCCAAAGAATTTTTTTGAGACACCCAGATGATTGCAAGGGCAACCAAAAGGGTCAGTTTTTACTGGTATGAGCATTTATCAATTTTGTATACATATTCATAATTTTAAAACATAATCTTGCAGTGCCTTCCTAGTTTAACAGATGTTTATACTTAGCATGTTTTGGTTCATACAAGGTAATACAAAAACACATTCATCTATTCAAACAAATACACTGCAAACAGTAAAGATAAACATATGCATAATTCTTGATTTATTCTCCCCAAATCTAGATAAATAAACCCAGGTTTTATACTCCAAATTTTCACCCAGTAACTAATCAATGAACAAGGTTTATCTTGATTAAATTAACACCATATCTGGATATTTATAACCCAGATTTTTAAACCCCTGTCCCCATTTATTTTATGGTCTTTAACTCCTTGTCAAATGAACACTATGTATGCATTGTGAAGGAAACTCCCAGGTTGTTTAAATTATTCCAACACACAAAGGCCTTAGGGTGCAGTTGCACCATGCATATACTTGCTTCCACCTGAAGTAAGCAGATCATTGACTAACTCCCAAGTGACCAATTTAGTTTTTCTTTCATTCATATTTCAGAAAGATATAACTGCTTGTATATTTTTCTGATTCAACCTCATGTTCCGATGTTTAATCTATATCCATGTTTAATGATAATAAGATAGAACAAGAATGCTCCAATCATGTTAACACCAAAAGCCCACTTACAAATTAATACTCCAAACAAAAAAAATGCACAAACAAACATCCATATCACCCATAACAAATCAATTCAGAGATTTAAATGTCTCATAATATTTTAGGCTGCCTACAATAGGACTTAATGCCATTGCATACAAAGGATAAATACTCACATAATGATTTTCCTTTCACTGCTTTAATCTTTTGAACATCAAATCCCCCAAAGCCCCAAGCTAGTGTTTCTCCTAGTTTATTTTATCTTTGTTTTGATCCCGAGAGAATGATGGATCTGGTTATGTGTAGTTATTTATAAATCATTCTAGGGTTTAAGAAAATGGGTAATTCTCCTAATACCCTTAGCAGTTCATACACATATCTCATTCCTGTGTGGTCCTAAATGGGAAATGCACACATTAGGTTACTTTAATTGGTTATTTCGGGAGTTGAACATTTTAAACACTGCATGCTATTTTCATGTTTCCATTTTACTCATGCCACATGCATGTGATCCTTGTTTTTTTTTTTCTAAGTTTAGAGAATCTGAAAATCTCCTTTGTATATTTAAATTAAAAATCACATATATTTTGCTAATTATTTCTGGCACAATTATAAGACATATAAATCTTTTTATTAAACTTCATTTTATTTTACTTTTATATAAAATAGAAAATGCCCCATATATATTAAATGTATATATTTTTATTTTATTTTAGGTTCATTACATACCCTCCCCCTTAAAGGAATTATGTCCCCATAATTTCACCTAATTTCTCTAATTAAAAGCTTTAATCTATAGCCTGTTGTAATTCCATAACCCCGTACTCATATCTTATGGAAACAAACAATATATAAATATTTTTAGAAAAAATTATCATAGGCTGTTTAAACATACCTCCCCATTAGTAAACAAATTGGGGTATTTAGCCCTCATTTTGTCTTCAACCTCCCATGTACAATCATTAGTGTAACAACCCGAGATTTTATAACAATTAACTATCGTCAATGTGACGCTTAAATTGTTTGTTTAATTCAGCTGGAGTTTTAATTAATTGCGTTTCTTTTGAAAAAGTTGTAAATCAGTTCGGGCTTTAAAATTTATAGAAGCCCATATTTTAGCTGCCTTATCTAAGGAGATAAAACGTTCCTCCCTCCTTCATTTTCGAATACCCGACCCAATCCATTTTCTCGTGGAAAACCCTACGTTTAAGAAAGAAAAATGGGGGCGGTCTCGTATCCTCGTTCCTCTGGCGATTTAGGGCTTCAAAAATTTAAGGCTGTTCGTCTTTCGTTCGTCTCTAAAATCTGGGCTTGTGAATCGAAGGCGTCGCCCTGTCAAATTGATGTCGATGCTTTTTCTCTGATCAATTGGATCGTTCGCGACTGCCTCTTTCTTGTCGAAGCAAGGTGAGTACTTACTCACATCTAATTCATGCCTTCATTTCGAGATTTGGGTTTGAGCCCTTCGTTTTGTTCGTATATAATTGTTCGAACTGAATTGAGTTGACCATTTGTTTTCGTTCGCGGTTGGAAATTGATGTTGCAATGAGAAATTCTTATGTGACTTTGGCTCGATTGTATATTTTTGCTGTTGATATGATTTTTATTCGGTAGTTCGATTTAGTTGATATTGATGATTTTTGGGTGTCGACTTTGGCCATTCTTCGGCCACTCGATTTTGTGAACTTGTATCTTGATTTCATTTTGACTTCGGTCTGGATACTTGTGGTCCTCGGGTAGTCTTCATTTAGGGTAGTCTGCACTGCTTCATGTTGTTGCTTGACCTGTTCCACTATGGTTCCATGCCTTGTGGTTGCATTTCATTCGTGTTTGCTGTCACATTGGGCTTGTAGTTGGTGTAGCTCGTTGTCTTTGAACTTTACTCGGTCATTTGAGGAGTTGGGTTCTAGCATACATGTATAATTGTGTTTACTCACTTTTCATTGTGGCATATGGTTTGCATACCATTTTCACTGTGTAGTCTTTCTCATCGATCACTTGAGCCTCTGTTTGCTATTCGAACTTAAATTGGGTTTTTGTTGGTGTTGTTTTTGATCGATTCTCTGACCTGTTGCATTCCATGGTCGCCAGTAACATTACTTTGTATTCGAGCCTTATGTTTTTGCTGGGCTTGCACTGTCACCTGTTTCTGCCTATGTGTGCATATACACAAATATGTTTGTGTGTATGCATATATGGGTGGATTGACTCGATAAATCTAGTCCAAGTAATTGCAGTGCCTGATAGTCACTGTCTTGAATTAATTAGGTTAGTTTTGCAATTGCTTTCGGTATTAATTTCGAAGTGGCTTTGTACTTGTGACATACATGTTGGCCACAGTCCCCTTTTGAATTTATCTTGACTTTGTTCATGATTCTGTTTATTCCTGAGTACTTTCTTGACCTTCAGATTGATCTGATGCTTCATGTTGTATATTTACTTGCTGCCTGGTTATATGATCTCGCCATTGAATTCACTGTGACTTCGAACTTATCTTTTGTTTGCCGAGTTTATTGTTTCACCACTGAGACTTATGATCTTCATACCATTCCTGTTGTTCATCACCTGTGATGTTGCTTGAACTTCTGTTGTTCATGATGTTGCATGATAGTTTCTGGTGCATTCACTGTAGTTTGAACTTGAACTACTCTGGTTCACTTGCTCATCTCATTGCTGTCAATTGTGCAATTTGAGTTCTTGTGGGATTGCTTCGTTGGTGTTGTCTGCATCCATGCTTTTGGTATGGTAGTCGGTTTCTTTGTTGTTGATGCTTGTTGCATGTGAGTTTGTTGTCCAGTTGCACTGACACTTGTACTTCTGGCTTGGTTGCTGCATACATGAATATGGTTTTGCAGCATTGTTGTTGACATTGTTAACTTGTACCTGACTTTGTCATACCTGATGCCTTGTTTGATTCATGTTACTGTTTGGTCGTCTGCACCTCTATAGTCTTGAGTTTATTTTCCAGTAGTGCTTCATTCCTTTGAGTTAGGTGTTCAGGCACTAGAACTACTCCCCAACTTTCTATTTGCTGTCTTATACGCTGGCACTTGACTTACAGTCTATCTTGTTCTAATGATGTATTCATTGTACATCCCTTGCTGCCTCTTTTACTGGATGCACTGTTTCATTCACTGTCGCAATCTTGCTCTTAAACATTTGTGGTGGCTGCAGTGTTGTATTGTTGAGATTTTGTCCTTGTTGGGTTTCATTGCATTGATTCTTTGACTTTTATTTGCAGTTTTCCCCCCCTGTTGGGAATTGTTTTCGAATTCACTTGAGTTGAATCCGGTACTTCGGGGTTTGACCTGGTGATCATTTGTGACTTTCACTGAGCTTTTGTGTATCTCCTGCGATAGTGGCGAGGCAGTACACGCGTGCATGTACTGCAGCCCTATCAGATTTGACAGTTTTAAATTGATGTTTCGATTTGTTGAATTGTTTCGTTGGTTAATTTCAAATGGTTTGGAGTTGTATTCTGGTTTGGTTTGTTGATTTGTCGTTTAACCCTGCCTAGTGTTATATCTGCCGTTATCCAATTCTCATATCGAGAGTTGGATATACGCGATTTCTGTAACTGTCATCTATTTGAGATTATTATTGCTTCTATGCACTAATAACTGAGTTTGAATTAGACTGACCCGTGTATTATTTTCTTTTGAATGTAATACTCGGGTCAGACCCGAGTTATTTCAGGTTGTAGATTTTCCTCTTTGAGTTGCTGTTCAGGATATGAAGACTTTTCACATCTTCTGAAGTTGTCAGTGTCATTTTGTAGTAGTCGTGTCATTGTATAGAACAATATGTATTCATGTATATTATTCGTTAATGTACTTGTATATATAACTTCTTGAGTCGACAGTTGTATCATATGTATTGTGTCAACTATGTATTAACTGACATCAGTTATATATATATGAGACTTTTGTTTTTATCTGTGTTCCGCATTTATATTATCCGTGTTATTGTTATATCTAATGTCCTAAACTATTATGAACTATCGTAGTTTGTTTTATACTGATAATTGGATATGTCGATGGGAGTAAATAAATAATAGATGAAAAATAAAAAGTATATACCACTCCTACCGAGATAACCAATATTAGTGTAAGGCCAATTACGGATGGTCGCTCCTATCCAGCCTTATTCTTCGTAATAATAGACAGTATTTCTTTTAATACTCTTTGTTATTATGAGCATAGAGGTGGGGCGTCACAGTTGGTATCAGAGCTTGGGGTTTATGGACATAATATAAAACTTAACTTGGAAGGAACATATGTTACAACTATCGGTCGATGTTTTATTTGTGCTTGAGTCAAAACTAAAGTTTTGAAATTTGGATGAAATTTTTAAATAACTTTATTTAAAAATAATAGTGAAATTGTGTTCTGATGATTTGATTGATTTGTGTTCTGTTTATCAGAGTGCGCAGCGGAAACAGTGAAACTGTCTTCGCTGAGTACAACTGATAATCTTTTTGATTTAAAAATCAAAATACGAAATTGATATGAATTTCATTTATTGTTTACATAGCTGTAATTATTTTGTTTCTTTGAGAACTTCGAATCCGAATTGAGGATTCGTAGAAATTGCAGATATGTGATTTTTGTTGAAATTTCCGCTGGATTTCTTTTGTACTAATCATCTATTGATTAGATTTTTGCTATTTTAAATTATCTTCATTGAAGATACATTTGAATGATTCTTTGTTCATTTTGTAGTACGTGCAAAAATTTAAATTGCACGTTATTGCATTTATTTTACGTTGAACCGATGCTTGGTTATGAAACGTATTTTGTTGCCGTTATTTTTACAACGGAATTTTACACCAATGCTATATTTTGAAGTACGGTGTTTTGTGGCATTTTGATGAATGAAAATTCACTGATATTACATTTTGATGTAAATTGTTTTGATGTGATTTTGACATTTTAAAATTATTGTCGCTTTGGCTTCAGTAACCGTCAAGTTTTAAAAGTGGATTTTCAAGCGGTTATTCCGCAATACTGATTTGTGACCGTTTTTACGGTATTTTGAGAAGTACAGTTTCCTTATCGAAATTGTTACTGATTTGCTGTTTTAATCACGTGATTGGAAAATCATTTTAAAAATGAAATTTGTTTTATAAATTTTTAACAGTTTGCATTTTCAAAAGAATGAGAAAGTGACTTAAACGATTCAGCAAAATCGAGGATTATGACCCCTTTCTTTTACTGTTTCGCTTAACTCCGGACTTGTCCAGTTGAGAATGTGAATTGTTATTTTTACAAAATAAATAAAATTGTTTTCAGAAATTTTTAACAGTTTGCGTTTTCAAAAGAACGAGAAAGTGACTTAAACGATTCAGCAAAATCGAGGATTATGACCCCTTTCTTTTACTGATTCGTTTAATTCCGGACTTGTCCGTTTGAGAATGTAAAGTGTATTTTTACAAAATACACAATTTTGCACTTTCAAGGAAACGATGAAGAGAATTAAACGATTTAGTAAAACACGTGGTATGGGACATGTGCGTTTGCTATTTCGGTTAATTCCGGACTCGTTAATTGAAATATTTGACGATTTCGTGTGCTTTCGAGCCACTATGAGGACCTTCGGGTCATTTGTTGGGCTTTCGGGCCACTCTGCGGACCTTCGGGTCAAATACCAGTACTAGACCTTCGGGTCACTCTGCGGACCTTCGGGTCAATCTGATGGGCGCCAAAAATTATGTTGAGTACTTGGTAGGCTTCGGCCATATGTTGTTGCACGTGCGGCGAATTAAAAACTCGCCATCTGATGGGATCGATCCAAGCTTTTATGTTGATTTTCTAGTCTTCTTAATTGATTTATAGATATTTGTTGTTTCCAATTATCTGCAGGTAATTGGATATTTGTTGATATGAGTTCTGATTATAGTTTTTGATAATAAGATATTTGTTATTTCTAATTATCGCTTGTGATAATTAGATATTTGTTGATATGAGTTCTGATTATCGTTTTTGATAATCAGATATTTGTTGTTTCTAATTATCGCTTGTGATAATTAGATATTTGTTGATATGAGTTCTGATTATCGTTTTTGATAATCGGATATTTGTTGCTTTTAATTATCACTTTAGATAATTAAATATTTGTTGATTTGAGATTTAATTATCGCTTTAGATAATTAAATATTTGTTGATTTGAGATTTAATTATCGCTTCAGATAATTAAATATTTGCTGATTCGAGATTTAATTATCGCTTTAGATAATTAAATAATTGCTGATTCGAGATTTAATTATCGTCTTTGATAATTAAATATTTGCTGTTTTGAGATTTAATTATCGCTTGAGATAATTAAATATTTATTGATTTGAGATTTAATTATCGTCTGAGATAATTAAATAGTTGTTGATTTAAAATTTAATTATCGCCTGAGGTAAATAAATATTTTCTGTTTTGAAATTTGATTATCACTTTAGATAATTAAATATTTGTTGATTTGAGATTTAATTATCGCTTTAGATAATTAAATATTTGCTGATTCGAGATTTAATTATCGCTTTAGATAATTAAATAATTGCTGATTCGAGATTTAATTATCGTCTTTGATAATTAAATATTTGCTGTTTTGAGATTTAATTATCGCTTGAGATAATTAAATATTTATTGATTTGAGATTTAATTATCGTCTGAGATAATTAAATAGTTGTTGATTTAAAATTTAATTATCGCCTGAGGTAATTAAATATTTTCTGTTTTTAAATTTGATTATCGCTTTAGATAATTAAATATTTGTTGATTTGAGAAATTTGATTATCGCTTGTGATAATCGAATATTTGTTGATTTGAGAAATTTGATTATCGGTTTTGATAATTGAATATTTGTTTTCTGACTATCGTTTGAGATAATCAGATATTTGATTTGTCTTCTGATTATCGTTTGAGATAAGTAAATATTTGCGATTTGAAAATTCAATTATCGTTTTTGATAATTGAATATTTGCGACTTTTGAGATTTGAGCTTCGTCTTTTTCTCTGGCGATTCAGGTGAGTAATTTGATTTACTCACATTCAATTCGTGCTCTGTATGGGATTTCTGCTCTGTTTTTCCTTCTCTTTTAGTTGCTGGAACTCGATTGTTCTTGCTTTTGTTAGTCGTCTGATTTTGATCCCTAATTCCCACGATGTTGATTCTTTTGATTTGAAGCAGTCGAACCTTTTGATTTCTTATCTAATACCTCCCCGTTGACACTTGCTTTGCTTATACATTCGACATTGCCATGCTCTTTTGGTTGTTACCTTTTATCCATTTATTCCCTATGATTGCGTGGACGCAATTTTTATAAGGAAGGGAGTCTGTAACAACCCAAGATTTTATAACAATTAACTATCGTCAATGTGACGCTTAAATTGTTTGTTTAATTCAGCTGGAGTTTTAATTGATTGCGTTTCTTTTGAAAAAGTGGTAAAGCAGTTCGGGCTTTAAAATTTATAGAAGCCCATATTTTAGCTGCCTTATCTAAGGAGATAAAACGTTCCTCCCTCCTTCATTTTCGAATACCCGACCCAATCCATTTTCTCATGGAAAACCCTACGTCTAAGAAAGAAAAATGGGGGCGGTCTCGTATCCTCGTTCCTCTGGCGATTTAGGGCTTCAAAAATTTAAGGCTGTTCATCTTTCGTTCGTCTCTAAAATCTGGGCTTGTGAATCGAAGGCGTCGCCCTGTCAAATTGATGTCGATGCTTTTTCTCTGATCAATTGGATCGTTCGCGACTGCCTCTTTCTTGTCGAAGCAAGGTGAGTACTTACTCACATCTAATTCATGCCTTCATTTCGAGATTTGGGTTTGAGCCCTTCGTTTTGTTCGTATATAATTGTTCGAACTGAATTGAGTTGACCATTTGTTTTCGTTCGCGGTTGGAAATTGATGTTGCAATGAGAAATTCTTATGTGACTTTGGCTCGATTGTATATTTTTGCTGTTGATATGATTTTTATTC
Organism: Allium fistulosum; assembly: GCA_030737815.1. Classification (NCBI taxonomy): domain Eukaryota; kingdom Viridiplantae; phylum Streptophyta; class Magnoliopsida; order Asparagales; family Amaryllidaceae; genus Allium; species Allium fistulosum. Next base: position 817,822,248 of record CM060901.1, on the reverse strand, counting down.
GGTAGTTCGATTTAGTTGATATTGATGATTTTTGGGTGTCGACTTTGGCCATTCTTCGGCCACTCGATTTTGTGAACTTGTATCTTGATTTCATTTTGACTTCGGTCTGGATACTTGTGGTCCTCGGGTAGTCTTCATTTAGGGTAGTCTGCACTGCTTCATGTTGTTGCTTGACCTGTTCCACTATGGTTCCATGCCTTGTGGTTGCATTTCATTCGTGTTTGCTGTCACATTGGGCTTGTAGTTGGTGTAGCTCGCTGTCTTTGAACTTTACTCGGTCATTTGAGGAGTTGGGTTCTAGCATACATGTATAATTGTGTTTACTCACTTTTCATTGTGGCATATGGTTTGCATACCATTTTCACTGTGTAGTCTTTCTCATCGATCACTTGAGCCTCTGTTTGCTATTCGAACTTAAATTGGGTTTTTGTTGGTGTTGTTTTTGATCGATTCTCTGACCTGTTGCATTCCATGGTCGCCAGTAACATTACGTTGTATTCGAGTCTTATGTTTTTGCTGGGCTTGCACTGTCACCTGTTTCTGCCTATGTGTGCATATACACAAATATGTTTGTGTGTATGCATATATGGGTGGATTGACTCGATAAATCTAGTCCAAGTAATTGCAGTGCCTGATAGTCACTGTCTTGAATTAATTAGGTTAGTTTTGCAATTGCTTTCGGTATTAATTTCGAAGTGGCTTTGTACTTGTGACATACATGTTGGCCACAGTCCCCTTTTGAATTTATCTTGACTTTGTTCATGATTCTGTTTATTCCTGAGTACTTTCTTGACCTTCAGATTGATCTGATGCTTCATGTTGTATATTTACTTGCTGCCTGGTTATATGATCTCGCCATTGAATTCACTGTGACTTCGAACTTATCTTTTGTTTGCCGAGTTTATTGTTTCACCACTAAGCCTTATGATCTTCATACCATTCCTGTTGTTCATCACCTGTGATGTTGCTTGAACTTCTGTTGTTCATGATGTTGCATGATAGTTTCTGGTGCATTCACTGTAGTTTGAACTTGAACTACTCTGGTTCACTTGCTCATCTCATTGCTGTCAATTGTGAAATTTGAGTTATTGTGGGATTGCTTCGTTGGTGTTGTCTGCATCCATGCTTTTGGTATGGTAGTCGGTTTCTTTGTTGTTGATGCTTGTTGCATGTGAGTTTGTTGTCCAGTTTCACTGACACTTGTACTTCTGGCTTGGTTGCTGCATACATGAATATGGTTTTGCAGCATTGTTGTTGACATTGTTAACTTGTACCTGACTTTGTCATACCTGATGCCTTGTTTGATTCATGTTACTGTTTGGTCGTCTGCACCTCTATAGTCTTGAGTTTATTTTCCAGTAGTGCTTCATTCCTTTGAGTTAGGTGTTCAGGCACTAGAACTACTCCCCAACTTTCTATTTGCTGTCTTATACGCTGGCACTTGACTTACAGTCTATCTTGTTCTAATGATGTATTCATTGTACATCCCTTGCTGCCTCTTTTACTGGATGCACTGTTTCATTCACTGTCGCAATCTTGCTCTTAAACATTTGTGGTGGCTGCAGTGTTGTATTGTTGAGATTTTGTCCTTGTTGGGTTTCATTGCATTGATTCTCTGACTTTTATTTGCAGTTTTCCCCCCCTGTTGGGAATTGTTTTCGAATTCACTTGAGTTGAATCCGGTACTTCGGGGTTTGACCTGGTGATCATTTGTGACTTTCACTGAGCTTTTGTGTATCTCCTGCGATAGTGGCGAGGCAGTACATGCGTGCATGTACTGCAGCCCTATCAGATTTGACAGTTTTAAATTGATGTTTCGATTTGTTGAATTGTTTAGTTGGTTAATTTCAAATGGTTTGGAGTTGTATTCTGGTTTGGTTTGTTGATTTGTCGTTTAACCCTGCTTAGTGTTATATCTGCCGTTATTCAATTCTCGTATCGAGAGTTGGATATACGCGATTTCTGTAACTGTCATCTATTTGAGATTATTATTGCTTCTATGCACTAATAACCGAGTTTGAATTAGACTGACCCGTGTATTATTTTCTTTTGAATGTAATACTCGGGTCAGACCCGAGTTATTTCAGGTTGTAGATTTTCCTCTTTGAGTTGCTGTTCAGGATATGAAGACTTTTCACATCTTCTGAAGTTGTCAGTGTCATTTTGTAGTAGTCGTGTCATTGTATAGAACAATATGTATTCATGTATATTATTCGTTAATGTACTTGTATATATAACTTCTTGAGTCGACAGTTGTAGTTGTATCATATGTATTGTGTCAACTATGTATTAACTGACATCAGTTATATATATATGAGACTTTTGTTTTTATCTGTGTTCCGCATTTATATTATCCGTGTTATTGTTATATCTAATGTCCTAAACTATTATGAACTATCGTAGTTTGTTTTATACTGATAATTGGATATGTCGATGGGAGTAAATAAATAATAGATGAAAAATAAAAAGTATATACCACTCCTACCGAGATAACCAATATTAGTGTAAGGCCAATTACGGATGGTCGCTCCTATCCAGCCTTATTCTTCGTAATAATAGACAGTATTTCTTTTAATACTCTTTGTTATTATGAGCATAGAGGTGGGGCGTCACAGTTAGTGTCCAAGCTCCATTGGATTTTCACCAGTTTGATCACCTTGTTCCTCAACTTTTTCTCTTCCCTGGCAACTATCCCTACTGGTTCATTTGTATAAACCAGATTTTTCTGGACTTGAACTTGAGTTAGTGACTCCAGAATTGCTCCTTCATCATGCACCCATTTTCTCAATTGAGAAACATAAAATACAGGATGCACACCACTCAACTCCTCAGGTAACTTAAGTCTGTAGGCCATAGCACCAATTCTCTGCATAATTTCATATGGTCCTACAAATCTTGGTGATAGCTTACCAGATTTTCCAAACCTGAACACTTTCTTCATTGGTGATACCTTCAGAAAAACATGCTCTCCTACTTCAAACTCCATTGGCCTTCTCTTTCTATCTGCATAAGACTTTTGTCTTGATTGTGCTGCCTTCATTCTATGCCTAACCAATTCTATCATGTTGGTGGTTTCTTTAACATGATCTGGCCCCAATATTACACCCTCTCCTGCTTCCAACCAACAGGCAGGAGACATGCAGGGCCTCCCATACAAGGCTTCTTAATGATTGGATTTGTTCCAGGAATTAATTTTATTTTAAATTCAACTGGTCTGTTTTGAGGAATTCCCTTCACTTCTCCAAACACATCGATATATCCATTGACTATTGGGATTTCCTCTATTTTTAATTCCTTTTGAACTTCATTAATACTCCAGATTTTATTAAAACATGTATTCTTTGCTATTTCACTTAAGATGGTAATTCTTTTGCCTTCATTTGTTTCCAAAGAAATAGTGAGGTTTTCTAAATTTAAAATTGATTTATTTCTCATTAACCAATCTACCCCCAAAATAATCCCAATACCAGGATAATTTAAGGTATATAAGTCTGAATTAAATTCATAACCCCCTATAATTAATTTCAGACCCATACACTTCATCCCCAACATACAATGACTCCCTATGGGACTGTGTACAACCAAGGGCTGATCAATGGAAACACATGCAAGTGTTAACTTCTTTACAATTTCCAAAGATATTAGTGAATGTGAGGCACCAGTGTCATATATTATTGATATTGGTTGGGTATGAATAAAAATTATACCTTCAAGTTGCCCAACATTCCCAGTGTTACCTGCTGCCAAAGCTCCTACCCTTGCTGTTCCTCTATTGGTTTCTGGGCAATCCTTCTTGAGATGACCCATCTTTCCACAATTATAGCAGCCTCCTCTGGGTATCTTGGGGTCAAGGCATTGGTTACTATAATGTCCAGCTTTTCCACAATTAAAATAATAAGTGAATTTCTTGCTTTCATGTGCTGTTGCTCCTTCCCCTTTCTTAGCTCCTTAACTTGCATTTCTCTGGTCATAAGGTTGCACTTTGTTCTGACCACCCTTCTTCTTATTGAGCTTCATATTCCTGAATTTCTCTCTTCCAGTGTCATGTTGCTCAAATGAGAGAGTTAGATCAATTACTTGATCAAAGGTTTTGTCCTTTTATGGCAACATTGCCCTTGACAGACTAGGGTTCAAGCCTTGAATGTACCTTGCATTCTTTGCTTCTGCATTCCCTATTAACACCAGTCCATACTTGGATAATGCTTCAAACTTCTGATTGTATTCATTCACACTCATGCTTCCTTGCCTTAATCTGATAAAGTCTTCAAGCAGTGTGGCCTTGGCAGATGCTGGGACAAATCTGGCCTCAAGCATGTCCTTGAAATCATTCCAAGTGATAGTATCCTCTTGTCTTCCTGCTGTCACAACTTCCCACCAATCCAGTGCAACCCCCTTCAATTTCCTTGAAGCTATCTGTCTCTTCCTCTGGTCATTGATTTGCATATCTGTGAAGACCCTCTCCATAGTTCTTATCCAAGTTTGAACACCTATAGCTCCTTCAGTACCTTCAAAATCCTTTCCTCCCAAAGTGGTACATGTCTTTAGTAGTTTGGAGAGTTCTTCATGAGGATTGTCTTGCCTTGGTGCCATTCCATCCCTTAAAGCTCTCACAAAATCCTCCATGCTCATCACAGGTGGCTCTCGTGATGATCCTGCACCTGTATGGTGCCTTGGTCCTACCATAATGCTATAAATATGATTTTTACATTAGTTTATTTACCCCTATCATTTTTGGTGTCTTTACTTGGTTCATTTTTATTTCTGTGCACACTGTGCATGTATCACATGAACATACATATTTTTTTTATTCCGTCATAAAACAAAAGCATTCAACATCAATAATTCAAGCAATGCATTCAAACATCCATATGCATACAATAATATTTACTATTTTGTTCAAAACATGGCTCTGATACCAACTGTGGTGACCCTCACTCTATAACACATAGATTTTTTTTTTAACTTTCAAGAGGAATTCAACACTAAACCCCAATTCTACTTATATTTGAATATTTATATAATTTCCAAATATTTTTCCCAAGACCCTGGTTTTACCAATATAATCATATCATTGTACAAACGAATTAAGTCAATTGTATATTTGATGATATACAATTGTTTCTTTATTATTATTTTTTATCAGAGGGAATTTAAATCAAATAGAAATCAAAATACCATACAAGCTATTGACATAGTCACTTGTCTCTTTTCTAAGTCTTGTTCTGCTACCAGAGGTATACTTTGGCAAATTATAACACTTATATATATTTATCTGCCTAGATAATTCTATTATCAATAAAATAGCATTTACTTAATCTCATGATAGTTATCGAAGTCAATAATAATTAATAACAATAAGTCGGATCGACAAAAATCGATAAATCTTGGAAATTTACTCGAAAATAGGCAAACTAGGCAAAATCAGCAGTTCAGACGTCTAAGTTTTTATGACAGACATCTAAACTTGATCTCAAACGTCTAAATTTTTATGACAGACGTCTCAGAGGTTTAAAATTGAAACAGAGAGTAAAAAACATTTTGAACTAAATTCAGACATCTCAATTTTTTTGTAACAGACGTCTAAATTCGATCTCAGACGTCTAAATCTTTATGACAGACGTCTCAGATTGTCTAAATTTTAAACAGAGAATAGAAAACATTTTGAACTAAATTCAGACATCTAAATTTTTGTTGACAGACGTCTAAATTTGATCTCAGACGTCTAAATTTTTATGACAGATGTCTAATTTGATCTTAGACGTCTAAAATTTTTGACAAATTTTCTCAGAGGTTAAATTTAAATACTCAATTACTTACAAATTTCCAGAATTCGTGCATATGCTAGTATCACTTACCTGCCATGCACAAATTCATCTCACTTGAATATTCTACTAAAATCTTGAGAGTTCATTAAAAAAAAAATCAATCCCCTTAGCTTTTTAATTTCCATAAGACAAAATATAAGCAATATAAATCAGAGATCAAATATATATACATACATATACACATGTCATATGTATATGATATGACTATCTCCTTATTTTCTCCAAATCAGACATTCATAAAATAAATTTGTAGTTAACCAACCATCATCCATGATCATTCACATCAGGTTTTACTTGAGTACATGTTTTCAACCCAAATACTTAGAAATCTCCTTACAAGGAACCTCAGTTACAACCTGAAATTTGACTAATAAGTTCATTACAAAGCAACTACAGATTTCTAAAACAAGTCTCTCTTATTTATACTAGCAGCCAATGCCTTCTCTACTCATCAAGCCAACTTCAATTTCCTGCAAGCAAATCATTTAGCTGCCCCAAAGAATTTTTTTGAGACACCCAGATGATTGCAAGGGCAACCAAAAGGGTCAGTTTTCACTGGTGTGAGCATTTATCAATTTTGTATACATATTCATAATTTTAAAACATAATCTTGCAGTGCCTTCCTAGTTTAACAGATGTTTATACTTAGCATGTTTTGGTTCATACAAGGTAATACAAAAACACATTCATCTATTCAAACAAATACACAACAAACAGTAAAGATAAACATATGCATAATTCTTGATTTATTCTCCCCAAATCTAGATAAATAAACCTAGGTTTTATACTCCAAATTTTCACCCAGTAACTAATCAATGAACAAGGTTTATCTTGATTAAATTAACACCATATCTGGATATTTATAACCCAGATTTTTAAACCCCTGTCCCCATTTATTTTATGGTCTTTAACTCCTTGTCAAATGAACACTATGTATGCATTGTGAAGGAAACTCCCAGGTTGTTTAAATTATTCCAACACACAAAGGCCTCAGGGTGCAGTTGCACCATGCATATACTTGCTTCCACCTGAAGTAAGCAGATCATTGACTAACTCCCAAGTGACCAATTTAGTTTTTCTTTCATTCATATTTCAGAAAGATATAACTGCTTGTATATTTTTCTGATTCAACCTCATGTTCCCCTGTTTAATCTATATCCATGTTTAATGTTAATAAGATAGAACAAGAATGCTCCAAACATGTTAACACCAAAAGCCCACTAACAGATCGATAAGTGTAAATCACAAAATGATCATCACTGATCGATAAGTGTAAATTACACTAAGCTGGTAAATAAAGGAGTTTAGCTTCATGTCCTATAAGCACTGGCTTAACTTAAAAATTTAAAAACAAATTGTAGATTTCCACTCGAAAATTGTCACGAGAGTTCAATCGAACAAGTCCAAAAATTAACCGAAGAAGTAAACGGAAGCGTTTTATACCACTTGTTTTGCTAAGCCGTTTAATTAGATTTCTCAAACGAATGAGGTAAATGTTTGTATATACTAATAGATTGAAAAACGATTTTAAAAGCGAGCTTTATATTTAAAATAGTGTCGAAATCGTTTTAATGAAAGAGTTTTAGTATTTACTACTAGTATAGAAACCTTTGTATTTTAAAGTGAAAAATCACAAATATGATTGTAAAAGAACAATCAATCACGAAAATTTCACATACGACAATGTGAATTAAACCCATGAAAATCGATATCAAATCCATCAAATGGATTATTCCCAAAAATCCAAAGAAAGATGTCATCAAAGTCGATAATAAGTGTTAACAACTAACCGGATCAACAAAAATCGATTAAAATTGGAAATCCACTCAAAAAACAGCCAAAATAGGCAAAATTGGCAGTTCCAGACGTCTGGGGGTTCATCCAGACGTTTGGATTTGGGTTCTGGAAATATTCCAGAAACCTTCCAAACGTCTGAACTCTAACCAGACGTCTGACAAGTTGTATCAGACGTCTGAAAGGTTGTATCAGACGTTTGATAGTGTGTACCAGACATTTGAAAGGTTGTATCAGACGTCTGATTATGTTCTCTGCATTTTTTTTTCTTTTTTGCCATATATATTTTTTCATCTGCTGCCCTACCAGACGTCTGGACCTTCCAACTAGACGTCTGGTTGCCTTTTCTAGGTAACAATTTGCCTAGGCCAATGATGGCCAAAATGATTCGGAAGCGATCGGACGAGCGACGGAGGCTAGGGATTTATGCCAAGCGATAACCCAGCCCTATAAGCTCTTTGATACACCCCAAATAACACGTCCAAATATCCAAGATAGGATCTTTAAAGATTTTGACTTCAAAACACCAAAATTTGGAAAATTCACCAAATCAATTCAAATCAAAAGCAAATGAACATGAATAAATGTTAGTAATTCATACCTAACAACAATGAAAGTTATAGACATAGATGTGAGTTCAAAAACTCACCTTTAAACCCAAAAACAACGAATGAGAAGCTCAAAAACAAAGGAAATATCAATTACTCTTCAACTTCAGCTCTATAAGCTCCAATCTAAGACCATAAAAAAATATTTTCTAAGTTAGGTTATGGGAAATTTCTGAAATTGGAGAGAGACTGAGATAGAGAAGAAGAAGATGATGCTTACCTAAGCTTCTCTTTGATTTATAACTTGAATTTGAATTCCTAAGAGAAACTAGGGCTTAGGAATTTTAATTTCCTCTTCCCACCATTCTTTCTAGGGCTTGAGAGTGTTAGGAAATGTTATGAATGAATTAAGAGGAGAGGGGTGGAGTTAGGGTATTATGTTGGGTTAGTGGGCTGAAACCAAAACCCAAAGGCCAAAATAGAAAAATAGCAAAATTCTACTCAACTCCGAACATATCGATGATTATACCCAAAAAAGTTGTAAACGCCATTTTGGACTCAATGGAAGTAGTCTCGAGTCCCAATTCGATTGTTTACAAAAAGTAGCATTTCAGACTTTAATCCAAACGATGCTATATTTAAATAAAACATTTAAATATAAAATCATAAAATATGCGGGTTGTTACAGACTCCCCTCCTTAAATAAATTGCGTCCTCGCAATACTTAAGAAGAAAATAAAAAGTAACAACCATACGAAGGCATAACAACATAAAAGAAGAAATTTTTGAAATGAGAAGTTCACCTTAAAGAGCACGAGAGAGTAAGTCTGGATGTGTTTCCTTGATGAATTCTGTAGATTCCCAAGAACAATTCTTAGGATTTGAGGACCATTGAACTTTCACAAGCGGAACATCTTTATTTCGAAGGCGTTTCACCTCCGTAGCAATGATACGAATAGGATGTTTCGCATAAGTCAAATTTGGTGAAACTTCAATTTCTTCAATTACACTGGGCTCAAGAATAGAATCAGAATCCCTAAGGATTTCCGTAGTTGAGAGACGTGGAATATGTCATGAATAGCAGAAAATTGAGCCGGTAATAAAAGGCGATAAGCCACAGAACCAATACGTTCGGTGATGGGAAATGGACCAATATATCGAGGTGCTAATTTCCCGATCGACTGAAACGCACAACACCCTTCATAGGTGAAACATGAATGAACACCAAATCTCCCACAGAAAATTATAATTTCCTTCGTCGGTTATTGGCATAGGATTTTTGTCTACTATGAGCTTCTTTCATCCTATGATGAATAAGGTCAATCTTTTCTATGGAATCACGAATAAAATCTGGACCTAAAACCAGCTTCTCACCGGCTTCAAGCCAACACGAAGGAGATTGGCATAGCCTCCCATAGAGTGCCTCAAAAGGTGTCATACCAATACTAGACTGGTAGCTATTATTGTAAGAAAACTCAACAAGAGAAATATGATCTTCCCAACTTCCACCAAAATCAAGATCACATGCACGAAGGAGATCTTAAAGAGTTTGATTCACAAGCTCTATTTCTCCATCGGACTAAGGATGATAAGCGGTGCTAAAATTAAGCTTTGTTCCCAAAGCTTTTTGAAGACCCTTCCAAAATCCACTATTAAATAATGGATCGCGATTACGAACGATAGAAGTAGAAACTCCATGAAATTTAACAATTTCTTTAACATAGAGTCTGGCCAAAAGAGTTACGGTCCGATTGGACCGAACGGGAATAAAATGGGCGGATTTTGTAAGTCTATCGACAATCACCCATAAATTGTCATGACCCGAACGAGAACGGGGAAGACCGTCAATAAAGTCCATGGAGACTTGATCCCACTTCCAAACGGGAATATCCAAAGGTTGCAATAACCCACCGGGCCTTTGATGCTCGACCTTTACAAGTTGGCAAGTCATGCAATGCTTAATAAAGTTAGCAATATCAGATTTCATTCCATCCCAATAATAAAGTTGCTTCTTATCCGCGTACATTTTACTACTACCAAGATGAATAGTAAATTTAGAACGATGAGAATCTTCTAAAATGTCTTTACGAAGATCATAAATGGTTATCACAATAAGTCTACAAAACTTTCGAATGCCTCCACGAGCATCAATATCAAAGTCTTTGTAACGACCCGTATTTTTACGGATCAAAAACATTCTAAAAGGGTTGACCTATGGTTGTTAAGTCATTTCAGGTTTTGGCAGAATTTTGCTTAAGTCCTAAGTCGTAGCCGACTTAGGAGTTTTGGACGAGTTAAGCAACAAGTCTGAGTCGAGTTGCCGACTCAAGGAATTCACCGAGTTAAGGGAGTATGGTTGACCGACTTAAGGTAGTGACCGACCTAGGAGATAAGTCGTGACCGACTTATGAGAATCAGGCGACCTTAGTATTCTGGGGTAGAGTTAGGTCGGCAACGACCTAAGGAAATGTTGTGAGCGACCTAAGAGTTTCGGTGAGCTAAGTGTTAGGTCGGCAGGGCGAGTTAGCGACCTAACGGTTACCGGGTTAGCGACTTAGTATCTTGGAGCGACCTATAGGTTAGCGACCTAAGAAGGGTAGCGCGTTAGCGACCTAAGGGTTAGGCGACTTAAGGAGTTAGAACATAACCCGGTTAGGTCGCGTGAGTAGTTTGTTGTATGAGTTCTTAGGTCGTAGGAAATAGTTTTAAGTATTAGGTCGCGTGTATTCTAAGTCGTAGGTCGCGCGAGTGTTAGGTCGCGTGTTGTTTTAGGTCGTCATGCGTTAGGTCGTTGAGGAGTTAGGTCGTAGCATCTGTTGGTCGCAGGGTTTTGTCTATGTGTTAGGTCGTAAGTCGTATACAAGTGGAAGCGCATTTGCTTTAGGTCGCAAGGGTTAGGTCGGAGGCTCTGTTAAGTCGTGGGGGTTTTTAGGTCGTAGGTCGGCATAGTGTTAAGTCGGCAGCGACTTAAGGAGATAGCCGAGTTACGACTTAGGCAGTTTTCAGCTATAAATAGGAGGGGTTGTTCTCACTTTTTGGGATCCGGATTTTGAAGCGACGAAGTGCTGCCATTTTGAGAGCTCGACTTCTACACTTCTTCACTTCTTTTCTCCACTCTAATCTAGTGCTTCCATCCATCCAAATCGAAGATCAAGATTGAAGATTCAAGAGCTTAGATTGAAGATCTTCATCTTTTCAAGAGAGATTTCTTCATTTGAAGCGGATTTGTTATAGATCTAGCTTAGTTCTTCGCTGTCCAGATCTGAAGTTGATATCTTTTGGATTGTTTAGGTGATTTGGTGAGTGGTGATTATCTCTCACACGGATCCAAAGGAGTATATCGGATTGTTGGCTCGATTTGGTGTTAAAATAAAGATCTCCATGCATTTTCTTCATCCTATGTGTAGATCCATGTAGATCCATTGTTCATGATGATGTTGCATCCATTTTATCATATGTTAACTTATGCAAGTTCATTCATCAAGTTTGTAGAGATATAATCCATGTTTTCATGCTTATTGGACTTTCAACTCTTTAATTACGAAAATGCCATTATTGTTATAATTGTCTACTTAGATCATATTTGAACGCTTGATTGTTTGGATTGATGTTTGATTTGATTGATTGTTATGAACTAGATGATTGATGATTAGATTTAGACCGAAGACGATTCAAAAGCTAAGGGAAAGGCTCTTGAATTGGAAAAGCTGCTCGTGGCATATGTAGCGGGATGATGAAGCTCTTATGCATAGATTTGATGATGTGATGATGAGATGAGGCTTTGCGAGGATGTAATGAAGCGAGGCAATCATGTGATGAAGACTTGGTCTAATCCAGACGGGATCATTCCAAGCATGTTGATAACTCGGTGATATGATTCGAGTTGAAGATAATGAATGGATATGAGAATAGTCATCGAGGAGGATGACTAGGAGGCTTGGATAGCATCGTTGTTGAAGGTTCTAGCATGCTCTAAGCAAGAGTACGTTTGGGCAGATTCGATAGTCCCAACGGCCAACTGTTGATTGTCGAGTACTCTGGGCAGATTCGATAGTCCTAGGCACGGGCTGCGACGACGTGCGGGAGTTATGTCTAGAACCGGGGTTTCCATTAGCCCTTGACGGACGGCTGAAAGAATGTGCCGGTCATTCAATTAACGGTGATATCGAAGCAATGATAACAGTGATAGCCAGAGTCATGGATGATTGGTTGTATCGTCATTCGGACTCAAGAGCGGTATTTTCTGGGTGCTTATCTGATTTAGGCCTTGGTACTTAGAAAACATCGCCCTTGACTCGAGTGATAGTAGCTTTACTTTAAATTGTATGCTCTGCTATGTTTGCTTCTGCTTAGTGTGTGTCTGGGGGCTATCACTGTAGAATGAGGTTGGAGTGGGAGGGTTGTATTCCTATTCCTTTTCCTTTATGCTCTTTTGGTATGTTGTTAGTTAATTTACTGCTCACTAAGACTGTTGTCTGACTCAAGGCTTTATGTTTTAATTCTTATTGCCTTGGGCTGTTCGTCCATTTTGGGACGGGCAGACTAGGTAGCAGGTGACAGGTGCTGATCTCTTCTCACGATGCTGATATCGAAGACGAGCTGGAGGGTTGCATATTATCTTCTTATTATATGTACTGGATATTCCGCTGTTTTGTATTCACTGAGAGTTTTGTAGTGAGGCTGGATGTATTGACTATGTGGATGCTTGTATTCAACTATTATGGAGTTTTATATGATGTCATTTTGTTCTGTAAAGCTTCACTATACATATGTTCTATTGTATTTTGTCCATGCGCTGTGAGTAATACGATAGATTCTGTTGTTTTAAATCTTACCTTGACAATCGTCCATGGTCGCCTGGCACACTTTACAGCGCTTTATCTCTAGATTCGGTGCAGGGGTCATGGGCGGTCGTCACATTTGGTATCAGAGCCAGGTTAATCGATTTTACCCAACGCTCGCTGTCGTAACTACGTATGAGAGACGTAATTGTATTTTGATGGATGATTACTATATATAATATAGTAGCTTAGTAGAGTTTGAGTCCTTTATGCAGTTGTTTCTCTAGATGTTCTAATCATTCCTTTTTATAGATATTGAGAATGAGTCGAAGAGGGAGACCAGCTGCTAGGGAGGGCCGTGCTACTGAAGAGACTGCTGATTATGCAGCCATGTTCGAAGCTATGATGACTTCGATCATGAGAAGGATACCAGTTCCAGGGGCAGCAGTAGATGTTGGAGTTCAAGTCCAAACTCCGAAACCAGTGGATTTTGCTAAGCTGTGCAAGGATTATACTGCTCTTGGAGGGAAGGTTTTCATGGGAACATAATCTACCATTGAGGTCCAGAGGTGGATAGATGCTTGTAGAAGGATCTTTGGTGATTTGGGAATTGATGATGCAACTAAGAGGAAGTTGGCATCGAGGCAGCTTCAAGGGAGAGCTTCTGATTGGTGGAACTCTATTACCATCACTACTCCGGAAGAAGAGATTACTTGGGAGCAATTCCAAGTCAGATTTGAAGCTAAGTTCATTTCTACAGCTCAGAAGTCTGTTCTGTTCAAGAGGTTTGTGGAGCTCAAGCAAGGTGGAAGATCTGTTCTTGAGTATGTTTCTGAGTTTGAAGCTTTGTCCAAATATGCCCGGTCATATATTGAATCTGCTTATCAGAAGAACGAGAAGTTTGTGACCGGCTTGGATAGTTATCTTGGGAGGCAGTTGGTGGATCATTTGGACGATTCATTTGAGAAGCTTGTGGAGAAAGCTCTTAGGCATGAGAGTCTGTTTCCTAAGGAAGGATCTGTGGTTGCTGTGACTAGGGAAGAGTCTAAACCCCAGCAGGGTGGAAACAAGAAGAGGAAGCAGCAGCAGCAGAAGGGTAAGGATGGCCAGAAGAAGCCGAAAGGCGAGGTGACTTGCTACAATTGTCAGCAGAAGGGCCATTTCTCGAAGGATTGTAAGAATCCTAAGGTGCCGATGAAGTGTCACAACTGTGACAAGCCGGGGCATTTCAGGAAGAATTGTCCAGAACCGAGGAAGGACAGGCAGATTGTGCAAGCCTATGCTTTAGGAGCTGTTCCGTCGTCTTCGAAAGCTCCTACTGCTGAAGAGAAGGGAAAGAGTGTGGTTGTTCAAGGTACTCTTTTCCTATGTGGTGTTCCAGTTAGAGTTCTGTTTGATACTGGAGCGTCGCATTCGTTTGTTTGTAATGAACTAGTAGGCCGGTTAGGTTTGGGACCGGATATTGTTGATAGGCCATTGGTTGTGACTAATCCAGTTGGGGGTTCGTCTTGTTTGTGTATGTTATGCCGTGGTCTAGTTGTGTCGAGTCATGGTTGCTCTTTTGTTTGTGATTGCTTTGTTCTGAACTTTGCGGGGTTCGGAATTATTTTGGGTATGGACTGGCTTAGGAAGTATGCGGCTAAGGTTGATTGCGAAAGGTTGGAAGTGACAGTCGAGAATGTGGAAGGGCGAAAGATTGTGATACGATGTAAGCATGAAGAAGGCGTCTTCATGAGCTTCATGTATTCGCTAGTTGTTCCACGGGATGGACTGTCATCAGTGCCGATCGCTAATGGATTCGAGGATGTCTTTGACGAAGTCAAAGGGTTGCCGCCGCATAGAGAGATCGAGTTTCGTATAGATCTAGTTGAAGGAGCCAGACCTGTTGTGATGCCTCTTAGGCGGATGGCGCCTAGGGAACAGCAGGAGTTGAGGGTGCAAGTTGATGATCTTTTACAGAAAGGATTCATTCGGCGTAGTGTGTCCGAGTGGGGTGCACCAGTTGTATTTGCAACCAAGGCAGATGGGTCGTTGAGATTGTGCGTCGATTATCGTGAGCTGAATAAGGTGACTAAGAAGAACAAGTATCCATTGCCGAGAATAGATGACTTGTTTGATCAGCTTCACGAAGCTAAGGTGTTTTCTCAGATGGATTTGGCAACGGGATTTCACCAGTTGAGAGTAGCGAAGGATAGTGTGCCGAAGACTGCTTTTAGGACACCATCCGGTTTCTTTGAGTGGCTGGTAATGCCGTTTGGATTGACTAACGCGCCAGCATATTTTGTGGATCTTATGAATAGGGTGTTCAGAGATCAGTTGAACAAGTTTGTACTTGTGTTCGTGGATGATATCCTGATTTATTCTAGGACGGAGGAAGAGCACAAGACGCACTTGCGTATTGTTTTGGAGATCTTACGGAAACATCAGCTGAAGGCTAAGTTTTCGAAGTGTCACTTCTGGAAGAGTGAAGTGAGGTTCTTAGGCCATGTGATTTCTGGAAGTGGAATAGCGGTTGATCCCGCTAAGGTGGCCGCAATCCAGGATTGGGTTAGACCTAAGAATGCATCTGAGATGAGAAGTTTTCTTGGATTAGCAGGATATTATCGACGGTTTATCAAAGACTTTTCCAAGGTAGCTGCACCGTTAACAGGATTGACAAAGAAGAACCAAGTGTTCTGTTGGAATGCTAAGTGTGAGCAAGCTTTCGGAATCCTGAAAGAGAGATTGACAAGTGCTCCTGTTTTGACTATTCCAAGTGGGAATGATGAGATGGTGGTTTACACCGACGCATGTGGTACTGGACTTGGAGCGGTGCTGATGCAGAAGAATAAAGTTGTTGCGTATGCCAGTCGACAACTGAAGCCGCATGAAAGGAATTACCCGACTCATGATTTGGAGTTAGCGGCGATTGTATTTGCTCTGAAGATGTGGAGACATTATCTGTTGGGAGTTCGATTCGAGTTGTTTACGGATCACAAGTCGTTGAAGTATCTTTTCTCCCAAAAGGATTTGAATCTTCGGCAGCAACGTTGGCTAGAGTTTTTGGCATCATATGATTTTGGTATAGCTTATACTCCGGGAAAAGGTAACGCAGTGGCAGATGCGTTAAGTCGAAGACATGCAGGATTGGGAGCCATGTTTTCTGAATGGAAGAGTCTCGAGTATTTAGCTGGATTTGACTTCAGGCCTAGATGTGATTTGGAACCTGAGATGTTGGCAAACTTATCGATAAGACCCACTCTTGTGGAAAGGATTGGCGAGGGCCAAAAGCAAGACGATAAGCTTGTCAAGATTATCCGTGAATTGGAATCTGGATTGGATCCAGAAAAGGATAAAGGATTCGAGGTCGATAGAGAAGGTTGGCTTCGAAAGCAAGGACGGCTAGTTGTTCCCGATATAGATGAATTGAGGAGTGAAGTTCTGAAGGAAAGTCATCACTCGAAGTTGACAATTCATCCAGGTGGAAATAAGATGTATCGGGATATGAAGAGAACCTACTATTGGGAAGGTATGAAGAAGGATGTTGGAAATTTTATTTCCAAATGTATGAACTGCCAGTTGGTAAAAGCCGAACAGAAGAAGCCAAGTGGATTGCTTCAGCCATTAGAAGTTCCCACATGGAAGTGGGAACAAGTGTCGATGGATTTTATTGATGGATTGCCTAGAACCAGAACGGGAAATGAAGGGATTTGGGTTATTGTGGATCGTCTGACTAAGAGTGCACGATTCATTCCTGTTCGATCGACTAGGACTGCATCAAAGTTGGCTGAGTTGTATGTTAAGTGGATAGTTCGATTCCATGGTATTCCGAAGAGTATAGTGAGCGATCGAGATCCTTTGTTCACTAGTGGATTTTGGAAGAGCTTCCAGGAAGTTTTGGGAACCGAGTTGTGTTTGAGTACAGCTTATCATCCTCAAACAGATGGTCAGACTGAGAGAGTCAACCGAGTTTTGGAAGATCTCCTCAGAGCTTGTGTTTTGGATTTCGGAGGATCATGGGAAGATCACCTTCATTTGGTGGAGTTTGCGTACAACAACAGTTACCAGTCAAGCATTGGTATGGCACCGTATGAGGCATTGTATGGAAGACCGTGTAACTCTCCGACATGTTGGTTGGAAACTGGAGAAAAGCTGATGCTTGGGCCAGAGATGATTCGTCAGACTTCAGATTTCATAGAGATCATTCGGCAACGAATGAAGGCATCCCAAGACCGTCAGAAGAGTTATGCTGATAAGCGTCGAAAGGATTTGGAATTCGACGTTGGTGATATGGTTTTTGTGAAGATTTCTCCTCTGAAGAATGTTATTCGATTCGGGAAGAAAGGAAAATTGACTCCGAGATTTGTTGGACCATTCCCGATTATCAAGCGAATTGGAAAGCTCGCTTACAGATTGGAGTTACCAGAGAAGATGTCGAGTGTGCACAATGTTTTTCATGTATCATATCTACGGAAGTATGTGCACGACTCGAATACCGTGGTTTCTGCTGATAGCTGTGAAGATTTCGAAGTTGATCCAGATGATAGAAGACCTCGTAAGCCGCTTCGTGTTGTTGAAACCGACACGAAACAGCTTAGGAGAAAGGTAGTTAAGTTGCTCAAGATACAATGGAGTGATGATGATAACGACTGTACGTGGGAGGTGGAAGAGAGGATGAAAGCAGCTCATCCTGAACTCTTCAAGGTATGGCCCTAAGGTGTCGTGTCATCTAACGAAATTGTAACTTGTTCTAAGTCTTAGAATTCTGTACGCTAAGCTAGAATTGGATGCATGGTTTATTGATTGTTATGGATGATAGGCGTACAGAATAGCTTTGATTGCCTTGTTTGTTTGGAATTTCGGGGGCGAAATTCCTAAGGGGGAGAGAATGTAACGACCCGTATTTTTACGGATCAAAAACATTCTAAAAGGGTTGACCTATGGTTGTTAAGTCATTTCAGGTTTTGGCAGAATTTTGCTTAAGTCCTAAGTCGTAGCCGACTTAGGAGTTTTGGACGAGTTAAGCAACAAGTCTGAGTCGAGTTGCCGACTCAAGGAATTCACCGAGTTAAGGGAGTATGGTTGACCGACTTAAGGTAGTGACCGACCTAGGAGATAAGTCGTGACCGACTTATGAGAATCAGGCGACCTTAGTATTCTGGGGTAGAGTTAGGTCGGCAACGACCTAAGGAAATGTTGTGAGCGACCTAAGAGTTTCGGTGAGCTAAGTGTTAGGTCGGCAGGGCGAGTTAGCGACCTAACGGTTACCGGGTTAGCGACTTAGTATCTTGGAGCGACCTATAGGTTAGCGACCTAAGAAGGGTAGCGCGTTAGCGACCTAAGGGTTAGGCGACTTAAGGAGTTAGAACATAACCCAGTTAGGTCGCGTGAGTAGTTTGTTGTATGAGTTGTTAGGTCGTAGGAAATAGTTTTAAGTATTAGGTCGCGTGTATTCTAAGTCGTAGGTCGCGCGAGTGTTAGGTCGCGTGTTGTTTTAGGTCGTCATGCGTTAGGTCGTTGAGGAGTTAGGTCGTAGCATCTGTTGGTCGCAGGGTTTTGTCTATGTGTTAGGTCGTAAGTCGTATACAAGTGGAAGCGCATTTGCTTTAGGTCGCCAAGGGTTAGGTCAGAGGCTCTGTTAAGTCGTGGGGGTTTTTAGGTCGTAGGTCGGCATAGTGTTAAGTCGGCAGCGACTTAAGGAGATAGCCGAGTTACGACTTAGGCAGTTTTCATCTATAAATAGGAGGGGTTGTTCTCACTTTTTGGGATCCGGATTTTGAAGCGACGAAGTGCTGCCATTTTGAGAGCTCGACTTCTACACTTTTTCACTTCTTTTCTCCACTCTAATCTAGTGCTTCCATCCATCCAAATCGAAGATCAAGATTGAAGATTCAAGAGCTTAGATTGAAGATCTTCATCTTTTCAAGAGAGATTTCTTCATTTGAAGCGGATTTGTTATAGATCTAGCTTAGTTCTTCGCTGTCCAGATCTGAAGTTGATATCTTTTGGATTGTTTAGGTGATTTGGTGAGTGGTGATTATCTCTCACACGGATCCAAAGGAGTATATCGGATTGTTGGCTCGATTTGGTGTTAAAATAAAGATCTCCATGCATTTTCTTCATCCTATGTGTAGATCCATGTAGATCCATTGTTCATGATGATGTTGCATCCATTTTATCATATGTTAACTTATGCAAGTTCATTCATCAAGTTTGTAGAGATATAATCCATGTTTTCATGCTTATTGGACTTTCAACTCTTTAATTACGAAAATGCCATTATTGTTATAATTGTCTACTTAGATCATATTTGAATGCTTGATTGTTTGGATTGATGTTTGATTTGATTGATTGTTATGAACTAGATGATTGATGTTTAGATTTAGACCGAAGACGATTCAAAAGCTAAGGGAAAGGCTCTTGAATTGGAAAAGCTGCTCGTGGCATATGTAGCGGGATGATGAAGCTCTTATGCATAGATTTGATGATGTGATGATGAGATGAGGCTTTGCGAGGATGTAATGAAGCGAGGCAATCATGTGATGAAGACTTGGTCTAATCCAGACGGGATCATTCCAAGCATGTTGATAACTCGGTGATATGATTCGAGTTGAAGATAATGAATGGATATGAGAATAGTCATCGAGGAGGATGACTAGGAGGCTTGGATAGCATCGTTGTTGAAGGTTCTAGCATGCTCTAAGCAAGAGTACGTTTGGGCAGATTCGATAGTCCCAACGGCCAACTGTTGATGGTCGAGTACTCTGGGCAGATTCGATAGTCCTAGGCACGGGCTGCGACGACGTGCGGGAGTTATGTCTAGAACCGGGGTTTCCATTAGCCCTTGACGGACGGCTGAAAGAATGTGCCGGTCATTCAATTAACGGTGATATCGAAGCAATGATAACAGTGATAGCCAGAGTCATGGATGATTGGTTGTATCGTCATTCGGACTCAAGAGCGGTATTTTCTGGGTGCTTATCTGATTTAGGCCTTGGTACTTAGAAAACATCGCCCTTGACTCGAGTGATAGTAGCTTTACTTTAAATTGTATGCTCTGCTATGTTTGCTTCTGCTTAGTGTGTGTCTGGGGGCTATCACTGTAAAATGAGGTTGGAGTGGGAGGGTTGTATTACTATTCCTTTTCCTTTATGCTCTTTTGGTATGTTGTTAGTTAATTTACTGCTCACTAAGACTGTTGTCTGACTCAAGGCTTTATGTTTTAATTCTTATTGCCTTGGGCTGTTCGTCCATTTTGGGACGGGCAGACTAGGTAGCAGGTGACAGGTGCTGATCTCTTCTCACGATGCTGATATCGAAGACGAGCTGGAGGGTTGCATATTATCTTCTTATTATATGTACTGGATATTCCGCTGTTTTGTATTCTCTGAGAGTTTTGTAGTGAGGCTGGATGTATTGACTATGTGGATGCTTGTATTCAACTATTATGGAGTTTTATATGATGTCATTTTGTTCTGTAAAGCTTCACTATACATATGTTCTATTGTATTTTGTCCATGCGCTGTGAGTAATACGATAGATTCTGTTGTTTTAAATCTTACCTTGACAATCGTCCATGGTCGCCTGGCACACTTTACAGCGCTTTATCTCTAGATTCGGTGCAGGGGTCATGGGCGGTCGTCACAGTCTTTCAAACCTTCAATACCAATTTTATACTTATAACTTTGGCTAAGAAGAGCCAACATGCTTTTGAGCTTCAAGGATTCGGTCTAAAAGAGAAGGATGAGCCTCAAGGCTACACAAAACAAGAGATGAACATGGATTGGATTCACGACCTCGAATCTCACAAGTAGACAAAGTCTCGAGATCATTCCATTTGGATATCATCATAGAAACAACCGCTTGTTGCTTACGACTAAGGGCATCGGCAACATGATTCCCCTTTCCGAGAGTATAAAGAATATCAAGATCATAAGATGCAAGGAATCCAAGCCAACGTTGTTGACGCAAATTAAGTTCCTTTTGAGAAAATAAGTACTTCAAAGATTTATGATCGGTGTAGAGAACAAATTTCTCTCCCAAAATATAATGACGCCAAATTCTAAGGGCGAAAACAATGGCTGCGAGCTCTAAATCATGAGTGGCATATCTAGTCTCGGCAGGCTTTAATTGCCTAGAAGCATAAGCGATAACACGTTCCCTTTGCATGAGAACGGCTCCCAAACCAACACGACTAGCATCGGTATAAACAACAAAGTCTTGGTTCCCCTCGGGAATCACAAGAATAGGAGCATCAGAAAGGAGTTCTTTAAATTTCTAAAATGAAGCTTCACATTTGTCTAACCAAATGTATTTAACTCCCCTCTTTGTTAAACTAGTAAGAGGTACGGAAATTTTAGAAAAATCTTTTATGAAACGACGGTAATAACCCGCCAATCCGAGAAAGCTACGAATTTCCGTCACACTCTCCGTTCTCTTCCAATTTTGAATCGCTTCAATCTTTGAAGGATCCACGGAAATTCCGAATTCAGAAATGATATGTCCCAAAAATTTCACACGGGATTGCCAAAAGTGGCACTTAGAAAATTTTGCTTTTAATTGATTGCTCCTAAGAGTTTCCAACACAATCTGAAGATGTTTTTCATGCTCTTCCTCGGTTTTAGAATAAACAAGAATATCATCTATAAAGATGCAGACGAATCGATCGAGGAAGCCTTTGAAAACTCAGTTTATACGTCAACAAAATAAGCTGGAGCATTCGTTAAACCAAATGGCATAACAAGCCATTCATAAGATCCATAACGAGTACGGAACAATGTCAGAGGAATACTATCCTCTGCAATGCGAAGCTGATGAAAACCGGTTGCTAAGTCTAACTGTGAAAAGGCTCTGGCACCGCTAAGTTGATCGAATAAATCATCAATCCACGGCAAGGGGTATTTATTCTTGATGGTGAGATCGTTATGCTTGCGGTAGTCAACGCAAAGCCTAAGTGTACTATCGGATTTCTTCACAAAGATAGCTGAAGCTCCCCATGGAGAGGAACTAGAACGAATAAATTGCTTCACTTCCAATTCGGATAATTGTTTATGCATCTCCTCATTTTCCTTATTGGACATATGATAAGGAGGACGAGTGATAGGTAGAGCTCCAGGGATTAGATTAATTCTGAACTCAATTTCTCGCTTAGGTGGTAATCGTAAAACGGGCTCAAAGATGTCGGGAAATTCACACACAACGTGAATGAGGGAAATGACATCTTCCTCATCATCATCATCGTCATCATGTGGACTTAGAGAATATAAGGATGCTACCAAATTGGAATCTGGATTTTTAAGAACAATAGAAATCTGCTTAACAAATTGAGGATGTAGAAGATAAATAGTCCTCTTGGGACATAGGATGTGGGCTTCATAACGATTAAGTCAATCCATATTTATAAAACGATGTTTATAAATAACTTTTATTTTATAACATATCGCTTAACATCTCCAAAGTTATCCTCACTTCCAATTCCCAAATTGGATTAACTATTCTTCCAAAACAACATCCCACATATTATCATAAATCCACAATTTGATTTATTTTCTCCCAATTTACCCAATGATAAAAGTTTCCCTTAATTTATAAACACTGTTTATAAATCCACGCTTTTATTAACAAAAATACGGTTTTACAAACATTCACTTCATTTTTAAAATATTACCTTTACAAATTATCACATTTATAAATAATTATAATATATGTACATACATACATACACGTATATATATATCACTTTATATAAAATGGTTATTAAATACTTATATCAGAATATTTCTATCTTCTTTTTAAAACCAAATCCCTTGATACAAAAGACGAACTTATTTGAAGGTTTTAAAAGTCTTTATTCACCGTTCAAAAATCTCTATTTAAAATATTCCATAAAACTATAAATTTATAATCTCTAAAAATCATACCTTTAATTTTATTTAAAATAAACTTCTTCTCTAATTCAAGAATCTTTATTAATACACACACACACACAAATATATATATATATATATATATATTCAAAAATCACTAAAATTCTTTTTAACAACTAATTCTTCATTTTATAATATTTCAAAATACTGAAAATACTTGTAAAAATCATCCATGTCATATAATATGGCATCAAATATCATATATCAAATTATATGAAAAATAAAAATCAGTAGTGTGCGAAATCCTATTGGATCCCTCCAACCTGTCCCCCTACATCACACAATACATAATAATAAGATATAAACCAGCCGCTACGAGGCGGGATCGTATACAAAGGATCATTCTCTCTTACACAGAAACGTAATAAGGTCTCATCCACTATTGAGGTAGGAATATATCCAAACAACAATATAAAAGAGTAAATCATCCAAACATTGAATCGACATTTTTTACCAACTATAAATCATACTAACCAAAAAGTTGAGTTTAACTCACACTAATTTCGGTCTGAATTAAAATTGAACGGCCATTCCATTTTAACCCAAATTCCTACTAGCTACAAATCCATCCAATCTAGCTCTACATCGTGGTATTCACTGATACAATCGCAACGCAACTTGTCGCATTCGATTTCCACCTCGTATGAAAAAGTCATAGCATTTATAAACATCAATTTCAATAATATAATTATTTTATTAGATACAATTCGTTAACAATTATTAATCACCATTAATTATCCACTAATCATATCATTATCATTGTTCCAGGCATCGTACACAAATAACCCGACTTCACCCTATATCGCACCACCCTATGCATCACCAGAGTTCACCGCTCGTTGCCCCCGCCTAGCCTAGACCTTGCCCTTGCCTCCGACACAAAAGCCGACTCTCCCAAGGCCATCGTTTTCTTCGATTAAGTCATAAATGCAGCACCGTTTGTGATGAAATTCATCATGCCTTGGTTCACCAATCGACGATCGGATTCTATGGATGCATTCATGTAGAGGAGAGCAACATTTTCCATGTAGAACATTTTGCTTCAAAGAGTGCGGATTGGCTGGAGATTTCGTGGCTATTGGATGAGTTTAACGTTTTAATGGCAGCTGCGTTTAGTTTTCTAAGGTTCGTGAAATAATAAGGTCCTTAAAATTTTTGATGACGCTATTCAACTTGAAATTTCCGAACTCCAATCAAGGCATGCGGCCTAGCTTTCTATATGTAATACTCTTATTCCAAACATAATGGAATATATATCGGGATCCAATTCCACCGTATACAGAAGTCATCTTTCAAAATCGAATTGTATAAACTTTAAATTCTGTTAATTAATTTCTATGTGTTTCGAGCTCGAATGACCAAACGATACGTCCGATCACCACGTAATTCCTTATCATATAATAATATACTATTATGGATCCAATGGCACTAGTTTCGTCGAAATCCGAGAAAGTGTTCTGAAATGCCATTTTGAAACGTTAATTAAAACGAATTATTAATAAAAACAATTTTAATCACTTTAATTAAAATTAAAGTTTAATATCTTCATTCTAATTTAAATAGAATTTAAATCAGCTTTTGAAATCATTTTATTTGCATTAATTTCAAGAATTTAACTATATAAATAATTCCATATATTCCAATAACCATTATATTTGAAATTCAAGTTATTTAACTTATAAAATTAACATTTCAATATTTAGAATCAATCAAATATTTCAAATTCAAATGAATGAAATTTAGGGTCATTACAATTCATATTATATAAATATTAATTAATTTAAATAATTAAAACTAATTAAATCGATTGGTCTAAAGAGAATTCATCATTTCGGTTGTGTGACTCTTGGGTGTAAATTTGATCAGCGATTAACATTGAATTATTTGAATGTTCATGTTCACACGTCACTTAGTAGGTGGCATGACATTATTGCCAAATTTTTTGTTTACTCGGCTTTAGTTAAATCCAATTTAACTTATTTAAGTGTTACCCAGTTGTGACAATTATTTACACCAAATCTCTTCGTCAAAACTATATAACTTTGGAATTATTATTAGTAATGTTCAAAATTCCAACGTCGTCCATATTTAACTCTATAGTCAAGACACAAAGTCCTTGGTTCAATAATAACAATTATTATTATCCCTACTTTGGCCAAAGATTTTGACTTTGGGTTGATTTGAGTTGACTGTGATACTAACCCCATATAATTTAGGAGAAGAATCCTCTATTGAATAGTGCTTCACTTCCAATACTTTCACTTCACCTAACTATAG
Source organism: Allium fistulosum (assembly GCA_030737815.1). Classification (NCBI taxonomy): domain Eukaryota; kingdom Viridiplantae; phylum Streptophyta; class Magnoliopsida; order Asparagales; family Amaryllidaceae; genus Allium; species Allium fistulosum. Next base: position 817,797,118 of record CM060901.1, on the reverse strand, counting down.
TCATTCATTGGACGCTATGTGATGATTTGATTATAATCAAAGAAGAGCTTTCATATTGAAGATTCATATTATTCTAAATTCGAAAGAACTATGTAAATTATTCACATCGATATTTTCTGTTTGACTTTAGTTACATTAACCAACAAAAAATTATTGAACCAATCGTTCCATAGATATGCAATAACTATTAGCTGTAACCCCTAGGTTCCCCTAGCAGTCATGTGTAATACACCATCCAACATTTGGGGAGCATTACGTATTCTAATCTCAACGGATACATCAATATCCAGTCTCGATGCATCTTCACTAGGATCATTTAAAATGATGAGTTTTGTTACATTGTGATCCAATATTATGGTTACAACTATTTGTAATTATTATCACAAACACTTCATTTATGGATTTTTTGTTAAATATGTTTTAATTAACATTTATTTATTTATAAGACATTATAACAAATATATAACAAAAAGAAAAACCACTTTTATTTCGAACGAGAATTGATTTCAGAGATAATTAATTTACAATAAAGTACAGAATTTCCCCAAGGGCATATCCCTAACTCTATCAATCATATTCAATCACTATTGTTTTATAAATATTTTATGCTTCGTTAAAACTATCAACAAGTTATACCAAATTGTTTTATTCGTCAATATGAGTCTAACTCAAAATTATGCGGGTTAATCGAATTTAAAATGAACGAGATATCACATTTTTAAACTGAACATACTTAATTTAATTTAATTAAAACAAATAAATTAACAAGTTTCTCACCCAACTCAACACAATCCCGGCCCAAACTCCACACATCCAAACCCATATCAACTATCAATGATAACTCGTTCCCTCCATCTCTGTGACGACCGCCCATGACCCCTGCACTAAACATAGGGATAGTGCGCTGTAAGGTGTGCCAGGCGGCCATGGACGATTGCCAAGGTTAAGTTAAAACAGCATAATCTATCGTATAACTCACAGCGCATTGATAGTTGATACATATCAACTATCAATGATAACTCGTTCCCTCCATCTCTATGACGACCGCCCATGACCCCTGCACTAAACATAGAGATAGTGCGTTGTAAGATGTGCCAGGCGGCCATGGACGATTGCCAAGGTTAAGTTAAAACAGCAGAATCTATCGTATAACTCACAGCGCATGGATAAAATACTATAGAAAATATACATAGTGAAGCTTTACATAATAGAATCTCTATTAAACCTCATAATAGTTGAATACAAACATTTGAATAGTTAATACATCAAGCCTCACTACATATCACTCAGAGAAAATACAAGCAGCGGAACATCCAGTACATATAGTAAGAAAGTAATACGCAAGCCTCCAGCTCGTCTTCGTCATCAGCATCATCGAAAACTAAGAACAGCACCTGTCACCTGCTACCTAGTCTGCCCATCCCAAAATGGATGAACAGCCCAAGGCAATAAGAGTTAAACATAAAGCCTTGAGTCAGACAACAGTCTTAGTGAGCGGTAAATTAACTAACAACATACTAAAAGAGCATAAAGGAAAAAAAAAAGAATAGGAATCCAACCCCCCCACTCCACCTCTTTCTACAGTGATAGCCCCTAGACACACTAAGTAGAAATAAACATAGCAAAGCAGACATTTAAAGTAAAGCAATTATCATTCGAGTCAAGGGCGATGTTTTCCAAGTACAAACCCCCAAGGCCTAAACCAAGATCAGATAAGCACCTAGAAAATACCGCTCTTGAGACCGAATGACGATACAACCAAACATCCATGACTCTGGCTATCACTGTTGTCATTGCTTTGATACCACCGTTAATTGAATGACCAGCACATTCTTTCAGTCGTCCGTCAAGGGTTAATGGCAAACCCGGTTCTAGACAGAACTCCACACGTCGTCGCAGCCCGTGCCTAGGACTATCGAATCTGCCCAAAGTACTTGACTACAATCATAGTCTTTAGGGACTATCGAATCTGCCCAATGTACTCTTGCTTTGAGTCTGCTAGAACCTTCAACAACGATGAAACCTCAGCCTTCTAGTCATCCTCCTCGACGACTATTTCCATACTAGCTCAAGCGCCTCTCGAGCAAACCATTATCCTCCAACTCGAACCATTTCACCGAGTCATCAACATGCTTGGAGTGATCCCGTCTAGATTAAACCAAGGCTATCTCATATCATGCCTCGCCTTATCTCATCATAGCAAAGCCTCGACTCAACATCATCATCATCAAATCTATCCATATGAGCTTCATCATCCACTACATATGCCACGAGCAGCTTTTCCCAATTCAAGAGCCTTTCCCTTAGCTTTTGAATCATCTTCGACCATCTTGTCTAAATCAAATCATCAATCAACTAATTTACAACAATCAATCAAGTCAATCATTAATCCAAGCAATCAAGCATTCAAATATGATCAAATAAACAATTATAACAATAATGGCAATTCTGTAAATAATGAGTCTAAATCTAACAAGGATGAATCATGAGCAATATCTCTACAATGTGATGAATGAACTTGCATAGGTTAACATGTAGTAAAATGGATGTCAAATCATCATGAACAATAGATCTATACTTAAGTTTAAGAAAATGCATGGAAATCACTATTTTAACACTAAATCAAGCCAACAATCCGATATACTCCTTTGGATCCGTGTGAGAGATAACCACCACTCACCGAATCACCTAAACACTTCAAAAGCAACACACTTCAAATCTGGACAGCGAAGTATCTAACTTGATCTACCAAAACTCCGCTTCAAACGATGAAATCTCTCTTCGAAGAATGTAGATCTTCAGTCTAAGCTCTTGGATCTTCGATTTGGATGGAAGGAAGCACAAGATTAGAGTGGAGAAAAGAAGTGAAGAAATGTAGAACTCGAGCTCTCAAAATGGCAACACTTCGTCGCTTCGAAATCCGGATCCCAAAAAAAGAAGAAGAACCCGCCTATTTATAGGCTTATTTCCTTAGGTCGTCCGCTCGCTTTTAAGTCGTTCACGACTTAAGGAAATCCATGACCTACGACCTACCAGATTCCACGACCTACCACTTTGCGCGACATAACAGCTTCCGACTCAACGACTTAGCACATGCACGTGACTTAGCTACATAACACCACACGACCTAACTGCATATGCGCTTCCACGACCTAAAACTCAATACTAATCCGCGACCTACGACTTAAGCCCTTACGCGACTTAACACCCTACGACTTAACTCTTAGCGACTTAACGCTACTCAACCTAACAACTTAACTAGGATATGACTTAACATCCACGCGACCTAACGACTCAACCCACTTATCTCCTTAACTCGTTCACGACCTAACCTTCTTAGGTCGTTAACTCGCTTAGTTCCTTAGGTCGCTGTCATTCCTTAAGTCACTCAAACCTTAGGTCGTCTACTCCTTAAGTCACTGATTCCTGTAGGTTGCTAACTCTTAGGTCATCCACTACCATAAGTAGCCAACTTCCTTAGGTCGCTCCAATCCCTTAAGTCGCTCACCCGACCTAACTACTACTCGACTTAACCTACCCACGACCTAAGCCACCACACGACTTATCTTCCAGACGACCTAAGCTACACACGACGTATCTTCTATACGACCTAACCTTTATTCGTCCTAATGACAACTATTTTACAAACATTCGATCCGTTAAAATACGGGTCGTTACATTCTCTCCCCCTTAGGAATTTCGCCCTCGAAATTCCAAACAAACAAGAGCAATCAAAAGCTATTCTGCATGCCTACCATCCATAGCAATCAACAAACCATGCATCCAATTCTAGCCTAGCATGCAGAATTATAAAATTAGAACAAGTTACAATGTCGTGAGATGCCACGACACCTTATGGCCATACCTTGAAGAGTTCAGAATGAGCTGCCTTCATCCTCTCTTCCACTTCCCATGTGCAGTCGTTAACATCATCACTCTATTGTATCTTGAGCAACTTAACTACCTTCCTCCTAAGCTGTTTCTTGTCAGTTTCAACAACACGAAGCGGCTTACGAGGTCTCCCTACAACTGTATCTACATCAAACTCTTCACAGCTATCAACAGAAACCACTGAATTCGAATTGTGCACATACTTCCGTAGATACGATACATGAAAAACATTGTGCACACTCAAAATCTTTTCTGGTAACTCCAATTTAGAGGCGAGCTTTCCAATTCGCTCAATAATCGGGAATGGTCCAACAAATCTCGAAGTCAATTTTCCTTTCTTCCCAAATCGAATAACATTCTTCAGTGGAGAAATCTTCACAAAACCCATATCACCTACGTCGAATTCCAAATCCTTACGACGCTTATCGGCATAACTTTTCTGACGGTCTTGGGCCGCCTTCATTCGTTGCCGAATGATCCCTATACAATCTGAAGTCTGTCGAATCATTTCGGGCCCAAGTATCAACTTTTCTCCGGTTTCTAACCAACATGTCGGAGAGTTACACGGTCTTCCATACAATGCCTCAAACGGTGCCATACCAATGCTTGACTGGTAACTGTTATTATACGAAAATTCCACCAAATGAAGGTGATCTTCCCATGAACCTTCGAAATCTAAAACACAAGCTCTAAGGAGATCTTCCAAAACTCGGTTGACTCTCTCGGTCTGACCATCTGTTTGGGGATGATAAGCTGTACTCAAACACAACTCGGTTCCCAAAACTTCCTGAAAGCTCTTACAAAATCCACTAGTGAACAATGGGTCTCGATCGCTCACTATACTCTTCGGAATACCATGGAATCGAACTATCCACTTAACATACAACTCAACCAACTTTGATGCAGTCCTAGTCGATTGAACAGGAATGAATCTTGCACTCTTAGTCAGACGATCTACAATGACCCAAATCCCTTCATTTCCCGTTCTTGTTCTAGGTAACCCATCGATAAAATCCATCGATATTTGCTCCCACTTCCATGTAGGAACTTCTAATGGCTGAAGCAATCCACTTGGCCTCTTCTGCTCGGCTTTTACCAACTGGCAGTTCATGCACTTGGAAATAAAATTTCAAACATCCTTCTTCATACCTTCCTAGTAAAAGGTTCTCTTCATATCCCGATACATCTTATTTCCACCTCGATGAATTGTCAGCTTCGAGTGATGACTTTCCTTCAGAACTTCATTCCTCAATTCATCTATATCGGGAACATCTAGTTGTCCTCGCTTCCGAAGCCAACCCTCTCGATCGACCTCGAACCATTTATCCTTTTCTGGGTCCAATCCAGATTCCAAATCATGGATAATCTTGACAAGCTTATCGTCTTACTTTTGGCTCTCGCTAATCCTTTCCACAAGAGTCGGTCTTATAGATAAGTTTGCCAACATCTCAGGTTCCAATTCACATCTGGGCCTGAAGTCAAATCCAGCCAAATACTCGAGACTCTTCCATTCTGAAAACATGGCTCCCAATCCTGCATGTCTTCGACTTAACGCATCTGCCACTGCGTTACCCTTTCCCGGAGTATAGGCTATACCAAAATCATATGATGCCAAAAACTCTAGCCATCGTTGCTGCCGAAGATTCAAATCCTTCTGGGAGAAAAGATACTTCAATGACTTATGATCTGTAAACAACTCGAATTGAACTCCCAAGAGGTAATGTCTCCACATCTTCAGAGCAAATACAATCGCCGCTAACTCCAAATCATGAGTCGGATAATTCCTTTCATGCAGCTTCAGTTGTCGACTTGCATACGCAACAACTCTATTCTTCTGCATCAGCACTGCCCCAAGTCCAGTACCACATGCATCGGTGTAAACCACCATCTCTTCATTTCCACTTGGAATAGTCAAAAAAGGAGCACTTGTCAATCGCTCTTTCAGGATTCCGAAAGCTTGCTCACACTTAGCATCCCATCTGAATACTTGATTCTTTTTCGTCAATCCTGTTAACGGTGCAGCTATCTTGGAAAAGCCTTTGATAAATCGACGATAGTATCCTGTTAATCCAAGAAAACTTCTCACATCAGATGCATTCTTAGGTCTAACTCAATCCTGGATTGCTGCCACTTTAGCGGGATCAACCGCTATTCCATTTCCAAAGATAATATGGCCTAAGAACCTCACTTCACTCTTCCAGAAGTGACACTTCGAAAACTTAGCCTTCAGCTGATGTTTCCGTAAGATTTCCAAAACAATACGCAAGTGCGTCTTGTGCTCTTCTTCAGTTCTGGAATAAATCAAAATATCATCCACGAACACTAGTACGAACTTGTTCAACTGATCTCTGAACACTCTATTCATAAGATCCACAAAATATGCTGGTGCATTGGTCAATCCAAACGGCATTACCAGCCGCTCAAAGAAACCCGATGGTGTCTTGAAAGCAGTCTTCGGCATACTATCCTTAGCCACTCTTAACTGGTGAAATCCCGTTGCCAAATCAATCTGAGAAAACACCTTAGCTTTGTGAAGCTGATCAAACAAGTCATCAATTCTCGGCAATGGATACTTGTTCTTCTTAGTCACTTTATTCAGCTCACGATAATCCACACACAACCTCAACGATCCATCCGCTTTGGTTGTGAACACAACTGGTGCATCCTATTCGGACACACTATGCCGAATGAATCCTTTCCGTAAAAGATCATCAACTTGCACCCTCAACTCTTGCTGTTCCCTAGGCGCCATCCGCCTAAGAAGCATCTCAACAGGTCTGGCTCCTTCTACTAAATCAATACGAAACTCGATCTCTCTATGCGGCGGTAACCCTTTGACCTCATCAAAGACATCCTCTAATCCATTAGCGATTGGCACCGATGACAGTCCATCCCGTGGAACAACCAACGAATACATGAAGTTCATGAAGACGCCTTCCTCATGCTTACATCGTATCACAACCTTTCGCCCCTCCACATTCTCGACTGTCACCTCCAACCTTTCACAATCAACCTTTGTCGCATACTTCCTAAGCCAGTCCATAACCAAAATAATTCCGAACCCCGCAAAGTTCAGAACAAAACAATCACAAACAAAAGAGCAATCATGACTCGATACAATCAGACCACGGCATAACATACACAGACAAGACGAACCCCCAACTGGAGTAGTCACAACCAATGGCCTATCAACGATATCCGGTTCTAAACCCAACCGACCTACAAGTTCATTACAAATAAAAGAATGCGACACTCCAGTATCGAACAACACTCTAACTGGAACACCACAAATGGAAAGAGTACCTTGAACCACCACACTCTTCCCTTTCTCTTCAGCGGTAGGAGCTTTTAAAGATGATGGAACAGCCCCCAAAGCATAAGCTTGCACAATCTGCTTGTCCTTCCGCGGTTCTGGACAATTCTTCTTAATATGCCCCAACTTGTCACAGTTGTGGCACTTCAGCGGCACCTTCGGATTCTTACAATCTCTAGAGAAATGGCCCTTCTGCTGACAGTTGTAGCAGGTCACTTCACCCTTCGGCTTCTTCTGGCCATCCTTACCCTTTTGCTGCTGCTACTTCCTCTTCTTGTTTCCACCCTGCTGTGGTTTAGACTCTTCCTTGGTCATAGCAACAACAGACCCTTCTTTAGGAAACAGATTCTCGTGCCTAAGAGCTTTCTCCACAAGCTTCTCAAATGGGTCGTCCAAATGGTCCACCAACTGCCTCCCTAGATAACTGTCCAAGCCTGTCACAAACTTCTCATTCTTCTGATAAGGAGATTCGATATACGACTGGGCATACTTGGACAAAGCTTCAAATTCGAATACATACTCAAGAACTTGTCTTCCACCTTGCTTGAGCTCCACAAACTTCCTAAATAGAACAGATTTCTGAGCTGTAGAAATGAACTTAGCTTCGAATCTGACTTGGAATTGCTCCCAAGTAATTTCTTCCTCCGGAGTATCAATGGTGATAGAGTTCCACAAATCAGAAGCTCTTCCTTGAAGCTGTCTTGATGCAAGCTTCCTTTTGGTTGCATCCTCGATTCCTAAATCACCAAAGATCCTTCTACAAGCATCTATCCACCTCTGGACTTCAATGGTTGACTCTGTACCCAAGAAAACCTTTCCTCCAAGAGCAGTATAGTCCTTACATAGCTTAGCAAAATCTACCGGTTTTGGAGTTTGAACTTGAACTCCAACATCTACTGCTGGCCCCAGAGCTGGCATCCTTCTCATGATCGAAGTCATCATAGCCTCGAACATAGCAGCATAATCAGCAGCCCCCTAAGTAGCACGGCCTCCCCTAGCAGCTGGTCTCCCTCTTCGACTCATTCTTATTATATAAAAAAGAAATGATTAATACACCTTGAGAACAACTGCATAAGGACTCAAATTCTTCAAAGCTGCTATATTATATATAGTAATCATCCATCAAAATACAATTACGTCTCTCATACGTAGTTACGTCAGCGAGCGTTGGGTAAAATCGATTAACCAATGCTTTGATACCAAATGTGACGACCGCCCATGACCCCTGCACTAAACATAGAGATAGTGCGCTGTAAGGTGTGCCAGACGGCCATGGACGATTTCCAAGGTTAAGTTAAAACAGCAGAATCTATCATATAACTCACAGCGCATGGATAAAATACAATAGAAAATATACATAGTGAAGCTTTATAGAACAGAATCTCTATTAAACCTCATAATAGTTGAATACAAACATTTGAATAGTTAATACATCAAGCCTCACTACATATCACTCAGAGAAAATACAAGCAGCGGAACATCCAGTACATATAGTAAGAAAGTAATACGCAAGCCTCCAGCTCGTCTTCGTCATCAGCATCATCGAAAACTAAGAACAGCACCTGTCACCTGCTACCTAGTCTGCCCATCCCAAAATGGATGAACAGCCCAAGGCAATAAGAGTTAAACATAAAGCCTTGAGTCAGACAACAGTCTTAGTGAGCGGTAAATTAACTAACAACATACTAAAAGAGCATAAAGGAAAAAAAAGAATAGGAATCCAAACCCCCCACTCCACCTCTTTCTACAGTGATAGCCCCTAGACACACTAAGTAGAAATAAACATAGCAAAGCAGACATTTAAAGTAAAGCAATTATCATTCGAGTCAAGGGCGATGTTTTCCAAGTACAAACCCCCAAGGCCTAAACCAAGATCAGATAAGCACCTAGAAAATACCGCTCTTGAGATCGAATGACGATACAACCAAACATCCATGACTCTGGCTATCACTGTTGTCATTGCTTCGATACCACCGTTATTTGAATGACCGGCACATTCTTTCAGCCGTCCGTCAAGGGTTAATGGAAAACCCGGTTCTAGACAGAACTCCGCACGTCGTCGCAGCCCGTGCCTAGGACTATCGAATCTACCTAGAGTACTTGACTACAATCATAGTCTTTAGGGACTATCGAATCTTCCCAACGTACTCTTGCTTTGAGTCTGCTAGAACCTTCAACAACGATGAAACCTCAGCCTTCTAGTCATCCTCCTCGACGACTATTTCCATACTAGCTCAAGCGCCTCTCGAGCAAACCATTATCCTCCAACTCGAACCATTTCACCGAGTCATCAACATGCTTGGAGTGATCCCGTCTAGATTAAACCAAGGCTATCTCATATCATGCCTCGCCTTATCTCATCATAGCAAAGCCTCATCTCAACATCATCATCATCAAATCTATCCATATGAGCTTCATCATCCGCTACATATGCCACGAGCAGCTTTTCCCAATTCAAGAGCCTTTCCCTTAGCTTTTGAATCATCTTCGACCATCTTGTCTAAATCAAATCATCAATCAACTAATTTACAACAATCAATCAAGTCAATCATTAATCCAAGCAATCAAGCTTTCAAATATGATCAAATAAACAATTATAACAATAATGGCAATTCTATAAATAATGAGTCTAAATCTAACAAGGATGAATCATAAGCAATATCTCTACAATGTGATGAATGTACTTGCATAGGTTAACATGTAGTAAAATGGATGTCAAATCACCATGAACAATAGATCTATACTTAAGTTTAAGAAAATGCATGGAAATCACTATTTTAACACCAAATCAAGCCAACAATCCGATATACTCCTTCGGATCCGTGTGAGAGATAACCACCACTCACCGAATCACCTAAACACTTCAAAAGCAACACACTTCAGATCTGGACAGCGAAGTATCTAACTTGATCTACCAAAACTTCTCTTCAAACGATGAAATCTCTCTTCGAAGAATGTAGATCTTCAATCTAAGCTCTTGGATCTTCGATTTGGATGGAAGGAAGCACAAGATTAGAGTGGAGAAAAGAAGTGAAGAAATGTAGAACTCGAGCTCTCAAAATGGCAGCACTTCATTGCTTCGAAATCCGGATCCCAAAAAAAGAAGAAGAACCCGCCTATTTATAGGCTGATTTCCTTAGGTCGTCTGCTCGCTTTTAAGTCGTTCACGACTTAAGGAAACCCACGACCTATGACCTACCAGATTCCACGACCTACCACTTTGCGCGACATAACAGCTTCCGACTCAACGACTTAGCACATGCACGTGACTTAGCTACATAACACTACACGACCTAACTACATATGCGCTTCCACGACCTAAAACTCAATACTAATCCGCGACCTATGACTTAAGCCCTTACGCGACTTAACACCCTACGACTTAACTCTTAGCGACTTAACGCTACTCGACCTAACAACTTAACTAGGATACGACTTAACATCCACACGACCTAACGACTCAACCCACTTATCTCCTTAACTCGTTCACGACCTAACCTTCTTAGGTCGTTAACTCGCTTAGTTCCTTAGGTCGCTGTCATTCCTTAAGTCGCTCAAACCTTAGGTCGTCTACTCCTTAAGTCACCGATTCCTGTAGGTTGCTAACTCTTAGGTCGTCCACTACCTTAAGTAGCCAACTTCCTTAGGTCGCTCCAATCCCTTAAGTTGCTCACCCGACCTAACTACTACTCGACTTAACCTACCCCACGACCTAAGCCACCACACGACTTATCTTCCAGACGACCTAAGCTACACACGGCTTATCTTCAATACGACCTAACCTTTATTCGTCCTAATGACAATTGTTTTACAAACATTCGATCCGTAAAAATACGGGTCGTTACAATCTCCCAAATCAAAATCTTAAGCTCTAGGAAATCAAAATGCATCGATCAATGCTCCACCGCCAACACAATACCTCATTGGACCCACGCCGTCACCTTCATCATGACCGCTGCTCACCATCTCATCTTCGACCAACAATTTAGCCATCTTGGTGATGTCTTTCACCACCCGCAACCCCAAAAAGTCAAACCAAAGAATATAGGGTTGAAACCCTAAATGAGTTCGCTGCCGCTGCCATGGTCCATCAAATCACCTCCGACCGCACCCATTAGCTTCGTCTCGACCCGAGCTTCGCTCCAACACCAGCCGTTCCTCCCCAAACCACCTACATCACTGAAAATTTAATATATGATCAAAAAACGATCATCTCACCACCATGACTAATCCCAACCTCCTAAAATCGAGTGACTAGCTCTAAAAATCTCGTCTTGTTGAGACGAACACGACCATACCCTCTATTCTCTAATTCGTACTCATCGAAAAATGACAATTATCCAACAACCACTATTATCGACCAATATCTACCACCATGCTCGATGAAATGACGAGCAACTATTTTTAGAAAATACTAGGGATGATAATGAACATCTTTCATGTTGGAAGTTTTATCAAATTTTGAGTGGATTAAAAGGATTTTATTTTTGAATGGAGAAAAATGGTTAAGGTTTTATATTATAGAGGAAAGAAAAAGAGAAAGAAGAAGAAGAAATGCTCTATTTGTGTTGTTGTGTATGTACATAGGCACAATTACTTAATAGTTCAGGAAATCAAGGTCAATTACTTCAAAATTAAGCAAGCCATCCCCTCACATCAAAAATGCAAATCAAAATCCCATCAAAAAAGGAAAAAAATCAAAATTATGGCTTATTATATATAAGCATTAATTTGATTTGTTCTAGGTACATCGCTACACAATCACGTTCGTATACGAACCACGAATGATATAAATAAAAATATGATCGCGCACAATAATGCAACATGATCACAAAACAACAATAAAATACAATGGTTATCTTATTTTGTGAAATTTTTAAAAATACTAATGTTTGCCGTAAAATACATCAAATAAAAATTTAACTATTTTTCAAATTAAAAATTATGGAAACATCACATAAATTCATTTAAAAACACACCATTAGAAATCAAGTCATTTTATTAACAATTGATTTTCTTATTATTTATTATAATCAAATCAAATTTGAATATTTAAATAAATTAAATATTCTCATTCGAAAGATTAAAATTCTAGATCGTTACATATACCTTCCTAGTCAAGTGGTTAATTTATCTAACAAGGAGAAAACATCAACCGATTGTGTAGACGATTACTATTCACCTATATAAACTTGTAAGTTACACTTTATCGATATGCTAAAAAAATATGAATCGTGTCGTTTAAGTTTGATATGAAGTGATTAGGACACTTTGATCTGTTTACAAGCTATACAATATGTAAATATAGGTATCACGTGCTCTAAATAATAAACCATGTTGAACTACTACTTAAAAATTACTACCATTTGAAAATTCAATTTTATTTTAGAGCAAAAGTATTAAGGGCTCATATTTCTTGTAAATTCTTCAATTGTTTTCAGCATATATTTTTGTGATGATCGGTTTCTCTTTTCAAAATGAAGTTTTAAATGTACAGACATGTTATATACTTCTTGGACCACGAATAAATGATAAAATAATTAGAAAAAAAAATAATTATCAATTTCTTCCACGTGAAATAGCATCATTAATTCTATATTTACATATATATACTAGTTCAAGTAAACAATAAATAAACATAATTTGTTAAACATAAGCTAGCTCGGATCGAATAAACATTTTCTTCTGAATATTTTTTACCATTTGATCATAATTTGGTGAGATATAATTTTAATTTATTTTTCATTAAATAAGAATGAATATATCTAAAAATCAGGATCAATTAATTGTAATCATAATTGTGAATCAAAGTTACAAATAAGTAGTTTTAAAAAGAATGAATTGTTTGTTTTTGTCTAAAATTAGTACGGGTTTCATCTATGAGTCAAATCCAGATATGTAGCTTATTATATCTGTAAGAAAACAAAGATTTGTACGAGATATACAAGATTAATTATAAGCTAGATATTACATATATTATTTCAGTACTTCAAATAACATAGTACAGCTAAAGAATACTTCATTATGCCTTGTACTCGACTGTGTATATTATTCCTTATGCTTCTAGCTATTCATCTCATTTACTTACTATGATTATTCAGTGAGTTTTCAAAATTATAAAGATGACTTATAAAATCAACTTACACATTCAATGCTATTCCTATTTTGAAAAGTATTCCTTTTCGAAATATATCAGCTCATCTACTTTTAGATGAGATGACACATCATAACTTATAAACATAATACAAGATTTCTAACGAATAACAAGATATCGTTAGTAAGAAAGAGATGTCATAGAATGAAGTTTGTGAATTTGTTGCCAACTGCCTTACAAAAAGGTCTTACAATTTGACCAGGACATATAGGAGATAAAGGAAAACAGTAGGATGATGTGATATACTTAGAACACATATTTTCAGCAAACTTAGACGAACATTCAACATCATAATTTACCTTTTTTTAGAAAGAAACAAGTGGAAGTTTGTAAAACATATAAAAAAACACAGATAAAAAATCAACAGATGTATAATCCTATATAATATTTACTGAAAATTTATCAAACATAAGATAGTCATGAAACATAAATTGGATACAATCAAAGCAACTATATCAGACTAACAGAATATAGGAAATGACTAAATTTAAGTAAAATTTACAAACTCTTTGGTCTCATAAAAAATCATATTAAATCAACTATTCCGACTAAAGTTTATTCCAAGTAGGATTAAATAAACTATTCAAATTAGGGTTTATGTAGAAATTCGAATAGAATATGCATTCATAATCATATAAAATATATATAGAATCACTAAATCGGTTTATAAAATTCATACCTAAATATACCTATTTAGGATACCATGAGGTGAAATTTTTTATGAAGGGCTACCACGATGATGTGGAGAAGAGTAAAATGAAAGAGGGCTACCATGACGATGACAATGAAGTGAGGTGGATTTTATTGGAAGGCGAGGTGGATTTTGCTAGAGTGAAAAGGAAAACGCGAGGAGAAAATTTTCTAAGTAACAAAGAGGAAGGGAAACATGACAGTAAATGAAAAGTTTTCGTGAAATATTTTTACTTAAGGCGGGTGGGCAGCAACTTTTGTTGCGTTAAGAATATTGGGTAAAATATTATTAGTTAAACTTACATATTAAATGCCACCAATTAGGGCTACCAAAAGTACTTTTTATAACGTAATTAACTAAAAAAAATTTCATGAAATTAAACTATAAAATTTGATAATGAAAATTTGATATTTGAAATACGTCTATTTAGACATAGCAAATGTCAGATTTTCATCAGAGAATATGTAAGTTTATTTTGTTGTGTAATTTTATTTAAATTTAAATCAGTTAACATTTGATGGAAACAAAACATTTTCGAAACCTGAATATTTTAAATAACAAAAATGTAAATCATTTTCTAAGTGAGACGTCATATTTCATTTCGCCAAATTTGGACTGCTCTAGCTTCGTTTATCTTATTTTCGGCATTTTAGCAGCATTTTCGGCAGCGAATATCGAGTTTTGATAGGATAGTCGTATCGCTAATATCTTTGTACCATTATGTTAATCTCGTCATGCTGATCTCTATAGTATATTCATTTGTTTGTTTCGGTGTCCGGTGCTAGGCAAAATCGGCGAAACGATTAGCCGTATCGGTACCGCATTTGGGACCTTTTGGGTTTCTTGTTTCCTTCCATTTATCCAACGTAGGAAAGTAAATGGTCACAGTTATTAATATTCCAAAATTTAGTTTTCTTTTGATCGTCACTGTTCATATGGTTTTCATATATGTTGGTTCGGTTTCGTTCTCTTCTTTCTATTCTTACTGTTGAAAAATATATATAACATAACTAAGTTTATATATATATTATTTTGTGCCTGTTCATTTTCTTCCCATCATCTGCACATCTCTTTCATCTCCCCGTCCTTCCCCTCCCATGGCCGCAAGTCCTCCTCTTTATAAAAAAATATAAAGTAAAATAAAAGGAGAAAAACTGAAAGCATATATATAATTGTTTTGCTTACTGTAGCATGCTCGTCCCCCCTCATTCTTTTCGAACCTTAGTCTTGATTTTCCCCACCAAACCCGCATGCTCACCCACCATGGCCACTGTTTCCACCTCCACCCCTTACTCCTCTCCTCCCTCCATCGACTTTCCATCCCATTCCATCCCATTCCATCGCCACCGCCTGCTCTATCTCCTTCACCAGTGGCCGCAAATCGTCACTTACGTCAACCGCTTCCTCCTTTGTTAAATTTTTTTTATAAACTGCATGTATTTGTGAAAGCTCTCCCACCATAGTTTTGCCGAGCTCCCCTTCCACTAAGTGCCCACGCAAGCAAACCCCCCTGTCAAATCCGCCATAGCCATCCCATACTGGCCTCGCAGCAGTTCGTTCCATTGCCTCTCACCTCCGACCCCTACTCGCCCTCCAACCAGCAGCTCCTTTACAGCCACCTCATCCATGGCCCGTGCACCCACAGCCGCGACTACAGCAGCTAGAGCCACCACCACCTCCCTCTCCACATGATCCACCACCTTATCCCCTCGGTTTGCCTATGACAGCCGTCAACCAACAGCCCTTCCAGTCAGCCTTGCTTTGTTCTAGAGATAAGTTGCATGCTTTTAAAATATATATATATATATATATATATATATAATATTTTTGTTTTCTTTCAACTCATATCTTCTTGCTTTGCTTTGTTTTGATGTCCTAGTCTTCTTTGTTATAAAAATATATATAGCTTATAAATATAAGCTTACCTATATTGTTGATTCTGAAATCCTGAAATTCTAAATCGTTTTGTTCTGAAACTAAAATAAATTTATTCTCGCTTATATAAAAATATTTCATAATGAATAGTCCTTGCATTGGATATTTCATAACGAAGAGACTACTGCTACTGGATGTATATTGGGATTTTAACCCCAAACGATCAACAAGCAGTCCTTCAATATTAAAATCCTAAATATCAAAATCTTCAGTAACCTGCACAATCGAACGCATATACGTTGGTCCAAAGTGGTTTTTAGATAAATCTGATCATGATCTCTTCTCACCAACAACGCAAAAGCGTTTCTCAACCTCACACAGAAACCAAGTCTTATAGAATTATCACGTCTCCAACTTTCAACTTGTTATCCTTCGGTAAAGAAGGAAGCTCGATAGATTGGAGTAACCACTCCACACTACACGAATCAACATTCTCAACACAAATGACAATCAAGCTTACACAATTAGTTACGTACTAAGTGTACGACTAATTAGTTCCCACATCAAGACGGGGAACTAAAATGGCCAAATTTGATAGCCGGCTATTTAACTATCAAAGCAAACAAACAAATATCTAGCACCATAAGCACTCAGTTTTCCAAATCATTTACTTCAAATTATCTTTAAAAAGATATATTCTTAAAACCATTTCAATATTTCACTATTTGGAAAACATTTCCATATACATATTTTAATAATAAGTGAATTTACAATTTACTTTAATTTCAAACCATTCAAACTTCATTTTAAAATATCACTTCCCAAAACATTCACTTAATTTAAAGGATTATTCACTTTCCAAAATCGTGAATATAATTCTCTTACCAAATTCATTACTTCCATACATTTAATTTAAAGGATTATTCACTGTCCAAAATCGTGAATATAATTCCTTTACAAACTTCCATATTTAACATGTCAAAATAAGTTGATTTCACCTTTATTAAACAATGTTTATAATTCACGTTTCTATTTTATAAAAATTTCCATATATAAAATTCTTTTATTCACAAATTCCATTTATATCTCATTTATATCATAATCCAATTATAAGTTAATTTACTTATAAATCTTCTTATTAAAAATTCATTCCTTTTATAACTTCATAAATTTATAAATCTTATTTACTTATAAGATTCCACTTATAACTTCATTTCAAACACTTACAAAACTCGTTCATAATTCCATTACTTTTATTTCTAAAAATTCAATTTTATAAATCTTATACATAAACCGTTCAAAATAAATCCAAAATTATCAATTTAAATTATTTTACAAAATAATTAACTTCATATTTCAAAAATCACATTTAGGTATATTTCACAAAAATCATAATTTTATAACATAAAAATTATAACCTTTTATTTATTTAAAATAAATTCATTTCCTTAACAATTCAAAAATTAATAAAACATCTATTTTCAAAATCACTCTGAATTCCATTTTATTTGAAATCATCATTTTATTATTTTTAAAATTCCAGAATATGGCCTAATGCTACAACAACACTAAATAAGGTGATTCACATCAATCATATCAATCCTAGCATCCCAAAATCATATATCACATGATAACAACATATATAACAATATCTGTAATAAAAATCACACTAGTGAGGAATCTAGTTGGATCCCTCTAACCTGTCACCTGCAATAAATATACATATGAGAAAATATGTACAATATCTGCTTCGAGGCAAACGCGCGTATAAAAGGTCTTCCACTCATACAAGGGAACATATAGGGTCTCATCCGCTAAAATATGCAGGATATATCCAAACCAATCAATATATATATATATATATATATATATATATATATATATATAATATCATATATAATCTAAACAAACATCAATCAACACAAAATAAATTTATTCTCACTTATATAAAAATATAAGTGAGTTAGAAAGAGTGAGTTGTAATCACATTGCTTGTAGTAGTCGTTGCAGCGTTTTATTTCGAATAAAATTAAACGAGCGTTTAATTTTATCCAAAATCCCTAGCAGCTCCAAAATTAATCCAAACAAGCTCCATCATGTAGTGTTCGCGAAAACGAACCCAACGCAATTTGTTTCGTCCGATTTCGACCTCGTATGTAAAAGTTACAGCATTTTAAAGATTACACGATTTAATATAAATTAATTTTCAATTTCTTTTTTTATAAACCTTTAAACTAATATGGGTCGTTGATTGCTGCTTCCACCAAATATAGCCATGTTTCTTTCCTTCTTCCCCATGTACAGGTCGAGAAAAATAAACCCATAGCCATGTTCGATTTTCTGATGGTCGGTGCTTCCACGTTCATCGAGACGTTGATCGGAGCACACCACACGAAAGCTCGCAACCCCATGCACCTCTGCCCTTAACCTGGCAGAGCTCGGCCTCACCATCTCCTAGAAAAATGTGCCCAAACCCTAGACGAATGCGAACAAATTCACGGCAAACCACAACACCAATTTTGATCGTGACCGTTGAAAATATAGATCTCGATATGCTCTACGTTTTTCATTTAGGGATCATTGGCTATTATTGCGTGGATGAGTAGATATCGAGGAGAGAAGAATAGGAGTTTCTGGTCGTTCATTTGTTTAGTGGCAGCTGGCTTGAAACCCTTTTGTTTGTGAACAAATGAAAAAAAATTAGGGGATTTTATAGAAAATTTTCATGCACTATTCATCCGCGAAATTTTCGAACTCCAATCAAAGCGTGCCACCTAACGTTCATAATATTTTATCCCAATTTCGAACACAATGGAATATATATCGGAGGCCAATTGCATCATATTTAGAACATAGGTTTTTGAATCGAATTATTTTAATTATAATTCACTTAAATAAATTTCTATACGTTTAAGCTTCTCACGATCAAACCGTAAGTCCGATTGACATGAAATTTGAAATCATACAACAATATAAAATTACGGATCCAATGAAACTAGTTTCGTCGAAATCCTAGACAGTGTCAAAAATGACTATTTTTACACGTTAATTAAATATTAAAATTTTCAATTTCTATAAATTAACTTTTCAATCAATTTTAAAAGTTCGCTAACTCCATTCTAATTCAAATAGAATTTAATTCAACCTTAATTCATTTTCATTCACATAGAATTCAAAATCCAATTATTTCTATAATTTCAAATATTAAATTAACAATTTAATTTCCAAGTAAATTCTTATATTCGAAATATAAGTTAATCAACTTATAAAATTAACTTGTGAATATTTAAAATATATTAAATATCCGAGTTTCGAATGACTGAAATTATGGGACGTTACAGTTTGGACCGTAACTATTGAGTGCCCTTTGAGTAAACCACTGGTTTGGTGGAGCATACGGTACTGTATATACTATGGGAATATATAAAATGTGTTAAGGGGGATATGGGTAACGCCTTAACTCTATTTTAATAGTTTACTTTACTATAGACATTATTTATGTTGCATATTTTACTATGTATGTAGATAGTTTAACGGATCCTTAAAGGACGGGAATCCCAAATATCCTTTAAGTTATATTGTATTTCACTTGACATTTCACTTGAGTTGATTTACTGGTATAAGAATGTTAATCCTGACTTGTGTGTTTTGTGTTTTGCTTTATGCTCGGGTCAGATTGAGTGTCACAACATTTGACTCACCTTTGGAGCTTAGAGATCTGCTTGGAGTTATCTAATTAGCTTTCCAGTAATTTCAGTTTATTCTAGTTGTTTTGTCCAGACTCGTCGTCTGCTTTTGTATTAGTAACTTCTGTGTATTCAAGATCTGTTGTATTTTACATTAAATTCTGATGTTTATATAGTAGCTTCATGAATTACTACTAATCTATTCCACTGCTTATTGTTTTATTACTCTGTGTTTGTGATTATGTTATTAATTTATTTACTGTATATGCTAAGTTTTGCCAAATATAAATTTATAATCTGTTGTTTTAAGCAATTCAAGTATGACATGAGTGAACGATTGTCGATTTGAATGGTTCAAAATGTCGGGTCATTACAGTTGGTATCAGAGCTCTGGTTTAGGCAAAACTTAGCATATGGAGTAGAAAAACTCATTGGATATAGGATAGTGATACCCTAGCATGAGTAGAATTGATTACAGAATCATCTTCGTTCGAGCATGGTATTCCTCGTGTATAAAATCCATTCTTGTCTTTCCTTGTTCGAGTTCTTCTTGATTCTGGAGTATCCCATAGCTCTATTTTTTTGGTCTCTGAAATAAATTCAACCTCAATTGGCAACTTCATCCTTATGTGTGACTAATCCCATCGGCGGTTCTGCCAACCTTAGTATGATTGTAAAGGGGTGAAACTCCTTTACAACAAGTGTCGATTCACTGGAGATTTCTATATCCTCGGTTTCGATGTTGTCATCTCTTGCTAAGCCCAAACTGCTTCTCTAGTAGACAACCAGGGTAATTCTCTTGTGATCGAATGTCGATTTCTTCAGGATTTTGCAAGCAATTTATCTTTCGCTAGATGATCAGCCTAGTGATCTCGACTCCACCCTGATAGTCAGGGATTATCCTGATGTTTTGGTGAAGTCACTTCTCTTCCTCTTAAGTGGGAATTTGAATTCTGCATTGATCATATTCCTAGAGCTCGACTTGTTGTTCTTCCTCTCAGTCGAATGGTTTTTATGAATGGTTAGGTATGCCCTTTGGATTAACCAATGCTCCTGCCTCCTTTGTCGATCTCATGAATCGCATTTTCCGCAATGTTCTCAACAAGTTTATCCTAGTTTTCGTTGATGATATTCTCGTCTTTTCTAAGTCTGAGAAGGAACATGAATCTTATTTAAGCTATGTTCTCCAAACTCTTAGGAGTCATCAGTTGAAAGCCAAATTTTCTAAATGACAATTCTGAAAATGGAGTCTCGGTTGACCCGGTTAAGGTCGTCGTGATTAACATTAGTCTATCCATCTTTCCTCTTTTGTAATTTAATTATCTTATCTTCCTTTCGACCCTATCTTCTTAGTTAGAATTCTCTGTGATTAGTGTCCCTCTAAATTTGAATCTTTATCCTTGTTCTGAAATCCATTCTTGAATAATACTATGAGGGAGCGTATTTGTAATCGATATAAAAATGTTTTATATTGTGTCGTTTGAGTTGTTAAGTTTGATTTTTTTGGGTTTCGATCGATTTGTCTGGCCAACGCTATCGATAGGAATTCCAAAACACTTGAACAGAGCAAATTAACACGATATTGTTTTCGAAATTGGTAAATTGAATAATTTTATGTATGATTATATTTTATATAAAAAAGTAATTTTCTGAAAGTATATAGTTAAATGAATTGGTTGTTAGAAATGATAATACTAGATTATCATTTATTGTTTTGTCAGCATTGTTAAACTGGTAACTATTATTGTATGTTATAAGGAGATTAAATTTCAAATATGGGTTATAAAATCCGATTTGCAAATAAATAAATTTAATTTAAGGTTTTGAGAATTAAATTTCTGGTGTTTTTTTCAAAATTTGGTATCAAAGTTTTGAAAAACATAAAATATAATAATATTATATTATTTGAAAGTATTTTCGAATGGAAATTGTTTCCAAAGAATTTTAAAAGAAATAAATCAGTACTCTCCTATTTTGTCGCTGGAAAATAATTTCGGTGATGACTGTAGCATCATCGATATTCATTTTCAAGTCTCAAAGTGGAGATACCACTACACTTTTGTTTTGGAAAATAGATAGATTTGAATTTCTTAAGTAAGATTTGATGTACAAAATATATATACGTATATATTTATTTTAAAATGGGTTGAAGTGAAACCAGAAATTAAACTCTCAAGTTTTATGTTAAGTGATGGTTTTCAATTATTGAAATGAAGCAAAAAAAATTTAATAATTGGAGTGTTTAAAATGAGAAATGGAATTGAAATAGCTTGAAACAGTTGAACTAGGATAAATTTATTTGTATAATACTCAATTGCATTCTAAACATATATAACTTACTTGATAAATTCAAGAGTTAAAATGTAAATGTTATGTAAATATGTAATTAAAGGTTATACAAGAGAAATTTAAGTAATAAAATGTTCAAACAAGAATTGATTAATAAGAATGTTGTAAATAATAGGTAAATTTGTATAGTACTCAATTACATTTGAAAACATAAATAAAAACTCAACCGAAAAGGGGTTGAATGTAATTGAATAGTATACAATATAATTGTAAGTTATAAGATGTCCAAATTGAAATTTTGTTAAGGAAATTTATAAAATAAAAATTTAGTGGTTATAACAAATGTTTATACACTTAATCTATATTTCAAAATATGTTAAGTGAAATAAATTGAATAAAAGTTGAATGCTATTTAAATAAATAAATATAAACTTAAGAATGGTTGAAATTGAATTATAGGTGGAATTAACTTAAGTAAAGTCAAATGGATTAAATAAATAAATTTTGTTTTGAAAGAATTTTTTTGTAATAAATGTTAATAAATTGAAATCAAATATTTTGATTGAAATACATTGAATTGTAATCAACAAAATATGAATGCAATGAATAGTTATTGATTAAATAAAATGGGATGAAACCAAATTTGTTGAATATTAATCAATTTAATACTAATGAAATTGATATGGTTTTAAATTAACTGTTTTGAATTAACTGTTGTATCTGATACTCTGTATTTCAAAATCTATCTTTCTTTCTAGTTGCTTCTATTCTTCTATCCCGTTCCTTTTCGGGAACGAAAAGTTTTGAGTAGGGGATAGTGTAACGACCCAGGAATTTTAACGATTTTTATAACATAATTAACTGAATTTTTCTCATGAAATTAAACTATAAAATTTGACAATGAAAATTTGATATTTGAAATTCGTCTATTTAGACATAGCAAATGTGTGATTTTCATCAAAGAATATGGAAGTTTATTTTTTTTGTGTAATTTTATTTAAATTTAAATCAGTTAATATTTGATGGAAATAAAACACTTTTGAAACCTGAATATTTTTACATAACAAAAATGTAAATCATTTTCTAAGTGAGACGTCATATTTCGTTTCGCCAAATTTGGAATGCTCTAGCTCCGTTTGTCTTATTTTCGGCGTTTTAGCAGCATTTTCGGTAGCAAATATCGATTTTTGGTAAGATAGTCGTATCGCTGATATTTGTGTACCGTTGTGATCGTCTCATCATGCTGATCTCTACAATATATTCATTTGTGTGTTTCAGTGTCCGGCGCTCAATGAAATCGACAAAACGATTAGCCGTATTGGTTCCGCATTTGGGTCCTTTTGGGTTTCTTGTTTCCTTCCATTTATCCATCGTAGGAAAGTAAATGGTCACAACGGTTAATATTCCAAAATTTAATTTTCTTTTGACCGTCAATGTTTATATGGTTTCATATATGTTGGTTTGGTTTCGTTCTCTTCTTTCTATTCTTACTGTTGAAAAATATATATAACATAACTAAGTTTATATATATATATATATTATTTTGTGCCCGATCATTTTCTTCCCATCATCTGGTTATCTCTTTCATCTCCCCGTCCTTCCCCTCCCATGGCCACAAGTCCTCCTCTTTATAAAATAAATTATATATTAAAAAAAAGAGAAAAAGTGAAAGCATATATATAATTGTTTTGTTACCTGTAGCATGCTCGTGCACCTTCATTCTTTTCCAACCTTAGTCTTGCTTTTCCCCACCAAACCAACTTGCCCACCCACCCTGGCCACTGTTTCCACCTCCGCCCCTTGCTACTCTCCTCCCTCAATCGACTTTCCATCCCATTCCATCACCGCTGCCTCCTCTATCTCCTTCACCAGTGGCCGCCATTGTCACTTACGTCAGCCACTTCCTCCTTTGTTAAATTTTATTTTATAAACTGCATGTATTGTGAAAGCTCTCAGACCCTAGTTTTTCCTTCACACAACATATATGTTTTCTTCGATCTAAGCTATATATATATATAAGTATACTTATATATATTTGGATTTTGAATCCAGTGGCTTAGATTTGCTTTTATGCTTATCGTAGCTCTTTGACGTGTCGTGTCTGTATCCGTGTGCGTATCTACGTCTGTTGCTTCTCATTCTAGTTGTTTTCACCCTCGAAAGGTGAGCGATCATGCACGATTAACATTCTTATATTTAGTAAATTGATTTCACATGAAATGAAAATTGAAATATGTTGTTAAATTTGAATTAGTTATAAAATTTAATTTTTAAGTATGATATGTTATTATCTGCATTTGTATACCTATATTAACTGACATATGACACCATGACCTGTTATATATATTGTATTTAAATTGTTAATTCTGATATATACCTGTTATTGATATGTATGTCATTTTATGTTATTATATTGTTCTCACACTGTAAGTTCCCTATTAGTTGAGGAAATCCCTATGGGTTGAAATGATACATACCCAAACGATATTATTGATTTGGAGAAAATCGCTATGGGTTGAAATGATAAACCCAAGCGAATTTCATTGATTTTGGAATTTTGGGATTGCGGGTTGAAATGATATATACCCGTAAAATATTTAAATTTTGGATTGAAATGATAAATATCTGTATCACTTGATCATAAGATAGAAAATTATATAGGGACACCGTTGGCCTATTTTTGAAAAATGATTTCCAGGGTTTAAAGGAAATATATGGGTTTGATAACTATTGATTTTAAATTATAATATAAATATTTATTTTAATATTGAAAAATTTAGATTTTTAAAATTATATGTTTTAGAAATTTTAAATTCACAAGTTAAGTTTTAAAATGTAAATTATAAAATTTTACTTATAACTTTATTATTTTTAAATATATGAAATAAGATTTAAAATAGATTTTATAATAATAGGATTTAATTTAATAATAATTTAATATAATAAATTTTATTGAGAATTTAATTTAACTAATAATATATACATTATGTTTAAAACAGTTATTTAAAATTTATATTAATATTTAAAATAGATTTTGTAATAACTTTAATAAAGTATGGTTGGAAGATAAATTGAAATTGATATGAAATATTATTTGTTTAAGAATTGGATATAATTAAGAATTGATTTGAACTTATTGATTTTGCGATTTTAACAATATGATTTTCTAACCATATAACTTTATTTTGAGTAAGGTGATTAAATGAATATATTCAAATTTAAATAAAATTGAAATTGAATATTTAAATTTGATTTAGGTTTGAATTTGGGATTTTATTTAAATGTTCATAAAAGGTGATTGAGTGAATGTTTCAGAATTAAATAAATTGAAGTTAGATATTTAATATTTTAATTTTGATTTAAATTTGTAGTCTGGGGTTTTATATAAATGTTTATGAAAACGATGAAATGAATATTTTCAAAGTTAAATGAAATTAAAGTTGAATTTTGAAATATAAATGAAATTTATCATATTGAGCTATTGTGAATTGTTTGAATATTTAAACTTTGAAACCTATTAAATTTGGAAGTGATTTAAATTTGTAGTTCAAACCTGGATTTGAAACCGATATAGATTAAAAAAAAGTTTAATTAGAATTTGAATTTAAATCGTGAACTAAGACTGATTTGAATTGATGGAACTAAGGTGGATTTGAATTGATTTGTGAAATTGGAAGAAATAATTCTAATATATAAGCTATTTTTAATATATAAACTATTTTAATATATATACTACTTTAAATATATAACCTATTTTAAATATATAACTATTTTAATTAATAACTATTTCAATATATAAACTATTTTCAATATTTGAACTTTTTAAGTTGGAACTATTATGATTTAGGTTTAATGGATTAAATACTAATATTTTGATATAATGGTTCATACTATTTTGTGAATATGATTTCGAAAGGGATATGTTTTCGGAAGTAAATATGATTTCGAAAGTGATATGATTTTGAAAAGAATATGATATTTTGATATGATTTATGAACTATTTGAAATATAAAAATGACCACGGTGTGAAATAAGTGTTTGGTTGTTAAAGAGACCGGGATCGGATATTGTCATACTCTCTGCCAATACCGAAAACCACTTTAACAACTGTGTACATGGTGGAGATTCTAGAATGAAGTAGGATGGTTTGGCGACGATTCTATATGAGGTATTAACGCAAACCTGACTCCCGCGAGTCAGCTTGATGTGGATAAAACAAGAGCTATACCGGACCAAGTGGGGTTACTCCCCATATCGAGCACATTTCTTCGATACCATTCTATTACTTTGTGATTCAATTGGGTGCACCTTTGGTTTGGGAGACCGTCTCGAGGTGGGCGGTAGTAGCTACTATGCATTACCACCAGTCCGGGAGTGCAAACGGTAGAATCGTACCCTACATTACCTCGCGTGCCCTGTCACATGCCTTATCGCGCCTTCTACGAGTTTGGTTTGTACCGTACCTATGGAGTGCCCTCTGAGTAAACCACCGGTTTGGTGGAGCTTACGGTACTTTATAGACTATAGTAATATATAAAATGTGTTAAGGGGGATATGGTAACGTCTTAACGCTATTTTAATAGTTTGCTTTACTATAGACATTATTTATGTAGTGTATTGTACTATGTATGTAGATAGTTTAACGGATCCTTAAAGGATAGGAATCCCAAACATCCTTTAATTTATATTGTATTTCACTTGAGTTGATTTACTGGTATAAGAATGTTAATCCTAACTCGAGTGTTTTGTCTATGCTTGGGTCAGATTGAGTATCACAGCACTTGGCTCACCTTTGGAGCTTAGAGATCTGCTTGGAGTTATCTATTCAGCTTTCCAGTTATTTCAGTTTATTCCAGTTGTTTTGTCTAGACTTGTCATCTACTTTTGTATTAGTAACTTATGTGTATTCGAGATCTGTTGTATTTTACTTTAAACTCAGATGTTTATATAGTAGCTTCATGAACTACTACTTATCTATTCCGCTGCTTATTGTTGTATTACTCTGTGTTTGTGATTCTGTGATTGATTTATTTACTGTATGTAACAACCCTGGTTTTGGAGATTACCTGTAAAAATTAAATTATAACGGTAGTTATGATTTAATATTGTAAATTAAATTAAAATTGGAGATTTTATATTGTTTATTTTGAATAAACAATAAATTTTGGAATTAAAATGAGAAAGATAAAGCTTGAAACTTTATTTTATTTGTTTTGGTTGATAATGAATGGAAAATGATTTTTATTCGGAGAAAATGCAATAATTATATTAATTATTTCCAATTACTTCTTTTAATAATTTTTAAAAAGAAGTATGAGATTTTAAAGGTTGTTTATTTAAATAAAAAGAGGGAAATTGGTTTAAAAATAAGTTTTGTCTATAAATAATATTTTGAAATGGTTTGAAATATTTTACTAAGTGAGAAAATAAATTTTGTTGAATTTTAGAAGTTAAAAATGTAGACTTTTACATTTATTTGGTGAAAATTGTGTTATTATGAAATAAAGGATTTTAATAATAAAAATGATTGTAAAATATAAATTAATCTTTTTATATGATAGAAAATCTTTTATTTTTTAAGTATACAAGTTTACAAATTTTTCTTTTGTAAAACTTGAGAGAAAATGCATTTTTGTTTTTGTGTATAAGTGATATATGCACATATTTTGCTTAAGTGTTGTTTAATTAACCTATAGGCTATTTATTTTCTTTTTACTGATGGGTCCAAAGCCCATTAGCACTTAGGCAAATATTGAGAAAGTGAGAAATGGATATCACCTGTACTTTCTATTCTTCTCTTTCTTCCTTCTCAAAACCAGATAATGAGAAATAGAAACCTACTCCTCCATATAGCAAATTTAGGCCAAAATCTCATTTTTCTCTTCAATTAATTGTTGTGTTTAATCAAATTAAAAGAGAGTTCAACGGGTAATCTAATCCAAAACTGAATCTTTTCATCAAAAATTAATTTGAGAAGTTGGGTTCTTTGTTAACTATAGTTTTCTTCTTTACTTGTTTCTCCTTTTCTCATTTACAGGTTTTGAAGCCAAATTTTGCACAAAGCTTCAATTTTGCAACCAAAATTCGAGTCTTTCCATTGCAACAGTAGGGCGAGTTACAAAACTCACAAAAAACTAGCTGAGCCAAGCTCAAAATCGTCAAAAATTTGCTTTGTAATTTGTTTCTACTTTCAATTTTTTGTGTCAAAACCTTCTCTGGTTGGTACTTTGCATGCTAATATCTTTTGATTCCGGCAACGAAATACTGCCGGATTTCTTGCATTAGGTAGCTTGCATGTTGAACTTCATTTCAGCAAATTTTGGTTGAATAATATTGTCATTTGGATATTCAAAATAGTGGTAGAAAATCAACTCAAACACAAATTTTTGCCTGTAGAAATTTTGTTTTCTGAGTTGCTGCAAACATGGCCCGAGTCCATGTTTGAGATAGCATAACTCTTTCATTTCTTATTGAAATTTATCGATTTTTTTTGTTTGGAAGATAAAGTTTTCTACTATATGCTTACAAATTTTCAGCTCAATCCGAGCTAATTTGTTTCTCTGTTTCATTCCTGAAAGTTGAACCCGAGATAGGTTTCACGCCTATACATTTTAGTTTTTTTTAAATTGTTGCAAACATTGCATGAGTCCATGTTTGGGACAATGTAACTTTTTTATTTCCAGTTGGAATTCATTGATTCTTTTTTTGTTCGAAAGGTAAATTTTTCTACTATGGGCATACTAATTTTCAGCTCAATCTGAGGTAATTTGTTCCTCTGTTTCATGCCTGGAAGTTGAACCCAAGATGGTTTTCAGGGCTGTACATTTTTTGGTTTTTTTGATCTGTTGCAAACATGGCCTGAGTCCATGTTTGAGACCGTGTAACTTTTTCATTTCTAGTCGGAATTCACTGATTCCTTTTTTTTGAAAGATGAAGTTTTCTAATATGGGCATACCAATTTTTAGCTTAATATGAGATTGTTTGTTCCTCTGTTTCAGGCATGTAAGTTGAACACAGATGGTTTTCAGGCCTAGTCACATTTTTGTTTTTGAACGGTTGCAAAAATGGCCTGAGTCCATGTTTGAGACAGCGTAACTTTTTCATTTCTAGTCGGAATTCATTGATTCTTTTTTTGTTTGAAATCTAAAGTTTTCTAATATGTGCAAACCCACTTTTAGCTCAATAAGAGATCATTTGGACACTTATTTCATGTCCGAAAGTTGAACCCAGAGAAGATTTCAGACCCTGGATATTATTTTGCCTATGCATTTTTATGTTCTTTTTCCTTCCGACTTTTGACTTTTACTTCATATTTTGTGATGTTTCTGAAATGTTTTGAGGGCTATTATGCCTATCAATAGGCTAGCCAAGTTTTGATGAATTTGAAATTCAAATTTGAATTGAATTTGAATTGAGTTTGAATGACGGTTTGAGCGGTTTCTTTGATTTCGAGCATGAATTTTTCCAAACACTTTTGTAATAATTTTTAAAATAATTATTATATAATATATTTAAATTATTTTAAGCTATAAAATATATTTATTCTCTATAATAAGGGAATTTTCAAATATTATCTTCAAAATTGATTTCGGAAAATGGTTTTAAAACCTTGTTTTCTTAAAGAAAATTATTTTATATTTAAAATAC
The DNA here is from genome assembly GCA_030737815.1 of Allium fistulosum. Taxonomy (NCBI): domain Eukaryota; kingdom Viridiplantae; phylum Streptophyta; class Magnoliopsida; order Asparagales; family Amaryllidaceae; genus Allium; species Allium fistulosum. The sequence continues at coordinate 817,767,572 of CM060901.1, read as the reverse complement.
ACTTTTTTGCACTATGCACACCTACTGGATTTGAATGGGCTATAACCAGCCCTACTCTCCACATTAACAGACAGTATTACCCCGTAATACACTTTGTTAATATGGGTCTCGGGGTGGGGCGTCACATTGTATATGCTAATTTTTGCCAAATATAAATTAGCAATTCAAGTCTGACATGAGTGGATGATTGTCGATTTAAATGGTTCAAAATGACTGGTCGTTACATTATTGTACTGCTTCCACGGTATTCTTAAGTCGAAAATCATCACACATAGATTTCCTAAATGGGCTAAGTTAACATCAACCAATAGGAAACTCTCGGTCTAGTCATTCTTCAGTCATTTAATAACTACAAGTACATAAGCCATTGATGCTCCCAACAGTCATGAGTAATACACTATCAAACATTTAGAGTGCATTACGTACTCTGGTCTTAACAGATATATCAATACCTTTTTCTCGAAACATCTTGACCAAGAATATTTGAAATAAAGTATATTTAACCTATGCTTCAATCCTCACTGTTACAACTTTTGTTACTACAATCATATATGCTTTTTTTAAGGATTATATATATTAAATGATTATTCAATCATTTATTTATATCACCAATTCATAATATAATATTACATATAATAGAAACATACACCAAGAGCATACTTTATTTTTAACAAGATTGATTTCAAGATTAGGATATGTAACAAATTACATAGTTGCCTTTATGGCATCCACCTTAACTTTTAGCTGTATTTTTAGTTTGTATTAGATTTTATGCACATTTTGGTGTTATACTATTATTTAATTTCGTTATGCTATATTAGTGAAGTTCTATTTTTCTTATTAATTATAAGTAGTAATTAACTATTATTACTAATGTATTATTATTAATCTATACTAATAATAAATAATAATTCCTAATTATAACTAATTAAACCAAATACACAATCATTTTATGTCAAACTTAACTCTACTTAATCTTTACTTAAACACTTATCAAATAAAGCAAATATAAAGAAGTCTAACATTCAAAGTCTAGCGTTCAAACTCTGAAGGTCAACAAACTGTTATCCTTGTATACACCCTTTGTGTATTTATAGATGAGATTAACAACTTCGTTTAATAGGTAGTTGTTGAGGGTTGTGGAATAAAGGATCTTAAAGCTACTATAACACAAGAGGGGGACAGATAGTGTTTTATAACCTTTTATGAATCTTTTTAACTTGTTTAACAATTGAATCAAAACATAGATAATCAATCATAGATAAATAAACTTGCAGGTAGTCATAGAAAATAAATATAAGCAGCAAAGTAAAAAGTAAAGAGATAGAGAGATGAGACCAGGGATTTTATTTTTCTTTGGATTTCTCGTACATCCAGTCTCTTACAATTTCTAATATAGATTTCTTTTCAATTGCCTACTTTGTAAGGTAGAAAGCAAACTAATTACAATCTCGATTTCAAGGCTATGAGACACACCCTCCTGTACTCCGAGTCCAGGGCAAACTCTCTTGATATTGGGCTACAAAATCACCTACCAGATTTGAATGAGCTACTATGCATACCCACTAGATTTGAATGGGCTATAAGCACACACAAAAACATGAGTAGAGTTGATGATTTTCCATAGTCAAATTGTTGTACTTTGGATACAATGGATCTTATAGCCCCTTCGTTAGCACATTTTGAAAGATATTAGCAGGATCATAATATGTGATGCAGACCAAGTATTAGGTCGTGACCGACCTAACGAAACCTTAAGTCGTTCGGAAATGATGAGTCGTTTACGACCAAAGAACATGGGAGATAACAAGGAAGTTCGTGAGGAAGGGATAAAAAATGAAGTACTAAGTCGTGACCGACCTAATGAAGCCATAAGTCGTAACCGATCTAATAATGCCTTTAAGTCGCTCCAACGACTTAGTGATGCTCGGCAACGACCTAGTGGAGAACCACGAGTTGAGAATGCGCAAGGCTTAAGTCGGCTACGACTTAAGAGAAGTGATTTAGGTCGTGTACGACCTAACGAGTTAAAGGATAGGTCGTTGGAACGACCTAGCAAGTTAAGCAAACCAGAGCCTATTGTGTTGGATCGTTCATGCGAGTTACGACCTAGGTTAGGTCGTAGAAGCGGGTTACGACCTAGGTTAGGTCGCTGAAGCTTGAAGCCATGGATTCCTTATGCCGCTTTACTCTATGCCGTTGATTCTTTTAAGTCGCGGAGGATGTTATGTCGCAGCTGGTTTAAGTCGTTAAACATATTGTTAAGTTGTATGTTTTAGGTCGCGTGGAGGTGTTGGCTTGTATGTGCAAGTGTTAAGTCGTTAATGATCTTGTTTAGGTCGTGAGTCGCCTGTTTCTTTTAAGTCGTCTACTTTTAGGTCGTGGTGTCTTAAGTCGTGGACGACTTATGAGTTGTACATTTTCTATGGCCTGTGTTGTAACTTCTATAAATAGGCCGGTGGTGCCATTTGTATTTTTTTAGTTGATTTGAATAAAAACTTTTGTTTTGTTAGCTTTGTGCTTTCACCAAATTGGTAGTTGAGTGTAATCTCCTATCTCCTCTTTCAGCATTCGAGTGCACTCGAATCAACGATCGTAGAAGCCAATTCATGGTATCTAGTGCGCTAGATCAACGTTTGAAGAATTGCAGATCTTCCTTCACGGTATCGTGCGCGATCAACGTGACGAAGATAGCTAGAATTCGGTATCTTCGGATCAACGAATTTGGGCCATTCAGTATTCTTCATTCCATCGACTGCTACTTTCAAAGAATCATCATTTTGTTATTTCCGCTGCTGCGTCATTTGGTATCAGAGCGAGACTTAGCCAATCATAGCTAAGCCGAGTCTTGGAGCCAATTCTTTTTGAAGAAGTTTGAAGAGTTAGAGAGGCCGAGCTACATCAAGCAAAGCCGAGTTGAAATCGAAGAGTTTGTGTTCGTCGTGTTCATCATATTTTTGAAACAAAGTGGGAGTTTTCGATCCATTTCTTTTTAGATCAAAAGATGAAAGGTGTTTGGATTTGCACGGAGTGTTGTTTTGCGCGCCAAGAGAATTTGAATTGTGCCGAGCCAAGTTGAGTCGCGAGGTCGGGTTAAGTCGTGTACATCATTTGGTATCTTTTGATTTGTCCAAACCGAGAATTGAAGTGTTTGTGAAGTTTTTAAGTATGCCGCCAAGAAGAGCTAATCGACATCAATACGTTGAAGCATTGTATCGAAGAGAAGAAGCTGATGAGATGGAGCAAAGAATTAACGAAAATTTTAGTGAGAAGCTTAATGAACGAATTGGACGATTAGAGAAGATGATGTTAGAGATGAATCAAAATCGGAGAAGGGCTTCACCTGAATCTAACCATGGGGGAAGTAGAGTCTCACCACATTTCAATCGGGAGAGAAGTGTTGATAATGATCATAGAAGTGTGAGTCGAGATTGTTATAGAGATGATGATGGTCGAAGACGTGAGAGGAATGTGAATGATCTAGAACGGAGGAATGTAGATAGAAGGGATGTTGGTGGTAGACGTGATGGTAGTAGAGATGTTGGTGGTCAGAATCGACATCGATATACATTGGATTTTGAAGAGGAATATGATGGTGGTAATGTTTATGGACGAGGACGAGGTCAAGGAAGAAATCATTCTGAATACGATCACAAATGGGAATCTGGGATGAAAACTGAAATTCCAGAATTCAAAGGTGGTATGCAAACCGAGGAGTTTTTGGATTGGTTGTCTAATGTGGAGGAGATTTTTGACTTCAAGGAAGTTCCAGAACATCGTAGAGTGAAGTTGGTTGCTACAAGGTTGAGGGGTAGAGCTTTGGCATGGTGGCAGCAAACCAAACTTACACGTGAACGGATGGGAAAGTCAAAGGTTGAATCATGGGAAAAGATGAGGAAAATGATGAAAGCCACATTCTTACCTTATAATTATCAATCGCTTATGTATCAGAGACTGCAAAACTTGAGGCAAGGAACGAAGTCTGTTAATGACTATGCCTATGCTGATGAATTCTATCAACTGATTGCAAGGAACGATATCATGGAGACAGAGGAACAATTAATAACTAGATTTGTTGGAGGGTTGCGTATGCAGATTCAAGACATGGTAAATATGTTTGATCCCAGATCTGTAGCGGAGGCACACCAGAAAGCGTTGGCTTGGGAGAAACAGGGAAGACGAGGAGGTGGTGTGTTTACAAATTCCAACAATCAAGTGAAGGGTGTTAGTGGAAGTTCTAATGTTTCAAAAGCTATTGCAAACCCAGGTGTGAATGAGGTTGGAAAGACGAAAGTCAATAATGGTTTCAAGTGCTATAATTGCCAAGAAGTGGGCCACAAAAGTAATGAATGTCCAAAGCCGAAGAAGAGAGCTATGATAGCAGAGGTTGAGGATGAGGATGAAGAAGGTGAATGTTCCCATTCACCACCTGATGAGGAGGAAGAAGAAGTGTCAGGAGACGAAGGTTGTAATCTGATGATGAGGAGGTTTTGTTTGACACCAAAAAAAGAGGAGGATTGTAGTTGGTTGAGGAGCAATATTTTTCAGTCGACATGTACTATTCTGGGGAAAGTTTGCAAATTTGTTATTGATGCTGGAAGCCGTGATAATATAATTTCTTCAGAGGCTATGAGGAAGTTGGCATTGAAGACTGAGAAACATCTGAAACCGTACAAGTTGGCTTGGTTGAGGAAAGGCGGGGAGGTGAAAGTTGGACGTCGAGCTTGTGTGAATTTTTCAATTGGGAAGAAATACAAAGACGAAATCTGGTGCGATGTGGTAGATATGGATGTCTGTCATTTGTTGCTAGGGAGACCGTGGCAGTATGATAGGGCGGTGCAACATGATGGGCGTACCAACAGTTACAGTTTCATGTTCGAAGGCACGAAGATTACTCTAGTTCCAAAGAAGCGACAACAGGAAGAAAACAAACTGGAGGAGATTGAAGAGCTGAAAACTTTATTATCCTTGAAGGAGTTTGTTAAGGAGGTTGAAGAGGAGCCTGAAGTGTTTTTGTTAATTGGGCGTGAGAGCAGTGAAGTGGTGGAGATACCTGAAGAAGTAAAACCAGTACTGGAAGAATTTGACGATGTATTTCCTGAAGAGCTACTAGCGGAGTTACCACCGTTAAGGGATATACAACACCAGATAGATCTTGTTCCAGGTGCTGTGTTGCCACATAAACCACACTATAGAATGATTCCGAAAGAACATGAAGAGTTGTGTAGGCAGGTAGAGGAATTTCTTGAACATGGGCGTATACAAGAGAGCTTGAGTCTGTGTGCTGTACCGGCATTACTCGTACCGAAGAAGGATGGTTCATGGGGAATGTGTACGGATAGCAGGGCACTGAATAAGATAACTGTCAGATACAGATTTCCGATGCCGATGCTTGATGATCTGTTAGATCAAATCAGTGGGTCTATGATCTTTTCAAAGATTGATCTTAAAAGTGGTTATCATCAAATTCGAATTAGACCGGGAGATGAATGGAAGACAACATTCAAGACGAGGGAAGGACTGTATAAATGGCTGGTAATGCCAATGCACCAAGTACATTCATGAGGGTGATGAACCAAATTTTTAGGCCATACATTGGGAAGTTTGTGGGAGTTTATTTTGATGATATTCTGATTTACATCACTAGTACAGAGGAGCATGTTCAGCATTTGAGAAAAGTGTTAATTATTTTTCATGAAGAACAATTCTATGCTGCTACAAATAAGTGTGTTTTTATGGCGAGGAGTGTTTTATTTCTGGGGTATGTTGTATCAAAAGAAGGAATACAGGTAGACCAAAGTAAAGTTGAAGCTATCAGAGATTGGCCGCAACCCAAGACGATAACAGAGGTTCGGAGTTTTCATGGGTTGGCTTCATTTTATAGAAGATTTATTCCACACTTTAGTAGTGTGATGGCGCCTGTTACAGATTGTATGAAGGGTAAACAGTTTGCATGGACGGAGGAAGTAGGGGTTGCTTTTGAGCGAATCAAAGAACTCTTGACGTCAGCACCAATTCTAGTGTTACCAGATTTTCAGTTAGTGTTTGAACTACATACTGATGCATCCAAGGTTGGGATTGGAGGGGTGTTGAGTCAGAGGGGACGTCCGATTGCATATTTCAGTGAGAAGTTATCAGGAGCGAAGATGAGATATAGTACGTATGATGTGGAATTTTATGCTGTTGTACAAGCCATTAAACATTGGAGACATTACTTATTTCACAAGGAGTTTGTGCTATACACTGATCATGAGGCATTGAAACATTTACAAGGGCAAGACAAGATTTCAGCGAGACATGCATCGTGGATTGCGTACCTACAACAGTTTACGTTTGTGGTGAAGCATAAATCTGGAGTTACAAACCGTGTGGCAGATGCGTTGAGCCGAAAGAATCATTTGTTAACAACAATGAAGGTTGAAGTAACGGGTTTTGATGTGTTGCTAGAATTATTTGACGATGATCCTTACTTCGCAAAGTTTGTTGATAAAGTCAAGGAGGGAGAGACGGATGAGTTTTTGATGGTAGATGGTTTTCTGTTCAAAGGAAATCGATTGTGCATACCTGATTGTAGTTTGAGAATGAAGATTGTGAAGGAGCTACATGAAGAAGGCCACGTGGGGAGAGACCGTACATTACAATTGATTTCACAATCTTATTTTTGGCCATCAATGAGGAAAGAAGTGGAAAGGTTTGTGGAGCGATGTCATATCTGTTAGGTTTCGAAAGGAATTGCGACAAATGCTGGATTATATATGCCATTACCCGTACCAAGTAAGCCTTGGGTTGATGTGAGTATGGATTTTGTTTTGGGGTTACCGCGAACTCAAAGGGGGAACGATTCCATTTATGTGGTGGTTGACCGATTTTCGAAAATGGCACATTTTATTGCTTGTAAGAAGACGGTAGATGCTGTTCATGTTGCTCAGTTATTTTTCAAAGAAATATATCGACTTCATGGATTGCCAGAATCTATTGTGTCGGATAGGGATACTCGTTTTCTGAGTCATTTTTGGCTATGTTTGTGGAAGATGGTCGGAATGAAGTTGAATTTTAGTAGTGCTTACCATCCACAAATTGATGGGCAAACGGAGGTGGTTAACAGATCGTTGGGGAATTTATTGCGATGTTTGGTGAAAGATAATCTGAAGAGCTGGGACATGAAGTTATGCTAGGCAGAGTTTGCTCATAATCATGCGGTAAATCGTAGCACAGGTTTCAGTCCATTCCAGATTGTATATTCAAGTTTCCAAGGGGACCATTGGACTTAACGGTAGTACCACAACCAAAGAGGACGGTTAAACGAGCTGTAGATTTTGTTGATGGATTGACTAAATGTCATAAAATCGTTCAGGAACGATTGGAGAAGGCAAATGATAAGTATAAACGGTCTGCAGATCTAAAGTGAAGAAATGTTGAGTTTAATGAAGGAGATATAGTATATGATGTGTTAACAAAGGATCATTTTCCAGTGGGCGCTTATAACAAGTTAAAAGCCAGAAAAATTGGTCTTGTAGAAGTTGTGAAACTAATTAACGAAAATGCTTATAAATTGAAGCTACCGGAGGATGTGTACACTTCTGACGTGTTCAATGTTAAGCATCTCGTACCATATTTTGTGAATGAACAATCTGATGTGGAAGAATTTACAAATTCGAGGACGAATTTCTCTCAACCAGGGGAGGATGATGCAGGCCAAGTATTAGGTCGTGACCGACCTAACGAAACCTTAAGTCATTCGGAAATGATGAGTCATTTATGACCTAAGAACATTGGAGCTAACAAGGAAGTTCGCGAGGAAGGGATACAAAATGAAGTACTAAGTCGTGACCGACCTAACGAAGCCATAAGTCGTGACCGACCTAATAATGCCTTTAAGTCACTCCAGCGACTTAGTGAAGCTCGGCAACGACCTAGTGGAGAACCACGAGTTGAGAATGCGCAAGGCTTAAGTCGGCTATGACTTAAGAGAAGTAATTTAGGTCGTGTACGACCTAACGAGTTAAAGGATAGGTCGTTGGAACGACCTAGCGAGTTAAGCAAACCAGAGCCTGTTGTGTTGGATCGTTCATGCGAGTTACGACCTAAGTTAGGTCGTAGAAGTGGGTTACGACCTAGGTTAGGTCGCTGAAGCTTGAAGCCGTGGATTCCTTATGCCGCTTTAATTACTCTATGTCGTTGATTCTTTTAAGTCGTGGAGGATGTTATGTCGTAGCTGGTTTAAATCGTTAAACATATTGTTAAGTCGTATGTTTTAGGTCGCGTGGAGGTGTTGGCTTGTATGTGCAAGTGTTAAGTCGTTAATGATCTTGTTTAGGTCGTGAGTCGCCTGTTTCTTTTAAGTCATCTACTTTTAGGTCGTGGTGTCTTAAGTCGTGGACGACTTATGAGTTGTACATTTTCTGTGGCGTGTGTTGTAACTTCTATAAATAGGCCGGTGGTGCCATTTGTATTTTTTTAGTTGATTTGAATAAAAACTTTTGTTTTGTTAGCTTTGTGCTTTCGCCAAATTGGTAGTTGAGTGTAATCTCCTATCTCCTCTTTCGGCATTCGAGTGCGCTCAAATCAACGATCGTAGAAGCCAATTCACGGTATCTAGTGCGCTAGATCAACGTCTGAAGAATTGCAGATCTTCCTTCATGGTATCGTGCGTGATCAACGTAACGAAGATAGCTAGAATTCGGTATCTTTGGATCAACGAATTTGGGCCATTCAGTATTCTTCATTCCATCGACTGCTACTTTCACAGAATCATCATTTTGTTATTTCCGCTGCTGCGTCAATATGTTTTTGGTTAGAACACAATCAATCTAGAATTCGTAATCAAAAATAAAATAGCAAAGGAATTTAAATATTATAGCTCTAAAATGAAGACATCTTTAAGCGGAAGCCTTAATATTAATCTTCAATGTTTTTCCTCGGATACGAGGATTGAGACCCTTTTGTGTTTTCTTTTTCTCTTTCCTTTTGTAAAAATTATTGGACTAAAAATATTTTAGAAATGATCCCTTAAATGCAAAATGGGCAGAAGAACGTTTAATTTTGGAATATCATTAGTCTAAATATAGAAGGGATCTATATATATTCTGAGGCAACATTTGGGTCTAGTATAATTATTTAAAGCGGTCTGACATTTTCCATCAAAAATTCAGATACCTTTTCATTAATTCTTTAAATGAAGTTGATGCACAATAATAACATAAGTCACATAATAAATAAAACATTCTCCCACTTGGTCGTAATGTAATAACATAATAAAGGACGCGTTCAAAATTGGCCAATATAGTTTTCATTAATCCTAAAATAGTTTGGTTAGAAATACCAAACCAAACTAATGTAATCAGAATAACATATGTCGTTATTTGATCCCCATTGATTATAACATTTATGCTCTTTCCAACAATGGTTAATAATATTCATTCGGTCCTCATAAGTAATTTGCTTAGATTAAATAAAATTATACTCGCCATATTAAACAAAGTTATGAATTCAAAGTCAATATAGAATTAAAGACTTAGCACATAGCATTATATATATATAGAGAGTTTGCAACACCAAAATTATAATGCATTGATTAAACCCATGCCGACAACATGCTAATTGTAAAGACTGGGTGGGAGCGCTTTTTTTTAGAGAATCAGCTAACATAGCTCTTGTATTAATATGTTTTATCATAATAGTACTATCTTTGACTCTGTCTCTTATAATAAGATATTTGATGTCAATCCGCTTGGATGCACCACTTGACTTTTATTTTTAGAGAAGAAAACAGTAGCTTTGTTATATCAAAATAAGGTGAGTGGCCTTGCACTACTATTAATTACTTGAAGTCTAGGTATAAAATTCTTTAACCAAACTAGTTGACCAGTAACATGATAACATGCCATAAATTCCGTTTACATATTACATGAAATTGGTCCCCGCCAGTATAAATATGTAACCTGATGTGGATTTATTACTGTCGACACATTTCAAAAAAAATCTGAATTAGAATAACTGTAACGACCAGTATTTTTAACAGTTTAAATATTAAATTAAATAAGAAATTTTAGAACAACAATGGTTAGAAATGAAAATTTATGATGGATTAATGTGAATTCTAATTTGAATATAAATTGTTATCTTAAATAAAATTCTAAAATAATAAATTATAATAAGATAAACGTGTAATTAGTAAGTAATGTATAATTTTGTTGTATATAATAAATCTTATAACTACGGTTGAATTACTATAATAAGAAAACAACTATTATTATTAGAATTTATTTTGGAATCTAAAATTTATTGTAATCGGATTAGTTGGAATCTTTCAATTGAAGAAGGAAAACGAAATTAAATGCCAATAACGAATTAATGTAAAATATGTTTCAATTTGATTGTACATCACTTTGGAAATATGAAATTAATAGTAATGGAGTGCAATTAATGAATAAGCATGTTAATGAAATTAATTACAATTAAATATATTGAAATCTTGCAATTGAAAAGGAAAAGATAAATAAATCATAAGTAATTAATTTAATATAAGCAACATTTATTTATGTTAAAAGTAGAATGTACACTTTAAATGAAATTGATTGTATACTTTGAGAATAATGAAATAAATGTATCCATTTTTGAAAATAGTTATAAATGTATATAAATAGAAAGATTGAATTTTAAATAAATTTATCTTGTTATTAAATAACAGTAATAAACCGTAGGGAAGTGATTATAAAGTTGAATTTAATTTTTCAATAAATTAGAGTTGTACGATTTTTAACGTGTTTAATCACTACTAGAAAGGCCTCAAAATGCGACAAGCCTAGCGATGGTTAAAAAAAGCGGCCGTTGCTAGCCGTCGCTAGCCGTCGCTTATCGTGATTTCATAACCTGCAGCCGAGAGAACACTATTTCATTACTCACTCCCCCAATCTACTCCCAAATCCCCTCAGATCCGCCACCAGCCGCCGCCCTCCGCCGCCAGGAGCCGTCGCAACCTTCCATCGCTAATTTCAACCTCTCCAAACTTGCCGGTATCTCCTATTTTGCATTATCTTTGTTTAATTTAGGTTTAAATTAAATTAGTTGATGATTTAGGGATTTGGAATTGGATGATTTAGGGGTTTGGAATTGATGAATATATGATATTAGTTTATGATATATAGTTTATTATTTGAATTGGGTATATAATGGTAAACCTAATTTAGAAAATTAGTTGATTATGTGTTTGAAAATGGCGATTATTGTGCAATAGGTGATGATAATTAGTGTTGATTTGGTGGTATTAATTAGTGAATTTATTGTTTACTATGTTGTTAAAAATTATGGCTAATTTAAAATCCAAAAAATAGTCCATGATTATTGAATAATGTGTTTATTGATAAGTTTACGAGAATGTTTGTTATACTATTGTAAGTGCTAACTACTTATTTAGTTCACAAAATCGTTAATTAAAATTTATGTAGTTAAACAAAAGTTAAAATATGTTTTAAAAATTTAGATTTAATTAATAAATATTTAAGTAGTTAAATGAATTATAAAATAGTTTTTGCAGTTGTTAAAATAGTAACTCATAGTTCCCATTTACGAGATAAGGCATATTTTCTGAGTTACTGATAGTTCGCATGGATTTTGATTCATAATTAAATGAATTCTATTTGTCTACATTAAATTTAAGATCATTATTTCACTACAGACCGCTAATACTTCAATATTAATATATTTTTATTTGTGCTTTATTTATGTGAACACCTTAGAGAATTTTTGGCCCTGTCTGACAAGTGTTGTATATGATCGTTATATGGATATTCGTTTTTCCACAGAACGAACATCTATATTCATCTGATACAACATTTGTTGGATTTTTCCTAGTATTTGGACAAGTTACAAACACAATAAAGTAATCATATTTTATAAATCATTTCAGTTTAAACGGTTCAGAAAATTTCGATGGCACTTCCTTTTTTCCCTGTGTACACGCATTTGTGTACGATACAGGGAATAAAGGGAAGTGCTGCCGAAATTTTTTAGAATCGTTTAACCTGAAATGATTTGTAAAATATGATTACGTTATTGTGTTTGTAATGGGAAGTAGGATAACCGACCGTCAAAGTAAAAAAACAATAAACTTAAGAATTGAAAATTTGAATGCAATATTTATTTGAATTTGTTATAATAGTAAAGGGTTATATATGAATTTTTACAAGACTTTAATATGAAGTGTGTTATTCAATCTTCTAACCTACATTTTACAAATCAGGAAATATGTTTGATTATTTTTCGATCGTAGTTGGATGTATGAACCTCGAAAAGGTATGAAAGGATCAATAAAAGAACGTTTCTATAACAGTGTACAAGTATTTATTAGATTTGCTCAGTCTAATAATCGAAATAACGTAGACATTCATTGTCCGTGTAGTAAGTGCAAACATCTGAAGCATTGGAAACCAGATGTAGTAGAAGTACATTTGTACAAATTTGGTTTTTTGCCGAATTATTACTTATGGGATCGTCATAGAGAACTTGTTCAACCTACACCTAATCCTGTAGTGTTAGAGGACGATAATACTATGACCAATCCTATAGAAAACATGGTGCAAGATGCTAAACGACCAATGTTTCCTACCTTTGACCAAGGTGATGATGGGAACGAAAATGTTGACGAAGAGCCGACCGCGGAAGCTAAAAAAAATTATGATTTAATGGATTATGCTAAGAGGCCATTGTGGGATGGATGTACAAGCGGAACTAAATTATCTGTAACCACCGAATACATCACTATGAAATCGAAATTTAATCTTACTGAAGCTACATTTACAGCAGTTATACAAACTGCAAAACGACACATGCCACCTAATAATTTGATGTGTGATAGTCATTATAAAGTAAAAAAAACTTATGTCTGCTTTTGGATTGTTGTACCATAAGATAGATACATGTGTAAAAGGTTACATGCTGTATTGGAAAGAAGACGCTCATCTTACTAAATGCAGAATATATAACGAGGAAAGATACAAACCAAGAAAAAAGAAAGGAAAAGAAGTTCCATATAAGAGGATGCATTATTTGCCCATCACTCCCAGACTTCAACAGTTATATGCATCTTCTGCTACAACATGTCATATGCGATGGCACAGTGTGAGAACAGCAGAAGAAGGAACTTTGATACATCCATCTGATGGAGAAGCATGGAAACATTTCGATAAGACTTATCCTGAATTTGCAGCAGAGAGCCGTAATGTTAGGCTTGGCTTATGTACGGATGGATTTTCGCCATTTTCTCAGTTTGGTAGTAAATATTCATCATGGCCTATTATTATTACTCCTTATAATTTACCTCCATGGATGTGTATGAAAACTCCATATATGTTTCTAACGATTGTCGTCCCCGGTCCCGATGATCCGACACAAGGAATTGATGTTTATTTACAACCACTAATCGACGAGTTGAAAACACTATGGCATGAAGGAGTTGAAACGAACGACATTTCGAGAAAAAGAAATTTTCGTATGTTTGCTTCTTTATTATGGACTATTAGTAATTTTCCCGCATATGGCATGCTTTCAGGTTGGAGCACAACTGGACGTCTAGCTTGTCCTTATTGTATGGATGAAACACGAGCATTTTCATTGAAGTATGGGAAGAAAATTTCTTGGTTTGACTGTCATCGGTGTTTTCTACATACCAATCATAAATTTAGAACGGATAAAAAGAACTTTAAAGCTAACAGAGTAGAGGGTATGCTACCACCTAAGGTTTGGACAAGTGAAGAGGTATATGAAATTGTAAAAGACTACCCAAAGATACATGAAACTGGGGTACAGGTTGAAATTCCTGGTAAATCGGACATTCATAACTGGTGCAAGCAAAGTATATTCTGGGAGTTACCGTACTGGAAAAATCTCCTACTTCGACATAACATTGACGTCTTGCACAACGAAAAAAACGTGTTCGACAACGTGTTTAACACAATTTTGAATGTGAAGGGGAAAACCAAGGACGATGCGAATTCAAGACGTGATATATGACACTTCTGTATGCGGCCCGAATTGCAATTATACGACGATAATAAGAAACCCAAAGCATGCTATGAGCTAGACAAAAAGCAAGTAAAACTCGTTCTAAAGTGGGTGGAAGAACTTAGATGTCCTGATGGGATTTCTTCTAACCTCCGTAGATGCGTTGACTTTAAAAACAGAAAATTGAGTAGGATGAAAAGTCACGATTGCCACATTATGATGGAGTATTTTTTTCCCGTGATTTTCAAAGAACTGCCTGCAAAAATATGGAGTGTTATAAAAGAATTAAGTATGTTTTATAAACAGCTTTGTTCTACGACGTTAAAGGTAGATCGTATACGTAAACTTGAAGCAGAAATCCCTGTACTTCTATGCAAACTGGAGAAAATATTTCCGCCTGGTTTTTTAATGTAATGCAGCATTTACTAGTTCATCTTCCATCTGAAGCACTCCTTCGTGGTCCTGTACAATATGGATGGATGTATCCATTTGAAAGGTAATTTAATAAATTTCTGTTTTTGTACCACCATATAAATTTAATTAATTTTGTTATAGGTACCTGAATCATTTGAAGAAAAAATTAGACAAAAAGCATAAGTAGAAGGTTCGATTTGCAAATCGTACCTTGAACAAAAAGCTTCATTTTTTCTCACATTACTTTAGTAACGATGTGAACTTATCGTTCGTAAGTGTTCCCCGTAATGAAGAAACTATTGAGCAGGATTCTTCTGAAACAATGTTATCTATTTTTAGACAACATGGAAGACCTGCTGGAAAATGTGTAGAAATATGGTTAGATGATAGAGATTACCATGTGGCACACACATATGTTCTTCTAAATTATGCTGAAGTTGCACCATTTATCAGGTACTTATGAATTCATATATATTTCAATTATACATGTATATATTAATTATAAAGGAATATAATACATATTTGCAGCATATACGAATCACAACATCCATCTGTTGATCTCAGTAAAGAATTTGCTGGATGGTTTTCAAACTACGTTCATGATACAGGAAACTGTGTTATTGATGAAGGATTACGACATCTTGCTATAGGACCAAAATGAAATGTCAAAACTTATCCAATATTTTTCGTCAATGGATTTAAATTCAACACCAAAGATTACGGGGCTGAAAAATTAACTTATAACAGTGGTGTATTTGTCAAAGGAAGTGATGATTTAGAGGAGCATATATAAGATTTTTACGGCGTCTTAACACAAGTTTTAGAGTTGACATATTATATACAACCTGCAGAGAAAGTTGTTTTATTCAAATGCAACTAGTTTAGTAATGTTCCTGGCTCTGGAATTAATGTGCACAAAGATTATAAGCTAATTGAAATAAGGCATACATCGCATTACTATAAGTATGATCCTTTTGTATTAGCTAAGCAAGCTTTACAAGTTTATTTTGCTCCATATCCATCCTTAAAAAAAATAAAGCAGACTGGTGGGCTGTTTTTAAAACGAAGGCATGATATACATTTGATGGAAATAATATTCCAAATGAAGTAGCGTATCAAGCGGATCTCGAGCCAAATACTGAAATAGTGACAACCGATGACATTGATGTAGGGTCATTGACTGATGAATCGAATGTTTTAATAGATGCATTTGTAAGTACCGAAGAAAATGATATAGAGTACGAGACCGAGTCTGAATCAGAATACGATGAAGACTGATCATAGATGGCATCGCTTGTTGTATAATTCTGAGCTATGTATTAAGAATAATGACTATGTTATGTAATATTCTGAGCTATGTGTAATAATACTGATGACTATATATGATCTGTATCATTCTGAGTTATGCATTATTCTTTTTATGTACGCTTTTTTCGAAGATTATGTGCAGAGTATGTTTATGTGATGATTACCACTTGACTAATAATTATGTGATGATTATGCGACGATTAATGATTATGTGATATTGATTGATGATTATGTGATTCTTCTGTTATCAGTACTTTTTTCTAAGCAGTTCATCTCAGTCACCTTCACTTGGAGCTATGTCTGATAGGCACCGTTATCGACGTAGTACATCTCAGTCGCCTTCACTTGGAGCAGGTCCGAGTAGCTCTGAGCCAGATCTCCATCGAGTTGCGGAGATAGTTCCGAAAAGTGCTGGGTATGTATCAAACTTATTTGAATTATATTATATGAAATATATTGAATATATACATCAACATTTCTACAGAGGGTTCGAGGTGGAACCGTCCGATTTCATTTTACAGTTCAAAAGAAGCATACAAAAGTAGGATGTCTCGCTGTTGGCCTCAGTGGGATAACATCCCAACACATATAAAAAACGCAATATGGGCTGATCTTATGGTAAGTACAACTTTGTAATATATAATTATGCCTTATATGAAACAAAAAACAATATGCCATCATGCCTTATGATATCAGTTTTATGTATTCTGTTTTGCTAATTGTTTTTTAATTATATAATCTCTTTTACATAACACGTATGATAATTGAATATGCAGGCAGCTGTACGTGTGGATCCGCAGGATATGGATGTTTTTATAAATCATTGGAATAAAAAGATGCGGAAAAATTACAGAGAGACTCTTTCAAGGGCTAAGAGTTCAACGAAAAAGCCAAGTTGGATGGGGGATGATATTTGGGCTGGATTCCAACAATATTGGGAATCATAAGCATTCAAAGTAAGTTATATTGTCACTATATTTTTACAATTAAATGTGTTGAATTATTTTACTTAATAGTGTGTATAAATTAATAGGAATTATCGGCAAGAAACAAGGCTAATAGGAACAAAAACCCTGCTTTACATCGTGGTGGCTCGAAATCCTTCCAACAACATAGGAGGGAATTGGTAAATAAATTAACTATTCTATTATATTCTTGTATATAATCTATTCTTGTATATACTCATGCAATTTATCAATATAATCTATTCTTATATATATTCAGTGGGCAAAGTATGGAAGGGAGCCTACAGCGGCTGAGGTTTTCAGAGTCACACATGCAGTGGAGCATACAGATGAGGATGGGAATGTTTCATATGATTGGTCGGACGTCAAGGCTGCTTCTGTAATGGTAAATATGTTTATTTCTGTAATGAAAATATTTCATATTCGTTTATTTCACAGTAAATAAGTAAATTGTATATCAATTGTGTCAAATATTTGTTCGTAATTGTAGGAGAGATATAATGCAGAGCATGATCGAGCGATACAAGCGAGTGGATGGGAGTCGCTTACGGTTGATGAGTCTAATCGGATATAGCACTCAATCATTGAACCGGCAAGTCGAAACAGGCGTTACAGTTTCGACAATGTGATATGTACTCAACGTTTACACAGTAGAAACCTCTATGCCATGAACTTCTTATTCATTTGAGTTTATTAGCGATAACTTGAGTTTTCTTATTGTTATTGTAT
Organism: Allium fistulosum; assembly: GCA_030737815.1. Lineage (NCBI taxonomy): Eukaryota > Viridiplantae > Streptophyta > Magnoliopsida > Asparagales > Amaryllidaceae > Allium > Allium fistulosum. The sequence continues at coordinate 817,750,155 of CM060901.1, read as the reverse complement.
GCCATGAACTTCTTATTTAGTTGAATTATTTCACAGGCTCTTAGATTCCAAAGAGCATATAGGAGATCCATAGACGAGGAAGAGATTGCTCGGATGCAAACACAATTGGGTGAGTTCATTGATTGGCGGAAGAGTCATTTGGTGATGCAGATAGATGAGCGTATTGCGGCCTTCTATCAAGAGCATGGGTCAATGCCCGGGGAAGGAGGTGCAGATGATGATGATGATTAGTTGGTTTGTTTTGACGGGTATGCTTTATATACATATATGTACATATTATGAGGGGTTTGACATTTGGTAATTTGGATGTTGTGATTAATACTTAGTGTTTTGGTGGATTTGATATTTTGGTTGTTGTCATTGATACTTTGGCACTTGATATGTACTGGTTGTTTAATTTAGTTATTTGGGTTGGTTTGGTGGATTTTCATATTTGGTTATGTTGATTTTCTTATATGATTTTGTGAATATATGTTGGAATATGCAATATTTGATGATTTGGTTGTGTTGATATTGATTATATGGTATGATGGAATGGTATTATATGTGCGGAAGATGGAATTATATTATTTGGATTGATTGGGATTGAGGGTTGAAGGTGCTGGAATGTGGCAGCTAATTTTGTTCCAGATTTGCAATGGCTAGCGACGGCTCGCAACGGCCAAATGGTCGCATATAGCGATGGCTAGCGACGGCTAGCGACGCCCAAGTTGCGATGCTTTGCATCAACAACCCGGGAAACCAACAACCCCAACGGTTGATTCCACGTGGACAATTAACCGTTACAAGCCGTTGCAAAAAGAACGAAGGAGCCGTCGCTTTAGCCATCGCTTTCTTTTGTTGCAACGAGATAATTAGCAACGCCATTTAGCGACGGCTAGCGACGGCCGCCAATGGCTAATAGCCGTCGCTAAACAGTACTTCTTTTGTAGTTAATTAAATTAATATAATATAAAAGAAATTAATTAGATGTGAAGTATGGAAATCTTTTATCTATTTCGAAATCGATTAGAAAATGATAAATACTGTAATGGTAATATTACTTTCAAAATGTATGTGTTCACATAAAATTGCTCTAGAGAAGGTTATTAATATTTAACAATATAAATGTAACATATAACGGTTATAATTAAATATTGGAATTAATAGATGGTTTAAATCTTGAATTTAATGGAAGATTTAAAAGAGTTTTGTAACGTTTTCATTTAGTAAATCATGCCATAATTAAACGTCATAATTAAATGCCTGATATTTTGCCTTTTTCTATCCTTTACATTAACTTTCCTTTTATACCTATAATAACACACGCATATCTCATTTTCCTTTTAGTTTCAATTTGGACATTATAAACTTTAGTGTGACATTTTTATCTATTTTCTCTTCCTATATTTACATATACGTTACTTGGATTGTTTCTTTCAATCTTCCTCTCTCATTTATTTAATTATCTCTCTTCTTATTTATTTCCCAATTCTTTTACTTCATTTCCTTTATTTCTTTTATTTTCTTCATTTCCCTTTAATTCATTTATTTCCGCCCATCTATCCCTATGTTTACTCATACATTTACTTCCTTAATAAACCTCCTACCTCATCATTATCCATTTACATTGTCCACTTTCTCCTTTCTTCCTGAAGCATTCTTCACATGATATTTATTTCATCACATTATGATGGACTAATGTGAATTCTAATTTGAATATAAATTGTGATCCTAAATAAAATAATAAATTATAATAAGATAAACATGTAATTAGTAAGTAATGTATAATTTTGTTGTATACAATAAATCTTATAACTACGGTTGAATCACTGTAATAAGAAAACAGTTGTTATTATTAGAATTTATTTTGAAATCTAATACTTAAGTTAATTATAATCAGATTGGTTAGAATCTTTCAATTAAAGAAGGAAAACAAAATTAATTGCCAATAATGAATTAATGTAAAAGAGGGTTCAATTTGATTGTACAACACTTTGGAAATATAAATTTAATAGAAGTCACGATCGGGATTTTCGACCAATGAAAATCGACATCAATAAGTCCACTGTATAGCATGCCGAGAAATCAAGTGCTGGAAATACCAGATCGTTAGAGGAAAAGAAGAAAGAGGTAGAAGAGAAACAGAAACAACACAAAATCTCACAATCGCAGCGGAACAATATATAATAGATAATAACATGTCTTTATACAAAATGAATTACAACTGTTATTTACACATTACATCATCAAAGTACAACACATCAACAACTCCATACTGGACAATTATAATAACTTGTCCTCACAAGTGCTGAATATACTGCCTACAATACACAGCGGAATAAAATCAAATACTTGTAATACGTCTTCGTCATCCAGCTCATCTCCTGAGCTCCATAGCATCCTATTCTATATCTGTAATACTCGGTCTGACTCGAGCATTATAATAAAATAACACCTGAGTCAGTCTGGAAAACTAGGGTGAGAAAAACACACTCAATTTTAATTATTAAAGTTATCAAAATCCTTTGGAAAACAAAGGAATCTCGTAAGACCGCACCACACATAAACCCGACTGGTTTTTACCTTACAATAACCAAAACATTTTATATCAAAATCATTTGATATTATAATAGTGTATAGGTACAAATACTTATTCAAATAGCAGAAATTGTTACATTAATTAAATTCCATACAAATGACTAGGCACTGGGGTACCACCTATCATAGTACACATCTAGAAAAATGTATGGAGGACCTCGCCGGGATCCCCTACAACACAAGACCAGACTACCCCTAACCTGGATAGTACCGAATATGCTATCACCCCGGGTATTCCCACCCTTACCGAGTTCTTCCGTGCACCGTAGTAATAATATCCGAAGATATCTAGATAAGTGATAAACATACCATAATTGGGTACGACCCACTTAGCCTTGTTGCATCTCCCTTGATTTTCAGTCATTCCCTGTTGATGCGGTTAGAGGGTACGATTACCTTTTTAAGGAATTTTCACTTAGAATGCTCATTGTCCTCCAATGACAATGTACTAATAGCATTCATCTATACAAGTCCGTTTTGGGTCTGAACGAAACCGAAGGCACTATTCCTACTACACCCATTTTGGAATCGTCCTTAGGATTAGTAGCGATTAGCCCTTGCACTTCAATGCTCCATCTTCGACTCCATGCTATTGTACTCACTTCAAAAATGTACTCGTTGGATCGAAGTTGTTTTCGGATAACTTATCCGATCTCGGTCTCTTCGAAACAACATTCGATATTTCTGGTAAACTCAACCCTAGTTCTTCAGGAAATAAACATACCAAAATAAGATCAGAGATCACCTCCTAACCGTTAGTGGACGGATTTCCTTATAAACGTCCTAGAAGAACGAAACAAGTTTATACGTATAGTATGGCACCTTCGACGGTAAGTGTACCATATAATTCCTATGTTTCCCCTAGATATTCCCAAAGTTATGTTTTGGATCAAGATTTGATAGTCGGTTATTTAACAATCAAATAAACAATCATTCAACCAAAGAGTTCATTTTCCACTGAAAACACTAAGTCTCTTTTAATTTAATTTTAATAAATTAAATCTCTTTATCAAAAGGTATGTGCTTATCTTATCGGAGTAAGAACGTTCACTAACCATTCTTTCAAAAATATTTGAAAACTTTTTAAAAATAAATATGGAAAGCACTACGCGGTATCCACCATGGATTCACAGCTCAAAGATTACGTCTCTATCCCATAGAAATTCAAAACTTAACTGCAGGCAATCTCTGCCTCCGATTTCTCCATGAAAGTATACCATTACTTTCTGAAAACTTTATTTAATAATTATCTTAAAATAATGCTTATAAAGTTTCTATAATAATTTTCCAAGTTTAATTTAGGCAAATACTCTTTAAATAAATGTACTATATTAGACAAGATTAATATTTAATAATTTATCCTTTTTTTAAATAATAATACTGATTAATTAATAATTAACTTTAAAACAAATCATTTTAAAGTAACTTTAATTAATAATTTAATATGTTTTTAAAACATATTTTAAAATGATTACATAACTAATTTTATAAAAATACCTTTTAAATTACTTAGTTTAATAATTAAAAATCCCCTTTTTAAACAAACCCAACTTCTCGACAAAACTATATTTTCAGTCCCATATAACCAATCTAATATTTATAAATCTCTCTTGATTTATCACCAATTTGATTTACGTCCCAATTTCCTAAATCCCCTTTTTCACATTTCTAAAAGTAAATTTATCATTTATATTTCAAACCGATTCACCCATCTCATTATAAATTCTTTTCGTGAATTTTGTGACTTCAATTTATCAACTAATAACCATTCCACTTTATTTATAAACATTGTTTATAAAACCCATAATATTCAATTCTAGTTTATAAAGGTTTCACATAACTTAAATCCATTATAATTTGATTTCTAAATTAAATTCCATTTATAAATCAATTTCTCAAATAATCCAAACTATACTCCAAACCCCACCCAATCTCGATTATATTTCCATTTGTAATTAAGAAATCTTATTTAAGATCCGGTATATTCAATTTCACATTTGTTTCCAAATGCACTTCTTTTCCCAATCTATTTAAAATCTTGATTTAAAAACCTTGTATATTTACAACAAATATCACTAAGGAATTATTATTTAAAATCCTTATTCCAAATCTCCATTTACCATATTCCGAAATTGTTAAGTGCAAAATTAAATCGAACTATTTATTTTACCTAAATTCATTCTTTTTATTAATCCAAAATTCACTATAAATATGTTACTTCCAAATTTCTTTTTAATTTCTTTCAATTCAAAACATATATTATTGGTATTTAAAAATACCAAAATCTAGGCCAGAACTACCATAGCATCTAATAAATTCAAATCACACTATAATCAACCACAGATTATTCAAACAAATCATATGTCCCTCTATATGAAATTAAATTCAACATTCTTGAGGAATCCAGTTGGATCCCTCCAACCTATTTTCCCTGCAACCACAGTTGTTAATACAATATAAAAATACCAATCACACTTCGAGGAGGATATCGCGGTATATAAGGTCATCCGCTATTATGCAGGGCGCATAGGGTCTCATCCGCTAAAATATGTGGGAATATCAATCCAACTACTAATATATATACTATATATATATAATAACATCCAACTAATAATAATTATCAAATCATCAAATCAACCAATAATTTAAATTTTCAACATTTAAATTAAACCAGCAATCCAGAAATGAGTGTTTACTCACCTTTATTTTTAGAAGTCGCTGAAACATTTCGATTCTGGCCAAATTCGTAAAGCATACGAATTTAGCTAAAAATTCTAGAAGCTCCAAATTGTCCCAATCCAATTCCTATACATGGAATGCGTTATTACGAATGCAACGCAAAAAAGTTGCATCCGAATCTGACCTAGAATGAGCGAGTTATAATATTTATAAGAAATTGAATTATATAAAACAAGATATATAACTAATTCCAAATTTAATTCCTAACTTACTCTAATCAAACCCACCTTACAAAAATCAGGTTCGGCCCATCCTCTTTTTTTTTGCACGGCCCAAGCTCAAACAGAGAAAACTTGTTCCTTTCTTCTCCCCCCTTCTTTTCTTTTTCTTCCCTCTCTCTCCTCTGTAAACTGATACCTAGAACAAGTGCATACCGTGCACTTCACCTCCCCTCCGGCCAACGATATCAACAACGAACCTCTCCTTTGTCTTCACCTTCACATGCTACCCCGCCCAAATACCTCTTCGTTGAACTCACATCCTCCCCTAAAAACGCGACACCATGCCCACCTTCGACTACCTACAGGTCGCAATGCCAAACACATGCCACACCATATCAAAACTCGCCCACACGAGCATCTCACCACCTCGAACATGGATCCATCCTCTAATTCCTAGAACAAGGTCCAAAACAATGGCGAACCCAAACCATAGTTGCTATTTGTTTGCGACGTGCACTATCGAGCTTCGACAATCGAAACCGCACGCATCCATGAGCATACCAGATCGAAGAGGATAACAAAATAGGATTTTTAAAACTAGTTTGAGATTTTCTATCAAGTATACAAAGAGAAATAATTTTTTTAAGTTAGCCATTTTTATTTTTCTTTCTTGCTTTAACTGTTCTGTTTGTGTTTATAAAAGAGAAGGAGGGACGAGACGTTAGCATGTAGGGGCTGTGTACAGTGGTTTGAAAGGAAGGAAAAGAGGCTGATGTGAATAAAAAGTCAAGTCAACATATAAATATATTATTTAAAATTTCAAATTATCTCGATTACGTAACTTAAAATTTCGAACCCCTATCGAGGCATGCCGTTAGGCATTCACAATGTTATACCCCTGTTTCGAACACAATGGAAAAGGTTTCGAGGTCAAATTCTATCGTATGGAGAAGATAGCTTTTTGGACCCAATTGTTATATTGAATTTTCGATATTAAATTCAACATGAAATTATTGTCAAGGACAAAAATTTTCAGCGTTTTTGCTTCAAGGACAGGCCTTCAATATTTTATCCTGAAGGACAACTTTCTTTAGGTATCAGTTTTTAGTCATTGATAGTATCAGTTTGTAGTTATCGGTAGCAGTTTTTAGGTATCAGTTTTTAGCTTGGTAGCAGTTTTGTTGTCCTTATGAATAATTTTGGAAAATATTTGTCCTTATGAATAATTTTTTGAAGAATGTTTGTACTTATGGTAAAAATATTGAGGTTGTGTCCTTGAGGCAAAATATATACAAATCTTTGTCCTTTAAATTAATTCCCCCTAAATTCAACACGTTTATATACCGTACGGCCAGACGATAACTCCAAACGCTACCCAATTTGAAATCCGATAATAATACACTATTATGGATCTAATTGAACTGGTTTCGTCGTATTTCGAGACTGTGCCCCGAAAGGCTATTTTTACTCATCAATTTATACAAGTTATTTTTAAAATTGAGTAAATCACTTATAAACCCAATTAAAAAATTTCATTACCTTCATTCTTATTAATATAAATTTTATAAGCCTTTAAATTATTTCTATAAAGCTTAAAAACTCAAGATTCAATGTTTAACCAATTTCCAATTATTAAATTCAATAATCAAATCATCCAATAAATCATTATATTTGAAATTCAAGTTAAAAATTAACTTTTAAATATTGAAAATCAGTTAAATATTCCAATTTCAATTAACCAAATTTTCTAAGTCGTTACAGTAATGGACTGCAATTAATGAATAAGCGTATAAATGAAATTAATTGCAATTAAATATATTGAAATCATGTAGTTAAAAAGGAAAAAATAAATAAATCATAAGTAATTAATTTGATATAGGCAACAAATATTTATGTTAAAAGTAGAATGTACAATATAAGTGTAATTGACTATATACTTTGAGAATAATGAAATGAATGTATCCATTTATGGAAATAGTTATTAAATAGAAAGAATGAATTTTAAATAAATTTATCTTATTATTAAATAGCAGCAATAGACCGTAGAGAAGAGATTATAAAGTTGAATTTAATTTTTCAACGAATTAGTGTTGTACGATTTTTAACGTTTTTAAATAAATTAATATAATATAAAAGAAATTAGTTAGATGTTAAGTATGGAAACATTTTATTTATTTCGAATTCGATTAGAAAATGATAAATACTATAATGGTAATATTACCTTCAAAATGTATTTGTGTTCACATGAAATTGCTCTAGAGAAGGTTATTAATATTTAACAATATAAATGTAACATATAACGGTTATAATTAATCGACGGTTTAAATCTTGAATTTAATGGAAGATTTAAAAAGAGTTTTGTAACGTCTTCATTTAGTAAATCATGCCATAATTAAACATCTTAATTAAATGCCAGCTATTTTGCCATTCTTTCTATCCCTTTCATTACATTTTCTTTTATACATATAATAACGCACGCATCTCTCATTTTCCTTTTAATTTCAGTTTGGACATTATAAACTTTAGTGTGTCGTTTATTTCTGTTTTCTCTTCCCATATTCACATATACGTTACTTGAATTGTTTCTTTCAATCTTCCTCTCTCATTTATTTACTTATCTCTCTTCTTATTTATTTCCCAATTCTTCTACTTCATTTCCTTTATTTCTTTTATTTTCTTCATTTCCCTTTAATTTATTTATTTCCACCCGCCTTTCCATATTTCTACTCATACATTTAATTCTTTAATAAACTTCATACCTCATCATTATCCATTTACATTGTCCACTTTCTCCTTTCTTCCTAAAGCATTCTTCACATGAGATTTTTTTTCATCATTTCTTTTCCCCATCACCTCCCTTTTCCATCTACCTTCTTCTTCAATTTTCTTGTTCAAACCAACTCCAAATCTATTCATTCTTTTTCTTAAACCGAAGAGAATTGAATAAGAAAAAACCTTCATATTTATTAATTTTCAAAATTTGAGAATAGTCATGCCAAATTCAATTTTTTTTAAACTAAATCATTTTCTATCCCAAACATTGATTCTGAAAATGCTCTCTCTTTATCAAGGTTTAACTTCCTCAAAACAAATTCAAAATTCGGTTATTCATTTTTTTTAACCATATAGAATTGAATAAGAAAGAACTTTTGTCCAAACTACCTTTTCAAATTTGTGATCCAATCTAGGCAAAATTCCATGAGAAGTCGACCTATTTTCTGATCAAGTTTGATTGAAAGGGCGATTATTTCAGCTTTGAGGTTAACGTGAGTTTTTATAATTCATGACTTATATATATTCTTATGCAATTAAATTTCGATTCTAGTTGATTGAATAGAACGTTAATTAAATGGTTGCTATCATATTTAGGTAATTAAATTGAATTTGCATTGAATTTAATTGAATTGAATCGAATTGAACCATATTTAGTTGAATTCCATATTGAATTGAATCTATGTTAATTAAATTGAATTTCTTATTGAATTAGAATGGATTTATTTGAATATTATTGTCATATTAGATAATTAAATTGATAAAGAAGTATGAAATAGAAGTGTATGAACTAGAGAGGAATATTGATTGAAATCTAGACTAAAAGAAGTTGATTGATAATTGGAAATTTTAAATTGATATTGGAATCTAAAAGATTATCAATTAAATTTTTTAAAAGAAGTTGATTGGAATTTGAAATTATTAATTTAAAATTTCCAATTATCAATCAACTTCTTTTAATTCAGATTCCAACTAATAATCCTATCTAGTCCATACACTTCCATTTCATGTTCCAATATCAATTTAATTATCGAATATGACAACAATATTCATATACATCCATTCCAATTCAAGACGAAATTCAATTTAATTAACATAATTCAATTCTAAACGAGATTAAACTAAATGAGATTCAATTCGATTCAAGTTCAATTTAATTACCTAAATATGATAATAATCATTCAATTAACATTTAATTCAATCAACTAGAATTTAAATTTAATTGCATAAGTATATATATAGGTCATGAATTATAAAAACTCACCTTAACCTCGAAGCTAAAATAGCCGCCCTTTCAATCAAACTGGATTAGAAAATTGGCCGACTTCTAATGAATTTTTGACCAGATTGGATCACGAATTTGAAAAGTTAGTCTGGAGGAAAGTTCTTCCTTATTCAATTCTATATAATTAAAAAACCGAGTCGCCAATTTTGAATTTTTTGAGGAATTTATGGCTTGATAAAGAGGAAGCATTTTCAAAATCAATGTTTGGGACATAAAATGATTTAGGTTAAAAAAATTGAATTTGGCATGATTATTCTCAAATTTTGAAAATTAATAAACATGAAGGTTCTTTCTTATTCAATTCTCTTTGGTTTAAGAAAAAGAATGATTAGATTTGGAGTTGGTTTGAAGAAGAAAATTGAAGAAGAAGGAAAAGGGAGGTGAAGGGAAATACAAAAAGAAAAAGAAAAGTTGAAATAAATCTCATGTGAAGAATGCTTTAAGAAGAAAGGAGAAAGTGGACAACGTAAATGGATCATGATGAGGTATATTAAGGAATGAAACATATGAGTAGAAATATGGAAAGACAGGCGGAAATAAATGAATTAAAGGGAAATGAAGGAAATAAAAGAAATGAATGAGAGAGGAAGATTGAAAGAAAACAATCCTACTAACATATATGTAAATATGGAAATAGCAAAGAGATAAAAATGACACATTAAAATTTATAATGTCCACAATGAAATTAAAAGGAAAATAGTAACATAAATCAAAGAGATGCACGCGTTCTAATATATACAAAAGAAAAGGTAATGTAATGGATAGAAAGAAAGGCAAACTATCAGACATTTAATTATGATGTTTAATTATGGCATGATTTAATAAATGGAAACATTACAAAACTCTTTTTGAATTTTCCATTAAATTCAAGATTTAAACCATCGATTCATTCCAATATTAAATTATAACCGTTATATGTTACATTTTATGTTGTTAAATATTAATAACCTTCTCTAGTGCAATTTCATGTGAACACGTATACATTTTTAAAGTAATATTACCATTACTGTATTTACCATTTTCTAATCGATTTCGAAATAGATAAAAGATTTCCATACTTCACATCTAACTAATTTCTTCTATATTATATTAATTTATTTAAACACGTTAAAAATTATATAATCTAATTCATTGAAATTTTAAATTTAGCTTTATAATCACTTCCCTACAGTCTATTACCGTTATTTAATGACAAGATAAATTTATTTAAAACTCAATCTTTCTATTTATATACATTATAGCTATTTTCAAAAATCAATACATTCATTTCATTATTCTCAAAGTATACAGTCGATTTCATTTAAGATGTACATTCTACTTTTAACATAAATATATGTTGCTTATATTAAACTAATTACTTACAATTTATTTATCTTTCCCTTTTGAACTGCAAGATTTCAATATATTTAATTGCAATTATTTCAATAATATGCTTATTCATTAATTGCCCACCAATGCAATTAAATTTATATTTCCAAAAGTGATGAACAATCAAATTGAACCATCTTTTACATTAATTTATTATTGGCAATTAAATTCCCTTTCCTTCTTCAACCTAAAGATTCCAACCAATCTGATTACAATTAACTTTTATATTAGATTTCAAAACAAATTCTAATAATAAAAACTATTTTCTTATTATAGTGATTCAACCATAGTTGTAAGATTTATTATATACAGTAAAATTATACATTACTTACTAATTACATATTTATCTTTATCAAGGTATAACTTCCTCAAAACAAATTCAAAATTCGGTTATTCATTTTTTTAACCATATAGAATTGAATAAGAAAGAACTTTTGTCCAAACTACCTTTTCAAATTCGTGATCCAATCTAGGCAAAAATCCATGAGAAGTCGACCTATTTTCTGATCAAGTTTGATTGAAAGGGCGATTATTTCAGCTTTGAGGTTAAGGTGAGTTTTTATAATTCATGACTTATATATATTCTTATGCAATTAAATTTCGATTCTAGTTGATTGAATAGAACATTAATTAAATGGTTGCTATCATATTTAGGTAATTAAATTGAATTTGCATTGTATTTAATTGAATTGTGTCGAATTGAAGCATATTTAGTTGAATTCCATATTGAATTGAATTTATGTTAATTAAATTGAATTTCTTATTGAATTGGAATGGATTTATTTGAATATTATTGTCATATTAGATAATTAAATTGATAAAGAAGTATGAAATAGAAGTGTATGAACTAGAGAGGAATATTGATTGAAATCTAGACTAAAAGAAGTTGATTGATAATTGGAAATTTTAAATTGATATTGTAATCTAAAAGATTATCAATTAAATTTTTTAAAAGAAGTTGATTGGAATTTGAAATTATCAATTTAAAATTTCCAATTATCAATCAACTTCTTTTAATTCAGATTCCAACTAATAATCCTATCTAGTCCATACTCTTCCATTTCATGTTCCAATATCAATTTAATTATCGAATATGACAACAATATTCACATACATCCATTCCAATTCAATACGAAATTCAATTTAATTAACATAATTCAATTCTAAACGAGATTAAACTAAATGCGATTCAATTCGATTCAAGTTCAATTTAATTACCTAAATATGATAATAATCATTCAATTAACATTTAATTCAATCAACTAGAATTTAAATTTAATTGCATAAGTATATATATAGGTCATGAATTATAAAAACTCACCTTAACCTCGAAGCTAAAATAGCCGCCATTTCAATCAAACTGGATTAGAAAATTGGCCGACTTCTAATGGATTTTTGACCAGATTGGATCACAAATTTGAAAAGGTAGTCTGGAGGAAAGTTCTTCCTTATTTAATTCTATTTAATTAAAAAACCGAGTCCCCAATTTTGAATTTTTTGGAGGAAGTTATGGCTTGATAAAGAGGAAGCATTTTCAAAATCAATGTTTGGGACATAAAATGTTTAGGTTAAAAAAATTGAATTTGGCATGATTATTCTCAAAATTTGAAAATTAATAAACATGAAGGTTCTTTCTTATTCAATTCTGTTCAGTTTAAGAAAAAGAATGATTAGATTTGGAGTTGGTTTGAAGAAGAAAATTGAAGAAGAAGAAAAAGGGTGGTGAAGGGAAATACAAAAAGAAAAACAAAAGTGGAAATAAATCTCATGTGAAGAATGCTTTAAGAAGAAAGGAGAAAGTGGACAACGTAAATGGATCATTATGAGGTATATTAAGGAATGAAGCATATGAGTAGAAATATGAAAAGACAGGCAGAAATAAAAGAATTAATGGGAAATGAAGGAAATAAAAGAAATGAATGAGAGAGGAAGATTGAAAGAAAACAATCCTACTAACATATATGTAAATATGGAAATAGCAAAGAGATAAAAATGACACATTAAAATTTATAATGTCCACAATGAAATTAAAAGGAAAATAGTAACATAAATCAAAGAGATGCGTGCGTTCTAATATATATAAAAGAAAAGGTAATGCAAGGGATAGAAAGAAAGGCAAACTATCAGACATTTAATTATGATGTTTAATTATGGCATGATTTACTAAATGAAAACATTACAAAACTCTTTTTGAATTTTCCATTAAATTCAAGATTTAAACCATCGATTCATTTCAATATTAAATTATAACCGTTATATGTTACATTTTATGTTGTTAAATATTAATAACATTCTCTAGTGCAATTTCATGTGAACACGTGTACATTTTGAAAGTAATATTACCATTACAGTATTTACCATTTTCTAATCGATTTCAAAATAGATAAAAGATTTCCATACTTCACATCTAACTAATTTCTTCTATATTATATTAATTTATTTAAACACGTTAAAAATTATACAATCTAATTCATTGAAATTTTAAATTTAGCTTTATAATCACTTCCCTACAGCCTATTACCGTTATTTAATGACAAGATAAATTTATTTATATACATTATAGCTATTTTCAAAAATCAATACATTCATTTCATTATTCTCAAAGTATACAGTCGATTTCATTTAAGTTGTACATTCTACTTTTAACATAAATATATGTTGCTTATATTAAACTAATTACTTACAATTTATTTATCTTTCCCTTTTGAACTGCTAGGTTTCAATATATTTAATTGCAATTATTTCAATAATATGCTTATTCATTAATTGCCCACCAATGCAATTAAATTTATATTTCCAAAAGTGATGAACAATCAAATTGAACCATCTTTTACATTAATTTATTATTGGCAATTAAATTTCCTTTCCTTCTTCAACCTAAAGATTCCAACCAATCTGATTACAATTAACTTTTATATTAGATTTTAAAACAAATTCTAATAATAAAAACTATTTTCTTGTTATAGTGATTCAACCATAGTTGTAAGATTTATTATATACAGCAAAATTATACATTACTTACTAATTACATATTTATCTTTATCAAGGTATAACTTCCTCAAAACAAATTCAAAATTCGGTTATTCATTTTTTTAACCATATAGAATTGAATAAGAAAGAACTTTTGTCCAAACTACCTTTTCAAATTCGTGATCCAATCTAGGCAAAAATCCATGAGAAGTCGACCTATTTTCTGATCAAGTTTGATTGAAAGGGCGATTATTTCAGCTTTGAGGTTAATGTGAGTTTTTATAATTCATGACTTATATATATTCTTATGCAATTAAATTTCGATTCTAGTTGATTGAACAGAACGTTAATGTAACGACCCGGAAATTTTCAAAGCTGAAAATTCCAGATAGTTATGGAAAAGAAGAAAAAGATAGAAGAAGAAGAACAGAAAACATCATCATCTCACATTCGCAGCGGATAAAATAAAATAATAAATAAATACAGTTTAAAAAAAATACTGTATCTGTTGATTACATTTAATATACATCCGAGTTTCACATTTACCCAGTCACTGAATATATACAAATTTCAACATATCTCAGATAAACAAAAATATATCATAGCGGAAACATTCCATACGTTCCTGCCATTCAGCTCGCCTCTTGAGCTCCAGAACGACCTTACCTGAAAATCTGTAACACTCGGTCTGACCCGAGCATTACATCAGAGTAACACCCGGGTCAGGCTGGAAACCAGCGTGAGTAAACCCATCTACCATGGAATACAAAGGTATACAACTTATATAAAACCCGGGTAACTCATATCAATATACAATTTACAATTTTGTTAGGGTCATCACTTATTTCACGCATAAATTTCAAAGTACCAACAACTTAGATTAAATAGTCCAATTCACCTAAATCACTCCATTCCGGTCTATTGACTCCACATATCAAATCCATACAGGATTATTATGGATTATAAATCGAAGTGGGTTCGGGTATTTACCAATACTCGACTCGGGACTCTTCGAATTCAATGTCATTTTAAATTCTAGTTTGAGTGATACCTATCAGCCATAATGCAAGGTGTCATAGTCATACAGCAAATTTACTTATCAATACAAACTCCATATTTTACTGTACAATTCCATCATATCATATTTCCGGACATCACAACTCAATATTAGAGATATCCACAATCCAATATCATTAAATCATCCACCCAAGCAAGATTCATAATTTAATTCCTAATTTATTTATTTCAATCATCTAGTTGATCATTTCGCAATTATCTCTAACCTCAATTTGATCGTCTTGCTTAATAATTTCTTAATTCTTACTTATCGATTAACTCTGTATTTATAGATTATTTTGGTTAATTACCATTTCCCATTTGTTAACGTTTCTACTTGCTTACAATATCTTATTTAAAATATTATTCATCGTACATTTTAAATCATCTTTAATATTTTAAAATAATTAGATTTTAATAAATTTAAATAACTTGGAATAAATTTCAAAGACTTAAGTATTAAACAAGTTTTATTGTTAAATTAATTTCTAAATGAGAGGATTTGCTAAGGTTTACATATTTAAAATATTAGCTAAATAATCAACTCATATTTAAGCTCAACTTAATTGCCAAAATTTATAAAAGCTACAGTGCTCAAATTTGAAGAAAAATTCGTTTACTTATCTTATAAAAATAATGGCAGCTGGAATAAAAATCTCGTGCCTACCCTCTATAAAAACCCGAGCGTTGCTTGAGAATTTCCGCGTGCTACCCGAGTAATTTCCCTGTCTCCACGCGATGCTCTTTCTTCCTCCACTTTTCCTTTCCCAGTTTAAATTTAAAATTAAATAAACTATCTGAAGAAAACTCACGCGCCAGATTCTCGAGGCATCTTCCCTTCTTCTTCGAGTTTTACTCGAGACTAACCCATGAAATCTCGAGTATCACTCGAGACAAAACCCGGTTGTTCGCTGCTACCCATCAGAAACTCAACTGTGCACCACTCTCCGACCAACACTGGCCATCCCCTCGATCGCTGGCGAATCCCAATCGATCACCTCTATGTGATCGACCACCCAAACCAACCATTCAAAGTTCGAATCAAAATTCGACACTTCCAGTCGAAACTGGAATATTCAAGCTCACCCCAAATCGCCTCGTCACGGCCATCTCGACCACCGGAGACCCTCATCTTCTGGCCATACCTCCACAACACGACATGCTTTCCTTCTTCACAATCGCGTGAAGCTCGATCCTACTAAAATGACGAACTTGACATTTTACAGACCCGTTCAAAACTCTAACCAAAACCCTACATTCAATCAAAACTCAAAATTCATGCATTCGAAAATTTTCTCATCATTTTTCTGGTATTGCTACACTATCAAGCTTACCTCTCACAAAAATTCAGAAATTTAAATTGTTTAAATCGACTGGAATTGATGAAAATGCCTCTAGGCTTCATATTCGAACAGCGTCTTACACACTTGCTTAAAAATCGTCATTTTTATCTTAAAAATCCTACTTTTGTATGTAGATTCAAATTATATTATTGAATTAGCAAATTAAAATATTTGAATTTAACATAGAAATTTGGATAACCTGTGATCAACTTTCCAGTTGATCTGCTTCTTCCAAAATTTGGAAACAGGTTTAAGAACTTGATTTATAGTTGAAACTACTCACTTTGTTTAAATCACAGTCTATAATGATTGAGTGGTAATATTTAAATTGATCACCTACTAAACTTTGTAACTACAGGCAGATCAAACAATATACAGAGCAGTGTATATATATGCACATCATTATATTCAAACTGGACTATTCACAAACCAGATTTTATATGCATCTTAATCTAGTTTAAACAACTTAAACTTTGAAATTATTGTTTACTCACCTGACTAAAATAAACAGAGCACACAGAGTTTCAGATGGTCACTGCTTTGGTGTTTTCCAGACTCCCAGTTTTGAAATTTCCCAATCTTCAAGATGTTCGCAAGTTTTGATTCTAGTTAAATTTTTGTTTAGGTTGTAGTTTCCTTTTGTTTTCTTATCTCAGTTTTTAAATGCTGAACGAAAATGAGAATGTGAAATGGTATGTATAAGAAAACATACTAGCTGAAATATGCAACAAGATTTTTTTCTCTGTGTACTTTGAAAGTTTTGTTTAGAGATTTTTTTCAAAATATTGTAGGTTGATAAGATAAAGATGGTGGCTCATTTATTGTTTTTGTCATGTGTATTATCACTTTGTACTATATTATATTTTTTTTATATAAATTTGTGCAGCCGGCTTGTATTGCAACCTTACATATATGCAACTTCTCTTCTTTTATATTTTGTGTAGTCTGATGTTAACCCTTAAGTTTCTTCGACTCAAGAAATGTACGACTCATGGTCTTACGAGATAAGAAATGTACGACTCATGGTCTTACGAGATAAGAGGTGTACGACTCATGGTCTTACGAGATAAGAGGTGTGCGACTCATAGTCTTACGAGATAAGAGGTGTATGACTCATGGTCTTACGAGATAAGAGGTGTACGACTCATAGTCTTACGAGATAAGAATTGAACAACTTAAGTTATGTGACGACTTAGTGATTTAAAAGAGTCAACGACCTAATTGCTAAAGGGACGTACGAGTTAGCAGACCTACGACTTAAGAGCTTCATGACTCAACGAGACAAGCTTCTTACGACTCAAGAGGCCTTACGACTTAAAGGCTCTACGACTCATGAGGTCTTACGACTCAAGAGGCCTTACGACTTAAAGGCTCTACGACTCATGAGGTCTTACGACTCATGAGGCCTTACGACTTAAAGGCTCTACGACTCATGAGGTCTTACGACTCATGAGGTCTTACGACTTAAAGGCTCTACGACTCATGAGGTCTTACGACTCATGAGGTCTTACGACTTAAAGGCTCTACGCCTCATGAGGTCTTACGACTCAAGAGGCCTTACGACTTAAAGCCCGTGCTTATGCTACCTTTATCTGGTAAGTCGGCTACGAGTTAGCACTTGTCTTCAACTGAGCCACAAGAAGAACCCAGTATGGCGCCTATGAGTTATCTTAAGTCGACTACGAGTTATTGCTTACCTTAAGTCGGTCACGACTCATGACTTAGCCAATTTTCTGTCTAGAATTCAGAGCTGCTCCTATAAATACCCCATCACTTCCAACATGAAGGGGACTTTTGGCCATTCATTTCTTCAAGCGCCGTTACTCTGTCGAAGTCTCTATTCAACCAGCAATCAAAGATCCTCAAACATTCAAGACACTACAACAATCTTCAAGAGATAATTCCTTACATCCAACATGAATTCATCGAATTTCATCAACGAAGATTGAGCTAGTAGTCAAGATTGTTTCTTTTGATCAAGTTGTACTGTTTTGATAAGAGATTTGTATCGATTTGTAACCGAATTCAGTAATAAAGAGATTCAAAGTGGACGTAGGCTTAATCTCAAGCCGAACCACTATAAATTGCTGTCTTTTACTGCTTTTTCTGCCAGTTTACTGCTTAAATTCTGTTCCCGTCACACGGGTGGTGCTTTCACGATTCTATCACACACACCGGGTGTTAGCGTTTACTCTTTAACGTTAACATTTTGGTGCTTTCACTGAGAACCCAACTCAGGCTACCATTCATCATTGCTTCACACAAGTTTGTTGAAAAAATTTCCTACAAAACCAGAAGTTTATCAGACATAATGGCTCCTGGAAGGAAACGAAAGGCTGTCAGATCTGAAAATGTTCAAGACAATACCGCCACTTCTATTTCACCGAGCCAAGCGGCTCCAAGCGTCGGGGTGACGCGAGAGGAGCTAGACGCTGCTGTGTCTGGACTATACCAACAGATTGAAACTCAAAACAATCTGATGATGGAAAAACTGAACGCTCTGCTCGGCGCCAATCAAAGACCAGTGGGTAATGAAGAAAACATCGCTGACGCTCTTCGCAACTCCGAAGGGAAAAATATTCCTCAAGGGGGATCAGGTGCTGCTGAAGGGGCTCCCCTCCAAGCTGAAGGATCTAGGCCATCGCCGATTTTCCGCGAACATCTGCCCGGACAAACTTCTGAAAAAATGGCCGAGGTCTATTCCGCCAAATCCTTGAACAACGAGGAATATCTTTCTGGCATGATCAAGCAAATAATGAAGGAGAGCATGCAGAGGGATGAAGATGAGAGCGAATGGGGATTCGCACCAAGTAGAACTCCGTTTACCGAGAAGATTCTAAAGGCTGAATTTCCTAGAAAATTTGTTCCCCCCACCATACCTGCTTATCGGGGAACAAGTGATCCAAATCAGTTCTTTTATAAATATGACTGGCACATGACCGGCGCAAGAGCAACAGATGAAATTAAGTGCCGGTATTTCCCAGTATATTTGGAAGGAGTGGCACTTCTCTGGTTTACCAAGCTTCCTGTCCGATCAGTAAATCAGTTTTCCGATCTGACCCGAAAGATCAAAGAGCAATTCAGGCTATACGCTTCAAAGGCAAAAGACATAATGTCATTGTCCAGTCTTGAACAGAATCTGGGAGAACCTATTAAATCATTCCTGAACCGTTTCAATATAGCTCTGGCAAAAGTTGATAACGCAGAGCCACGAATGATCTTGACCTATTTGATGCGTGTTATCGACAAATCGAGCGAATTTGGAAAATGGCTGAAGATGAAAGAGCCAAACTCTCTCGAGAAATTCTACAAGAAAGCTGATGAATTCATACGCTTGGAAAATCTTCCAGCATCGATGAAGGTGGTGGCAGCAAAGGTGGAAAATAATACTGCCGCTTCGGAAAAGAAAGATTCCGGAGGTCAGAAAAGGGAAAATCACGAGGGGAAAAAACAAAAGGATACAAAGAAACCTCGCTTCTTCAAACCCTCAGATTTCACTCCATTGACCGACACTCTGGAAAATATCTTCTTCGCCACCAAAGATGCTGTGGATTATCCCAAACCAGCTGAGATAAAACCGGGAAAGGGCGCTATGAGGAGTGGAAAGTTCTGCCGTTTTCACAACCAACCCGGTCATGATACCAATGACCGTCGTCACTTAAAGAGCTTCATTGAAGAATTGTTGAGGGAAAACAAGCTGCAACAGTATGTCAAGAAAAACAGAAGTGACCCATCTTCGTCAACTCAGAGTCAACAACTCCCTACTCAGCCATCAGGTTCAGGTAAAGGTACTGCGGCACAAGAATCTGAGAGGCCCGTTATCAATGTGATTACGGTGGGCCCACACCCAGCGGGCAGAAGCTGGGGTGAAATAGAACGATACGCTCATGCTTTGAAATACATCCCAGTAGAGGAAGATGATTTTGCTGTAGAAAATGCTGCACCCCTGAAACAGCAAAAGATTTCAGATGATGATATTATGTTCAAAGCTAGGGATTCTATTGGTATTGAAGCTCCCACCATAGATCCCTTGGTTATCTCTGCAGGAATTGGACCGGCAATAGTAAGACGAGTGCTCATTGATTGCGGTGCTTCCTGAAATATACTCTTCAAGAAAACATTTGACCAGATGAAGATCCCAATGACCGACGTTCAAGCTTCGTCACAAAAGATTGTTGGTTTCACTGGGGAACCACAGCAACCAATCGGAACTGTCGAGTTGTTCGTGGAACTTGGGGAAGGGCAGAAAAGAGTGGTTCGCAAGCAAACCTTTGTAATTGTCGATGGATTTTCTGCCTACAATGCTTTCCTAGGCAGGCCAACTCTAGCTGCATTCAAGGCCATTTTGGCCCTGTGGTGCCTAACTATGAAGTTTCCTACAGAAAATGGTGTTGGTGTCATCAAGGGAGATCAAAATGCTGGACGCGAATGTTATCTTATAGAGCTTCGAGAAGCCAGAAAGAGAGAAATGGGTAAAGATGCGGCGGCTCCCCTCCGCATCAAAAACCCAACCTTATAGCAAATACAGGGTGGTCCCTGCACTGGTGAGCATAGTGGTGCAAGGCGAGAAATGGACCCCAGAAAATCCAGTGCAGAGGAGAATAGGGTGGTGCCCGTGGAAGTTACGGTACCAATACCTGTCGACTCCAAAGACCCAAACAAAGTACTTAATGTGGGTTCGCAACTAAGTACAACAGTTCAAAACACACTGATATCATTTCTAAAAGCAAATCTAGATGTGTTCGCTTGGTGTCATGCTGATATGTGTGGAATCTCTCCAACAATTGTTGTTCACACTTTGAATATCGATCCGAAATTCACACCAGTAAAACAGAAACGAAGAACTCAAGGTCCAGAAAGGTCAGCAGCTTTAAAGGAAGAAGTAGATCGTCTCATGGAGAATAATTTCATCAAAGAATCCACTTATCCAAATTGGGTTTCAAATCCAGTACTGGTTAAGAAGGCAAATGGAAAGTGGAGAGTATGCATTGATTTCTCAGATCTAAACAGAGCCTGCCCCAAAGACTGCTTCCCGTTTCCTAGAATCGATCAACTGGTAGATGGGACGGCTGGACATGAGTTGTTGTCTTTTATGGATGCTTACTCCGGATACAACCAGATTATGATGAATGAACCAGATCAGGAAGACACAAGCTTTATCACAGATGTGGGTCTCTACTGCTACAAAGTCATGCCTTTCGGATTGAAAAATGCTGGGGCAACCTACCAAAGACTCGTCAATGCAATGTTCAAGCCTCAGATTGGTAGAACCATGGAAGTTTATGTCGACGATATGTTGGTAAAATCAAAGAAAGCTGTAGATCACATGGGACACTTGGAGGAAATGTTTGCAATTCTTCGAAAGTATGGAATGAAGCTCAACCCATTGAAATGTTCATTCGGGGTAGAGTCTGGGAAATTCCTGGGTTACATCGTAAGCGCTAGGGGTATTGAGGCCAATCCTGCTCAAATCACAACTCTGAGAGAAGTCAAAGCCCCTAGAACAAAGAGAGAACTGCAAAGTCTCAATGGAAAAGTTGCCGCTCTTAGTCGCTTCATCTCCAAGGCCACAGACAAATGCATTCCCTTCTTTGATGCTTTAAAGAAAGGAAAGAAAAATTTTGAATGGACTCCCGAATGTCAGAATGCTTTCGATCAACTGATTCATCATATGAGAACTCCTCCGGTCCTTTCCAAGCCTAGTGATGGCGAAGACCTCTTCATCTATTTAGCAATTTCATCCCACGCTCTAAGTGCAGCACTCGTACGAGAAGATATGAGAATACAACGTCCAGTCTACTACATCAGCAAACGGTTCACTGGGGCAGAGATGAATTATTCAAAGATAGAAAAGCTTGCTTATTGTTTGCTAATCGCTTCCAGGAAGTTGATGCCCTATTTTCAATCTCATTCTATCAAGGTCCTGACTGATCAACCTCTAAAGCAAGTCCTGTATTGTCCTGAAACTTCGGGTCGTCTCTTAAAATGGAACATAGAACTCAGCCAATATGACATCACTTACCATCCCCGAAGAGCAATTAACGGACAAGCTTTAGCAGATTTCATTGCAGAGTCCACTGACAAAGGAGACATCAAGGAAGAAACAACTGACTGCATTCCGATACAGTGGAAGTTGTATGTTGATGGCTCGAGAAATGATTATTGTTCTGGGGCAGGAGTTGTGCTTGAAACTCCCGAAGGACGATCACTATGTTATGCATTGAGACTAGAATTCCCTTCGACAAACAATGAAGCAGAATATGAAGCCCTTATTGCCGGTTTAAAAATCGCCAAGGAACTAAACATCAAAGTAATACAGATTTTCAGCGATTCTCAGCTTATTGTTTGCCAGGTAAAGAAAGAATTTCAAGCCAAAGGAGGAAATTTGCCTGCATATTTGACAAAAACTTCCGAACTCCTCAATGATTTAGATCACTACTCAATAAGCCATATACCCCGAGAGGAAAATATGAAGGCAGATTCTTTGGCAAAGTACTCAAGTTCCGGAGAAGCTCAATTACTGGGATTAGTTCCTGTAGAAGTTCTGTCAGCTCCAAGCATTGATGAAATGGATATTGATTGGATTATGGCTACGTCTCAAGAGCATGAATCATGGATGACTCCAATCAAAGAATACTTACTCAGTGGTTCCCTGCCAGAAAGTTCTAAGGAACGTCGAAAATTATTGAGAAAAGCGTCGAGATATATACTTCAAGATGGCCGATTATACAGACGGGGATTTTCAATGCCTCTGCTCCGATGTGTAACTAAGGAAGAAGCCAAGACAATTCTAGCCGAGGTACACGGAGGAGAATGTGGAGATCATTCAGCTGGTCAAACTTTAGCCAAGAAAGTTCTCCGATATGGGTATTTCTGGCCGGATATTAATCGAGATGCTGCAGCTTATTCCAGGAAGTGCGACAAATGCCAGAGATTTGCAAAAATCCCAAGAGCGCCTTCCACCGAACTCACACAGATGGTCAGCCCATGGCCATTTGCCATTTGGGGAATAGACCTAATTGGACCATTACCGATCGCCAAATCAGGGATTAAATATGCTATTGTTGTCGTTGATTATTTCACCAAATGGGCTGAAGCTGAACCTTTGGCCACCATCACTTCTAAAAAAATGATAAATTTTGTAACGAAGAATATCATTTGCAGATATGGTGTGCCACAGAAGATAATCACAGACAACGGTACTCAGTTTGAAAGTGAAGAATTCCAGGATTTCTACAAATGGTTCAGAATTCGAAAAAGCTTCTCAGCAGTGGCTCATCCGCAGGCAAATGGGCAAGTGGAAGCAGTTAATAAGATCATCAAGTCAACTATCAAAAAGCAGCTCGAAAAAGCAAAAGGTGGTTGGGTTGATAAACTTCCATTAGCACTATGGGCGTACAGAGCTACTCACAAAACTGCGACTGGGCACACTCCATTTTCACTGGCATACGGATCAGAGTCAATGATTCCAGTGGAAGTAGAAGTTCCTTCACATAGAAGAGTTTATTTCAACGAAGCTGAAAATGAGAAACTACAACTTAAAGCACTTGATTTTCTTGATGAGAAAAGAGAAGAAGCTAGGCTCAGAGTTTCAGCTCATCAGCAGAGAATTGCCAGGCATTTCAACTCTAAGGTTCGTCAACGCAGCTTTGAGATCGGAGACTTGGTTTTGAAAAGGATCATGACAGCAACTGGTGTGTTTGGGCCAAACTGGGAAGGACCATATGTCATAGGGACTAAACTTCTTGATGGCACATTCAAACTCATAACTGTTGAAGGAGATCCAATTCCAAGAGCCTGGAACAGCAACCACTTACGTCCTTATTTTACTTGAAAGAAAAAGCTTGGTTCAAAATTTTAAAATAATGATGAATGTATCAGTTGTATTGTAAAATATTGTAAATCAGTGTGAATGAAAGAAAGCTATAAAGTGGATGTAGGCCCGATTCTCGGCCGAACCACTATAAATCTTGTGTTCTTTACTATTTCATAATGCCTGTTTTACTTCGATATATAAATACTTTAAATGTATTGCTAAAATGTCGATTCAAAAATTGCAGGACATCAAAACAATGCTTGCTCGTCACAAAGCTAAGCGACCTCTATAAATCAGCTATTACACGAAAACCATGCGACAAAAGAAAAAATTCCAAACTCAAATCCTATGCAAGGAAAACTTCACATAAAAAGTTGGCGACTCCACTGTGACAAACCTTTGTTCACTAGTTGAGATTGTCGTTATGAATAGACGTCCAACTAGATAACTCGCGTTTGTCTCGTGAAGTCATTCAACAGTGAAGTCCACTCCTTCGGATGAAGCAATTTACTTGTAAAAGGAAAGAAGATGTGCTTGGGAACGATAATGAGAGATCGCTAATGGGCAGATGATGAGAGAAAGTTGCCAAGCAAACAAAGAAGCAGATAAAGGGAGGTATGCCTCTCAACAGGAAGGCCGGAAGATCCACTAAAGGGACACCTTCCCAAGCGGAAGGAACAGGACCCTCGCTAACTGGTCGTGATGCATCCGATCAGATAGCTTACGTCCGTCCCGTGGATCCACGCGCCCCTGAGACACAACCTACCTGGCACACCAACCAACCAAAGCCCTCTAACGAGGCACGCCAATAAATGGGAGAGCTTTCCTCAATCAAAAAGATCGGTGGGACTACCAGAGGGGCACCTTGTTAATTGATTGCGATCGTTTGTACAAACAAACATCCAATCAAGCAACTTACGCCTGTCCCGTGGACCCATCCGACCATGAGAAAGTAACTTCCAGGCAATCAAAAGCCCTTTTCGGAGGCACAAGCCCTCTTCGGAGGCACCGGCCATCTTCGGAGGCACGCTTCACCATGCTTGAAGCACAAAATCAAAAGCCCTTTTCGGAGGCACAAGCCCTCTTCGGAGGCACAAGCCCTCTTCAGAGCCACAAGCCCTCTTCGGAGGCACATGACCTCTTCGGAGGCAAAAGCCCTTTCCCAAGGCACCACAAGCCCTTTTCGGAGGCACATGACCTCTTCGGAGGCAAAAGCCCTTTCCCAAGGCACCGCAAGCCCTCTTTGGAGGCACAAGCCCTCTTCGGAGGCACAAGCCCTTTTCGGAGGCACAAGACCTCTTCGGAGGCACAACTCTTTAAGAGGAGCCCTCTCCGGAGGCATGTCCCAAAATAAAATACTCGAACGAAAAGAATTCTCTGAAAGCACAGTTCAACTCCCAAAGGAAGAATTAACTTGTTCATCTCAAAAAGTTCCTCATAAAAAAGTTGAAATACTACAAAATTCTTTCAGAAAAGTTCATTTCACTTCATAGGGAAATTCACTTCTTAATAAATAAAAGTGATTATCCCCGAAAGTGAAGCGTTCTTCAGAAAGAGAAAATAAAAATTCCTCTAAAGACTAGATATACTCTATTAAAAGCAGAATAATTCTCCCCTTAAAAGCGGAGTAATTATTCTCTGAAATAAGAGTATTAGTCTTGAAAAAGCTAGGAATATTGCAATATACTTACGGCATGGTGGCAATACTGTACAATTCGATTATATTAATAAACACAACATGCCATAAGTTCATTGCAATACCACGGAAAATAGACGTGGAATAAATGTATTCCCAGACACAGACAAAAAGTTTGTACAAGTAAAAGGAATCGTTTATTCTACACTAGAAAGAGAAACAGATGCATTCTCACATACACAAGAGTTTGTATAAGTAAAATAATTGTTTTATTTAGTACTATGAAAATTCTTTACATGTGCAGATATCTCAAAAAGCAGGGACCGGTACCCGCACAATCCCCGGTCGATACATGCAAAAAGCAAAAGTAAGGAGTAAAAAATCTAGCTTGTTATCCCTTCTTCTTGCCACCTTTGGAGCCTTTCCCCGGCCTAATGATTAGTTTTTGGAGCCGTTGTGGACGGGTCGGGGCAGAAGGAGAAAAAGGCGCGGCTGGATCAACTTCTGCTTCCTCCCCAGTTGAAGCACTTCTCTTCTTCCTCCTTATGCCACGCTTCCCCTTCCTCTTTGAAGAAGATTCGCTCCCCGGAGTAGCAAGCATTGTTGAGAGCTTCGTGTCATCATCAAGGGACTGCTCCGGGGTCTTCTCGACGTCTTCAAGGTCCTCCGCCTTCTGTTCCTGCGAAGCTGCCGGGTCATCCAGGCCTTGAAGGGCTTCGATTTTCTCTGCCTGTGATCCCGGCTGGGAAGCAGAAGGAGGAGTAATCTGTAAAGATGGAGGGACGGCAACTGAAGGAGTGGAAACTTGTGCAGTGTTTGGTGCCTCCGCTGTAGAAGAAAAGAAGTTAAAATCAACATCCTCCGAAAATAGAGAAGGTATCGGTTCACCAAAGTTCAAGTAACAAGTAAGAAGGTCATCAAACTCGGTTAAATCAAATAACTGGTTCATTAGACCCGGAACTTCGCCAAAGTTACCTGGAGGAGTTGGCTTCGCAAGGTCAATTTCATATTTATCAGCCTCAGTTTCTTCCTGGCTCTTCTCTTCAATTTGGGAAAGAGGAGTCTCGGAAGTATCGAGTCTAGCTTCAGCATCTTTTGCAGCAAGTGGAGATTGAGAGCTAGAATCGATGATATCAACATCAGTCAAAGTTGAAGTATGGACAGGGGCAGGTAGTGATGTTGTCTTTTCTGGATGTTCCTCTACCACTGTCCCGGCTCTAGCTTCGGCAAGTTGCTTTTTGCCTCTAATAAGCGCATCACGTGCTTCATCATCCAGATAGAGCGCTACAAGGTCTGCTTCCGCATAGCCGGCAAATGTATCAAGTATGGTCTCCCAAACTTCAGCGAGTGTAATCTCATATTTGGGACCCAAGAATGAAAGGCTGCCGCGGCCCAAAACGCTGTGCATGTAGAAGTCAAATAGAGTAGAATCGATGCTAGCTTTAGTGGCGTCGTGAGACTCTTCGGCCGCAACTTGTCTAGCAACCGCATCATCACGCTCCTTCTCAACTTTAAGAAGCTTAGCTTTCAGCATCTCATTTTCTGCATTTTGGGACGCAATAGTTCCCCGCAGCTCAGTATTTTCTGTGTGATATTTCTCAGTTATGTGCTGTTCAGCTGCAAGCTTCATTTCGACGTCCCTTTGCGCAGCATGTGCGTCCCGCACTTGCTTCTGAAAAACTTCTTCCTTTTGAGTGTGCGATGCAGAAGATGAGGTTAGATCTTCCTTTAGTCGCTTGACTTCAGATGCAAGCTTTGCGTTGTCATCTGCAATGCTTGTCATCTCCGCATCATGTTGCTTACACCATTTGTCCCATTCTGATTTGTCATTCTCCATGGTCATCATCGCCTCAAGATTTATGTGGTTAACCCTTTGGAGTTTGTCGACAAGTTTCTGCCATTGCGACATCCTCTCGATATTAAGTCTGACCGCGTCAAGACTCTTAAGCATGTCTTGCTTATCAATCGGAACCAAATCCAAGTCAAAGTGCACTCCTTTTAGGCACCAATTTGGAAATC
The DNA here is from genome assembly GCA_030737815.1 of Allium fistulosum. NCBI lineage: Eukaryota > Viridiplantae > Streptophyta > Magnoliopsida > Asparagales > Amaryllidaceae > Allium > Allium fistulosum. The sequence continues at coordinate 817,722,410 of CM060901.1, read as the reverse complement.
GGCTCTGAAGCGTCGGAGGGCCGTCTTTAACTTGATATTGTGGCCTGTTAATGATTGTTTGAATATCAGACTTCTCTAGAGGAGGAGAGCCGGCCGGAATATCAGAAGGGATAGGAGCGTCAGTTTTTTCAGAAATTTCAGACGCGTCCTTCTCATCAAGTTTAACCCGTTTACTTGGGTCATCGATAGCATGCTTCTTCCCTTTGTCATCATGATATTTTCTTTTATGAGAGTCATCGTCTCTCCTTCTTTGCTGCTCTTCGTAAGCACGCCTTTCTTGAGCTTTTCTAGCTGCGCGCTCTTTGTCAGATTCTTTGCGGGAGGGAAGATAACGTCCATAATCGTAAGAATCACGCCCTCCGTAGCGCCGAAAGTTGTCGTAGTATGAGCCGGTACGTCCCATCGGAGAACCTGAAAAATGGAAAAGAAGCAAAGTTTAGAAATTTCCAGAAAAAGAGGATAAATGCTTATAAGTGCTGAAAAATCCTAAGTGTGTGCGGCGTGCAAGCTACATGCGTCAAACTACAGACCGCGCTTTAGTGTGGAAACAGAGACGGCTGGCGTAGTAGGCGTCAGGGTTTGTTTTAGGGTGGAAGTCGCTTCAACAACGGGAGAAATCACTTTTGAATTATTATCCCCGAAAAGCTCTTGAGAAGTTATCATGATATCGCTCAAGCCATCAAAAGTGTCATCACCCTGGAACTCAGCAGACTTCTCCTTTTCAACTTCCATATCAATTGATTTCTCAGAAACTCGAGGATTCTCTTCCTCCTCAATAATTGGGGCAAGTGCCAACTTGCTGACTGACCCTACAACATCGATGGATGCGGAACATTTTATCAAAGCAGCCTCTACGACGGGTGCTTTTGATGCGATTTCTTCTACAGAAGCTGGGGTGTTCGAGGCCTCTGCTCGAGCGCCCGAAGCAGCTAACGTTTCCGCATCAGAACTAGAGATTTCATGAATCTGAGTCGATCTAGAAGGATGTAAGAGTCCAAACTGGTGAAGAAACTCATCTTTCAATAGAAATTTCGCATCCCGTTCTTCAACTGGAACAACCATGAGCCTCTCCAGAGTTTGCTTGTGACTAGGGTCCCTAGAGGGGGAGAGGAGCACTGAAATGAGAAAGCAAAGTTAACACTTAGTGATTCGGACTGCAAAATACTCAGAGAATAAGGAGAAGAAAGGATAGGCATTCTTACTTCCTTCTCTCCACACGGCGTAAAACCCAGGGGGACAGCGAACGTAAAAATACTGAGTCAAAAACCCATGAGCAGTATCAGGGAGGCCGACAACCAACTTGTGATTCCTGGCACTTCTTATAACAATGATCGAAGGATGATCTTTGATTCTGACAAAAGAGCATAGATAACAGATTTCGTCAACGCTGGGGAGACGGTCAAGCGTTCTGCCGAATAGTACGCATAGTCCCATTAGAACAGCATAACCATTGGGGTGTAATTGGAATGGAGCGATTGCCAGTTGGCGGAGAAGATGTTGAAGAAAATTGTTGAAAGGAGGAATGGCTCCGCTCGAGCACATTTGTCAGTTGACCGCCACAAAGCCAGGAGGTGCTACATCAGTAGTGTTGTTCTTCTCAGGAAGGATAGCGTCATCCTCAGCAATGCCAAATTGAGTACACAATTGTCGAAAAGTTTTGTACAATAAAGTGGAAGAGGCTCTCTCTGGGGGATTGACTAAAGATGCTGGAATGAGAATGGACTCTCCGGTCTGAACTGTTACATCTCCTTGTTGAGAAGCCATTCTACACAAGCAACTGGATATTCAAATATGAAGGTGCACGTTTCCTAAATAGTGTGAAGTGTTGTGCAAAACTAATAAAGATAACAAATAAATACAAACTGGAATTAAGCTAGTCGGTAACTAATCGATTATCAAATTTCAGGACTTGTTAATTTAAAAGTTCAGGTACGGTATTAAGTGCAAACCGGACATTTTCAGTTGACTATTTCAATGTTGCTTTAATACTTTGCTTGAACTTGTTGATCTAAAGCACTTCATTCACATAATCTATTTAAGTTGATTATCTGTTATTAACTAATCTGTCATTTGATGTGGGCAGTCGGTGACAGTATATTCGTCCCAATTTTCTGTGGATATTGTATTAGACAGGTTATTAGTTTGCAAGTTAGAGTGATCTGTGGGAAACTGCAGCAGTTTATAGTTCAGCAGTTCATAGTTCAGCAATTCAAAATGCAGCAGTTCAAAGTTCATTCAAAGCCTAAGTCATGAGTCGCCAACGACTTATGTATTAACTCGTCCACGGCTTAAGGGTTACAAGGCAAGTCAGTAGTACTTCATGTCTTAGGTCGTTTGAAAATAAAAAAAAAGGCTTCAGTTCAAAGCGGTGTACAATCCCAAGTCCTAAGTCGTCTACGACTCAAGAACTATGTCGTAAGAGGCTAAGTCGTCTATGACTCAAGAACTATGTCGTAGGAGGTTCGAGTCGTGGATCGTACAAAGCTGCTAAAACGTGGCCATGCTAGCATCTCGCTCGTTTGAACCCATTGACTTTTCTCCTAACCCATTATCCACCAAACCCGATAACCTCTCAATCAAGCTACGATCCTCATCCTCATTCCACCACACCATGGAGTCATCCAAAGTTCAGATCGCCAAAGCCTCGCCAATCTAATCAATGAAAATCTGAAACACAGTAATCCTCCATCTCCATCGCCCCATTCATCTAAAGATGAAATCAAGCAAAATCAGGCTCACAAACTACCGGTACGGTGGAATTCGCAAAAAAACATTGCACGAGGGGATGGATTAAGTATAGGGAGGAGAACTCACGAATCAGTGATGATTAAAGGTCGAGGAGGGAGCAGAAACACTTACGCAATAGAGAATCGAAAATCGAATTGGTTGATTGTTAGAAAAGGAAGAAATTGCCTTGAGAAAGCTCGGAGGAATATTGATGGCGGATACGACTCAGGAGATAGGTAATGGATAGAAGGAACGACTCAAGCTTTATATACCTTTGGGCAGTGGAACACGAAAAGGCATACACAAGTTAAGATGAGTCGAAGCACACGACCTACGACTTAGGCGTGTACTTCGAGGGGCAAATGTTAACCCTTAAGTTTCTTCGACTCAAGAAATGTACGACTCATGGTCTTACGAGATAAGAAATGTACGACTCATGGTCTTACGAGATAAGAGGTGTACGACTCATGGTCTTACGAGATAAGAGGTGTGCGACTCATAGTCTTACGAGATAAGAGGTGTACGACTCATGGTCTTACGAGATAAGAGGTGTACGACTCATAGTCTTACGAGATAAGAAGTGAACAACTTAAGTTATGTGACGACTTAGTGATTTAAAAGAGTCAACGACCTAATTGCTAAAGGGACGTACGAGTTAGCAGACCTAAGACTTAAGAGCTTCATGACTCAACGAGACAAGCTTCTTACGACTCAAGAGGCCTTACGACTTAAAGGCTCTACGACTCATGAGGTCTTACGACTCAAGAGGCCTTACGACTTAAAGGCTCTACGACTCATGAGGTCTTATGACTCATGAGGCCTTACGACTTAAAGGCTCTACGACTCATGAGGTCTTACGACTCATGAGGTCTTACGACTTAAAGGCTCTACGACTCATGAGGTCTTACGACTCATGAGGTCTTATGACTTAAAGGCTCTACGCCTCATGAGGTCTTACGACTCAAGAGGCCTTACGACTTAAAGCCCGTGCTTATGCTACCTTTATCTGGTAAGTCGGCTACGAGTTAGCACTTGTCTTCAACTGAGCCCTAAGAAGAACCCAGTATGGCGCCCATGAGTTATCTTAAGTCGGCTACGAGTTATTGCTTACCTTAAGTCGGTCACGACTCATGACTTAGCCAATTTTCTGTCCAGAATTCAGAGCTGCTCCTATAAATACCCCATCACTTCCAACATGAAGGGGACTTTTGGCCATTCATTTCTTCAAGCGCCGTTACTCTGTCAAAGTCTCCATTCAACCAGCAATCAAAGATCCTTAAACATTCAAGACACTACAACAATCTTCAAGAGATAATTCCTTACATCCAACATGAATTCATCGAATTTCATCAACGAAGATTGAGCTAGTAGTCAAGATTGTTTCTTTTGATCAAGTTGTACTGTTTTGATAAGAGATTTGTATCGATTTGTAACCGAATTCAGTAATAAAGAGATTCAAAGTGGACGTAGGCTTAATCTCAAGCCGAACCACTATAAATTGCTGTCTTTTACTGCTTTTTCTGCCAGTTTACTGCTTAAATTCTGTTCCCGTCACACGGGCGGTGCTTTCATGATTCTATTACACACACCGGGTGTTAGCGTTTACTCTTTAACGTTAACATCTGACCTTTGAGTTGAATGTACAAGTGTATGCACTTGTTTCTTCTTCTTTTTTTCGTGAAGCCTGACCTTGTTTAAGGAAAACATAGGCATGTAGTTTGTTTTGTTGCTTTATACTTATATTACTTTACATTTTTCTAGGGATAATGTGTTTACTTTTATTTTATATTTACAATTTCGATTTATACATATAGTTTAATTTATCGATAGAAGATAGCTCACTTATATTCTGCTTAACGATAATTTATTCGTGATATTATTTATTTATCCATATATGTGATATTTAATTTTATTCTTAACGATTGATAAAGTATAATTTTATTTACATTATCTACATATAAATATTTGTTTCAAACATTACCATTATATCAAATGTTATTAAATTCCATTTACGACACATAAATACGGATAAACGATCACGATCTCATCCGTTTATACTTTGAAAATTTCGTATTATATTTAAATTTAGATTTAATATTTAATAAAATATATTACCCAAAATTACGGGTCGTTACATTCCTTCCCCTTTGAATCTTTTCGTCCTCGAAAAGGAACGACGCCAAATTTATTAAAATGCTTAGAATCATTTACATTTCCTTTGATCATTTTAAACTACTTTAAAAATCTATATAATATTTCTAAAATAGTTTTTATAAAAATACTTTTATAACTCGATGTTTCGACAAGTCCATCCTTGTTCTCACAGAAATTCGGTCATACGTTGATCAGGCATAAGACTGAAAATCTATAAGTGCTTGGCAGACCCGTTTCCAACATCCAGTGAAAATATCTTGAAAAATAATTTTATTGAAAATATAGAAAACAGTTTCAAAAATAGAGAAAATATCTTTAGTGAAATTGCTCTGGAAATCATCTGAAATGACCCTCCTCTTTCTACCTTAATTTCATAAGGATTTTTTTTTTACTTCATCAAAGGGAATTTAAATCAAAAATAAATCAAAATGCCATACAAGCTATTAACATAGCCACTTATTTCTTTTCTAAGTCTTGTTCTACTGCCATAGGTGTACTTTGTCAAATACTAACACTTATATATATATTTATCTTGCCTAGATAATTCTATTTAACTCTAACATAGTATTTACTTGATCTCATGATAGTTATCAAAGTTGATATTAATTAATAACAATGAGTTGGATTGACAAAAATTGATAAACCTTGGAAATTTACTCGAAAATTGGCAAACTAGGCAAAATCAGCAGTTCAGACGTCTAAATTTCTATGCCAGACGTCTAGATTCGATCTCAGACGTCTAAATTTTTATGACAGACGTCTCACAGTGTCTAAATTTTAAACATAGAGTAGAAAACATTTTGAACTAAATTCAGACATCTAAATTTTTATTGACAGACGTCTAAATTAGATCTCAGACGTCTAAATTATTATGACTGACGTCTAAGTTTAATCCCAGACGTCTAAATTATTAAGACTGCCGTATGAATTTGATTTCTATGTACATGCATATGCATATTCAATTTATATGTGTTTGGATGTCCACCTACATTCATTTACACTTTTAAGTTTGATTTAAACTTCCTTTGAACTATCAGAGTCATTTTCTTTTCAAACAATTCAACCAGGATTCAAAACTTATTACCAATATAAACATATCAGTGCATCCCTAGTAATATACACATACATATGAGGATGTAAGTGTTTATCTCGTTTAAATTCAGAGTATATATATTTTTGTTAAACAAGTGTATCCTGCTTGATTTGGATTCTAGCAATTCTGACTAAGGTTAATTACTATATTCTTTTGAATATTTGTAACAAGTCAGTAAATCCTATGCATATCTAATTTATATGAACTTAAAAAATATCCACAAGAATAATTCCAGGTTTTTATAGCTAGACTCAGATTTTTAACCTTCAAACTTAAGGTTTTAAGTAACTTGAAATTAACTAATACAATGTATGTACATATACATTTCTATTTCTCAAATACAGGCATATGCCATTTATAGATTTTCATCACAATACTCAAATATATATTTTCTTGCAAAAATTCAACCAAGTCTTTAGATTAATCCCAAACTTAATACATCATTAGATTCATTTAGAACAACTAATAAATCCAAACTTTTAAGATCATTACATAACAACCAAAACAGAACTATAAAAACTTCCCAGATTACATGCAAATATTTCATTCTAAGTTCTTATTTAATTCTAATTTAGCATGCTTATATAATCACTCTCCTTAGCCACAGCAGCTTCCTATTTAGATCCAGCATTCCCTGAAAGAACATTAGAGGCTGCCCCATTTTAGATGAGACACCCCAGATGCCATAAGCAAACAAGGGTCAGATACAAGATCTGGTATGAGTAAAATCAAAAATTCCATGGTATTAGGTAAATGAGTGAGACATAAATACTTTGTTCAAGTGGGCATATCATCTTTGATCAATTTGCCTGACTTATTTATGACTAATTATATACACATATTCAACCATGCAAACATAGGTTCAAATAGAAATACTCAGGAACTATCATAGTTCCAGTCCAACCATCTTAGGAATAACTCAAGTTCCTACTTCATCAATTTAAGGTTGCATTTACCAAATTAATTCCTAGCCTCATCTGCCATAAAGGAATCACGGGGACACATGGCAATAAAATAATTCACAATATTGCACAAAGATCTCAGGGCTTAAACAAACCATGTGCCAACTTGCATACTTCAAATATGACAAGCATTCCAGCAGTCTTCTTGGCTCACAATCCTTAGTTTATTTACTAAGTGTTCATGTTTAATCCTATCGTGAGATAGCTAGGTGACTAAATCCCAGTATACATGAAACATTACATAGAGTTTACAAGCATAACTCAAGAACAATCTAACATTCATGTCCAGGGAAAATCATATTTTCAAGTGTTTTGGCTTAAAGAAAATACGAGAATAATTACAACTGGGAATAAAGACTAGGCATGTGGGTTATTATTGTTTCATAAGCAACCATGTTTGAACTAAATTCAAGATCTAGCTTAAACAAGATTTCTGGCTCATGGATTTTCTATTTGATCAAGGGTTCAACACTTTTGGATATTTCCATTGCAACCTTGAATCTTTCATTTGAGCCTCAGCACTTACACAAGTGTAATGCAACTCATATACATTTTGGTTTCTATGTTTTCCATGCCATGTCTAAACCAGTTACAAGTATTCTCTATTTACTTTCATGATTTTATACTTTTACCTATTTGGGTGTAACCAAACAGAGCAAAACACTCTAAACATCAAGGCAATTAAAACATCCAGAAACACCCATTAAAACATCCATTGAAGCATCCATTAAAACCATAGTAATGGAATCAAAAACATGTAGAAAAATAACATAAATCGAGCTGCCTCATAACAGGACTTAATGCCATGGGTTTAGTGAGATTACTCACAGAAAAATGCTTCTCTTGCTAACTCAGAAAAGAATCCTTTTCAAAACTTGTTTTTCTGCTTGTAAATATTTTCTCCTTTGTTTTCTTAAATGTTTTTGGGTAGCAAATGATTTTTTTCTGGTTTATACTTGGGTTTATAAGAGAGGTTTTCTAGGGTTTTATCATTGTAAAATCCCATTTCTACCCTAGCCAAAACTCATGCATTTTGCATTTCAAATTTGTTTATTTTTCACCTTTAATATCCCGGCCATATGTGAGACATGTCTCCCCTTTTCCTTTTCTAGAATATATATATATATATATATTATATTCTTACCAAGTCATGATAATTGTGTGACATTGTTTACTTGTTTATTTTCTAAAATCCTCCTTTCTATTTTCTGCCTAAAGCAATTATTTTGCTTGCAATTCGTCTTTTGCCATTTTAGTGTTATAGTTTCACTTGCTTATATATATACCTTTCAGTACTTAAAAATGTATATTTGTATACATATCTTATCTAGGCTTATTTAATTCCTCTTAATTTCAGAAACATATGGACCTATATGTATACAGGTTTTCAAATCCTTATAACATATATGTGTATATTTTTTTTTTCTCTGGATTTTAAATAAAATATGTTTACTAATTTAAAATAAAACTTACTTTTCTTATTTTCTGGGATGATCCATATAATTCCAGAAATCAAATATCCATGTTGCAAAATCATGTTTGTATTGCTTTTTTTTATTCTTGTTTTAAATTCAAGAAATCTGGAGTTCTTCCTTGTGCCATATCAGTGTGCACGTGCACACATGCACACATACTTGCACACAATTAACTCCATATATTCCTATACAAATAATTTCAAATATTTTCAAAATTCAACTAAAATAAGATTCCATGAATTTCTGGGGCATTACAATCACCCCACCTTTTTAGGAATTGTGTCCTCACAATTTTTCTCATTTGACTTTAAACATGTCCAGATTTTATAAAATCTATCAAACATAGTATAAGCAAACAATTCAGTCAAAACAATCATACATATTAAACTTTTTAGGGATTTAGATTTTTACCTTCCACTGCAAAAAGCTTAGGGTAATCCATCTTTATCTTATCCTCTAACTCTCATGTACAATCATTAGGGTCTAGGCTCCATTGAACCTTTACCAATTTCAAAGTTTTGCTCCTCAACTTCTTTTCCTCTTTAGCTAAAATCCCTACTGGTTCTTTCAAATAGACCAAGTCAGGATTTATTTGAACTTGAGTTGGTTTCTCTAGAATTTCCTCTTTATCATGCACCCATCTCCTAAGTTGTGATACATGAAATACATTGTGCATTGCACTCATCTCTTCAGGTAGCTCCAACTTATATGCTAATGAACCTATTTTTTCCAAAATCTTGTAAGGTCCAACATATCTTGGGGTAAGTTTTCCCTGCTTGCCAAATCTCAACACCTTCTTCAAAGGTGAAACTTTGATGAAAACATAATCACCAACTTCATATTCTACCTGCTTCCTCCTCATGTCTACAAACTTCTTTTGCCTATCTTGAGCTGCTGCCATTCTTCTCCTCACCAATTCAATTTTCTCTGTAGTCTCTTTAACATACTCAGGCCCTAAGATAGCCTTTTCTCCTGCTTCAACCCAACATATTGGTGACAAACATGGTTTGCCATACAAGGCTTCAAATGGTGCCATACCTATGGTGCTTTGATAACTATTGTTATATGTAAATTCAGCCAAATGGAGGTGATCTTCCCAATTACCTCCAAAGTCCAATGCACATGCCCTCAACAAATCCTCCAAAACTTTATTTATCACTTCAGTTTGACCATCTGATTGGGGGTGGTATGCAGTACTCAAGCATAACTCACTTCCCATGGCTTCTTGAAAGCCCTTCCAAAATCTGGATGTAATGATTGTGTCCCTATCACTCACTATAGTCTTAGGGATTACATGCAACCTTACTATTTCTCTCATGAATATTTGAGCTAGTTTAGGTGCATTTCTTTCTGCCTTCACTGGTATAAAGTGTGCCACTTTAGTCAATCTATCAACTACTATCCAAATGCTTGTGTTTCCTCTTTTTGACCTAGGCAGACCATCTATGAAATCCATAGATATATCTTCCCACTTCCACTGTGGTATACTTAGAGGTTGTAATAGACCTGAGGGTCTTTGGGTTTCTGCTTTGACTTGTTGGCAAGTCATACACTTTGCAACATGTTTGGCCACATCAGTTTTCATTCCTCTCCACCAATAATCCCTCTTCAAATTTTGGTACATCTTGGTGCTGCCTGGGTGTATAGAATATTTGCTCCTATGATATTCATTAAGTATCTCTTCCTTCAATTCTGTAACGACCCCGAAATTTAAATTTATTTAAATTAATAATTAAATGAAATTTTGAGTTAAATTTATGATTAAATAAATTTTTGAATAAAAATTGTGAAATTTAATTTAAAAAATGGAGCGAGTTTCCCCGATATCCAAGTATATTCTGTATAAATCATTTGAGATTAAAATATTGTAAATAGTGTATATGTGAGTATATGTGTGTATATTGAATGTATATATATATATATATTTAGGTATATACGAGCAAATTTAATATATATTTGAATTGATGGTTAAAGATGGTTTGAGTTTATAAAATAAATATAAGACAATAAATATTAAGTAAAATTAAACATCAATTTAAAAATGATTAGTAAAGATAGTTATGTGGTTAATTCAGTTTAATCACAATTACTTGAATCAACTACGATTGACCATCATCAAATATTCTGTTTTAGATTGATATTTCTATTATGATACCGTGATTGTTTTGTATTGCACTGTGATCTGTGATTTCTATTTCTGTGATATATTACTATGTGAATATGTAAAACCCTTGACCCATAGAACGGCACTTGAATTTCGATGCGACAGGGAGTCGGATTCCAGTTGGTTATCCGAAATCCACATCGAATTGTAATAGTGAATCTTTGTGATCGATAAATTTATTTTATCTATAAATCTATGAATGAAGATAAGCGTTATCGATTATACCGCTTATCGATATATCTGTGATGATTGATGTTGCACTATTGTGTGTAAAACCCCTGGACCACACTTATACACACACAAATATAGATTTCACGTGGAAATCGGTTAAGTCACAGATAATTTAAATTTGATGTTTTTGAAATTGAAATTTTAATTTCAATTGATTTTGAAATTAGAAATTTGGGGTTTAAAGTGAAAAGCTTTTGAAATAGAATTTCAAAGATAAAAGTTATTTTAAATAACTTAACCGAGTTTTGAAAATTTAAATAGTTAGATTTAAATTTGGATTCAAGTTTGAAATTAAGCTATGATTTGGAAACTAGGGAGTAAAGGTGATATAAATGTGTTTATATGAATTTAAACCATTTTAAAAGTATAAGTTGGGAATTTGGATTTAACCCAAGAACCTTAACTCGTATAAATGAATCAGATTTCCAGAATGAAAACTGTTCGTTTTCAAAGAATAAAAGCTTTTAGATAAGAAATGAAATTCCAATTTAGGTAAAGGAATTTCAAGATTTAATTGAAAAATGGATTTTTCAAGTTATGAATGAATTCTTTTTGAAAGCTATGAATTAAATCTGTCTATTTTTAACAGATTTAAAGTGATGATTTGTTTAACCCATTCGAAATGAAATTGTTTTGAAAGCTATAAGTTGAATCTTTGATTTAAAGATTTAACGAATTATTCAAATTGAAAGGGAAATCGATTTGGAAAATCTGTGAATGAATCTTTGTGAAATTAAGTGAACTTTATGAATTGAATCTTTTTTGTTTAAAAAGATTAAAATGGTAATTTGTTAAACCATTTGAAAAGAAAGTTTGGGTTTAAGTTGTGACTTAATTGAAATCCCAATATCCGTATATTTTTAAATATTGCGCTCACTATTCGGTTTAGCCGGGAGAGGACCTTTGTGTCACATAACCCATTCCGAATAAGTGATACGTCGTATATGGATAGCATTTGAAGACCGGTGTTGAAGACCGGATATTTTTTGAAAATGAAAGGACAACCTGTCGAATGTCTCTGCACTGAGTCGCGCCGGTATAGAGATTTATATCACTCTTTTGTGACGGGAAGTCCGGACGTGATTGAGAATTATCCGGATTTGCAAGGGCTTCGTGAGAAGTGCCTTCGGTTCTGTTCGAACCCGGAACAGACTTATATGGATACATGTCTGACATTACACTTTGAGATATAAAGCCGATTTCTTTCAAATACATTTCTGTTTGGTGGCGGAGAATTTATTCTCTTAGCTTAACACCCTTCTCTGAGACATACGAGCTCAGAGGTTATGTAGTTGAAATTTATCAGCGATATATCCCAATTTGGTAATGTGGCATGCTGAGTGTTGCTGTGTGATGATCAATGTTTGATCATTTGTGATATGATCTTTTGTTTGATCATTTATCTTTGTGATCATAGGTTGATCATCTGTTGACCCAAAGCGTGGCTTTTTGAAAAAGCGTAGCTTTGTGGACGAGACTTCGTCAAGCCTCACAACCCGGTAATGGTCGAAACAGGAATTGTGCGGCAAGGTTTTCAGGGGTAGCTCTCCTAGGGTATGACCATTCCTTCTGGAAAAGGGTAGTATCATGGTATGGAGCCCAGATACTTACTCATGTGGATACACTTTCTTTATGATGTGTGATGTTGGTTATCGAGCGCTCGGATAAAGGTCCCAAAGGACCGGGGGTGGCATATCTGAGGTTTCTTTTATCCCTTGGGAAAAGGGGTTGCCGGCCTTGTTTGGCAGAGAACAGTTGGTTCTCGGAACGTCCCACCAGAGGCGTTTCTTTCGTGGAATAGGAAGTTCCTTAGCCTGACCATTTGTTGGAAATCCAAACAAAACAATACGAGCCCTGTACGGTTTTAGTTGTATTACCTGCCATTGAATGTGGTGGTAACCTGCTATTGAACATGGTAGCTATAGTAGGCATAAGTGCGAAATGTCTATGCTGGCTAAGATTTATATTCTACTTTCGAAATTGTTTTCTACACTATGCACTAGTAATAATATCAAATGATTTGATTTTGCGTAGTAAGCATCTTTGACTATCATAAGAAGAAATCTCCTCCAATTCTGCGTTTGCATTGTGTGTGTGGTGGGAGGTCTTATGGTAGTTTCATTTTCCAAAAGCATTGCGAATTGACCTTAAAATTCTCTGCTATTTGTTTTAAAGATAAACTGTTTTTGTTGCTCACACCAGTCCCATGACTGATCCGGAGTTTATTGTTTCTTTCCTAAACTCTGGATGCTCAAATTTTTTCTACACGAGCAGTCTAGAGTTTGGTTTTTCAGATAGTCAGATTAGTAGGTTATCTGGAGCTAGTTCAGTCTTTGGATCGGACTGCACTTGCTTATCTTGGTGTATCGTTATTGGGAGTTCAAGCTATTTCTGGATTAGTGCTTTGAAGATGGAGATTATCCGCTGCTGATGTTATCGTTTTCTTTTCCGCTGCTATTTGTTGTATCATATCTCTAATGTATATTGATATTCATTGTATCATTCTGTTGTATCAGATATTGTATATCAATGTATTATTCATTTCTTCCGCTGTGTTATTTACTTAACTGTGTTATAAGCTCCGGCGACTCGGATTTGAACGCTCGAATCTACGACATTCGAGTACGATGTAAAGTATGGATGTCGATTTTCGAACGCGAAAATCCAGGACGTTACAAATTCTATATCCTTTGGAACACATATTCTACCTTTATTCCTTAAGTAACCATTCTTATCAATGTGGTAGTTTGCTACTTCTTCTCCTTTTTCTATTAAAGTCTTCTTTTCTAATAAATCTGGATCTCCCCCTTGCATTTTTCCCACTTTCAAAATTAAATCTGATTGCAAAGTTATCAAACTTAATTTTCCTTTACTCCCTTCTTCAATCATCTCCATGTTTACCTCACTGTTTTCCTCAATTTCCAAATCAGTAAGTAGAGATAAATTTCTAAACTCTTCTATCATTAGCATGGCTACTTTTGCATGCTGCCTGCTCAAAGCATCTGCAACCTTATTAGCTTTTCCTGGAGTATAAAGTATGTCTAAATCATATGCTGCTAGAAACTCAACCCATCTATGTTGCCTCATATTCAAATCTTTTGGTGAAAAGAGATATTTCAATGCCTTATGGTCTGTGTACAAAATAAACTTAGCACCTAGAAGATAATGTCTCCAGAGCTTTAGTGCATATACCACTGCTGCCAACTCAAGATCATGGGTTGCATACTTTGATTCATGTGGCTTCAATTGTCTTGATACATAGGCTATAACTTGATCTTGCTGCATCAATACAGCTCCTAGCCCAAAACCACTTGCATCAGTATACACAATCAAATCCTCATTTCCTTCTGGTACTTTCAATACTGGTGCATTGACTAAGGCCTCCTTGATTCTACTAAAGGCTTGTTCACATTTCTCAGTCCATATAAAGGGTTGGTTCTTTCTAGTTAGGTTGGTAAGAGGTGATGACATCTTAGAAAAATCTTTTATAAACCTCCTATAATACCCTGCCATTCCCATAAATGACCTAACTTCTCCCACTATGCTTGGCCTTTTCCATGCTTGGATTGCCACAATTTTATTGGGATTTACAGAAATGCCTTTGGCAGATATAACATGCCCAAGGAAATGCACTTCTTCTTTCCAAAATGCACACTTAGAAAATTTTGCTTTTAAATCTTTTTCTCTTAATCTAGACAAAACAAGGTGTAAGTGATTTTCATGTTCCTCTACTGTTTTAGAATAGATCAAAATATCATCAATAAAAATCAAAACAAACTTGTCTAAATAATCCCTGAATATCCTATTCATCAAGTCTACAAAGTATGATGGAGCATTTGTCAACCCAAATGGCATGACAAGAAACTCATATAAACCATACCTAGTGTTAAAGGCTGTGTACTTAACACTTGAGTCCTCAACCTTCATCTGATGGAATCCAGATGCCAAGTCTAACCTAGAAAATATTTTTGCTCCACTAAGTTGATCAAAAAGATCATCAATTCTAGGTAAGGGGTACTTGTTTTTGATAGTGACTTTGTTTAGCTCCCTGTAATCTATGCACATTCTTAAAGTACCATCATGTTTCCTTACAAACACTACTGGAGCACCCCAGCATGAATTACTTGGTCTTATAAATCCTTTGCTTTCCAACTCTTCTAACTGTTTCTTCAATTCCTTCAACTCACTTGGCCCCATCCTAGTGGGTTTCTTAATAATTGGACTTGCTCCTAGTATCAGATTAATCTGAAATTCCACTGATCTGTGGTGTGGAACACCCTCAACTTCTCCAAACACATCTAAGTATTTGTTAATTATGGGGATTTTTTCAATAGAAGGCTCACTAGAATCCTTACTTAAGTCAATCAAGTGATATAATTTTCTTTCCTTGGTTATTTCACACAAAATTGTGATTCTTTGACCTCTAGAATTTTGTAATGATATGGTGGATGAGTCTAAATTAATTATGGCTTTGTATTGTCTTAACCAGTCTACACCCAATATAACACCTATATTTGGGTAATTTAAAACATATAAATTGGAAATAAAAACATTTCCTCCTATGTTTAATTCCACATCCACACACATCATGTTTAAAACACTAGAACTTCCCAATGGGCTTTGCACTAACAAAGGGGTTTCAACCAGTATGCAATTTAATTTAAGCAATGCAACTAACTCATGGGAAATCAGAGAATGTGTTGCCCCTGTATCATACACTACTGATATGGGTAGGGTACAAATAAATAAAGTACCTTCCACTTGGCCATGGTTTTCTGCATTAGCCTGTACTGTGGATTTGCTTCTGCTTTCCAAACTTGCTAGCTTCCCTTGCTGTTTATACTCAGGGCAGTTTCTCTTGATATGTCCCTCCTTACCACATAGGTAGCATTTGAAAGCTCCTCCCTTCAATTCTGGGCACCTTGGTTTGATATGTCCCTCTTTTCCACAATGATGACATGTTATTTTTCTCTTTGTTTCAGTGGTCTTAGTATCATTGGTTTTCTTGCCTTCTGTCTCCTCCTTCTTTTTGTCATAGGGATGATACCTTCCCTTATTTTTCTTATTGTTATTATTCTTAAAATTCTTATACTTCTCCCTCTCCTTGTCATGTTGCTCAAATTTTAAGGCCAGATCAATGATTTGATCAAAAGTTTTATCTGCATATGGCAACATAGCCCTACTAAGCCCTGGGTTTAAACCCTTAATATACATATCATTCTTTGATGCCTCATCAGCTACAAGCATAGCTCCATACTTAGACAAGCTCTCAAACCTTTGAGTATATTCAGTCACATTAAAAGTTCCCTGCCTAAGCCTGATGAATTCTTCAAGCAATAGGGTTTTGGCTGATGCTGGAACAAATCTAGCTTCCAACATCTCCTTGAATTGATTCCAAGTGATCTCATTTTCATTTCTTCCAGCTATGATCACCTCCCACCAGCTTAAAGCTACCCCTTTCAGTTGTCTTGAAGCTACTTGCCTCTTCCTTTGATCATCCAATTGCATGTCATTGAAAACTCTGTCCAGTGTTCTCAACCATGCTTGAATTTCCATCACATTCTCAGTTCCTTCAAAACTCCTGCCTCCCAAATTGGAATAAGTCTTCAGTAGTTTTGAAAGTTCTTCATGTGGGTTCTCAGGCCTATGCCCAATTCCATCCCTTAAAGCCCTCATAAAGTCTTGCATATCAAGCATTTGTGGTGCACTTGATCCTGCATGGTGATGAGATCCTCTTCCTACCATGGTCTGCTAACTAAGTTCTAGGCAAATGGTATTAGTATATTATGAGTACTTCAATAATTACTATTTTCTTATCTAAATTATTTCATCCAAAACAAACAGACAAAATACATTTCTATAATACTTAGCAATCAATGCAACCAAGTGCTCTGATACCAACTGAAATGACCCTCCTCTTTCTACCTTAATTTCATAAGGATTTTTTTTTACTTCATCAAAGGGAATTTAAATCAAAAATAAATCAAAATGCCATACAAGCTATTGACATAGCCACTTATTTCTTTTCTAAGTCTTGTTCTACTGCCATAGGTGTACTTTGTCAAATACTAACACTTATATATATATTTATCTTGCATAGATAATTCTATTTAACTCTAACATAGTATTTACTTGATCTCATGATAGTTATCAAAGTTGATATTAATTAATAACAATGAGTTGGATTGACAAAAATTGATAAACCTTGGAAATTTACTCGAAAATTGGCAAACTAGGCAAAATCAGCAGTTCAGACGTCTAAATTTCTATGCCAGACGTCTAGATTCGATCTCAGACGTCTAAATTTTTATGACAGACGTCTCACAGTGTCTAAATTTTAAACAGAGAGTAGAAAACATTTTGAACTAAATTCAGACATCTAAATTTTTATTGACAGACGTCTAAATTAGATCTCAGACGTCTAAATTATTATGACTGACGTCTAAGTTTAATCCCAGACGTCTAAATTATTAAGACTGCCGTATGAATTTGATTTCTATGTACATGCATATGCATATTCAATTTATATGTGTTTGGATGTCCACCTACATTCATTTACACTTTTAAGTTTGATTTAAACTTCCTTTGAACTATCGGAGTCATTTTCTTTTCAAACAATTCAACCAGGATTCAAAACTTATTACCAATATAAACATATCAGTGCATCCCTAGTAATATACACATACATATGAGGATGTAAGTGTTTATCTCGTTTAAATTCAGAGTATATATATATTTTTGTTAAACAAGTGTATCCTGCTTGATTTGGATTCTAGCAATTCTGACTAAGTTTAATTACTATATTCTTTTGAATATTTGTAACAAGTCAGTAAATCCTATGCATATCTAATTTATATGAACTTAAAAAATATCCACAAGAATAATTCCAGGTTTTTATAGCTAGACTCAGATTTTTAACCTTCAAACTTAAGGTTTTAAGTAACTTGAAATTAACTAATACAATGTATGTACATATACATTTCTATTTCTCAAATACAGGCATATGCCATTTACAGATTTTCATCACAATACTCAAATATATATTTTCTTGCAAAAATTCAACCAAGTCTTTAGATTAATCCCAAACTTAAAACATCACTAGATTCATTTAGAACAACTAATAAATCCAAACTTTTAAGATCATTACATAACAACCAAAACAGAACTATAAAAACTTCCCAGATTACATGCAAATATTTCATTCTAAGTTCTTATTTAATTCTAATTTAGCATGCTTATATAATCACTCTCCTTAGCCACAGCAGCTTCCTATTTAGATCCAGCATTCCCTGAAAGAACATTAGAGGCTGCCCCATTTTAGATGAGACACCCCAGATGCCATAAGCAAACAAGGGTCAGATACAAGATCTGGTATGAGTAAAATCAAAAATTCCATGGTATTAGGTAAATGAGTGAGACATAAATACTTTGTTCAAGTGGGCATATCATCTTTGATCAATTTGCCTGACTTATTTATGACTAATTATATACACATATTCAACCATGCAAACATAGGTTTCAAATAGAAATACTCAGGAACTATCATAGTTCCAGTCCAACCATCTTAGGAATAACTCAAGTTCCTACTTCATCAATTTAAGGTTGCATTTACCAAATTAATTCCTAGCCTCATCTTCCATAAAGGAATCACGGGGACACATTGCAATAAAATAATTCACAATATTGCACAAAGATCTCAGGGCTTAAACAAACCATGTGCCAACTTGCATACTTCAAATATGACAAGCATTCCAGCAGTCTTCTTGGCTCACAATCCTTAGTTTATTTACTAAGTGTTCATGTTTAATCCTATCGTGAGATAGCTAGGTGACTAAATCCCAGTATACATGAAACATTACATAGAGTTTACAAGCATAACTCAAGAACAATCTAACATTCATGTCCAGGGAAAATCATATTTTCAAGTGTTTTGGCTTAAAGAAAATACGAGAATAATTACAACTGGGAATAAAGACTAGGCATGTGGGTTATTATTGTTTCATAAGCAACCATGTTTGAACTAAATTCAAGATCTAGCTTAAACAAGATTTCTGGCTCATGGATTTTCTATTTGATCACGGGTTCAGCACTTTTGGATATTTCCATTGCAACCTTGAATCTTTCATTTGAGCCTCAGCACTTACACAAGTGTAATGCAACTCATATACATTTTGGTTTCTATGTTTTCCATGCCATGTCTAAACCAGTTACAAGTATTCTCTATTTACTTTCATGATTTTATACTTTTACCGTTCTGGGTGTAACCAAACAGAGCAAAACACTCAAAACATCAAGGCAATCAAAACATCCAGAAACACCCATTAAAACATCCATTGAAGCATCCATTAAAACCATAGTAATGGAATCAAAAACATGTAGAAAAATAACATAAATATGGCTGCCTTATAACAGGACTTAATGCCATGGGTTTAGTGAGATTACTCATAGAAAAATGCTTCTCTTGCTAACTCAGAAAAGAATCCTTTTCAAAACTTGTTTTTCTGCTTGTAAATATTTTCTCCTTTGTTTTCTTAAATGTTTTTGGGTAGCAAATGATTTTTTTCTGGTTTATACTTGGGTTTATAAGAGAGGATTTCTAGGGTTTTATCATTGTAAAATCCCATTTCTACCCTGGCCAAAACTCATGCATTTTGCATTTCAAATTTGTTTATTTTTCACCTTTAATATCCCGGCCATATGTGAGACATGTCTTCCCTTTTCCTTTTCCAGAATATATATATATATATTATATTCTTACCAAGTCATGATAATTGTGTGACATTGTTTACTTGTTTATTTTCTAAAATCCTCCTTTCTATTTTCTGCCTAAAGCAATTATTTTGCTTGCAATTCGTCTTTTGCCATTTTAGTGTTATAGTTTCACTTGCTTATATATATACCTTTCAGTACTTAAAAATGTATATTTGTATACATATCTTATCTAGGCTTATTTAATTCCTCTTAATTTCAGAAACATATGCACCTATATGTATACAGGTTTTCAAATCCTTATAACATATATGTGTATTTTTTTTCTCTGGATTTTAAATAAAATCTGTTTACTGATTTAAAATAAAACTTACTTTTCTTATTTTCTGGGATGATCCATATAATTCCAGAAATCAAATATCCATGTTGCAAAATCATGTTTGTATTGCTTTTTTTTAATTCTTGTTTTAAATTCAAGAAATCTGGAGTTCTTCCTTGTGCCATATCAGTGTGCACGTGCACACATGCACACATACTTGCACACAATTAACTCCATATATTCCTATACAAATAATTTCAAATATTTTCAAAATTCAACTAAAATAAGATTCCATGAATTTCTGGGGCATTACATCATCACACCCATCCATGGTCACAGTCACATCCTGGGTTACGTTGCCGTCGCAGCAAAAGTCCATGTAACTGATTACACCATAGAACCCACAACAGATCGCAGTTACATCCAGGGTTACGTTGCCATCACAGCAAAAGTCCATGTAACTGTTGGCTCTCAGCGGCATACACGATTTTCGCTGTCAAATTGAAACTTCTCCACTCCTACATAGGTCTCTGTCTACCGATATAAAATCAAACGCAGACTGTTGGCTCTCAGCGGCACACATGACTTTTGCTATGTTACCATAGTGTCGCAGTCTACCGATATAAAATCAAACGTAGACTGTTGGCTCTCAGCGGCACACACGACTTTCGCTATGGTCTGTAGTAGATCGCAGTGACATCGAGTTACACTGTCGTCACAGCATAACCCAAATGCCTCTTTGGGCACCAGCCCCTCGACTTTCGCTACACAAATAATCCTCAGGAACTAGTTTTGTCCGGACTCCTCACAGGATCAACTTTAGAACCTCCCCCTTAGAGGCTCAAGGCAGTGCCACCCTATGGCACTCCTGAGAAGTTCATTTCAAGGGAGCGCCTTTTTCCCCAGAGCAAATCTCAAAACACTTTATACTATACACATATAGTATTTTCCAAATCATACACCTAGTATGAAGCTCATATAATTGCTTTTACACAAAATCGATTCTCAAAATCGATAATTCACAAATCAGGCTTTCCCAAATCCCAATATTGATTTTACCCAAAAATCAAAAGCCTTTCCAAATGCCATAGGTTTCCAAAACCTTTCCTCAAAATCATTTTCACAAATCCCTTTTTATAATTACATATATATAAAAAATTTGAAAAATCTTTGAATCAATTTATACTTGTATAAATTCACTTTTATACTTCAAATACTTTCAAAAAAAAAATTTTCTTCTGGCAATGGATTCAATAAGGGGAGTTTACCATACATAACAAAGATATGTAACTTTGTTTATTCCCAATCAAATATTCAAATTTGATTACTTTATAAAGTCACTTGCCAAATTTCTTACTTTTATTATAAAGTAAACTTTAACTTAGAAAAATATTCAATTTCCACTTTATTTCCATAAAGTTAATTTCTACCATAGAAATATAAATTTTAAATTTATTTTATTTTAGTTCCTCATATATTCACAAATATATTTTCCATTTCAAAAATCATCTTATAACCTTTTATCTATAACTTCAAAATCAAATTTCCACCTTTATTCATTGTCAATTTCTCAAAATATATTTTCAATTTCAAAAATCTTTTCAGTTTTTATCCACAAATTTTCAATGCCAATTTCATTCAAACCCGTATGATGTCCCCATATCATTCGTACGCAATATCAATCTGATCGCCCACTCGATCACACAATTTCACTTCCGAACTAGTATCGTCCACCCGACTTCCTAGTGCGGACTCAGATCTGGTTTCTTGATCAGAAACCGTCATTCTCCTTGCATAGTCACAACTATGATAGAGAATATCCAGAACCAATCAAAAATCCATATCCAGGTTCGCCGTCGAAAATCGAGCGAAAAATCCCAACTCGGATCGATAATACTATCTCGAAATTCTGTGCTCGAATCTGGATCAAATCACTATGCGAATAGAATAACATACGTACATCCTACGTATTTGTCTTCATTGATTATCAGTTAAATCAATTTCCTTTCTATTCACCCTCACTTTGATTTTATTCACTTATTCACATTTGGCTAAATCCCCACTTGGATTATCACTTCAATTCTTATCTCAGTTGGGTATTTAAACAATAACAGTTTAAACTCCGACCAGTTTATATTTACAAAATAGCTTGAAAATTTTAAAAATAGATAAATAGTTGAAAGATAATAATTAATTTGTAAAATAGCTGTAAAATAGTTAAGTAACTGTAAAATAATTGAAAAATAGTAATTACTTATAAAATAGTTGAAAAACAGTAATCAGTTTATAAAGTAGTTGAAAAATAGTAATTAGTTTATAAAACAGTTGTAAAATAGTTAAATAGTTCCAAAGCAATTGTAAGACAAGTTTAAGATAGTTTTAGGTTTAAAAGGAAAGTTGTGTAGTAAATAGTTTGGAAAAATAGATTCATGTTAAAACAATTTATTTTGAAAATAGTCCAGAGTCAAACTGTTTAATACCCCATCTCCATTTCCCTAAATTCAATTTAAATTTCCACTTACATTTAAATTGACTCAATCCCAATTCGAATAACTTAAATTTTATTTCAAATTAATCCAATTCAAATTCCTCATTTGAATTTTATACTTATCCATCATAAATCACAATTCCCATTAGTTCAGATCAAATTCAGTTTGAACTAATTCAATTTAAATCTCAATTTTCAAACCATCTCGAATTATATAAATTCGAGTTAAATTTTCAAATGTTGATTTATTCCCTTAATCCAATTAACATTTATCTTCAAATCAATATCTTTAAACAATTTAATTTCTGAGTTCAATTCTCAAAATTCCATTTTAAGATATCTTTACTTAACTTATTTCAACGTTCAAATAATAATTCAAACCCCTTTTAAACAATTAAATCTTTGAATTTCAATTTATTACCCAAATTCAATCTTGGAACCAATCCTTAATCATTTCAGTTTACATGTTCATTTTAAACATTCAAATCTTAATGTTCAAAGTGATCCCATTTTCTCAAGTTTAATTTTTATCTTTAAAATCAAAATTACTTAAGTAAATTTCATATTAAAGTTTAATTCCATTTAATTCCAATATTGGGATAGATATTACCCCAATCTATCATCCAATTTATTTTAAAACATTCATCATCCACTACCCATTCCAGATCTCAATCCTATCTGAGACCACATATAGTTCCCTACCAAATCAATCCATTTAACTTTCCTAAGTTAAATCTCAATTTCATCTTGAAATTTCCTGTAACGACCCCGAATTTTATAAATATTTAAAATGATAATTTATTAGTTTTTGAGTTGATATTTGTGGAATAAATCGATAAAATGGAGCGAGTTTCACCGATATCCAAGTATATTTGTATAAATCGTTTAAAAATTTAAATTATTGTATATATGAGAATATATATCTGTATTTGAACATATCTGACTAAATTTGAAATAATAAATATATAGATATATATATATTTGACTTGAATTTAAATTGTAGACAAATGGTTTAATAATAATCGAGTTTATAAAATATATACAAGTAAATTCCATAGTTTTGTAAATAATAAAACGAATGCATTTTATAATCAAACAATATGTTGGAATAACATTTCACTTACACTACATTCTTTTGTCAAACTAGTAGCATGTTTGTATAGCACATAAGAAAGGAATGCAAGCTAAGAATGAAGTCTTCCCAGCCTAACAAATATCTGCATAGAAAATCATGTTCGAATATGATATGCAGGTAAACTTGAGAACAATAAGAACCAAAATAAAGTCAAAATACAATATTGTTTGTAGCTTGTAAGTTAAGCCAGGCAAATATAAGAAAAATGAGATATGTATAAAATAGAAACATAAAGTACAAATAGCATTTAATGCTAGTAATGCAAATATCTTTTCTAGTACATAAAAATGTAATCTCGGCCACCAAACTATAAACTATCTCTGAAAATTTGTACATCTTGTACATTATTTTGTCTAAAGTAAATGATACCCTGTAACTGGTTGTATATATCAACCTGTTTTATACTTCACTCTGAAAATTACTTTCCCTTATCAGTTTTTCATTTTCCTTTCGAACTAAACAAAAGTAAGATAAAACTCCATTTGAAACCTAAACAAACATTCAACAACAACCAGCAACTACAATTAAACAAAAGCAAGATGATGGGCAGGAAGATCAAAGAAAAAAACATTTTCCAGTTTCAAAACTGTTTTCAAACAGGGTGTTCTGATCTTTCACAAAAATCCTAGTGAGTAACACTTTAATTTAAAATTTTAACTTAGGTTGACACAGCTTGTTTTCTCTGTGACGAGGTATGTTATATATATGTATGTTGTGTAAAATCTGGATAAGTCTGATTTCTTCCCTGTTCTGATATCAGATGACATTTCTTGAAGAAATATGCAAACAACTTTTCCTCTCCTGTTTTAAAAACTGTTTGGATGTGGGATATCAACGAGAATTGTTTGTTTAACTGGAATATAAGTGGTAGAAATTTAAATAAGCTTAAACAACTAATAATCTCCACTGGTAAACTAAGAAAAACCCTGTACATTCTAAATATGTTTAAAATCAAATTCCTTGTTTTGAGGATTCATATATCTCAAGTGAAAACACATACTAAACCTTGATTTTTAAATCAAAAATTATAATTTTTCGAGCTTTGGTTGAAGAGCAGTTTTGGTTGCACTGTCTCGAGCATTTTGAGCTACCGCAGGCGATCGCGATGATTAGGAGTGTCGTGGTTTGGTTTGAAGGTAGAGGGAGGTTAAGGGATTAGTGGAAAAATAGTGGGATGGTCGGAAAATCATCGTGGTGGCGGTGAGGAGTGTTTAAAGTTTGGTGACCTAATTTGAGTGGTTCGAGGTTTTTGTCTCGTTCGAAGCCATGAAGCGATCGAGTGATTCGAGCTTCCAGGGTTGGATTCGGGGAAGGTAGACGAGGCTAAGGGCGGAGTGCGATGGTCACTGGTGATCGGAGGTGGGAACGCGGCGAGGTTTCCAGGCTATGGTTTTGCTCTAGTTTCATGACAGGAACTCGATTTCGTTCGTATGCCTGAATGGATGATCGGAGGCCGGAGAGGGGATGTCGAGATGATCGTTGAGATGTGGAGGTGGTCGTAGATGACCGGACGTGGTCGGACCCTCGGTGCACGTGCACAGTCGAGATCTGGTGGTGTTTGTCTGGGTTGACAAGTGAAATTAACTCGAGAATTTCTCGAGTAATCTCGTCGTTTGGTTCGAGTGGATCCTCATTTTTCTCGAAGCAAAATTTAGTGAACTCGGGTAGGTTAGTTTAACACAGAATCAACAGTACCAGTTTTAACTCGAGTACCATACTCGGGTAGATTTAGTTTTAGCTTGGGTAATTTCAATGTTTTCTCGAAGCAAAGTGGAAATGGTCTCGGGTCAGTCATGTTCCAGTATTAAACAGTGGAAATTTTACAGTTTTTAAATTTATTAAGTTTAAATTTGTAATTGATGTAAAACTGAGGTTTAATTTAAGTATTAAATCCAGATTTTGTGAAATAAAAGAAAAGTTTAAAAGTTAAAATATTTCTTAATAAGTTTAAATAATTGAATTTAAAAAGTTTGATCTAAATCCCTTCATAACAAAGAATGGCTTTAATTTGTAAATTTAAAGGTTTTAAAAGTTAGTTTTATAAAGGGATTGAAAATGTTCAAGTTAATTACTTAAGTTTAAATTAAAAATCACTTGACGATTTTGAAAATAAAAATTACTTAGAGAAGTAATGAATAAATAATTACTGAATGTAATTAATTAAATGATAATTTAAAATGTGAATTAATTATTTGTTAATAAATCAAAGGATTAATTAATAATGGCAATTAATTAAGATTAATTTAATAATTAAAGATTAATTGATTCATTGATTTAAGAATGCTTAGTTAATAATTAAGGGTTAACTAATAAATTTGAAAGAAAGATTTTCAAATAATTTGTAATTAAATTATGATAATTAACCGGATTAGTAATTGATACATCCGATTTAAATTTATCAGATAATTAAATTATCTTACTTAGGGATGTTTGGATTCTATTGGATGACTTGATTGTTTGATATCCCTGATATATGATGCTTTGTGATACATCCTAATTTATGTTGTGACCTGTAGTTTACTTATCTGTGACCTTTATATATCTATGATCTGTGAATGAACGATAAGCATTGTTCTTATACCGCTTATCGAATTATATTTCTGTATTCTGATATGTGATGATTCATCGTGTTGCACTATTGTGTTCAACCCCTGGACTACACTTTTACACACACAAATATGGATTTCACGAGGAAATCGGTTAAGTCACAGATAATTTAAATTTGATGTTTTTGAAATTGAAATTTTAATTTCAATTGATTTTGAAATTTGAAATTCGGGTTTAAAGTGAAAAGCTTTTGAAATAGAATTTCAAAGATAAAAGTTATTTGAATAACTTAATCGAGTTTTGAAAATTTAAATAATTTGATTTAAATTTGAATTCAAGTTTGAAATTGAATCCTATGATTTGAAACTAGGGATTGAAAATGTTATAAATGTGTTTATCTAAATTTAAACCATTTAAAAATGTAATTTTGAGAATTTGGATTTAACCCAAAGAATTAAACTCGTATGAATGAATCAGATTTTCTGAAATGAAACTGTTGTTTTAAAAGAATAAAAGCTTTCAGATAAGAAATGAAATCCCAGTTTAATTAAAGGAATTTCAAGTACGAATTGAAAAATGGTTTTTCCAAGTTATAAATGAATTCTTTTTGGAAAGCTATGAATTAAATCGGTTTATTTTAACAGATTTAAAATGATGTTTTGTTTAAACCATTTGAAATGGAATTGTTTTGAAAGCTATAAGTTAAATCTTTGATTTAAAGATTTAACGAGTTAAACTGAAATGGAAATTGATTTAGAAAATCTATGAATGAATCTTTTATTTAAAAGATTTAAATGTGGAAATTGTTTAAACCATTGGAGGTTGTTTAAAATGAATCTTTTTGTCTAAAGATTTGAAAATGGTAATCGATGGAAACCATTTAAAAAGAAGTTGAATTATTAAGTTGTGACTTAATTGAAATCCCATATCCATATGATTTTAAATTGCGCTCACTATTCGGGTTAGCCGGGAAAGGACCTTTGGGTCGTATAACCCATTCCGAATATGTGATACGTCGTATATGGATGGCATTTGAAGACCGGTGTTGAAGACCGGATATTTTTGAAAACAGAAGGATTACCGTCGAGTTACTCTGCATCGGCTGATCCCCGATATAGAGGTTTTATCACCCTTAGTGACGGGAAGTCCGGACGTGATTGGAAATTATCCGGATTTGCAAGGGCTTCGTGAGAAGTGCCTTCAGTTCTGTTCGATCCCGGAACAGACTTGTATGGATTGTATGTCTGACATTACACATTGAGATATAAAGCCGATTTCTTTCAAATACATTTCTGTTGGTGGCGGAGAATTTATTCTCTTAGCTTAACACCCTTCTCTGAGACGTACGAGCTCAGAGGTTATGTAGTTGAAATTTTTCAGCGATATACTCCCAATTTGGTAATGTGGCATGCTGAGTGTTGCTGTGTGATGATCAGTGTTTGATCATTTGCGATATGATCATTTGTTTGATCATTTATCTTTGTGATCATAGGTTGATCATCTGTTGACCCAAAGCGTGGCTTTTTGAAAAAGCGTAGCTTTGTGGACGAGACTTCGTCAGGGCCTCACAACCCGAAAATGGTCGAAACAGGAATGTTGCGGCAAGGTTATGAGGGTCGCGCCCTTTAGGGTATGTCATTTCCTTCTGGAAAGGGGTGGTATTATGGTATGGAGCCCTGATACTTACTCATGTGGATACACTTTCTTTATGATGTGTGATGTTGGTTACCGAACGCTCGGATAAAGGTCCCAAAGGACCGGGAGGTGGCATATTCGTGAGTTACCTGTTATAGGGGTAACCCGGCCTTGTTTGGCAGAGAGCAGTTTGTCTCTCGGGACGTCCAGCCAGAGGCGATCCCATGCGGCGGAAGGAAGTTCCTTAGCCTGACCATTTGTTGGAAATCCATCTTCCAAATACGAACTTTGTACGGTTTTAGTTGTAGAACCTACCATCTAATATGGTAGCTATAGTAGGCATAGTATAATGGTACCTATGCTGGCTAAGATTAATATTATACTTTCAAATTGTTTTCCACTATGAACTAATAATAATAATCCAATGATTTGCGTAGTAAGCATGTTTGACTATCATAAGAAGAAATCTCCTCCAATTCTGCGTTTGCATTGTGTGTGTGGCGGGAGGTCTTATGGTAGTTTCATTTTCCAAAAGCATTGCGGATTTCAATGTTTAAAACCTTTTGTGTTTGTTTAAAGATAAACTGTTTTTGTTGCTCACACCACTCCCATGACTGATCCGGAGTTTATTGTTCCCTTCCTAAACTCTGGGTGCTCATAATTTTCCACACGAGCAGTCTAGAGTTGGGTTTCTTTTCAGATATTCAGGTTTAGTAGATTATCTGGAGCTAGTTCATTCATCGGAGTTGCTTATCTTGGAGTTGTGGATTCATTCTTGTCTGAAGATCATTTTGGAGTTATCATTTCTATTGATATTGTTCCGCTACTGTTGTTATCTTTTCTTTTCCGTTGCTATTTCTTGTATCTCTGATATTGTTGTATCATATTGATATCATTGTTGTATATCATTCTGGATATTGTATTCATTGGAGTTGTATATGATATCATTGATTTATTTATTCCGCTGTGTTATTTACTTAATTGTGTTAT
Organism: Allium fistulosum; assembly: GCA_030737815.1. Lineage (NCBI taxonomy): Eukaryota > Viridiplantae > Streptophyta > Magnoliopsida > Asparagales > Amaryllidaceae > Allium > Allium fistulosum. The sequence goes on along the minus strand of CM060901.1, from coordinate 817,693,781 downwards.
AGCTCCGGCGAATCGGATTTGAACGGTCGAATCTGCGGCATTCTAGTACAATGTGAAGTACGGATGTTGATTTTCGAGCGGGCAAAACCCGATCCGTTACATGTGGTATCAGAGCTAAGGTTGAACTTTAGCTCAGGAGTGTAACACATTAAGTAGATCATTAGAGATAGAGTGAAGTAAACTCTAGAATGAGTAATCTCTAAGATATCCGTCTGAACGTCTCAGTAAATTCTCTTACTATCCACTGATAGTGAGTATGAGTGCAAAAAGAGGACGAGATAGGGGACAAGGGAATATGACTATAAATGGTCAATACCCTGCAACAGTGGAAACAATCTTTTCTCTATCAATCTCTTTTGTTCAACATCTTTTCTCAATTCTTCGATAGTTTCTGGTAGATCCAGGAAGAAATTCGATATATTAAAATGGGACATAAACTTCGGATAGACCAAAATTGTTTGTTTGGATGAATTGGTTGCTTTGGTTGCTATGGTTGATAGGTATAATTTAGTTTCTAAACTAAAAGTTTTGAAATTGTATCCATATATCTATCTATTCTTTGGGATTCCGGATATATTCTACGAATGGTTAGTTATCATTTGAACTAACCGATGTCACTGCATACTTCGTAGATCTGGTTAACCCGAGTGTCTTCTGAAATGTTAAAAAAAAAATTCGTTCTTGTATCTGTTATTGATATTCTGATTTGGTGAGCCAAATGCAGAATAGATATTCAGTTTGAGTTGATGAAATATTCTCCATCTATCTTTTTGTCTCCTTGGTAATTTCGAGGACGAAATTCTTTTAAGGGGGGAAGTCTGTAACGACCCCGAATTTTATAAATATTTAAAATGATAATTTATTAATTTTTGAGTTGATATTTGTGGAATAAATTGATAAAATGGAGCGAGTTTCACCGATATCCAAGTATATTTGTATAAATCGTTTAAAAATTTAAATTATTGTATATATGAGAATATATATCTGTATTTGAACATATCTGACTAAATTTGAAATAATAAATATATAGATATATATATTTGACTTGAATTTAAATTGTAGACAAATGGTTTAATAATAATTGAGTTTATAAAATATATACAAGTAAATTCCATAGTTTTGTAAATAATAAAACGAATGCATTTTATAATCAAACAATATGTTGGAATAACATTTCACTTACACTACATTCTTTTGTCAAACTAGTAGCATGTTTGTATAGCACATAAGAAAGGAATGCAAGCTAAGAATGAAGACTTCCCAGCCTAACAAATATCTGCATAGAAAATCATGTTCGAATATGATATGCAGGTAAACTTGAGAACAATAAGAACCAAAACAAAGTCAAAATACAATATTGTTTGTAGCTTGTAAGTTAAGCCAGGCAAATATAAGAAAAATGAGATATGTATAAAATAGAAACATAAAGTACAAATAGCATTTAATGCTAGTAATGCAAATATCTTTTCTAGTACATAAAAATGTAATCTCGGCCACCAAACTATAAACTATCTCTGAAAATTTGTACATCTTGTACATTATTTTGTCTAAAGTAAATGATACCCTGTAACTGGTTGTATATATCAACCTGTTTTATACTTCACTCTGTAAATTACTTTCCCTTATCAGTTTTTCATTTTCCTTTCGAACTAAACAAAAGTAAGATAAAACTCCATTTGAAACCTAAACAAACATTCAACAACAACCAGCAACTACAATTAAACAAAAGCAAGATGATGGGTAGGAAGATCAAAGAAAAAAACATTTTCCAGTTTCAAAACTGTTTTCAAACAGGGTGTTCTGATCTTTCACAAAAATCCTGGTGAGTAACACTTTAATTTAAAATTTTAACTTAGGTTGACACAGCTTGTTTTCTCTGTGACGAGGTATGTTATATATATGTATGTTGTGTAAAATCTGGATAAGTCTGATTTCTTCCCTGTTCTGATATCAGATGACATTTCTTGAAGAAATATGCAAACAACTTTTCCTCTCCTGTTTTAAAAACTGTTTGGATGTGGGATATCAACGAGAATTGTTTGTTTAACTGGAATATAAGTGGTAGAAATTTAAATAAGCTTAAACAACTAATAATCTCCACTGGTAAACTAAGAAAAACCCTGTACATTCTAAATATGTTTAAAATCAAATTCCTTGTTTTGAGGATTCATATATCTCAAGTGAAAACACATACTAAACCTTGATTTTTAAATCAAAAATTATAATTTTTCGAGCTTTGGTTGAAGAGCAGTTTTGGTTGCACTGTCTCGAGCATTTTGAGCTACCGCAGGCGATCGCGATGATTAGGAGTGTCGTGGTTTGGTTTGAAGGTAGAGGGAGGTTCAGGGATTAGTGGAAAAATAGTGGGATGGTCGGAAAATCATCGTGGTGGCGGTGAGGAGTGTTTAAAGTCTGGTGACCTAATTTGAGTGGTTCGAGATTTTTGTCTCGTTCGAAGCCATGAAGCGATCGAGTGATTCGAGCTTCCAGGGTTTGATTCGGGGAAGGTAGACGAGGCTAAGGGCGGAGTGCGATGGTCACTGGTGATCGGAGGTGGGAACGCGGCGAGGTTTCCAGGCTATGGTTTTGCTCCAGTTTCATGACAGGAACTCGATTTCGTTCGTATGCCTGAATGGATGATCGGAGGCCGGAGAGGGGATGTCGAGATGATCGTCGAGATGTGGAGGTGGTCGTAGATGACCGGACGTGGCCGGACCCTCGGTGCACGTGCATAGTCGAGATCTGGTGGTGTTTGTCTGGGTTGACAGGTGAAATTAACTCGAGAATTTCTCGAGTAATCTCGTCGTTTGGTTCGAGTGGATCCTCATTTTTCTCGAAGCAAAATTTAGTGAACTCGGGTAGGTTAGTTTAACACAGAATCAACAGTACCAGTTTTAACTCGAGTACCATACTCGGGTAGATTTAGTTTTAGCTTGGGTAATTTCAATGTTTTCTCGAAGCAAAGTGGAAATGGTCTCGGGTCAGTCATGTTCCAGTATTAAACAGTGGAAATTTTACAGTTTTTAAATTTATTAAGTTTAAATTTGTAATTGATGTAAAACTGAGGTTTAATTTAAGTATTAAATCCAGATTTTGTGAAATAAAAGAAAAGTTTAAAAGTTAAAATATTTCTTAATAAGTTTAAATATTTGAATTTAAAAAGTTTAATTTAAATCCCTTCATAACAAAGAATGGCTTTAATTTGTAAATTTAAAGGTTTTAAAAGTTAGTTTTATAAAGGGGTTGAAAATGTTCAAGTTAATTACTTAAGTTTAAATTAAAAATCACTTGACAATTTTGAAAACAAAAATTACTTAGAGAAGTAATGAATAAATAATTACTGAATGTAATTAATTAAATGATAATTTAAAATGTGAATTAATTATTTGTTAATAAATCAAAGGATTAATTAATAATGGCAATTAATTAAGATTAATTTAATAATTAAAGATTAATTGATTTATTAATTTAAGAATGCTTAGTTAATAATTAAGGGTTAACTAATAAATTTGAAAGAAAGATTTTCAAATAATTTGTAATTAAATTATGATAATTAACCGGATTAGTAATTGATACATTCGATTTAAATTTATCAGATAATTAAATTATCTTACTTAGGGATGTTTGGATACTATTGGATGACTTGATTGTTTGATATCCTTGATATATGATGCTTTGTGATACATCCTAATTTATGTTGTGACCTGTAGTTTACTTATCTGTGACCTTTATATATCTATGATCTGTGAATGAACGATAAGCGTTGTTCTTATACCGCTTATCGAATTATATTTCTGTATTCTGATATGTGATGATTCATCGTGTTGCACTATTGTGTTCAATCCCTGGACTACACTTTTACACACACAAATATGGATTTCACGAGGAAATCGGTTAAGTCACAAATAATTTAAATTTGATGTTTTTGAAATTGAAATTTTAATTTCAATTGATTTTGAAATTTGAAATTCAGGTTTAAAGTGAAAAGCTTTTGAAATAGAATTTCAAAGATAAAAGTTATTTGAATAACTTAATTGAGTTTTGAAAATTTAAATAATTTGATTTAAATTTGAATTCAAGTTTGAAATTGAATCCTATGATTTGAAACTAGGGATTGAAAATGTTATAAATGTGTTTATCTAAATTTAAACCATTTAAAATGTAATTTTGAGAATTTGGATTTAACCCAAAGACTTAAACTCGTATGAATGAATCAGATTTTCTGAAATGAAACTGTTGTTTTAAAAGAATAAAAGCTTTCAGATAAGAAATGAAATCCCAGTTTAATTAAAGGAATTTCAAGTACGAATTGAAAAATGGTTTTTCCAAGTTATAAATGAATTCTTTTTGGAAAGCTATGAATTAAATCGGTTTTTTTTAACAGATTTAAAATGATGTTTTGTTTAAACCATTTGAAATGGAATTGTTTTGAAAGCTATTAGTTAAATCTTTGATTTAAAGATTTAACGAGTTAAACTGAAATGGAAATTGATTTAGAAAATCTGTGAAAGAATCTTTTATTTAAAAGATTTAAATGTGGAAATTGTTTAAACCATTGGAGGTTGTTTAAAATGAATCTTTTTGTCTAAAGATTTGAAAATGGTAATCGATGGAAACCATTTAAAAAGAAGTTGAATTATTAAGTTGTGACTTAATTGAAATCCCATATCCATATGATTTTAAATTGCGCTCACTATTCGGGTTAGCCGGGAAAGGACCTTTGGGTCGTATAACCCATTCTGAATATGTGATACGTCATATATGGATGGCATTTGAAGACCGGTGTTGAAGACCGGATATTTTTGAAAACGGAAGGATTACCGTCGAGTTACTCTGCATCGGCTGATCCCCGATATAGAGGTTTTATCACCCATAGTGACGGGAAGTCCGGACGTGATTGGAAATTATCCGGATTTGCAAGTGCTTCGTGAGAAGTGCCTTCGGTTCTGTTCGATCCCGGAACAGACTTGTATGGATTGTATGTCTGACATTACACATTGAGATATAAAGCCGATTTCTTTCAAATACATTTCTGTTGGTGGCGGAGAATTTATTCTCTTAGCTTAACACCCTTCTCTGAGACGTACGAGCTTAGAGGTTATGTAGTTGAAATTTTTCAGCGATATACTCCCAATTTGGTAATGTGGCATGCTTAGTGTTGTTGTGTGATGATCAGTGTTTGATCATTTGCGATATGATCATTTGTTTGATCGTTTATCTTTGTGATCATAGGTTGATCATCTGTTGGCCCAAAGCGTGGCTTTTTGAAAAAGCGTAGCTTTATGGACGAGACTTCGTCAGGGCCTCACAACCCGGAAATGGTCGAAACAGGAATGTTGCGGCAAGGTTATGAGGGTCGCGCCCTTTAGGGTATGTCATTTCCTTCTGGAAAGGGGTGGTATTATGGTATGGAGCCCTGATACTTACTCATGTGGATGCACTTTCTTTATTATGTGTGATGTTGGTTACCGAGCGCTCGGATAAAGGTCCCAAAGGACCGGGAGGTGGCGTATTCGTGAGTTACCTGTTACAGGGGTAACCCGGCCTTGTTTGGCAGAGAGCAGTTTGTCTCTCGGGACGTCTAGCCAGAGGCGATCCCATGCGGCGGAAGGAATTTCCTTAGCCTGACCATTTGTTGGAAATCCATCTTCCAAATACGAACTTTGTACGGTTTTAGTTGTAGAACCTGCCATCTAATATGGTAGCTATAGTAGGCATAGTATAATGGTACCTATGCTGGCTAAGATTAATATTATACTTTCAAATTGTTTTCCACTATGCAATAATAATAATAATCCAATGATTTGCGTAGTAAGCATGTTTGACTATCATAAGAAGAAATCTCCTCCAATTCTGCGTTTGCATTGTGTGTGTGGCGGGAGGTCTTATGGTAGTTTCATTTTCCAAAAGCATTGCGGATTTCAATGTTTAAAACCTTTTGTGTTTGTTTAAAGATAAACTGTTTTTGTTGTTCACACCAGTCCCATGACTGATCCGGAGTTTATTGTTCCCTTCCTAAACTCTGGGTGCTCATAATTTTCCACACGAGCAGTCTAGAGTTGGGTTTCTTTTCAGATATTCAGGTTTAGTAGATTATCTGGAGCTAGTTCATTCATCGGAGTTTCTTATCTTGGAGTTGTGGATTAATTCTTGTCTGAAGATCATTTTGGAGTTATCATTTCTATTGATATTGTTCCGCTGCTGTTGTTATCTTTTCTTTTCCACTGCTATTTCTTGTATCTCTGATATTGTTGTATCATATTGATATCATTGTTGTATATCATTCTGGATATTGTATTCATTGGAGTTGTATATGATATCATTGATTTCTTTATCCCGCTGTGTTATTTACTTAATTGTGTTATAGCTCCGGCGAATCGGATTTGAACGGTCGAATCTACGGCATTCTAGTACAATGTGAAGTACGGATGTTGATTTTCGAGCGGGCAAAACCCGATCCGTTACATTTCCAATTCAGGTTGTTTATTCCAAACTTATTTAACTTCCCTTAAGTTAAATTCAATTTAATTTCGTTAAACTTATTCAAATTTGAATTCCCACTTCAAATTTTAAACTTTACATTAACAATCTTATAAGTTCAAAACTTATTACCTTGGGTATCACCTCTCATTCTCAATTTTAAACTCATCAGTTAGAGTTTATTTTAGATTATGTATATTCCTCGTATATACATATTATTTCCTTTACACCCTAAGTTATCCTTAAATTTTAAACCACCTTGGGTTTTTAGTTCAAACAAATTCCTTTAAATTTTCAAACAACTACTGTTTGAATCAAGCTCTTTCATTCAAATAATATTATTTGTTATCTCTTTATCACTTTGAAACAATTTTCAAATTCTGGGCTCAGATTTAAAACTCCCCAGTGTATATCATATTCCAATTCTAATTTATAAGTCATACTTCCCTAAATGTTTTACTTCCCTAAAACATTTCATTTTGCTTACTTATTAATACACACAACAATCACTTATGATAATAATCAGTATTGTCATATCTAAAACCATCCATTATCATCTTATTCTGAAATATTTCTCCAATTCAAGATTTCAATTTTAGTTTAATCCATTTCAAACTTTATCTTTATTTAATTTCAGTTTGATTGTATTATATTACTTCTTAATTTAATTCTAGTAATTTAATAGGCAATTTCCTTAATATTTATTAGAAGGAAATATTGCTTTATATATCAAAATATAATCTTATATGAAATCATTTAAAATCTTTATATAAAAATAACAAGTACGCTCTCATATATACACTCAACTCATCCTAGGGTACTATTGACCTTATCTTTAGATGAGTAGACCCACCAGAGCCAAGGTTTTCGCTTAACCTTCGCTCTGATACCAACTGTAACGACCCGGAAATTTTCGAAGCCGAAAATTCCAGATAGTTATGGAAAAGAAGAAAAAGATAGAAGAAGAAGAACAGAAAACATCATCATCTCACATTCGCAGCGGATAAAATACAATAATAAATAAATATAGTTTAAAAAAAATACTGTATCTGTTGATTACATTTAATATACATCAGAGTTTCACATTTACCCAGTCACTAAATATATACAAATTTCAACATATCTCAGATAAACAAAAATATATCATAGCGGAAACATTCCATACGTTCCTGCCATCCAGATCGCCTCTTGAGCTCCAGAACGACCTTACCTGAAAATCTGTAACACTCGGTCTGACCCGAGCATTACATCAGAGTAACACCCGGGTCAGGCTGGAAACCAGCGTGAGTAAACCCATCTACCATGGAATACAAAGGTATACAACTTATATAAAACCCGGGTAACTCATATCAATATACAATTTACAATTTTGTTAGGGTCATCACTTATTTCACGCATAAATTTCAAAGTACCAACAACTTAGATTAAATAGTCCAATTCACCTAAATCACTCCATTCCGGTCTATTGACTCCACATATCAAATCCGTACAGGATTATTATGGATTATAAATCGAAGTGGGTTCGGGTATTTACCAATACCCGACTCCGGACTCTTCGAATTCAATGTCATTTTAAATTCTAGTTTGAGTGATACCTATCAGCCATAATGCAAGGTGTCATAGTCATACAGCAAATTTACTTATCAATACAAACTCCATATTTTACTGTACAATTCCATCATATCATATTTCCGGACATCACAACTCAATATCAGAGATATCCACAATCCAATATCATTAAATCATCCACACAAGCAAGATTCATAATTTAATTCCTAATTTATTTATTTCAATCATCTAGTTGATCATTTCGCAGTTATCTCTAACCTCAATTTGATCGTCTTGCTTAATAATTTCTTAATTCTTACTTATCGATTAACTCTGTATTTATAGATTATTTTGGTTAATTACCATTTCCCATTTGTTAACGTTTCTACTTGCTTACAATATCTTATTTAAAATATTATTCATCGTACATTTTAAATCATCTTTAATATTTTAAAATAATTAGATTTTAATAAATTTAAATAACTTGGAATAAATTTCAAAGACTTAAGTATTAAACAAGTTTTATTGTTAACTTAAATTAATTTCTAAATTAGAGGATTTGCTAAGGTTTACATATTTAAAATATTAGCTAAATAATCAACTCATATTTAAGCTCAACTTAATTGCCAAAATTTATAAAAGCTACAGTGCTCAAATTTGAAGAAAAATTTGTTTACTTATCTTATAAAAATAATGGCAGCTGGAATAAAAATCTCGTGCCTACCCTCTATAAAAACCCAAGCGTTGCTCGAGAATTTCCGCGTGCTACCCGAGTAATTTCCCTGTCTCCACGCGATGCTCTTTCTTCCTCCACTTTTCCTTTCCCAGTTTAAATTTAAAATTAAATAAACTATCTGAACAAAACTCACGCGCCAGATTCTCGAGGCATCTTCCCTTCTTCTTCGAGTTTTACTCGAGACTAACCCACGAAATCTCGAGTATCACTCGAGACAAAACCCGGTTGTTCGCTGCTACCCATCAAAGACTCAACTGTGCACCACTCTCCGACCAACACTGGCCATCCCCTCGATCGCTGGCGAATCCCAATCGATCACCTCTACGTGATCGACCACCCAAACCAACCATTCAAAGTTCGAATCAAAATTCGACACTTCCAATCGAAACTGGAATGTTCAAGCTCACCCCAAATCGCCTCGTCACGGCCATCTCGACCACCGGAGACCCTCATCTTCTAGCCATACCTCCACAACACGACATGCTTTCCTTCTTCACAATCGCGTGAAGCTCGATCCTACTAAAATGACGAACTTGACATTTTACAGACCCGTTCAAAACTCTAACCAAAACCCTACATTCAATCAAAACTCAAAATTCATGCATTCGAAAATTTTCTCATCATTTTTCTGGTATTGCTACACTATCAAGCTTACCTCTCACAAAAATTCAGAAATTTAAATTGTTTAAATCGACTGGAATTGATGAAAATGCCTCTAGGCTTCATATTCGAACAGCGTCTTACACACTTGCTTAAAAATCGTCATTTTTATCTTAAAAATCCTACTTTTGTATGTAGATTCAAATTATATTATTGAATTAGCAAATTAAAATATTTGAATTTAACATAGAAATTTGGATAACCTGTGATCAACTTTCCAGTTGATCTGCTTCTTCCAAAATTTGGAAACAGGTTTAAGAACTTGATTTATAGTTGAAACTACTCACTTTGTTTAAATCACAGTCTATAATGATTGAGTGGTAATATTTAAATTGATCACCTACTAAACTTTGTAACTACAGGCAGATCAAACAATATACATAGTAGTGTATATATATGCACATCATTATATTCAAACTGGACTATTCACAAACCAGATTTTATATGCATCTTAATCTAGTTTAAACAACTTAAACTTTGAAATTATTGTTTACTCACCTGACTAAAATAAACAGAGCATACAGAGTTTCAGATGGTCACTGCTTTGGTGTTTTCCAGACTCCTAGTTTTGAAATTTCCCAATCTTCAAGATGTTCGCAAGTTTTGATTCCAGTTAAATTTTTGTTTAGGTTGTAGTTTCCTTTTGTTTTCTTATCTCAGTTTTTAAATGCTGAACGAAAATGAGAATGTGAAATGGTATGTATAAGAAAACATACTAGCTGAAATATGCAACAAGATTTTTTTCTCTATGTACTTTGAAAATTTTGTTCAGATATTTTTTTCAAAATATTGTAGGCTGATAAGATAAAGATGGTGGCTCATTTATTGTTTTTGTCATGTGTATTATCACTTTGTACTATATTATATTTTTTTAATATAAATTTGTGCAGCCGGCTTGTATTGCAAGCTTACATATATGCAACTTCTCTTCTTTTATATTTTGTGTAGCCTGACCTTTGAGTTGAATGTACAAGTGTATGCACTTGTTTCTTCTTCTTTTTTTCGTGAAGCCTGACCTTGTTTAAGGAAAACATAGGCATGTAGTTTGTTTTGTTGCTTTATACTTATATTACTTTACATTTTTCTAGGGATAATGTGTTTACTTTTATTTTATAATTACAATTTCGATTTATACATATAGTTTAATTTATCGATAGAAGATAGCTCACTTATATTCCGCTTAACGATAATTTATTCATGATATTATTTATTTATCCATTTATGCGATATTTATTTTAATTCTTAACGATTAATAAAGTATAATTTTATTTACATTATCTACATATAAATATTTGTTTCAAACATTACCATTATATCAAATGTTATTAAATTCCATTTACGACACATAAATACGGATAAACGATCACGATCTCATCCGTTTATACTTTGAAAATCTCGTATTATATTTAAATTTAGATTTAATATTTATTAAAATATATTACCCAAAATTACAGGTCGTTACAGTTAATTAAATGGTTGCTATCATATTTAGGTAATTAAATTGAATTTGCATTGAATTTAATTGAATTGAATCGAATTGAACCATATTTAGTTGAATTCCATATTAAATTGAATCTATGTTAATTAAATTGAATTTCTTATTGAATTAGAATGAATTTATTCGAATATTATTGTCATATTAGATAATTAAATTGATAAAGAAGTATGAAATAGAAGTGTATGAACTAGAGAGGAATATTGATTGAAATCTAGACTAAAAGAAGTTGATTGATAATTGGAAATTTTAAATTGATATTAGAATCTAAAAGATTATCAATTAATTTTTTTAAAAGAAGTTGATTGGAATTTGAAATTATCAATTTAAAATTTCCAATTATCAATCAACTTCTTTTAATTCAGATTCCAACTAATAATCCTATCTAGTCCATACACTTCCATTTCATGTTCCAATATCAATTTAATTATCGAATATGACAACAATATTCATATACATCCATTCCAATTCAAGACGAAATTCAATTTAATTAACATAATTCAATTCTAAACGAGATTAAACTAAATGTGATTCAATTCGATTCAAGTTCAATTTAATTACCTAAATATGATAATAATCATTCAATTAACATTTAATTCAATCAACTAGAATTTAAATTTAATTGCATAAGTATATATATAGGTCATGAATTATAAAAACTCACCTTAACCTCGAAGCTAAAATAGTCGCCCTTTCAATCAAACTGGATTAGAAAATTGGCCGACTTCTAATGATTTTTTGACCAGATTGGACCACGAATTTGAAAAGGTAGTCAGGAGGAAAGTTTTTCCATATTCAATTCTATATAATTATAAAACCGAGTCCCCAATTTTGAATTTTTTTGAGGAATTTATGGCTTGATAAAGAGGAAGCATTTTCAAAATCAATGTTTGGGACATAAAATGATTTAGGTTAAAAAAAATTGAATTTGGCATGATTATTCTCAAATTTTGAAAATAAATAAACATGAAGGTTCTTTCTTATTCAATTATCTTCGGTTTAAGAAAAAGAATGATTAGATTTGGAGTTGGTTTGAAGAAGAAAATTGAAGAAGAAGAAAAAGGGAGGTGAAGGGAAATACAAAAAGAAAAACAAGTTGAAATAAATCTCATGTGAAGAATGCTTTAAGAAGAAAGGAGAAAGTGGACAACGTAAATGGATCATGATGAGGTATATTAAGGAATGAAACATATGAGTAGAAATATGGAAAGACAGGCAGAAATAAAAGAATTAATGGGAAATGAAGGAAATAAAAGAAATGAATGAGAGAGGAAGATTGAAAGAAAACAATCCTACTAACATGTAACGGCCCGCTATTTTGGACCATTCGCATCCATTATAAGTGTATAGGTAGACACTCATGCCGGAGTTGAATTGCTCAAAATACCGCGTTGTTAATTTAAATTTGGCAAAACTGAACATATACAGTAAATAAATAATCACAGAACATAAACACAGAGTAATAATTGCAGCGGAATTAAAAGAGATAGTAGTTCATGAAGCTACTATATAATATATATAAAATACATCAGAGTTTACAACAGAAGAGTAATACGATACATCAGATACGAATCATAATACATCACTGGAATCATCGAATACTGAAAGCGGAATAGATGGCTGGATCTTCAAGCAAAGCTCCAACTCCAAAGGTGAGTCTCGAATACTGGTACACTCAGTCTGACCCGAGCGTAAAGCAAAAACACAAGACACTCGAGTCAGGATTAACATTCTTATATTAATAAATCCAACTCAAGTGAAATAGCAATTGAAATACAAGTAACTCAAAGGATGTTTGGAATAACCATCCTTTAAGGATCCGTTAAACTATCTACTAGGTAGTAGTGTACGATAAGTAGATAATGTCTATCAGTAATATAAAGATATCAAAATAGTGTTAAGTCATGGCCCATTCCACCCTTAACACATTTTTATTCCCAAAAGCATATACAAGACCGTAGTTTCCCCAAAACCGGAAGTCACCAGAGGGCAATCCACATACTAAAGGTACAAATCAAAATCGTAGTGGTCGCGCATAAATGGAATACAAGTATGACAAGGCACATGAGGCAATACCCAAGGTAGTGATACTACCGTTCACCTGATCCGGACCGGTGAGAACGCAATGCCGCAGCACCCGGAACACCGTGAAACAACACTCCCAAAATCAACGGTGCACCAATCGACAACAAGTATAAGTAGTTCGAAGAAGTGTGTCCACTTGAGGTAGCTAATCCTCCATTGGCCCGGCACAGCTCCTGTTTTAGTCATTTCCAATTTGACACAAGTGTCAAGGCTATCCATTATCGTTCACTTTCATCTGTCATCGCGTACATCATTCCAACCACTTCATTCTGGATCATCACTCCGCGTATAGTTATTAAAGTGGTTTTCGGTTTAGATAGAGAGTATATCCATAACCGATTCCGGTCTCTTTAATAACTTCCGTAATTATTACACCGATTGGTCGTTTATATATTTCAAAACCAAATCAATTTCAATTCCAATTAGAATTTATAAACCAACATTTCAATTGTCTTTCCAAATCAATTTCCATAATTTACGTTTCAACTTCCAAATTCATTTCAAAATCATATAATTCAATTTCAAATTTTATTCAAAACAATTCAAGTATTGATTCAAGTTCGTATATAAGTTTCGTTCCAAATCATTTAAATTAATTTAATTTACCATTCAAATCAACTTAAACTCATTTATCGATTTCATTCAATATTCGTTAAGTTACTTAATCATTCAAAACAATTTCTATTAAATTTCCAATTCATTAAATCCATTATTTAAATTCAACTTCATTATATCAAAACTTACAAATTTAATTAAATTCATCAAATCAAATTCTTTAAATTACAAGTCTTACATTAATTTCAAAAATATCACATTTTATTTCTTGTTAAAGAAATTCAATTTCACTTATTTACTTACTTAAATAATTTTCCAAAACTTAATTAATAAAGGAAACTCAATTTCAATTATTTACGAAGTAAAATTCACTTATTCAAAAGTTCAATTTTACTTATTAAAGAATTCAATTCAATTTAATCATTTAATAATTCAATCTCATTTAATTATTAAATAATTCAAAACTTAATTATCAAATAATTTCAAAATTTAATTATTTCAAACTTAATTATAATTTCAAACCTAATTATTGAATCATTTCAAAGTTAATCCAATCATTTCTCAAATTAAACAACATTCTTTCATCAATTACATTGTTAATATTTTGTTTCATATTATTAAATATTAACACTTTCCTTTCATCAAAATTCGAATTTCAACTTCATTTCAAACCGTATTATTTATTCAATAAAATCTTCATTTATTTTTAAATCAAATTATTGACCAATCGGGTTTTATTTAATTCTCTATCCTAGGTCAAAGTTCAATTTGGGTATTTATCATTTCAACCCGATTCCAATTCAATTCAAAATCAAAGCATAACAAAGGGAACTTGCAGTGTGATAACTGGGATGGTGTCAAAGTAAATAAACAAACAATAACAACAACCAATATCAATCCAATAATCAATTTAAATAATCCCGAAATAACCGTATTAATTCGCATTGTTATTTGTACGAATTAATATAATTATTTCTAGAATCTACACTATCATTTCATGTAGATTAAAGATTATTACATTACGGTTTCACTTGTCATCTATTACAATTTCATACATCATCAATTTAACAACATACATTCAGTGGTTCAAGATGTAATTAAACAAATCCTACGTGTCAATAAATTTAACAGTTAAAGGGGTCATATTATACAAATGTCAGTTAATCAAATTTAACATTTAACTATCCTATATCAATTTCAATTGCATACTATTTATCATTTTAACATTAACAATTTAACGTCCAATATAAACATCAACAATCAATCAATTATCAGCCAAACTATATTATCATCGCATAAATAATTAACAGATAATAGTGTCAGATGTCACAGGTTAACTGATACAGGCAATAGCATATATAACAGTGTAATTAACTAACAACAGCATATTTCAATTGTCGTTTCAATTGAAATCAAATTTAATAAATAAAAGAACGTTAATCGTGAGTGAGTGCTCACCTTTTGAGGCTGGAGATGAACGAGAGTGAGGTAGGTTATGAATCCAGGCACGAATTCTAAAGAAAACCCAGATTGAACTCGAATCGACGAACGAAGCTGATAAATAGAATCGATGAGAACAAATTAGCATAAGCTATAGATTGATGGAGACACAGCTGTTAACTAGTATTGACGAAAATAAATCAAATTTTGATATAAGTGGAAACCAAAGTATACATATGAAATAAATATATTTAATTTCAAATCAGAATTTTTTTTTTGTTAAATGCATATATGACTCACAGACCACTATATAGTTTAGTTATACATTTTTCAACAGAATTATATACATATGTATAAATATAATACTTGAAGAATATACACAATTTAACTAAAGTACGAAATATTTATTAATATATATAAATCTTATATAAACAAAATGTAAACAACATATACGTGACCTTAACATAAATGTAATAGTAGTATAATATGTATCAAAACTTGTACAATATAAAATAGCGTTCATATATAGGGCATGGAATCAACTACTTGTATACCAACTGTGCCATATGACTAAAGTATGCAGACCGTTATAAGCTTATGCGAAGATATATATATAACTTTTACAAAACAACATAGATAAATAATTAAATAAGTAATTAAATAACTGATACATATAATATATACATTATACACAAGAGAGAAGACTGCGAGGAAATCAAAGTGGAAAGCCGGCACTTACAGGGTTACTCGGCCAACAAAGTTGAAGTGGATTGCAAGGAGGGAGGGCGGTAGAGGTCGGTCGCTGGAGATGATGAGGTTGAAAACAGAAAACGCAGCAGCGAATGAAGGTGGAAGCTCGGCTGAGGAAGAGAACGAAGGTGGGTGCTCGGGTTCTCGGCTGGTGGTGGTGGTGCGCAGCTCGAGCCTGGGGTGGCGTGAGTGGAGATGGGACAGAGGGCCGAGCTTCACGCATACAAGCATCTTCACCTGTGTTTTTATTTATTTATTTGAAGAGGCTGAGTTCGGCAAAGCATGGTGGAAGGAAGAGGGCAGAGGCCGACTAGGTGAGGATGGACAGGGAATATGAAGTTGCGTGCATAATTGGGAGGATGAGGAGCTGATGTGTCAAGACCTGCAAATCCGTACTCCTTGATTAAACCCTAATCTCCATTGATTAACTCAAGGGGCATGGAAATACGAACCCTGAGGGGTTTGAAGAAAAAGAAAAGTAGAAGAAGAAGAAAATAGAAGGAAAAGAAAAGAAGAGAAAGAAGAAAAGAGGAAGAAGAAACAACAGAACAACATCAGAACAGAAAACAATATCAGAATCTTACACATCGCAGCGGAACAATATATAATAGATAATCACTAGTCTTTTAAAACAAAGAACTATATTAGTTTATACATACATCAATCAGAGTCAATATACAACAATGGACAGTTATATAAACTTGTCCTCATACAGAATACACAGCGGAATAAATAAACAAATACGGATGATACGTCTCGCCATCCAGCTTATCTCCAAAGCTCCAGAATATCTAGAATATCCTAATAACATAACTCTAGGCTGCCCGTGTGGAAATTTGTGGGCACCCAGAGTTTAGAGGGGAACAATAAACTCTGAGTCAGTCATGGTGACTGGTGTGAGATCGTAAAACAGTTATTTTTCACAAAGAAAATAAAACAAATTCGCAATGCTTTTGGAAAATTAAACTACCATAAGACCTCCCGCCACACACACAATGCAAACGCAGAATTGGAGGAGATTTCTTCTTATGATAGTCAAAAATGCTTACTACGCAAAATCAAATCATTTTTGATATTATTTTTAGTGCATAGTGTAGAAATCATTTCGAAAGTAGAATATAAATCTTAGCCAGCATAGACATTTCGAACTATGCCTACTATAGCTACCATCCAAACAGTGGGGCGCCACCATAAGTGAATGATAGGTTCTACAACTAAAACCGTACAAGGCTCGTATTGTTTCTTTGGATTTCCAACAAATGGTCAGGCTAAGGAACTTCCTATGCCACGATGGGTACGTCCCTGGAATAGACGACCCGAGAACCTAACCGGATCTCTGCCAACACAAGGCCGGGTTACCTCTGCAAAAATAGGTAACTACTGACACGCGTATGCCATCCCCCGATCGTAACCGATCTTCCCGAGGATCTCTGATTTCCAACAAACCACATAATAATAATAATGCAGCAACCACATAGGTTAAGTATCTGGGCTCCATACCATGATACCACCTCTATCCAGAAGGAATGACATACACTAAGGGGCGCTACTCCCTAGAACCTTGCTGCATCCTTCCTGTTTTGACCATTTCCGGGGTGTGAGGCTCGACGAAGTCTCATCCACAAAGCTATGCTTTCTACAAAGCCATGCTTCGGGTCAAACAAATGATCAACCTATGATCACAAAGATATAAGATCAAACAAATGATCATATCGCAAATGATCAAACACTGATCATTTCACAGCAACACTCAGTATGCCACGTTACCAAATTGGGAGTATATCGCTGATAAATTTCAACTACATAACCTCTGAGCTCGTACGTCTCAGAGAAGGGTGTTAAGCTAAGAGAATAAATTCTCCGCCACCAACAGAAATGTATTTGAAAGAAATCAGTTTTATATCTCAATTCGTAACGTCAGACACACAATCCATACAAGTCTGTTCCGGGATCGAACAGAACCGAAGGCACTTCTCACGAAGCCCTTGCACATCCGGATAAATTTCTAATCACGTCCGGACATCCCATCACTAAGGGTGATAAAACCTCTAAATCGGAGATCAGCCGATGTAGAGTAACTCGACGGTAATCCTTCCGTTTTCAAAAATATCCGGTCTTCAACACCGGTCATCAAATGCGATTCATAACGACGTATCACATATTCGGAATGGGTTATACGACCCCATGGTCCTTTCCCGGCTAACCCGAATAGTGAGCGATTATTCATAAATAAGTGTGGCATTCAAATTCATCCAATTCACAACAAATACCATTCAAGGTAATTATTGATAGTCGGTTATTTAACTATCAATAAAGATGCGCAACATCATCAGATTCCAAATAATTTATTTTCCAAAATATCTTTACTAGATATAAAATTTCCACACTTAACCATTTAAAAACAATTTCAAATCAATTTTCACATTTCATTTTATCTTTGAAGATAAAATCTCAAAACAGTTCATTTCATATTGGAAAAGCATTTCCATACTTATTTAATAATAAGTAATTCACAAATCTATTCATTTTCAACATTTGAAAATATTCGATATACTTAAAATCAAAATTAAGTATAATTTCATTCTTTAAGGAAAACATTTACTATAACATCTATTTGAGTCAAAACGAATGTTACGTAAAACATCGTTACGACGACTCAAAATCACTACTAGTATAGGGATTCGAAATTAAGATAGATATGTAAACCCCAATACTATATGAAAACATTTCCTTTCGGAAATCATTTACTATAACAATAGTGTTATAGTCCACCATTTCCTTCTTCCTCGAGAACGTCTATTTCAACAATGAATGTTGAAATCTATGATTTCGATATTTGATATATTTGAAAACATCTTTAAAACAATTAACTTCATTTCAAATATCACTTTCCCAAACAATATCTATTTTATTCAATACTATATTCACTGTCCAAAATCGTGAATATACTTCACTAATTACATTTCACTATTTTCTACACATTTTATTTCAATAATAATTCGCTATCCAAAATCGCGAATATATCTCCTTTAACAACCTTCTATATTAAATTTATCAAATCCAATTGATTTCGAATTTATAAAACAACGTTTATAAATTCTATTTCTATTTTCTTACAACTTCAATTTAATAAATCTCCTTTATTAACCATTCGATTCATAACTCAAATCTTATACCAACAATCCATATTATAAGTTAAATACTTATAATCCCTTTATTTTACAAAATCATCTCCATTTATAAGTTCACAATTTATAAATTTCATTTATTTATAAATTCTTAAAAATTCATTTTAACGCTTATAAAAACTCGTTTTATAATACCAACATTTTAAAGTTATAATATCAATCTTGTGCATCTTTTACATACATCGTTTTTAATAATTCAAAAATTCCAATTAAAACCATTTTATAAATTTCTTAACTATTTATTTCAAAAGAAATTACCTTTTGGTTATAATTCACAAATCTTAACTTTTATAACTTTAAAGTCTTAACGTTTATAAATCAATTCAAAAATTCCATAAAACGTATATTTTCAAAAATCACTTTAAAATCCTTTTAAAGTAAAAGTCGTTATTTTTAAACTTCAAAACTTGAATCCGATGATGCAACAACACCAATTAGTCAATCACAACAACAAACATCATATATCAATATGATAACAGAATATACATCTGTGACGCCCCACCTCTATACCCACGCTAACCAAGAACACTACGGTGTAGTGCTGTCAATTAGCACGGAGAATAAGGCTGTTGAGGAGCGACCATCCGTGTAACTTCTTTGTGCGAGCACCGATATGTCAGATAGAATAGGATGCATATCTTTTAAGGAGGGAATCCGACATACCGATACAAACACAAAGCTATCACACGGTGGCTATATATAATCTTCGGAAACAAATATAGAAATAAACGTAACATAAATCAGTCACAGACAGTTCATATCACAGAGGCGGAAATAGATATGAATAAATAACACACATGAAAGTATACATCAGAGTAGTGGTCAAATAAGATCCACAATAACACAAAAGAATAAGTACAAGTGCAAGACAATAGAATATGTATACATCAAGGGGTCTAATCTTAAATGTATACAACAAAAACTACTAAACTAGAGTAGTTAGCCAAAAGTCAGATGATGGTTCCAGATAGGAAGTCATGAAGAAGCACCTGTAAAATCTCGGTCTGACCCGAGTATTATTTATAAGAAAATAATAAACGGATCAGTCTAGCTATAAATATCAGATAGAGTGATATAGAATAAGAGATATGACAAAAACGTATCATAACCATAATACCGTACTGTGATAAGTACATAATTGAAAATCAACAAGAGATTAATCAATATCACAAGAATTTTCTCAAAGATTAAAAAGAATGTCATATTCTCTATTTAATCCACCAAGCCACAATAAATGACATACATATTAATGCCAATTGTAAAAGTTGGTGAAACATTAAATTCAGAAATCAACACACGAAATCTAGAAGTCACAAAAAGGGGGAAGTCCGAGCACACGGACGAGAAGCTATCTCATGGAAGCTATCCATTTAATTTTTCGAACACACGGATGGCCCGAAAGGCAAGTCCGAACACACGGACGAGAAAGGCAAGTCCGAACACACGGACGAGAAAGGCAAGTCCGAACACACGGACGAGAAAGGCAAGTCCGAACACACGGACGAGAAAGGCAAGTCCGAACACACGGACGAGAAAGGCAAGTCCGAACACACGGACGAGAAAGGCAAGTCCGAACACACGGACGAGAAAGGCAAGTCCGAACACACGGACGAGAAAGGCAAGTCCGAACACACGGACGAGAAAGGCAAGTCCGAACACACGGACGAGAAAGGCAAGTCCGAACACACGGACGAGAAAGGCAAGTCCGAACACACGGACGAGAAAGGCAAGTCCGAACACACGGACGAGAAAGGCAAGTCCGAACACACGGACGAGAAAGGCAAGTCCGAACACACGGACGAGAAAGGCAAGTCCGAACACACGGACGAGAAAGGCAAGTCCGAACACACGGACGAGAAACATCGCACATTGCTAGTCTAAATCATAAAAATGATCGTCATCGATCATAAAGAAGTGTCGATTACACTAAGCTAGTAAATATAAGAGTTTAGCTTCATGTCCCATAACCACTTGCTTAACTCAAATATTTACGAACAAATTGTAGATCTGCACTAGGAAATTGTCACAAGAGATTCAATCGAACAAGTCCATAGATTAACCGACGAAGTAAACGCAAGCGTTTCATACCACTTGTTTTGCTAAGCCGTTTAATTATATTTTCTCATACGAATGAGGTAAAGGTTTGTATGTACTAGTAGATTGGAAAACAGTTTTATAAACGAGTTTGATATTGAAAATAGAGTTGAAATCGTTTTGATGATAGAGTTTTGATATTTACTACTAGTATTGAAACCTTTATATTTTTAAAGTGACAAGACATAGAAGTGATTGTAGAAACAATCAATTATAAAAGTTCACATTCGAAGACGTGAATAAAATCCAAAGAAATCAATTCCCAAAACCATCAAAGTAATAAGTTCCGTTGAATGGTTTTCGGATAAGATTGCCTACGCAGAGTTATACGGGGTTCGACCTGCCCGGTCAGGTCGCGGGGGTCCAGGGGGCAGCGCCCACGGCGGGGTGCGGGGCAGCGCCCCGTCTAAACGGTACGACCTAGAGAGGACAAAATGAGGTCTAACGACCTAAGGGTGATAGGGTCGAGCGACCTAACGAGATACCATCCTGAAAGAGGAGTCATCAAACTCGATAATAATTGATAACAATAAGTCGGATCGACAAAAATCGATAAACCTTGGTAATTTGCTCGAAAATAGGCAAATTCGGAAAAATCAGCCATTCAGACGTCTAAATATTTATGACCGACGTCTGAATTTAATCTCAGACGTCTGAATATTTATGACAGACGGCTCAGAGGTTAAAAATTGAAACAGAGAGTAGAAAACATTTTGAACTAAATTCAGACGTCTAAATATTTAGTGACAGACGTCTAAATTTTACCTCAGACGTCTGAATATTTATGACAGACGGCTCAGAGGTTAAAAATTGAAACAGAGAGTAGAAAACATTTTGAACTAAATTCAGACGTCTAAATATTTAGTGACAGACGTCTAAATTTTACCTCAGACGTCTGAATATTTATGACAGACGTCTAAATTTGGTGACAGACGTCTGAAATAAATTTCAGACGTCTGAATTTTCCTGCTAGGCAAAAATGAACAGCCTAGCTCTAAAATCGACGAATCCGAACCAAAATGCGATCGAACGAGCGATGAACACTAAGGGTTTACGCCAATCGGCAACCCAGTCTAATAGGCACTTCGATGCATCACCAAAAACATGTTCAAACATCCATAAAAGGATTTTCAAAGAATTAAACTCAAAACACTAAAAATTGGAATATTCACCAAATCAATCCAAACCAAGTGCAATTGCACAAGAATAAGTGTTAGGAATTCATACCTAACAATCGAAGATAAATATAGTTTAAGATGTGAGATAAAAATCTCACCTTTGAACCCAAACGAATGAAGAAGATGCTATGGAGCAATGGCAAGAGCAACTACCCTTCAATTCCAACTCAACAAGCTTGAATCAAAGCTTTAAAGAAGGACATTCCCAAAGTTAGGTTTAGGAATAAACTGAAATCGAAGAGAGAAAGAGTTGGAGAAGAAGGAGATGAAGCTTACCAATGGGTTCTCTTAGAATTTGGAGCTAGAACTTGATTTGAAGAAGAAACAAGGGTTTGGGAGTTTTAATTTCCCATCTCTCCCACCATTTTTGCTTTAGAACTGAGCAAGAGGAGGAAGTGAGAGTGAATGGGGAGGGATGGTTCAGTTTGGGGTTTAAGTTGGCAAAGGGGCTGAACCCAAAACCAAACCCAAAGTGCAAATGGTCAAATTTTTGACTAGCTCCAAACATATCGAAGCTTACACTCAAAAAGATCGCAAACGACGTTTTGAACTCAATGGAGGAGGTCTCGAGTCCTAATTCAACTGTTTGCAAAAAGTAGCTTTTCGGACTACAATCCGACGAACGATGAAATATTTAAATAAAATATTTAAATATAAAATCGACAAATATGCGGGTTGTTACAACATCAATATCTGTAAATAAATAAATACTGGTGAGGAATCCAGTTGGATCCCTCCAACCTGTTTCCTTGCATCCAAAGATGTTAGCACAATACAAATTCCACTTCGAGGTGGAATATCGCGGTACATGGGTTTTATAAAAATAATCCGCTTACTAACGGCGCAATAGGGTCTCATCCGCTATACGAGGCGGGAAATCAATCAATCCAATATATACATATGCCAATATGTATATATTGCTATATATATAGATATATATCCTACTATATCTAATATCACATCCAATAGCAATCAATCAAATCAATAATAACTGCAAATCATTTTGAGTGAGAAAAATCTCACCTTAGCATTTATTTTGCAATCCATTCCATTTTGACTTGATTTCACCCTTTTTTTAGACCTTGTATAAACATTTGATAATTTGTTAATATTCGAAATTATCGACAATCAGTTTCTTTTCAATGGATTAAATTGTTTAACAATTTTAATTTGAACCAATTTAACAGTAAATTTCCTATTAGATAAATTAAATTATCCAAGTGATTAAATTTCAAACTATTTCTCTTTAACAAATTTATTTAACTAGAAATCTTAAAAACTAAATTTCCTTTAAAAATTTATTTCTAGTAACTAAACAAATCAGATTTTCATTTGGTAATTTTAATTCATCGGTGATTTCATTTTAACAGTTAAATTAATTATCTAACTGTTATACAAACCCATACAGATTTAAAATCTAACATTTTAAAAATTCCAATGTACATATACATCTACAAATTTCTGTTTTTCCCTTATCTATACCAGTATACGATTTATAAAAATAAAGATATACCTTACTGCGAAATCAAACTCGAAGATACCATCGACGAATCCCAGACCTCAAATGCCAATTCGAAAACCAGACCATCGCCATGCTCGTTCGATCGAGACAGCACCCCTAAATCAATCGCGATACCACTGCTCTAATCTACTTCGTCTAGATGCCAGATATCCCCAATTCCATGCGCACGCGGCCACCAATACGCATCGCGACCATCGCCGCTGCCCAGATCTCCCACGCGCGCGACAATCTCGAGTTCGACCACGTAAGAATCGCGAAACCCCTAGCGCCGAAACCCTGTCGCTGCCATCGTCGCCATCGCGAGTCGACGAACTCGTCGCTGCGCCTCGCCTTGAAGTCGCCTCTGTCAGAAACCCCTTCCCTAATCGAACGAACCCAGCTACACGAGCTCCCTCTCCCTCCTTGGCCTCGCGAATGCCATCGCGAATCCTCGAGACTGCCGTGATGGGAAAAGAGATGCGATCGATCCCCTTTTGTTTCGTTCGTCATTTTGCTTTGATTTCTTTGAGCTTTCGATTTGAAAGAGGGAACTGAACTCGGTTAATAGAAGGAGAGGGAGTGATTTAAAATTGGAAGAGGAACGCGATTTGAATCCTGGTTTGAAAATATCGAACGAAAGAATTTCGTTTTCGTTTATAATATTTCGACTGGGTTTTGAACGAATTGTTTCAACTGGAGGCCATTGTTTTATCTCAGAGGATTTTGAACTGAGGAACGAATTGTTTGAATTGTTTTGAACAGATAAGGAAGAGGGGGGAACGAGATAATGTTGTTTTGTACGAGAGGAGACAACTAGGTCGACGGAAATTAGATGCTAGGGTGGCTACTGATTTGTGTATAAATTTTATATTTAAATTAAATCGATTAATTATTGTCCAGACGTTTTAATCTCGTACGATCACACAATGAATCTGAATGCTACGAAATTTGAAATCCGACAATAATTCAATATTACGGACCCAATGGAACTGGTTTCGTCGAATTCCGAGACTGTGCCCCGAAACGCTATTTTTTAAAATATCGGTTCGAACAATAAAATTTCAAAACCGAACAAATTGTTTCCAAACTCAATTCTGAAGCTTCTGTTATCTTCAGTATTATCAATATGAATTTTAAAAGCTTTTGAAATATTATTCTTCAGCTTAAAACTGAAGATTCAAATTTTTATTCAACTATCAACAAATTAAATTCTATAATTTAATCGCCAAATTCGAATTTATATCGGGGATTCAAATTAAATCATTGATCAAATATTTAAAATTAATTAAATATTCTCAATTTAATTTGTTCAAAATTCTGGGTCGTTACAAACTTCCCTCCTTAAAAGAATTTCGTCCTCGAAATTACAAGTTAGGAAAAATGGTCCTTAACTCGTCTACTGTTTTTTTTAACATCCAATAGTTTTATCAATTTATCAAAACAAATCTTTCTATTAAAGATTCGTTATCATTCAACTAAATTTCCAACTTAAATTCTAAGTTTTAAACAACATTGTTTTCTTAACAATTCAAATTTAAATTTAAATTCAAATTTAAACTTTCAAAATTTCTCAAAAATTTTCTAACGCCCTAAATTTCCGAAAAATTTCGCCAGCGTCTCCTTTGCGCGGCTAATACGGTACGACTACAAAACGTCCCTACGGACTCTCAGATTTCAAAAAGGAAAAGAAAAAGCCAAGCGGCTAGACAAGAAATCATCAAATCTCATATTAAAGTTTAAAAATACATACCTTTTGTCGAGCAATTCAAATTTATCTTTGAAATCAAAATTTCCAATTCCTTTATAACACCTGTATATCCTACTAGCCATAATATCTAGTTACAACATTTAAACCATTTTGCAAATTCCATTACAAAATTTCCAATATAAATTGCTTATACATTTTTACTTCACTATTGAAGTTACATATCTATTTTCATTCAATTTTACATTTGAATTTCTCATTTGAATTCAATTTACACCTTCAATTTAATTTGGATTCAGTTTAACTTTTGAATATTGAATTTATCAATTATCTTTCCTTTACAACTATACTATTTTAAATTAGTTTCAATTACTAATTCATTTCTAATTCTAATCCACTTACAAATTCAAATCTGTTTTCAACATTCAGTTTCAATTCCAGTTTTATTCTTATGTTCATTCCCAAAATTTATTTTCAATTCACTATTTTGGTTTATCACCACTTATATTATACTGAATTTCTAATTCCATATGAATTTTAATTCATCTTTCATTTGTAGTTATTCAATCCAATTCAATGCTTACAAATTCGAAATGAATTTCAACTTTCAATTTCACTTCATTCAAATTTGTTCACATATACTTACTTTTATTTTAACTCCATCTTTTTAAGTTAAATTTATTCTACCAAAATTCAATTTGTATAAGTTATCAACTTAATAATATTTCATAAATATTTTTATATAGTATTCCAGAGTCTTTTTCAACCTTTCAAAACCATTTTGAAATCAATTCAAATTATCCTTTGAATTTTCTAAAACAAAAATCCAAATTTTCCAAACAACTTTCATTTTAAAATAATCGGCAGCAATTCCTCTTTTGGAAACTCGAAAATGAACATCGATGATGCTGCAGTCATTACCGAAGTTATTTTCCAGCGACCGAAAAGAGTTTAGAGCTTTTCATCTCTTCAAAACATTTTTCAAACCTTTGAAATTCATTTTCAACTCCAAAAAGAATTTAAACTTTCCAAATCTTCAAAATTTTCAAATTCTTTCAAAAACATTTCCAAAAACTTCTCTGGAATTCCGTTTCAAATTACAAATCACATTTATAATTTGTATTCTTAAATTTCATTCGTATGTGAATTTATTTCTCATCTTTAGAGTTATGATTTCAATTTCTTATTCAATTCCAGTGATGATAATTCACTATTATTACTTCCTAACATCCAAACATCCATATACTATGATAATTCATAGAAAATTATTTCCTTTATATACAAAAATAGTTTTAGGTAAAATTATTTCATTTACCCTATTTAAAACAATACTGTGTCGGTTTATCTTGTTTAGAGTTTAGAAACCCCTATCGATTACAGTTAGCTAGACTGCACCGACCAGAATCCATAAACAATCAACCGATAAGTCAACACAATACAAAACAATTTTATATTCACTAACAAATACGCACTCGTATCTATTATTACACTCACACTCATTCTAGAGTACTACTGACTCTATCTCTAATGAGTAACACCCAACAGAGCAGGGTTGTCGCTTAACCATATGCTCCGATACCACGCTGTCAAGACCCGCAAATCCGTACTCCTTGATTAAACCCTAATCTCCATTGATTAACTCAAGGGGCATGGAAATACGAACCCTGAGGGGTTTTAAGAAAAAGAAAAGTAGAAGAAGAAGAAAATAGAAGGAAAAGAAAAGAAGAGAAAGAAGAAAAGAGGAAGAAGAAACAACAGAACAACATCAGAACAGAAAACAATATCAGAATCTTACACATCGCAGCGGAACAATATATAATAGATAATCACTAGTCTTTTAAAACAAAGAACTATATCAGTTTATACATACATCAATCAGAGTCAATATACAACAATGGACAGTTATATAAACTTGTCCTCATACAGAATACACATCGGAATAAATAAACAAATACGGATGATACGTCTCGCCATCCAGCTTATCTCCAAAGCTCCAGAATATCCATAATATCCTGATAACATAACTCTAGGCTGCCCGTGTGAAAATTTGTGGGCACCCAGAGTTTAGAAGGGAACAATAAACTCCGAGTCAGTCATGGTGACTGGTGTGAGATCGTAAAACAGTTATTTTTCATAAAGAAAATAAAACAAATTCGCAATGCTTTTGGAAAATGAAACTACCATAAGACCTCCCGCCACACACACAATGCAAACGCAGAATTGGAGGAGATTTCTTCTTATGATAGTCAAAAATGCTTACTACGCAAAATCAAATCATTTTTGATATTATTTTTAGTGCATAGTGTAGAAATCATTTCGAAAGTAGAATATAAATCTTAGCCAGCATAGACATTTCGAACTATGCCTACTATAGCTACCATCCAAACAGTGGGGCGCCACCATAAGTGAATGATAGGTTCTACAACTAAAACCGTACAAGGCTCATATTGTTTCTTTGGATTTCCAACAAATGGTCAGGCTAAGGAACTTCCTATGCCACGATGGGTACGTCCCTGGAATAGACGTCCCGAGAACCTAACCGGATCTCTGCCAACACAAGGTCGGGTTACCTCTGCAAAAATAGGTAACTACTGACACGCATATGCCATCCCCCGATCGTAACCGATCTTCCCGAGGATCCCCGATTTCCAACAAACCACATAATAATAATAATGCAGCAACCACATAGGTTAAGTATCTGGGCTCCATACCATGATACCACCTCTATCCAGAAGGAATGACATACACTAAGGGGCGCTACTCCCTAGAACCTTGCTGCATCCTTCCTGTTTTGACCATTTCCGGGGTGTGAGGCTCGACGAAGTCTCGTCCACAAAGCTACGCTTTCTACAAAGCCATGCTTCGGGTCAAACAAATGATCAACCTATGATCACAAAGATATAAGATCAAACAAATGATCATATCGCAAATGATCAAACACTGATCATTTCACAGCAACACTCGGTATGCCACGTTACCAAATTGGGAGTATATCGCTGATAAATTTCAACTACATAACCTCTGAGCTCGTACGTCTCAGAGAAGGGTGTTAAGCTAAGAGAATAAATTCTCTGCCACCAACAGAAATGTATTTGAAAGAAATCAGCTTTATATCTCAATTCGTAACGTCAGACACACAATCCATACAAGTCTGTTCCGGGATCGAACAGAACCGAAGGCACTTCTCACGAAGCCCTTGCACATCCGGATAAATTTCTAATCACGTCCGGACTTCCCGTCACTAAGGGTGATAAAACCTCTAAATCGGAGATCAGCCGATGTAGAGTAACTCGACGGTAATCCTTCCGTTTTCAAAAATATCCGGTCTTCAACACCGGTCATCAAATGCGATTCATAACGACGTATCACATATTCGGAATGGGTTATACGACCCCATGGTCCTTTCCCGGCTAACCCGAATAGTGAGCGATTATTCATAAATAAGTGTGGCATTCAAATTCATCCAATTCACAACAAATACCATTCAAGGTAATTATTGATAGTCGGTTATTTAACTATCAATAAAGATGCGCAACATCATCAGATTCCAAATAATTTTCCAAATTATTTATTTTCCAAAATATCTTTACTAGATATAAAATTTCCACACTTAACCATTTAAAAACAATTTCAAATCAATTTTCACATTTCATTTTATCTTTGAAGATAAAATCTCAAAACAGTTCATTTCATATTGGAAAAGCATTTCCATACTTATTTAATAATAAGTAATTCACAAATCCATTCATTTTCAACATTTGAAAATATTCGATATACTTAAAATCAAAATTAAGTATAATTTCATTCTTTAAGGAAAACATTTACTATAACATCTATTTGAGTCAAAACGAATGTTACGTAAAACATCGTTACGACAACTCAAAATCACTAGTATAGGGATTCGAAATTAAGATAGATATGTAAACCCCAATACTATATAAAAACATTTCCTTTCGGAAATCATTTACTATAACAACAGTGTTATAGTCCACCATTTCCTTCTTCCTCGAAAACGTCTATTTCAACAATGAATGTTGAAATCTATGATTTCGATATTTGATATATTTGAAAACATCTTTAAAACAATTAACTTCATTTCAAATATCACTTTCCCAAACAATATCTATTTTATTCAATAATATATTCACTGTCCAAAATCGTGAATATACTTCACTAATTACATTTCACTATTTTCTACACATTTTATTTCAATAATAATTCGCTATCCAAAATCGCGAATATATCTCCTTTAACAACCTTCTATATTAAATTTATCAAATTCAATTGATTTTGAATTTATAAAACAACGTTTATAAATTCTATTTCTATTTTCTAACAACTTCAATTTAATAAATCTCCTTTATTAACCATTCGATTCATAACTCAAATCTTATACCAACAATCCATATTATAAGTTAAATACTTATAATCCCTTTATTTTACAAAATCATCTCCATTTATAAGTTCACAATTTATAAATTTCATTTATTTATAAATTCTTAAAAATTCATTTTAACGCTTATAAAAACTCGTTTTATAATACCAACATTTTAAAGTTATAATATCAATCTTGTACATCTTTTACATACATCGTTTTTAATAATTCAAAAATTCCAATTAAACCCATTTTATAAATTTCTTAACTATTTATTTCAAAAGAAATTACCTTTTGGTTATAATTCACAAATCTTAACTTTTATAACTTTAAAGTCTTAACGTTTATAAATCAATTCAAAAATTCCATAAAACGTATATTTTCAAAAAACACTTTAAAATCCTTTTAAAGTAAAAGTCGTTATTTTTAAACTTCAAAACTTGAATCCGATGATGCAACAACACCAATTAGTCAATCACAACAACAAACATCATATATCAATATGATAACAGAATATACATCAATATCTGTAAATAAATAAATACTGGTGAGGAATCCAGTTGGATCCCTCCAACCTGTTTCCCTGCATCCAAAGATGTTAGCACAATACCAATTCCACTTCGAGGTGGAATATCGCGGTACATGGGTTTTATAAAAATAATCCGCTTACTAACGGCGCAATAGGGTCTCATCCGCTATACGAGGCGGGAAATCAATCAATCCAATATATACATATGCCAATATGTATATATTGCTATATATATAGATATATATCCTACTATATCTAATATCACATCCAATAGCAATCAATCAAATCAATAATAACTGCAAATCATTTTGAGTGAGAAAAATCTCACCTTAGCATTTATTTTGCAATCCATTCCATTTTGACTTGATTTCACCCTTTTTTTTAGACCTTGTATAAACATTTGATAATTTGTTAATATTTGAAATTATCGACAATCAGTTTCTTTTCAATGGATTAAATTGTTTAACAATTTTAATTTGAACCAATTTAACAGTAAATTTCCTATTAGATAAATTAAATTATCCAAGTGATTAAATTTCAAACTAATTCTCTTTAACAAATTTATTTAACTAGAAATCTTAAAAACTAAATTTCCTTTAAAAATTTATTTCTAGTAACTAAACAAATCAGATTTTCATTTGGTAATTTTAATTCATCGGTGATTTCATTTTAACAGTTAAATTAATTATCTAACTGTTATACAAACCCATACAGATTTAAAATCTAACATTTTAAAAATTCCAATGTACATATACATGTACAAATTTTTGTTTTTCCCTTATCTATAACAGTATACGATTTATAAAAATAAATTTATACCTTACTGCAAAATCAAACTCGAAGATACCATCGACGAATCCCAGACCTCAAATGCCAATTCGAAAACCAGACCATCGCCATGCTCGTTCGATCGAGACAACACCCCTAAATCAATCGCGATACCACTGCTCTAATCTACTTCGTCTAGATGCCAGATATCCCCAATTCCATGCGCACGCGGCCACCAATACGCATCGCGACCATCGCCGCTGCCCAGATCTCCCACGCGCGCGACAATCTCGAGTTCGACCACGTAAGAATCGCGAAACCCCCAGCGCCGAAACCCTGTCGCTACTATCGTCACCATCGCGAGTCGACGAACTCGTCGCTGCGCCTCGCCTTGAAGTCGCCTCTGTCAGAAACCCCTTCCCTAATCGAACGAACCCAGCTACACGAGCTCCCTCTCCCTCCTTGGCCTCGCGAATGCCATCGCGAATCCTCGAGACTACCGTGATTGGAAAAGAGACGCGATCGATCCCCTTTTGTTTCGTTCGTCATTTTGCTTTGATTTCTTTGAGCTTTCGATTTGAAAGAGGGAACTGAACTCGGTTAATAGAAGGAGAGGGAGTGATTTAAAATTGGAAGAGGAACGCGATTTGAATCCTGGTTTGAAAATATCGAACGAAAGAATTTCGTTTTCGTTTATAATGTTTCGACTGGGTTTTGAACGAATTGTTTCAACTGGAGGCCATTGTTTTATCTCAGAGGATTTTGAACTGAGGAACGAATTGTTTGAATTGTTTTGAACAGATAAGGAAGAGGGGGGAACGAGATAATGTTGTTTTGTACGAGAGGAGACAACTAGGTCGAAGGAAATTAGATGCTAGGGTGGCTACTGATTTGTGTATAAATTTTATATTTAAATTAAATCGATTAATTATTGTCCAGACGTTTTAATCTCGTACGATCACACAATGAATCTGAATGCTACGAAATTTGAAATCCGACAATAATTCAATATTACGGACCCAATGGAACTGGTTTCGTCGAATTCCGAGACTGTGCCCCGGAACGCTATTTTTTAAAATATCGATTCGAACAATAAAATTTCAAAACCAAACAAATTGTTTCCAAACTCAATTCTGAAGCTTCTGTTATCTTCAGTATTATCAATATGAATTTTAAAAGCTTTTGAAATATTATTCTTCAGCTTAAAACTGAAGATTCAAATTTTTATTCAACTATCAACAAATTAAATTCTATAATTTAATCGCCAAATTCGAATTTATATCGGGGATTCAAATTAAATCATTGATCAAATATTTAAAATTAATTAAATATTCTCAATTTAATTTGTTCAAAATTCTGGGTCGTTACATGATGGGAATGGACAGGGCATCTGAAAAGAAAAGGAGTTGGGGAGGAAAAATGTGTGCAGAGGGTCTGGAGGAAATATGTGAGAAGGGAACAGTTCCCAAATGGGAGAGGAAAAGAATGAGTAGTCATTAGGCAAAATGAGCTGTCACCATTTATTATCATGTGTAAACGAACAGACAAATTGAAACAGATAAAATATGAATGGACCTTAAAATAATAAAGGGGAATGGGAATAGAAAAGGTCTAATGAAATTCAGAAATTGTTAATAGCCGGCGGCAATTTGGTTTAAACGTTGAAAATTGAATAGACATTGAAACCAAAAGGTTCAGAAATGTGTACCATTCGGTTAACAGTTTTACGGTTTTGTCGCGTGTCGGGCACTGGAACCTGGATATGAATATACTGCGGAGGTCAGCATTACGAGACGATCAAAACGGCATACGGATATCAGTGATAGGATTTGATGATAAAAATTCGAATTTTCTACTAACGAAAATGCAAGAAAAACGCTGAAATATAAGATCGACGGAGCCAAAGATGTCCGAATTTGGAAAAATGACAAACTGACATCTTGCTCAGAAGATGGTTTAGAATTTTTCTATGTAAAAATATTTAGGTTTCGAAAACGTTTTATTTTCATCGCTTTTTAACTGATTAAATTGAAGTGAATTTACGCGCGAAATAAACTTTCATATTTTCGGACGAAAATTTATCAGTTGCTATGTTTAACTAGACGCATTTCAAATATTAAATTTATATTTCAAAATTTTATCGTTTAAAATTTCACAAAATTTCAACTAATTACGTTATTAAAACAGTTGAAATTTACGTGTCGTTACATTCTCCCCCACTCAAAACTTTTCGTCCCCGAAAAGGAACGAGGTAGGAAAATAGAAACAACCAGAAAGAAAACAGATTTGAAATACAAAATAACAATTAATTTAAACCATATAAATTCAAATTTAAATTAATTGGTATTCAAAAAAATTTGATTCAATCCATTTGATTTCACTAAAATCAATCTCAACTATTTCTAAATTCATTATCTTATTATCCAATTATCTTCAATTTACAATTTCTAAGACCATAAATTTGAATAGTCTTTTATTATAATCATATTTTCTTTAGCAATTTAAATTCTTCTTTATTCCAAATTATTGTTAAATTTATTTTACTTAATATATCTACTCATATATATTTAACCCATATAAATTAATTTAAAACATAAAAGTTTCGATTTAAATTAATTTACATTACTAATTGTTTTTAAATTCAAGGTATTTTCATAAGTTGATCAAATTTCAATTTATTAATTCTTTCAAAAAAAATTATTAATTCTTTCAAAACAGATTTATTAATTATTAGCTGAGTTTACTTATTATCCTATCTAACTCTATTAACATCTTAATAATCAAAATTTAGTGTATAACATTTATTATAAACACTCAAATTTTATTTATAAATTCAATTTATCTTATATATTATCCAATTACATATTCAACTTCTGAATGATTTAGGTAAGTTATATTAGAATGCAGTTGAACAATATACAAATAAAATTTTCCCAATTCAATTATTCAAGTTCCAATATTTATTCCAAATTTTGGTTTTATTTTTAATTAAAATCATCCTTTAACAAAATTTAAGATTTAGATTTCCGATTAACTTTAAACAATTTAGAGATATGTATAATATATTATATCAAATCAAATTAAATTTTAAATAAGATACCTATATATATGTAAATCAAAATATACTGAAGAAATTTAAATCAAAATATTTTTCAAAACAAAACCGTAGCAAAGCTACAGAATAGTATCTTCACTTCGAAACTCGAAAATGAATGTCGATGATGCGGCCGCCATCACCGAAATTATTTTCCAGCGACAAAGAGAAGAGCACTGATTTCAACATTTAAAATTCTTTGGAAACGATTTCTATTCGAAAAATACTTCCAATAATATATACTTTAAAATTACAAAATCAAAGATCGAAATCACCGAAAACTAAATTCTCAAATTTTTGAATTAAATTCATTTCAAATTTCAAATCAATTTGTAACCAAGTTTATGAATTCATTTATTTATATTATGCAATAGTCAATGGTTTACAAAACAATAAATGAAAATCAAATATTATTATTTCAGACAACAAATTCATTAACAATTTAATTTCAGAAAACTTATATTTATATATAATATAATCATTCAAAACTATTTTGTTTATCAAATTTGAAAACAACATTTTTAATATAAACTTAGAAATACATTTCTTTGCTCGACGATACAGGAATGGGTTTTCAAAATAAGGATAGGGATTCAAATTTTTTGTTGACTCAAATCAAAGAAAATTTTGATTCGAAAATAAGTTTAAAACAGAAGATAAGATAATTCAATCACCACAATCGGGAGATGGATGAGTTTATTTAATTCACGGGTAACCTTAACCGGTCGTCCGTAACTTCAAGAATAGATCGATGCAGAATTCCAAGGTAAATCAACACTCGATCTCAAGAGATGGAATTCAGGTATAGCAGGTAATAGATAGCATCGTAAACTGAGGATACAGAAATCTCCGGTAAATCAATGCCAATTGTAAAGGAGTTTACTCCTTTACGAATCATTCTAAGATTGGCGAGACCGCCGATCTATTATAGATAACATTCA
The DNA here is from genome assembly GCA_030737815.1 of Allium fistulosum. NCBI lineage: Eukaryota > Viridiplantae > Streptophyta > Magnoliopsida > Asparagales > Amaryllidaceae > Allium > Allium fistulosum. The sequence continues at coordinate 817,658,659 of CM060901.1, read as the reverse complement.
GAATGGAGTTATGGGGTGCTCCATGATTGAAAGAAGACGAATAGTGAAGGACACGAATAAATTTCGGAACCGAGGGGAACGTTCCAAAATTCAAAGAAATTGAGTCAAGGGAAGAGATTGAAACTCGAATGAGAGTGATTCTGTAAATACATTTACCCTATATGTTAAGTTTTGCCTAGAGCTACCAAAGCTCTGATACCAACTGTAACGGGACGTCGCCAGTGGAGTAACGCCCACCGTAGCATACAGCTGTACCTGTGTTCTGCCTTTACAGCCAGCCTCTCGACTGCACCAACCCCACAGGGACATGTAGGAGTAAGAGTCATCCGCTCGCTACCAAACACAAATGCGAGAACCCCCTATCATGCTGCACCCTCTAAGTGCATAGGTAAGTTAACGGCCCGCTATTTTGGACCATTCGCATCCATTATAAGTGTATAGGTAGACACTCATGCCGGAGTTGAATTGCTCAAAATACCGCGTTGTTAATTTAAATTTGGCAAAACTGAACATATACAGTAAATAAATAATCACAGAACACAAACACAGAGTAATAATTGCAGCGGAATTAAAAGAGATAGTAGTTCATGAAGCTACTATATAATATATATAAAATACATTAGAGTTTACAACAGAAGAGTAATACGATACATCGGATACGAATCAGAATACATCACTGGAATCATCGAATACTGAAACCAGAATAGATGGCTGGATCTTCAAGCAAAGCTCCAACTCCAAAGGTGAGTCTCGAATACTGGTACACTCAGTCTGACCCGAGCGTAAAGCAAAAACACAAGACACTCGAGTCAAGATTAACATTCTTATATTAATAAATCCAACTCAAGTGAAATAGCAATTGAAATACAAGTAACTCAAAGGATGTTTGGAATAATCATCCTTTAAGGATCCGTTAAACTATCTACTAGGTAGTAGTGTACGATAAGTAGATAATGTCTATCAGTAATATAAAGATATCAAAATAGTGTTAAGTCATGGCCCATTCCACCCTTAACACATTTTTATTCCCAAAAGCATATACAAGACCGTAGTTTCCCCAAAACCGGAAGTCACCAGAGGGCAATCCATATACTAAAGGTACAAATCAAAATCGTAGTGGTCGCGCATAAATGGAATACAAGTATGACAAGGCACATGAGGCAATACCCAAGGTAGTGATACTACCGTTCGCCTGATCCGGACTGGTGAGAACGCAACGCCGCAGCGCACGCAACACCGTGAAACAACACTCCCAAAATCAACGGTGCACCAATCGACAACAAGTATAAGTAGTTCGAAGAAGTGTGTCCACTTGAGGTAGCTAATCCTCCATTGGCCCGGCACAGCTCCTGTTTTAGTCATTTACAATTTGACACAAGTGTCAAGGCTATCCATTATCGTTCACTTTCTTCTGTCATCGCGTACATCATTCCAACCACTTCATTCTGGATCATCACTCCGCGTATAGTTATTAAAGTGGTTTTCGGTTTAGATAGAGAGTATATCCATAACCGATTCCGGTCTCTTTAATAACTTCCGTAATTATTACACCGATTGGTCGTTTATATATTTCAAAACCAAATCAATTTCAATTCCAATTAGAATTTATAAACCAACATTTCAATTGTCTTTCCAAATCAATTTCCATAATTTACGTTTCAACTTCCAAATTCATTTCAAAATCATATAATTCAATTTCAAATTTTATTCAAAACAATTCAAGTATTGATTCAAGTTCATATATAAGTTTCGTTCCAAATCATTTAAATTAATTTAATTTACCATTCAAATCAACTTAAACTCATTTATCGATTTCATTCAATATTCGTTAAGTTACTTTATCATTCAAAACAATTTCTATTAAATTTCCAATTCATTAAATCCATTATTTAAATTCAACTTCATTATATCAAAACTTACAAATTTAATTAAATTCATCAAATCAAATTCTTTAAATTACAAGTCTTACATTAATTTCAAAAATATCACATTTTATTTCTTGTTAAAGAAATTCAATTTCACTTATTTACTTACTTAAATAATTTTCCAAAACTTAATTAATAAAGGAAACTCAATTTCAATTATTTACGAAGTAAAATTCACTTATTCAAAAGTTCAATTTTACTTATTAAAGAATTCAATTCAATTTAATCATTTAATAATTCAATCTCATTTAATTATTAAATAATTCAAAACTTAATTATCAAATAATTTCAAAATTTAATTATTTCAAACTTAATTATAATTTCAAACCTAATTATTGAATCATTTCAAAGTTAATCCAATCATTTCTCAAATTAAACAACATTCTTTCATCAATTACATTGTTAATATTTTGTTTCATATTATTAAATATTAACACTTTCCTTTCATCAAAATTCGAATTTCAACTTCATTTCAAACCGTATTATTTATTCAATAAAATCTTCATTTATTTTTAAATCAAATTATTGACCAATCGGGTTTTATTTAATTATCTATCCTTGGTCAAAGTTCAATTTGGGTATTTATCATTTCAACCCGATTCCAATTCAATTCAAAATCAAAGCATAACAAAGGGAACTTGCAGTGTGATAACTGGGATGGTGTCAAAGTAAATAAACAAACAATAACAACAACCAATATCAATCCAATAATCAATTTAAATAATCCCGAAATAACCGTATTAATTCGCATTGTTATTTGTACGAATTAATATAATTATTTCTAGAATCTACACTATCATTTCATGTAGATTAAAGATTATTACATTACGGTTTCACTTGTCATCTATTACAATTTCATACATCATCAATTTAACAACATACATTCAGTGGTTCAAGATGTAATTAAACAAATCCTACGTGTCAATAAATTTAACAGTTAAAGGGGTCATATTATACAAATGTCAGTTAATCAATTTTAACATTTAACTATCCTATATCAATTTCAATTGCATACTATTTATCATTTTAACATTAACAATTTAACGTCCAATATAAACATCAACAATCAATCAATTATCAGCCAAACTGTATTATCATCGCATAAATAATTAACAGATAATAGTGTCAGATGTCACAGGTTAACTGATACAGGCAATAGCATATATAACAGTGTAATTAACTAACAATAGCATATTTCAATTGTCGTTTCAATTGAAATCAAATTTAATAAATAAAAGAACGTTAATCATGAGTGAGTGCTCACCTTTTGAGGCAGGAGATGAACGAGAGTGAGGTAGGTTATGAATCCAGGCACGAATTCTAAAGAAAACCCAAATTGAACTCGAATCGACGAACGAAGCTGATAAATAGAATCGATGAGAACAAATTAGCATAAGCTATAGATTGATGGAAACACAGCTGTTAACTAGTATTGATGAAAATAAATCAAATTTTGATATAAGTGGAAACCAAAGTATACATATGAAATAAATATATTTACTTTCAAATCAGAAATTTTTTTTTGTTAAATGCATATATGACTCACAGACCACTATATAGTTTAGTTATACATTTTTCAACAGAATTATATACATATGTATAAATATAATACTTGAAGAATATACACAATTTAACTAAAGTACGAAATATTTATTAATATATATATATAAATCTTATATAAACAAAATGTAAACAACATATACGTGACCTTAACATAAATGTAATAGTAGTATAATATGTATCAAAACTTGTACAATATAAAATAGCGTTCATATATAGGGCATGGAATCAACTACTTGTATACCAACTGTGCCATATGACTAAAGTATGCAGACCGTTATAAGCTTATGCGAAGATATATATATAACTTTTACAAAACAACATAGATAAATAATTAAATAAGTAATTAAATAACTGATACATATAATATATACATTATACACAAGAGAGAAGACTGCGAGGAAATCAAAGTGGAAAGCCGGCACTTACAGGGTTACTCGGCCAACAGAGTTGAAGTGGATTGCGAGGAGGGAGGGCGGTAGAGGTCGGTCGCTGGAGATGATGAGGTTGAAAACAGAAAACGCAGCAGCGAATGAAGGTGGAAGCTCGGCTGAGGAAGAGAACGAAGGTGGGTGCTCGGGTTCTCGGCTGGTGGTGGTGGTGCGCAGCTCGAGCCTGGGGTGGCGTGAGTGGAGATGGGACAGAGTGCCGAGCTTCACGCATACAAGCATCTTTGCCTGTGTTTTTTTTTTATTTGAAGAGGCTGAGTTCGGCAAAGCATGGTGGAAGGAAGAGGGCAGAGGCCGACTAGGTGAGGATGGACAGGGAATATGAAGTTGCGTGCATAATTGGGTGGATGAGGAGCTGATGGGAATGGACAGGGCATCTGAAAAGAAAAGGAGTTGGGGAGGAAAAATGTGTGCAGAGGGTCTGGAGGAAATATGTGAGAAGGGAACAGTTCCCAAATGGGAGAGGAAAAGAATGAGTAGTCATTAGGCAAAATATGCTGTCACCATTTATTATCATGTGTAAACGAACAGACAAATTGAAACAGATAAAATATGAACGGACCTTAAAATAATAAAGGGGAATGGGAATAGAAAAGGTCTAATGAAATTCAGAAATTGTTAATAGCCGGCGGCAATTTGGTTTAAACGTTGAAAATTAAATAGACATTGAAACCAAAAGGTTCAGAAACGTGTACCATTCGGTTAACAGTTTTACGGTTTTGTCGCGTGTCGGGCACTGGAACACGGATATGAATATACTGCGGAGGTCAGCATTACGAAACGATCAAAACGGCATACGGATATCAGTGATAGGATTTGATGATAAAAATTTGAATTTTCTACTAACGAAAATGCAAGAAAAACGCTGAAAAATAAGATCGACTGAGCCAAAGATGTCCGAATTTGGAAAAATGACAAACTGACATCTTGCTCAGAAGATGGTTTAGAATTTTTCTATGTAAAAATATTTAGGTTTCGAAAACGTTTTATTTTCATCGCTTTTTAACTGATTAAATTGAAGTGAATTTACACGCGAAATAAACTTTCATATTTTCGGACGAAAATTTATCAGTTGCTATGTTTAACTAGACCCATTTCAAATATTAAATTTATATTTCAAAATTTTATCGTTTAAAATTTCACAAAATTTCAACTAATTACTTTATTAAAAACAGTTGAAATTTACGGGTCGTTACATAACATATATGTAAATATGGAAATAGCAAAGAGATAAAAATGACACATTAAAATTTATAATGTCCACAATGAAATTAAATTGAAAATAGTAACATAAATCAAAGAGATGTGTGCGTTCTAATATATACAAAAGAAAAGGTAATGCAAGGGATAGAAAGAAAGGCAAACTATCAGACATTTAATTATGATGTTTAATTATGGCATGATTTACTAAATGAAAACATTACAAAACTCTTTTTGAATTTTCCATTAAATTCAAGATTTAAACCATCGATTCATTCCAATATTAAATTATAACCGTTATATGTTACATTTTATGTTGTTAAATATTAATAACCTTCTCTAGTGCAATTTCATGTGAACACGTATACATTTTGAAAGTAATATTACCATTACAGCATTTACCATTTTCTAATCGATTTCGAAATAGATAAAAGATTTCCATACTTCACATCTAACTAATTTCTTCTATATTATATTAATTTATTTAAACACGTTAAAAATTATACAATCTAATTCATTGAAATTTTAAATATAGCTTTATAATCACTTCCCTACAGTCTATTACCGTTATTTAATGACAAGATAAATTTATTTAAAACTCAATCTTTATATATATATATATATACATTATAGCTATTTTCAAAAATCAATACATTCATTTCATTATTCTCAAACTATACAGTCGATTTCATTTAAGTTGTACATTCTACTTTTAACATAAATATATGTTTCTTATATTAAACTAATTAATTACAATTTATTTATCTTTCCCTTTTGAACTACAAGGTTTCAATATATTTAATTGCAATTATTTCAATAATATGCTTATTCATTAATTGCCCACCAATGCAATTAAATTTATATTTCCAAAAGTGATGAACAATCAAATTGAACCATCTTTTACATTAATTTATTATTGGCAATTAAATTCCCTTTCCTTCTTCAACCTAAAGATTCCAACCAATCTGATTACAATTAACTTTTATATTAGATTTCTGTAACGACCCGTAAATTTCAGTGGTTTTATTTATTTAATTAATTGAAATTTGTGGAATTTTAAACAATAAAATTTTGAAATATAAATTTAATATATGGAATACGTCTGTTTAAACATAGCAATTGGTAAATTTTCATCAGCTAATTTGGAAGTTTATTTTCTAGTGTAATTTTATTTCAATTTATATCAGTTAAAAATTGATGACAATAAAATGTTTTCCAAACCTAAATATTTTTACATAGGAAATTTGTAAATCATCTTCTGAGTGAGACGTCATCTTTCGTTTCGTAAAATTTGGCCATCTATTGCTCCGTTTATCTTAATTCTGGCAAAATAGCAGCATTTTTGGTACCGATTATCGGCTTTCGATCGGATGATCGTACCACTAGTATCTGTATACCATTTTGATTGTCTCATCGTGCTGATCATCACGGTATATTTATCTCTGTATTTTGAAGTCCGGTTCATTAAAGAATCGATAAAATGATTTCGTATCAATACCGAATTTAAACACTTTTGGTTATCACCTACATATCTGTCCAAAAATTTATCTGCCACCTGATATTTACTTCCTTAAATTTAATATACGTTGTGATTCTATCCTTTCAGCTTATACTTGTCGGTTCATATTATTAGATTTGTTGACCTACGTTTTCATTTATGAAGTGATACGAACGTGTATATACAACCTGTTCATCTGCCGCCTGTCAAGCTTTATGTTTGTTCCCAAATATATCCAGACTCTTTCCCTTCGATTCCTCCCTATCACCAAATCCTCCCCAAGCTTCCACGGAACCCCTCTCGACCCATTCGCTTCATCCCTACCATGGCCTACGGCCACCAAACCCGCCCTCATCTTCCTGACCTCGGCAACCCGTAGCCTCCCACGCTACCGCCCAGGCCTTATCTCCATAGCTGTTCTAGCTTCGGCGTCAACAAGACAGCCAAGTCGAGCAACCCACTTCGGCCTTCCCTTCTTTCCCACGCTAACAAGATCGACCAACTTAGCTTCCCTCTTCCACTAGCTCGGTTTCCCCTGATTCATTCTGTGCCTCCTCCACCGAGCATGCTAGCTCAGCCACATCGGTGTCGCCTGTCTTTGTTCTCGAGCCCTGCTGTAGATTCATTCTCTTATTCTTTTAGGTAAGTTAGCCTTTATATTATTATTTTTACAATCTTGTATTTGTTGTTGTATATAAGATTTGTATAACAGTTTTGTATATATTTATATAAGTTTTAAAAAAAATCTATCAGATTTTATAGTTATATTGTTTCAGCCGAAATGTATATATATGTTTTGTTATAAATTGTTTAATACTTGTTGTGAATATGTGTTCAAAAGTTATATTATACACATTTCAGCCTATATATTAGTTCATAACTATAAAGTTATAAATTTTTAGTAGTCTGTGAGTTATAACAAGTATAAGTATAAAGTCTTAACATATACATAGGTTAGTTTGTACGCATATGGTTGTATTACATGTTTCGATCTTCTTTGTATAATATTGATATTATAAAATTTATATAAAAAAATTCTATATGGTCCAAACAATGGTCTGTGTTTACTTATCTGCTCATATATAATACGGATGTATGTTTTGATTTTGAAATGTATACAGGTTTTAAGTGTAAGTTTATATTTTATAGTATATATATATATATTCCATGTTATATATATACGAGTATATGATTCACATATGTTAGTAACCTGTAGGTAAGTATTCGTACTGTTGTACACTAGCTATATACTAATTATATGTATACTCGTATACGTATTTTAAATCACAGTGTAAGGGTATTGTTTATATATGTTATGTATGGATTTAAAATTGATTTTACATACAGATGTATATAGTTTTGGGTCAGTCAGTTTATTTAAATATTTAAGTATAGAGTTAAAGTATCTCATATATTCTAAAAGGAATATACATTATTTTATGTGGTTGCTCTATTTTAAATATATGTGTCAGTCTATATTTTTGATATAATATGTAGTACAGGTTGGACAATATATATACACATATGTTTATCTTTTAGCTGGTTACAGCTGGGTTGGGTTTTATATTTGGTTTTAATATGAGTAGCTTATAGATTAGCTGATATATATAGTGGACGTGAGCTCTATATTGATTTGAAAATTTTATATAGATATAAAATTTTATTTTAGCGTAAATGAGTTTGTTATGTTTATATACTTATTTATAGGGAGATAAGTATACAAACGTTGGGATTTTATTTAATGGACTAAGACTTTATTTATTGGTGTTGAATTTAGTATTTATTATATATATATTAGTTTCAAATAAATATTCGTTTAAGAAATATATAAACTAAATTTTATTTTGTTTCAGTCTATCAAGCAGATTCTGATTATTTCATCAATTTCTTATCTATCAACTTTGCCAAATTCGTTCCAATCTAGATTGATTTGGAATTCGTCCCCGGATCCGTAACCCATTCCATTGTCTATTCCTCTAGCCTCGAAAGGTGAGCAATCACTCTGATTAACGTTCTTATGTTTATTAAATTTGATTTCAATTGAAACGACAATTGAAATATGCTGCTGCTAGTTATTTACATTGCTATATATATGCCATTACCTGTATATGTTCACCTATGACATTCGACACCATTATCTGTTAGTTATACTGATGATATATGCCTGTTACTGTTGTTATTTTATTATCATATCTGTTATCACTCTGCAAGTTCCCTGTTAGTATAGAATCACTATGGGTTGAAATGATACATACCCGAACGATCTGTAGGATAGGAGAAAATCGTTATGGGTTGAAATGATAAACCCAAGTGATTTTCATTGAATTGAATTTGGGATTTCGGGTTGAAAAGATATATACCCGAATATGCTTTAAATTTCGGATTGAAATGATAAATATCTGTATCACTTGACCATAGGATAGAAAAATTATATACAGACACCGTTGGTCTATTTATATATTTTTGAAATGGATTTCTATGGTTTTGAAAGGAAATATATGGTTCCAAATAAATATTGATTTTAAAGATTTATTAAAGTTGATTTAATAAAGTTGATATATATAATATGTTTATGTATTTATTTAATATTTATATTTTCAATATAGGGTTTATATTGATTCGGGTTGGAAAGATAAATTTGAAATTGATTTGAAATTATATTATTTAAGAATTTTACTTAAATAAGTTTGATTTGAAATTTATAAAATTTGAAATTTTGAAGCTATGATTTTATAACTTGTATTTGATTAAAAGTGATTTAAATGAATATCTCAAGTTTAAATAAGTTGAAGGAAATATTTAGTTATTGTAATTTGGGGTTTGTTTTAAATGATATTGGATTTATTGAGTAAATATTTCAAAACTTAATAATAATAAAGTGAATTTGATATATATATATGAAATGATCAAATTTAGTTTTGAATGTTGAATATTGAAGCTTTGAAATATATTGAAATTGAATGGTTTATTTTGTGGTTCAAATCTGTATTTGAAATCGATATAATTTGAAATGATTTATTGAGAAATTGAATTGAGTTGAAATTTGCGATTTGAGATTTGATTAAATAAAATTTTTGGAATTCGAGTTAATTTGAATCGATTTGTGAAATTTGAGGAAACTATTTTATTTTATAAAGTAATTTTAAATTATATTTAAGACTATTGATATTTTACTTTATAAATTATTTTAATATAAACTATTTTAATATAAATCAATTTTAATATAAATTATTTTATTTTAAACTATTTTAACTTATAACTATTTTTATAAACTATTTTATTATATATACAAAATTTTAATATCTAAACTGTTTAAAAGAAAAGTGTTAGGATTTCCAAAATGCTATGATTTCAAAGTGTTATGATTTCCAAAATGTTTGATTTTTTTAAAAAAAACTATGATTTCGAAAGCGTTATAACTTTGGAAAAGTATTATGATTTTGGAAGTGAATATTTTTGAAGTAAAAATGATATCGTATTGATTTGGTTATTGAATTGAAAATGTTATTTTGGTTTTGAAGTATAAACTATTTCGAAATGACCACGGTGTTATAATAACGATTGGTTGTTAAAGAGACCGGGATCGGATATGGACATACTCTTTGTCGATACCGAAAACCACTTTAACAACTGTGTACGCGGTGGAGTTTCCAGAATGAAGTAGGATGGTGGCGACGATCCTAAGGTATATACGTGGACCCAACTCCTGTGAGTTGGCATAAGGTGGCTAAAACAGGAGCGATCTCGGACCAGTGAGGTAGCACCTCTTCTCGGACACATTTCTTCGATTCCATTCTATTACTGTTTGATTTTGGTGGCCACCCTTCGATTTGGGAGTGTTGTTCGAGGTGGACGGTAGTGGCTGCTATCCGCTCCATCAGTCCGTGTGCGTAATTGGTATATCTACCCTGGCATTGCCTTGTGTGCCGTGTCACCTACCATATCGAGCTTTACTACGATTATGATTTTAAGATCCGACCGCGTTAAGGTTCTCCATCCCCTTAACGCTATTTTCTATATGATTATACTTTACTAATTAGACACTAGTGTATATAGCGTATATTACTACATAGTAAATAGTTTAACGGACCCTTAGAGGATGGTTATCCCAAACATCCTTTAAGTTACTTGTATTTCAGTTGATATTTCACTTGAGTTGGATTTATTGAATATAAGAATGTTAATCCTGACTCGAGTGTTTTGTGTTTTGCTTTACGCTCGGGTCAGACTGAGTGATACAGCATTTGAGACTCACCTTTGGAGTTGGAGCTTCGCTTGGAGATCCAGCTATCTATCGATCCTGCTTTCAGTTATTCAGTTGATTCCAGTGATGTATTCAGATCTTGTATTTGATTATTGTATTGAGACATCTATTGCATTCGAGACTTCTGTTGTATCTTGTTTAACTCTGTTATATTTATATAGTAGCTTCATGAACTACTATCCTTTTGTTTCCGCTGCATTATTGTTATATTACTCTGTGTCTGTGATCTGTAATTATTTTATTTACTATGTATGCTGAGTTTTGCCAAATTTTATTTACAATCCATTGTTTTGAATTATTCAAGTCCGACATGTGTGGATTTATTGTCGATTTGAATGGTCCAAAATACTGGGTCGTTACAATTTCAAAAAAAATTCTAATAATAAAAACTATTTTCTTGTTCTGTGATTCAACCATAGTTATAAGATTTATTATATACATCAAAATTATACATTACTTACTAATTACATATTTATCTTTATCAAGGTATAACTTCCTCAAAACAAATTCAAAATTCGGTTATTCATTTTTTTAACCATATAGAATTGAATAAGAAAGAACTTTTGTCCAAACTACCTTTTCAAATTCGTGATCCAATCTAGGAAAAAATCCATGAGAAGTCGACCTATTTTCTGATCAAGTTTGATTGAAAAGGCGATTATTTCAGCTTTGAGGTTTAGGTGAGTTTTTATAATTCATGACTTATATATATTCTTATGCAATTAAATTTCGATTCTAGTTGATTGAATAGAACGTTAATTAAATGGTTGCTATCATATTTAGGTAATTAAATTGAATTTGCATTGAATTTAATTGAATTGAATCGAATTGAACCATATTTAGTTGAATTCCATATTGAATTGAATCTATGTTAATTAAATTGAATTTCTTATTGAATTAGAATGAATTTATTTGAATATTATTGTCATATTATATAATTAAATTGATAAAGAAGTATGAAATAGAAGTGTATGAACTAGAGAGGAATATTGATTGAAATCTAGACTAAAAGAAGTTGATTGATAATTGGAAATTTTAAATTGATATTGGAATCTAAAAGATTATCAATTAAATTTTTTAAAAGAAGTTGATTGGAATTTGAAATTATCAATTTAAAATTTCCAATTATCAATCAACTTCTTTTAATTCAGTTTCCAACTAATAATCCTATCTAGTCCATACACTACCATTTCATGTTCCAATATCAATTTAATTATCGAATATGACAACAATATTCATATACATCCATTCCAATTCAAGACGAAATTCAATTTGATTAACATAATTCAATTCTAAACGAGATTAAACTAAATGCGATTCAATTCGATTCAAGTTCAATTTAATTACCTCAATATGATAATAATCATTCAATTAACATTTAATTCAATCAACTAGAATTTAAATTTAATTGCATAAGTATATATAGATCATGAATTATAAAAACTCACCTTAACCTCGAAGCTAAAATAGCCGCCCTTTCAATCAAACTGGATTAGAAAATTGGCCGACTTCTAATGAATTTTTGACCAGATTGGATCACGAATTTGAAAAGGTAGTCTGGAGGAAAGTTCTTCCTTATTCAATTCTATATAATTAAAAAACCGAGTCCCTAATTTTGAATTTTTTTGAGGAATTTATGGCTTGATAAAGAGGAAGCATTTTCAAAATCAATGTTTGGGACATAAAATGATTTAGGTTAAAAAAATTGAATTTGGCATGATTATTCTCAAATTTTGAAAATAAATAAACATGAAGGTTCTTTCTTATTCAATTCTCTTCGGTTTAAGAAAAAGAATGATTAGATTTCGAGTTGGTTTGAAGAAGAAAATTGAAGAAGAAGAAATAGGGAGGTGAAGGGAAATACAAAAAGAAAAACAAAAGTTGAAATAAATCTCATGTGAAGAATGCTTTAAAAAGAAAGGAGAAAGTGGACAACGTAAATGGATCATGATGAGGTATATTAAGGAATGAAACATATGAGTAGAAATATGGAAAGATAGGCAGAAATAAAAGAATTAATGGGAAATGAAGGAAATAAAAGAAATGAATGAGAGAGGAAGATTGAAAGAAAACAATCCTACTAACATATATGTAAATATGAAAATAGAAAAGAGATAAAAATGACACATTAAAATTTATAATGTCCACAATGAAATTAAAAGGAAAATAGTAACATAAATACAAGAGATGCGTGCGTTCTAATATATACAAAAGAAAAGGTAATGTAAGGGATAGAAAGAAAGGCAAACTATCAGACATTTAATTATGATGTTTAATTATGGCATGATTTACTAAATGAAAGCATTACAAAACTCTTTTTGAATTTTCCATTAAATTCAAGATTTAAACCATCGATTCATTCCAATATTAAATTATAACCGTTATATGTTACATTTTATGTTGCTGAATATTAATAACCTTCTCTAGTGCAATTTCATGTGAACACGTATACATTTTGAAAGTAATATTACCATTACAATATTTACCATTTTCTAATCGATTTCGAAATAGATAAAAGATTTACATACTTCACATCTAACTAATTTCTTCTATATTATATTAATTTATTTAAACACGTTAAAAATTATACAATCTAATTCATTGAAATTTTAAATTTAGCTTTATAATCACTTCCCTACAGTCTATTACCGTTATTTAATGACAAGATAAATTTATTTAAAACTCAATCTTTCTATTTATATACATTATGTAACGACCCACTATTTTGGACCATTCAAATCGACAATAATCCACACATGTCAGACTTGAATAATGCAAAATAACAGATTGTAATAAAATTTGGAGCAAATAAAATCATTCACAGAATCACAGACACAGAAATATCAGAATAACTCGCAGCGGAATTTAAAAATACCATAGTGGTTCATGAAGCCACTAAATACATAGTCTAAAATCAAATACAAAATACATAGTCTGAAACCCAATATAGTTCTGAAACAAGTACAGTAGAAATCCCAAATACACAAGTCTCTAAAACAAAAGCTGAAATAAGACAACTAAAACTGAAATAAGAAGATAACTAGATAGGCAGAATCTCCAGTGATTCCGAGCTCCAGAAAGGTGAATCCAAAGCTGTGAATACTCAGGCTGACCCGAGCGTGAAATAAAACATAACACTCGAGTCAGGATATACATACTTATACAATGTAAACCAACTCAAATGAACTGTAGTAAAGGTACAAGTAACTTAGAAGATGCTTGGGACCGCCCATCCTCTAAGGATCCGTTAAACTATCTACTATGTAGTAATATTCGCTATTATAATAGTGTCTACAAAAGTAAAGTATAATCATATCGGAAAATAGCGTTACGGGAATGGAGAACCTTAACGCGGTCGGATCTTAAAATCATAATCGTACTAAAGCTCGATATGGTAGGTGACACGGCACAACTAGGCAATGCCAGGGTAGATATACCAATTACGCACACGGACTGATGGATACGCATAGCAGCCACTACCGTTCCACCTCGAGCAACATTCCCAAATCGGAGGATGGCCATCTAGTCAAATCAGTAAGAGTATAATGTCGAAGGAATGTGTCCGAGAAGAGGTGCTACCTCACTGGTCCGAGATCGCTCCTGTTTTAGCCACCTTATGCCAACTCACGGGAGTTGGGTCCACGTAATACCTTAAGGACGTCGCCACCATCCTACTTCATTCTGGAATCTCCACCGCGTACACGGTTGTCAAAGTGGTTTTCGGTATCGACAGAGAGTATGTCCATATCCGATCCCGGTCTCTTTGCCAACCAATCGTTATTATAACCCGTGGTTATAGATTTAAAACAATTTATCAAAATATACTTCGAATTAAACCATTTAAAAACAAAGTCATCATTCCTTTAAATCAATATTATTTTCAAAAATCTAACCCTTTGGAGTTCACTTATTCACTTAAACAAAAGCATTAAAAATTTCAGCTTCCACAGCATTTAAAAGTGTGGCGGTAAGTTATATTCAAAAACAATTTTTATTCAACAAAACAATATTTAAAATTGTTATATCAGTTCAGTTTTAAACAAAATCATATTTCAGTCTACTGCAGTCCTTAACAAGTGCTACAGTAGCTTTTCATTAGTTCAAGTTCAATTTTAGTTTCTGCTACAACAGCACTTACCAAGTACTATCATAGCTTTAGTTCATTTTAGTCTTTTGGTTCATTTATAAAAACCACAACACTTAACAAGTGCTACAGATTCTACCTAGTTAAAACTTATAAAATCATACATAAAAAAAATGTTCATTTCAATCCTTTAACAAATTTTATTTCAAAGAAATTTTACAAGTTAAAACCAACCTTACCAATTTGCTTATTACATTCATTTCAACACTTAAACTTAAACTTCATTCTTCCACAAATTTAAAACTAAATTTCAATTTCAATTAAATTAACTTAAGTTTCCATCTTTCTTTTTTTTTTCCAAAATTTAAAAATTTAAGTTTCGTTTTAAAATCAATATTCCTCCATTTATTTATATTTATCACATAGAAAAATCATTTCTATTTTAAATAAATCATTTAAAAATTCGGTTTAAATCAAATTAAATATTATTACAATTTTTAAATTATCTAAAAATATTCAGAAAATACATAAAAATAACCACGGGTCTGTATAATATTTTCTAGCCTAATTCAAGTGATACGGATACTATATCATTTCAATCCGTAATTTACAAAGAAAAATCCGGGTTTTATCATTTCAAACCCGCAATCCCAAGTAAATAAAATTAAATTGAAAATCTCTCAGGCCTATCATTTCAGCCCATAACGACCTTCCCTTATTCTAAAGTCCGTTCGGGTATGTATCATTTCAACCCATAGTGATTCTATTCTACAGGGAACTTGCAGTGTGATTTAACAGAATAGAATAACAGTAAAATAAGAACAGATATAACAGATGATACGATATGCAGTTTTAACAATTAACATCAACTATAAATAAATCACAGGTAATTATAACATCATTTATTTATTTATTTATTTCTACACATTCAGTTGCGGTCGTTTCACAATTATATAAGTATGGATATTCGTGTGAGATTTACTCACCTCTACGGAGCTGGAGATTCGGAAAGAAAGAAGTACGATGTCAATCGAAAGCACGCGGATAGCACGATCAGTCGTTAGCAGATGCGCCAACTAGATTCAAACCAAAACACAGTAAATAATCAAATCTAAGATTGCACGAATAACGAATTTTTTTCAATGAAGCGAACAACGAAAAAAAATAACAGGTTAAAAAATCAAAAACAATAGCACGCCTACTTTTGAAAATCGATTATAACTTTAAAAATTTTCAAAGTGACAAAACAAAATTTTTTTTTTCAAAACAAAGTTCAGTATATTTAAAACTTCGAAATAAAGGCTCTGGAAACCAAATACAAAATAGGTAGAGGAAACAACACGTGACCAACAATTTCAATCCAAACAAAAATGAAAAACAGCTTTTGAAGTGTAAAACAATTTTCTCATTTCTCCTTTCCAAAGCCAGAGGTACGAATAAACAAAAGTTAGTAAAAATAGGCTCGGCTACCAAAGGCAAAGGAACAAAGCAATATTTCTCACTTCTCGGCATGGAGGCCAATGAACACGGTCTGGGTGGTCTCGCACGGAGGCGATGGAGGAGGCAGGCGGGGTTCGTTCGGTGGTTGGCCTCGTGGTGGATAGGGTGGTTTCGGTCTGGAGTAAGGGAAAGTGGCGACTGGGTTTGGGTCGGCAATGGGTGGTGACGAGCAGGTGGTTTCGGCATGGGGTTGTGGCGTGGTGGTAGGCTGGATTGGTGTAGGCGAAGGTGGTAGCGAGTTTGGTTGGGAGAGTGGGGTAGGCTGGTGGATCTGGCGAAGGGAATTTGGAAGGCTGGAGCCGTGGGTTAGCGAACAGGCGTGGGGTGGTGGCTCGATTACGGTGGTTGGCAGGGCTGGGGTAGGAGTTCGGTGGACTGGCATGGAGGCGATGGTGGGTTCTCGTGGTGGTGGGCAGTAGGGTCGGTCTGGGGTTTCGGTGAAGGAGTTGACGTTAGTTTCGGCAGTGGGTTGTGGTGGTTTCGGTCTGGATCAGTAGGAGGCGGTGGCAAGGTAGGCTGACGTGAGGTGTGGCATGGGGTCGTAGGGGATTGGCGTGATGGTGGACTGAATGGTATGGGTTGGTCTCGTATGGTAGGAGGCGGTGATAGCATGGAGTAGGCAATTTATAAAGTAAACACAACAGGGAACATGCAATCATTGAAATACAAAATAAAAGAAAGGGAAGAGGATGCTGTCTTACCTTCCAGGGATGCTCACGAGAATTACGATGGAGGCGAAAGTGAATTTGCAGTATGGAAATATTTTTGAACGTGGAAAGATAGACAGCCTTTTACTTGATTTAAGGAGAGGAGGCAATGAATAAAAGTTTGAAACGGCAGAGGAAATTAAATGCAATCAAAGTGGAACGAAAAATATGGAAGGCAAAGGAAGAAGTAATCTTCACGTGCACGGTTTTAGGCTAGATTTGAGCAAGATTTTTGAACGGCAAAACTTGCAATGTTAGCCCAAAGTAACATATAATTTAATTTATTTCTCCTTTTGAATAAATTTAAGAATGCTAACGGTTTCCTTTAAATAAATAGCGTATCATTTTTAAACCAAAATTTAAATTAGCTACTATCATCGTTAATAAAATTTGATTCAAATGTAAAGTTAAGAACGGACAAAACGTGACGAAATGTAACGTTTAAATTTTCGTTTTATACGAATTTCTACAATTTATATTTAAATTAATATTTCAAAATGTTTTGTTTTTAAATTAAAATTTCGCTTTAAAATATCGGGCTGTTACACTCTCCCCCACTCAAAGCTTTTCGTCCTCGAAAAGGAACGAAGAAGGATAACAAAGAAGAATAAGACAGAATAGCAAAAGTACCTGAAATAAACAATTCCGGATTAGAAGCACGAATGCTCTCCTCCGTCTCCCAGGTGCAATCCCGTTCATCAGTGCTCCACTACTTTTTGACCAGATTAACAGATTTTCTTCTTAGCTGCTTCGTACCTCGATCGACGATACGAAGTGGCTTCCTCTCAACAGTCAGATTTGGCTCAATATCCAAACTATCAAGAGCAGAAGGCTGAATAATAAGAGATGGATCATGCAGATAGCGACGAAGATGAGATACATGAAAGACGTTGTGTATTCCAGAAAATTTCTCGGGTAAATCCAGACGATAAGCAAGAGAACCAATTCTTTCCAAAATGCGGAAAGGACCAACGAATCTAGGAGATAGCTTTCCTCTACGACCAAAACGAATAACATTCCTTAAGGGAGAGACCTTAAGGAAAACCAAATCACCAACTGCAAACTCTAAACTCCGTCTTCGACGATCGGCGTACTTCTTCTGTCTATCCTGAGCAATCCTCATCTTCCTCTTAATCTCTTCGACTCTCTCTGAAGCTTCCAAAACCATCTCAGGACCAAGAACCAAACGATTACCATATTCAATCCAACAAGAAGGAGATCTACAAGGTCGTCCGTAAAGAGCAGAAAATGGAGATGTCTCAATACTGGCCTGATAACTATTGTTATAAGTGAATTCGACAAGATGGAGATGATCTTCCCAAGATCCTCCATAATCAAGCACACAAGCACGAAGAAGATCTTCTAAAATCTGATTCACCCTTTCCGTTTGACCGTCGGTCTGTGGATGATAAGCAGTGCTCAGATTTAGATGAGTACCCAAAGAATCCTGAAAGGCTTTCCAAAACCTACTAGTAAAGATAGGATCACGATCACAAACGATACTGAGAGGAACACCATGGAGACGAACAATCTCCCTCATGTAAATCTCAGATAAACTAGAAGCTGAACGGGTAGACTTGACCGGAATGAAATGAGCTGATTTGGTCAATCTATCCACAATAACCCAGATACTCTCGTTACCCTTCCTACTCCTCGGTAAACCATCAATGAAATCCATAGAAACTTGTTCCCACTTCCAATTGGGAATCTCAAGAGGCTGCAATAAACCAGGGGTCTTCTGATGATCTGCCTTGACTTGCTGACAAGTCGCACACCTATTGACGAAAATGGAAATATCCCGCTTCATACCTTTCCACCAATATAACTTCTTCATATCCTGATACATCTTGGTTATGCCTGGGTGAATAGAAAGTCTGGACTGATGATTCTCCCGAAGTAACTCCTGTCTCAATCCATCAACATTCGGGACACAAATCCTATTATTAATCCTCAATACACCCCTATCGTCAATCTGAGCTCCATTACCATCAAGACTACTACCTCCAACTCTACTTCGAACATTCTCCTTAATCAACTTAAGCATCTGGTCTTCATCCTGTCTAGCCATAATACGATCCACAAGAGGCGAAGAAACAACAATCTGACACAACAAAGCTTTCTTCCTACTCAAAGCATCTGCCACTACATTTGCCTTTCCCGGTGTATAGTTGATGTCAAGGTCATAAGAAGCAAGGAACTCTAACCACCTAACTTGTCTCTGATTCAAATCCTTCTGAGAGAAAATATACCTCAAAGACTGATGATCTGTGAAAAGCTCGAATTTGGTACCCAACAGATGATGTCTCCAAAGCTTCAAAGCGAAAACAACTGCAAGCAACTCTAGATCATGGGCAGCATAATTTACTTCATGAGTCTTCAACTGTCTACTAGCATAAGCAATCACTCTACCATCCTGCATCAGAACAGCTCCCAAACCTTCTCTACAAGCATCTGTGTATACCGTTAATCCCTCATCTCCATTTGGAACGGTAAGAACAGGTGCGGAAGTAAGCTTGTCTTTTAACTCATTGAATGCGGCTTCACACTTACTACTCCAAATAAACTTAGCATTCTTCCGAGTTAAAGCAGTGAGAGGTGCAGCAATCCGAGCGAAATTCTCAATGAATCTCCGGTAATAACCGGCGAGGCCCAGAAAGCTACGGATATCAGTAGGAGTCTTAGGAGTTTCCCAATCCTGTACAGAATAGGAAAAGAAGGATAATAGAAAAGATAGAGTAAATTGAAATGAAGCAAATGAAGAGAAAGAAAGAGAACTTACATTGATCGCAGCGATCTTGACTGGATCAACTGAAACTCCATTACTAGAAACAATATGCCCAAGAAATCGGACTTCATCCTTCCAGAAATGGCATTTGGAAAATTTAGCTTTTAACTGATGCTTTCGAAGAGTCTCAAGAACAGATTTCAAATGTGACTCATGTTCTTCTTCAGACTTAGAGAATATGAGGATATCATCCACAAAGACTAGAACAAATTTATTTAGCACATCACGGAATACACGATTCATCAAGTCAACAAAGAAAGCGGGAGCATTAGTCAAACCAAAAGGCATGACTAACCATTCGAAGAATCCATTCTCAGTACGGAAAGCAGTCTTAGGAATACTTTCCTCGGCAACTATGAGTTGGTGAAAACCTATGGCTAGATCAAGCTGAGAGAAAACAGTAGCACCATAAAGCTGATCAAACATGTCATTGATGAGAGGCATTGGATATCTATTTTTCATAGTGAGTTTGTTCAACTCCCTATAATCAACACACATCCGAAGAGAACCATCGGACTTGGTGACGAAAACCACCGCGGCTCCCCATTCAGAAAAACTAGGTCTGATCAGACCCTTGGAAGATAGGTCTTCAATTTGTTTCCTTAACTCAACCTTCTCGCGGGGTGCCATTCTTCTAGGAGGAAGAACTATAGGTCGAGCTCCAGGAATGAGGTCAATGCGGAAATCAATTTCCCGCTTGGGAGGTAAAGCAGTAACTTCACCAAATACATCCGGGTAGTGATTAACTACACGGGTCGACTGAAGATCATCAATAGAAGCATCTAGAGAAAAGGTAAAGCTACCAACATAATCATGAAGCATACGGCCCTGAATAAGTAAAGAATTTCCTCGATCATCCTTAAGAGAAACAATTCGGGATTTACACGAGATACGGGCATCGTGTCTATCAAGCCAATCACTTCCAAGCAGCAAATCAAAAGCATCGAAACCAAGGATATAGAAATCGCCACTAAAACTATGATCGGAATGGAGGAGTTTCACATGTTTACAAATCTTATTAAGATTTGCAGGACCACCAATAGGATTAGAAACACATAGGGGAACAGAAGCATACTCAGGTGAAAGGAGATGTTCAAACTTATTACACAGGTCATCAGAAATAAAACTATGCGAAGCACCAGTATCAAATAAAACACGAACTGGATGATGAAATAAAGTAAAGGTGCCTTGAAGAGTACCTTGACTATCGCTAGGAGCAGGAGTAGGTGCAGGAGCAGGTGATGAAGCAGATGTGACAGCAAATACGCCAGATGGCTTTCCCTTCTGATATAAAGGACAGTCCTTCCTAAAATGACCCGGCTGAAGACAAACATGACAAAGATCATTCCTGGTAACCTGGGGCGGAGGAACAGCAGCACTGGACGGATTAGGGCAACTATTTGCATAGTGTCCCTTTTGGTCACATTTGAAGCAAGTAATGGAGGAAAGATCAATAGGATGTCTCTGGGAAGGAGCAGATGCTGAAGATCCCAAGCCCGCATGTTTGATCCAATTCTTCTTCTGCTGGTGGAAGTTGGGCTTTCTCTTCTTGGAATTTGCAGAGGAAGATTGTGAGACATGAGTACCAGAAGTAGCAGGACCCTTGGAAGTAGGGTTCTCATAGCGGATAGCCATATCCATGAGCTCAGTAAATGTGCCATGAACATGTGAAATAAGGCGATCGTAGAACTCTGGGCGAGCTCCAGAAATGAACTTCTCGTTCTTCTTTAGCTGAGTGTCGATAAGACCAGGACCGAATTTTGAGAGTTCATTGAACTTCCGTTCATACTCTGAGAAGGACATGGTACCCTGCTTGAGGTCCATGAATTCACGGTAAAGCTGAGATTTTCCGGCTTCGGGCATCCATTTTGCCACAAAAGCCTCCCTGGAAAGAAGATACAGAAACTGAACTTAAGATGAATTCGAAAAGAAAGGAAATGGGGAAAAATTCAAGTTAACTCAAAGGATACCTGAACTGCTCCCACGAAAGATCACCTTCGTCAGTGTGAGTCGTAACAGACTCCCACCAATCTAGGGCTGACTCTTGCAGCTGCCATGCTGCTAACTGACGCTTCTGGGCACCAGTGATCTCTAAACCAGTAAAGATTCTTTCCAAACTTCTTAGCCATTGCTGGGCTTCGATGATACTTTCTGAACCGGTGAACTTAGTGCCACCGAGCTGAGAGAATTCTTTGCAAAGGACTGTAAACTTAACGGGTGCAACAGGTGGAGGAACTGGGGCAATACCACGACCCCTACCTCTAGCATTTCCACGATTCATCCTGGAAATATCAAGAATAAATTTAGGACAAAGTACAAAGAAGACTAAGATAAGTTAAGATAAAACACGATAAGGACACTTGGGTGAATATCCTAATAACAAAATTCCTAACAAGGTAGATATGGAAAGAAGGAAGTTTAGAAAATTTCTTCTTAAAACAAGAAAACTTTATATCAAAATAATCTTTGAAAAAAAATCATTTGAAAAATCATTTAAAATCATTTTATACTTTGAAAATACGTTCACTCACAAGGAAATGATTCTAAGTTTGATTTCACTCATTCTAGGGTATTTCTACCCTATCTCTAACGAGTTTTTGCTCCATAGGCTAAGGTTTGCCTAAACCTGGCTCTAATACCAAATGTAACGACCCACTATTTTGGACCATTCAAATCGACAATAATCCACACATGTCAGACTTGAATAATGCAAAATAACAGATTGTAATAAAATTTGGAGCAAATAAAATCATTAACAGAATCACAGACACAGAAATATCAGAATAACTCGCAGCGGAATTTAAAAATACCATAGTGGTTCATGAAGCCACTAAATACATAGTCTAAAATCAAATACAAAATACATAGTCTGAAACCCAATATAGTTCTGAAACAAGTACAGTAGAAATCCCAAATACACAAGTCTCTAAAACAAAAGCTGAAATAAGACAACTAAAACTGAAATAAGAAGATAACTAGATAGGCAGAATCTCCAGTGATTCCGAGCTCCAGAAAGGTGAATCCAAAGCTGTGAATACTCAGGCTGACCCGAGCGTGAAATAAAACATAACACTCGAGTCAGGATATACATACTTATACAATGTAAACCAACTCAAATGAACTGTAGTAAAGGTACAAGTAACTTAGAAGATGCTTGGGACCGCCCATCCTCTAAGGATCCGTTAAACTATCTACTATGTAGTAATATTCGCTATTATAATAGTGTCTACAAAAGTAAAGTATAATCATATCGGAAAATAGCGTTAAGGGAATGGAGAACCTTAACGCGGTCGGATCTTAAAATTATAATCGTACTAAAGCTCGATATGGTAGGTGACACGGCACAACTAGGCAATGCCAGGGTAGATATACCAATTACGCACACAGACTGATGGATACGCATAGCAGCCACTACCGTTCCACCTCGAACAACATTCCCAAATCGGAGGATGGCCATCTAGTCAAATCAGTAAGAGTATAATGTCGAAGGAATGTGTCCGAGAAGAGGTGCTACCTCACTGGTCCGAGATCGCTCCTGTTTTAGCCACCTTATGCCAACTCACGGGAGTTGGGTCCACGTAATACCTTAAGGACGTCGCCACCATCCTACTTCATTCTGGAATCTCCACCGCGTACACGGTTGTCAAAGTGGTTTTCGGTATCGACAGAGAGTATGTCCATATCCGATCCCGGTCTCTTTGCCAACCAATCGTTATTATAACCCGTGGTTATAGATTTAAAACAATTTATCAAAATATACTTCGAATTAAACCATTTAAAAACAAAGTCATCATTCCTTTAAATCAATATTATTTTCAAAAATCTAACCCTTTGGAGTTCACTTATTCACTTAAACAAAAGCATTAAAAATTTCAGCTTCCACAGCATTTAAAAGTGTGGCGGTAAGTTATATTCGAAAACAATTTTTATTCAACAAAACAATATTTAAAATTGTTATATCAGTTCAGTTTTAAACAAAATCATATTTCAGTCTACTGCAGTCCTTAACAAGTGCTACAGTAGCTTTTCATTAGTTCAAGTTCAATTTTAGTTTCTGCTACAACAGCACTTACCAAGTACTATCATAGCTTTAGTTCATTTTAGTCTTTTGGTTCATTTATAAAAACCACAACACTTAACAAGTGCTACAGATTCTACCTAGTTAAAACTTATAAAATCATACATAAAAAAAATGTTCATTTCAATCCTTTAACAAATTTTATTTCAAAGAAATTTTACAAGTTAAAACCAACCTTACCAATTTGCTTATTACATTCATTTCAACACTTAAACTTAAACTTCATTCTTCCACAAATTTAAAACTAAATTTCAATTTCAATTAAATTAACTTAAGTTTCCATCTTTCTTTTTTTTTTCCAAAATTTAAAAATTTAAGTTTCGTTTTAAAATCAATATTCCTCCATTTATTTATATTTATCACATAGAAAAATCATTTCTATTTTAAATAAATCATTTAAAAATTCGGTTTAAATCAAATTAAATATTATTACAATTTTTAAATTATCTAAAAATATTCAGAAAATACATAAAAATAACCACGGGTCTGTATAATATTTTCTAGCCTAATTCAAGTGATACGGATACTATATCATTTCAATCCGTAATTTACAAAGAAAAATCCGGGTTTTATCATTTCAAACCCGCAATCCCAAGTAAATAAAATTAAATTGAAAATCGCTCAGGCCTATCATTTCAGCCCATAACGACCTTCCCTTATTCTAAAGTCCGTTCGGGTATGTATCATTTCAACCCATAGTGATTCTATTCTACAGGGAACTTGCAGTGTGATTTAACAGAATAGAATAACAGTAAAATAAGAACAGATATAACAGATGATACGATATGCAGTTTTAACAATTAACATCAACTATAAATAAATCACAGGTAATTATAACATCATTTATTTATTTATTTATTTCTACACATTCAGTTGCGGTCGTTTCACAATTATATAAGTATGGATATTCGTGTGAGATTTACTCACCTCTACGGAGCTGGAGATTCGGAAAGAAAGAAGTACGATGTCAATCGAAAGCACGCGGATAGCACGATCAGTCGTTAGCGGATGCGCCAACTAGATTCAAACCAAAACACAGTAAATAATCAAATCTAAGATTGCACGAATAACGAATTTTTTTCAATGAAGCGAACAACGAAAAAAAATAACAGGTTAAAAAATCAAAAACAATAGCACGCCTACTTTTGAAAATCGATTATAACTTTAAAAATTTTCAAAGTGACAAAACAAAAATTTTTTTTTTCAAAACAAAGTTCAGTATATTTAAAACTTCAAAATAAAGGCTCTGGAAACCAAATACAAAATAGGTAGAGGAAACAACACGTGACCAACAATTTCAATCCAAACAAAAATGAAAAACAGCTTTTGAAGTGTAAAACAATTTTCTCATTTCTCCTTTCCATAGCCAGAGGTACGAATAAACAAAAGTTAGTAAAAATAGGCTCGGCTACCAAAGGCAAAGGAACAAAGCAATATTTCTCACTTCTCGGCATGGAGGCCAATGAACACGGTCTGGGTGGTCTCGCACGGAGGCGATGGAGGAGGCAGGCGGGGTTCGTTCGGTGGTTGGCCTCGTGGTGGATAGGGTGGTTTCGGTCTGGAGTAAGGGAAAGTGGCGACTGGGTTTGGGTCGGCAATGGGTGGTGACGAGCAGGTGGTTTCGGCATGGGGTTGTGGCGTGGTGGTAGGCTGGATTGGTGTAGGCGAAGGTGGTAGCGAGTTTGGTTGGGAGAGTGGGGTAGGCGAAGGTGGTAGCGAGTTTGGTTGGGAGAGTGGGGTAGGCTGGTGGATCTGGCGAAGGGAATTTGGAAGGCTGGAGCCGTGGGTTAGCGAACAGGCGTGGGGTGGTGGCTCGATTACGGTGGTTGGCAGGGCTGGGGTAGGAGTTCGGTGGACTGGCATGGAGGCGATGGTGGGTTCTCGTGGTGGTGGGCAGTAGGGTCGGTCTGGGGTTTCGGTGAAGGAGTTGACGTTAGTTTCGGCAGTGGGTTGTGGTGGTTTCGGTCTGGATCAGTAGGAGGCGGTGGCAAGGTAGGCTGACGTGAGGTGTGGCATGGGGTCGTAGGGGATTGGCGTGATGGTGGACTGAATGGTATGGGTTGGTCTCGTATGGTAGGAGGCGGTGATAGCATGGAGTAGGCAATTTATAAAGTAAACACAACAGGGAACATGCAATCATTGAAATACAAAATAAAAGAAAGGGAAGAGGATGCTGTCTTACCTTCCAGGGATGCTCACGAGAATTACGATGGAGGCGAAAGTGAATTTGCAGTATGGAAATATTTTTGAACGTGGAAAGATAGACAGCCTTTTACTTGATTTAAGGAGAGGAGGCAATGAATAAAAGTTTGAAACGGCAGAGGAAATTAAATGCAATCAAAGTGGAACGAAAAATATGGAAGGCAAAGGAAGAAGTAATCTTCACGTGCACGGTTTTAGGCTAGATTTGAGCAAGATTTTTGAACGGCAAAACTTGCAATGTTAGCCCAAAGTAACATATAATTTAATTTATTTCTCCTTTTGAATAAATTTAAGAATGCTAACGGTTTCCTTTAAATAAATAGCGTATCATTTTTAAACCAAAATTTAAATTAGCTACTATCATCGTTAATAAAATTTGATTCAAATGTAAAGTTAAGAACGGACAAAACGTGACGAAATGTAACGTTTAAATTTTCGTTTTATACGAATTTCTACAATTTATATTTAAATTAATATTTCAAAATGTTTTGTTTTTAAATTAAAATTTCGCTTTAAAATATCGGGCTGTTACACATTATAGCTATTTTCAAACATCAATACATTCATTTCATTATTCTCAAAGTATACAGTCGATTTCATTTAAGTTGTACATTCTACTTTTAACATAAATATATGTTGCTTATATTAAACTAATTACTTACAATTTATTTATCTTTCCCTTTTGAACTGCAAGGTTTCAATATATTTAATTGCAATTATTTCAATAATATGCTTATTCATTAATTGCCCACCAATGCAATTAAATTTATATTTCCAAAAGTGATGAACAATCAAATTGAACCACCTTTTACATTAATTTATTATTGGCAATTAAATTCCCTTTCCTTCTTCAACCTAAAGATTCCAACCAATCTGATTACAATTAACTTTTATATTAGATTTTAAAACAAATTCTAATAATAAAAACAGTTTTCTTGTTATAGTGATTCAACCATAGTTGTAAGATTTATTATATACAACAAAATTATACATTACTTACTAATTACATATTTATCTTTATCAAGGTATAACTTCCTCAAAACAAATTCAAAATTCGGTTATTCATTTTTTTAACCATATAGAATTGAATAAGAAAGAACTTTTGTCCAAACTACCTTTTCAAATTCGTGATCCAATCTAGGCAAAAATCCATGAGAAGTCGACCTATTTTCTAATCAATTTTGATTGAAAGGGCGATTATTTCAGCTTTGAGGTTAAGGTGAGTTTTTATAATTCATGATTATATATATTCTTATGCAATTAAATTTCGATCCTAGTTGATTGAATAGAACGTTAATTAAATGGTTACTATCTTAATTAGGTAATTAAATTGAATTTGCATTGAATTTAATTGAATTGAGTCGAATTGAACCATATTTAGTTGAATTCCATATTGAATTGAATTTATGTTAATTAAATTGAATTTCTTATTGAATTGGAATGGATTTATTTGAATATTATTGTCATATTAGATAATTAAATTGATAAAGAAGTATGAAATAGAAGTGTATGAACTAGAGAGGAATATTGATTGAAATCTAGACTAAAAGAAGTTGATTGATAATTGGAAATTTTAAATTGATATTGGAATCTAAAAGATTATCAATTAAAATTTTTAAAAGAAGTTGATTGTAATTTGAAATTATCAATTTAAAATTTCCAATTATCAATCAACTTCTTTTAATTCAGATTCCAACTAATAATCCTATCTAGTCCATACACTTCCATTTCATGTTCCAATATCAATTTAATTATCGAATATGACAACAATATTCACATACATCCATTCCAATTCAATACGAAATTCAATTTAATTAACATAATTCAATTCTAAACGAGATTAAACTAAATGCGATTCAATTCGATTCAAGTTCGATTTAATTACCTAAATATGATAACAATCATTCAATTAACATTTAATTCAATCAACTAGAATTTATATTTAATTGCATAAGTATATATATATATATAGGTCATGAATTATAAAAACTCACCTTAACCTCGAAGCTAAAATAGCCGCTCTTTCAATCAAACTGGATTAGAAAATTGGCCGACTTCTAATGGATTTTTGACCAGACTGGATCACGAATTTGAAAAGGTAGTCTGGAGGAAAGTTCTTCCTTATTCAATTCTATATAATTAAAAAACTGAGTCCCCAATTTTGAATTTTTTTGAGGAAGTTATGGCTTGATAAAGAGGAAGCATTTTCAAAATCAATGTTTGGGACATAAAATGATTTAGGTTAAAAAAATTGAATTTGGCATGATTATTCTCAAATTTTGAAAATTAATAAACATGAAGGTTCTTTCTTATTCAATTCTCTTCGGTTTAAGAAAAAGAATGATTAGATTTGTAGTTGGTTTGAAGAAGAAAATTGAAGAAGAAGGAAAAGGGAGGTGAAGGGAAATACAAAAAGAAAAATAAAAGTTGAAATAAATCTCATGTGAAGAATGCTTTAAGAAGAAAGGAGAAAGTGGACAACGTAAATGGATCATGATGAGGTATATTAAGAAATGAAACATATGAGTAGAAATATGGAAAGACAGGAGGAAATAAATGAATTAAAGGGAAATGAAGGAAATAAAAGAAATGAATGGGAGAGGAAGATTGAAAGAAAACAATCCTACTAACATATATGTAAATATGGAAATAGCAAAGAGATAAAAATGACACATTAAAATTTATAATGTCCACAATGAAATTAAAAGGAAAATAGTAACATAAATCAAAGAGATGTGTGCGTTCTAATATATAGAAAAGAAAAGGTAATGCAAGGGATAGAAAGAAAGGCAAACTATCAGACATTTAATTATGATGTTTAATTATGGCATGATTTACTAAATGAAAACATTACAAAACTCTTTTTGAATTTTTCATTAAATTCAATATTTAAACCATCGATTCATTCCAATATTAAATTATAATCGTTATATGTTACATTTTATGTTGTTAAATATTAATAACCTTCTCTAGTGCAATTTCATGTGAACACGTATACATTTTGAAAGTAATATTATGTAACGACCCTGAAATTTCAAAAATTCAAATTGAAAATATTTAATGAATTTTAAATATTTGAAAAATGAATTGACTCTAATTTCAAATTATTAGGATAAATTGGGCGATTAAATTTTAGAATTTAATCTATTGAAAATTGAATTTGAATTGAATCGGGATTCATAAATAATGTAAAGGAGATTGTCAATCGATTAAAATTCTTTTATAAATTTTGTTAAGTGTTAAGAGTTAAACGGGCTTTAAATTTCAATGTTGGCCCACGTTTGATATTGGTGCCGTGATTAAGTATACCCGTTTCCCCTCATTTTTTCTCATTCAAAACCCTAGTTCTAAAAATAACGAAAGAAAAAAAATGGCGGCGACGATTTCCTCTTTGCAACCGAATTAGGGCTTCGTTCCCTTTGTTCCCGTGAGGCGCTGGCTTCGATCTATCGCGCTCGTCTTCTAGAGGGCCTAGGCGTCGTCTCGATTCTCTGGCGAATTTGAGCACCGGCTTCGATTGTTCGACTTCGTGATGGCGTGAAGTCGTTTAGCTCGATCGAGGGAAGGATCGCGTGAATAAATAGTGAGTAATTTCTATTACTCACATCTTCTTCGAATTATGTTAAAATCTATCTGACTGCTTCTCGAATTGGAATTTGAACTGTCTGTTGAGTGATTTATCAATTTCGTGAATAACTTGATTTAGTAACAACTTCAGTTCTATTTATTTTTGTTGAATTTTCTCGGCTTTGAATGCTTAGACCAATTGATCTTCATTTCGTTGTTGAGGACTTTCTGACTTCGGGCATTTGATTTTTGTTCTGGCTATTGCCTTTATGTCGACTTCGGCATTGTTTTGATTTTGGCCCTGGTGGCTTGAGATGATCGAGTCGCTGTCATTATTGTTGGCACTGACTTCGTCATGTTGGATATTTCCTGTGACATTTTATTAATCTTCGGCCTTGAATTTATTTAGCTAATAAATTGAAATTACTGTTGTCTGGATTTTTTCGAAACTGCTGCTTAATATTTTTGGATGTTTGAACCTTTATGTGCACTTGATTAGACATTGAAACCATGTGTATACATACATTCTTGTATGTATATATGTATTGTCTTGACTATTTGATTTTTGCAATTTACTGCTTACTTATTTGGCGTGTCTCCATATGGGTTCATAGATACATTGTATGTGTTTATGCATGCATTATTGAATTTGCACTGCAATTATCTTGGTTCAAAACTGGTAATTGTTGTTGGCATCACTTGTTGATTTCACCTGCTGGCTTTGTTATTATTTTGTTTGAACTTGATCACTGGAGTCTGCACCTGTTTATCTACATAAGTTTGCTGTATCATCATTTCATGTTTACTCGAGGCATGCACTTGAATGTCAGTTTCATTTATACTTTAGTAGTACGGTCTCAAGCTCGAGTCTGATAGTTGCATTGTGTAGATCCACTGTTGCATTTGTTTGGTTGTTGCATCAGAGTCTCATTTGTTTTCAGACCTGTAGCATGCATGTTTCCATCCCTTGGTGCAGTTTCATGTATTTTTTTTTGTTATAGCCATTTCATTGTTGAGGATGAATCACTGACTTGAGTTCTTCATTTCAGGTCTTCACATATGTACATTGACCTGATCTGTTATAGTTGCATGTTGTTGCCATTGTAGTGTACTGTCATTGGTGTCTGCACTTGAACTTGCTCTTGTACTTGTTCACTATAGCTGCATTTAATTTGTTACTTCATCCACTTGAACTTGGGTCAGTGGTCTTGCTGAAGTCCAGTTTTGTAAGACTGTTGTACCATGATTTTGAACTTTTAGTCGATCTAATTCTTTGGGTTTCACTGTTTGGTTTGGTGAATTTCTGGTGATTTCGGGGTGGACTTCGATTTTGTGAAAATATGAACTTGTTCGATTTTATATTGCGGCATCCAATTTACTTCATATAAATTTGAGTCTGCATTTGAGTCATCCTTATTTTTATTGTTGCAGTATCATGTTGACAGACTTGATCACTTGAGTTTGCCTTACCTGTAGTATACTGTCCAGTTCATTTAGTCGTTCACTTTTGCCTTCGTGGCCATTGCAGTTGATTATGCAGTTTAAGTTTCATATAAACTGTTTGGTTTCACTGATCACTTATGTACATGTGTTGCATTTTTATCATTTAGAGTGTGCATTATATTTGAGTGCACATATGCTTAGCTATTCATGCTGTCCAGACCTGACTTTGTTGTCTGCAGTTTCATCACTGACCCTTGACAGTAACCTGGATCTCTGTTGTTGGGTACATTTCCGTAACACCACTGCACTTTGTAGTTGCTGATCATTTTCATTCATGTATGGTTGTATATCCAAATGATATATGGACTTTGAGTAAATGCTTCATTCATTACTGAGTTGCCAGATTCATTGCTTTGACCTGTTTCTGTATCTATGTTGGTATTTGCATTTTTGGTTTGGGTTCTGCATTTTTGAGATGCAGTTTCCTTCACTATTATATCTTTGGGAGTTTGATATGTCTGCATCCATGTTGAAGCTTTGCATATACTTGAGTCTTCTTTAATATGAAGTGGTCTTCATTTTAAAGTCTGTTGCATCTATCTTTGTTCATCATTTAGTGTTTCTGTAGCATACTTGACTGTGATATTTCTTAAATCACTGTCTGGTTCATCTTGTTGCTGTGGCCTAGTCCTTGTCCATTGTTGCATTATATTGCACCTGTAATTGTCGATGTCTCTGTACATTTGAGTTTGTCACTATGGTCTCTCTGACCTGGTGCTTGTAGTGTTGTTGTCTTTGACTTTGCATTGATGGTTTGCACTATATTGTAATTGTTTTCGGAAAAGCAATAAATCCCTGTCTTTTGCTTCGGTACTGCACCCTGTTCTTGATTTTGATACTTGCACATTCGGGTTGTTGTTCTTTTAGCACTGATTACTGCTAGTTGGATGTGCATTTGTTTTCAAATAAAATAGCAACACATTGTAGTTGCAGTTTGTATATTCGCCGTGCCCTTAAATTCATGTGGTGGTTGCATTTTTCGTTGCAGTTTTACCCTTGATCCCTTGCGGTGACTTTATATTCGGTGCTGGCGAGGCAGTGCACGCGTGCGTGCACTGCAGCCACCCAAAATCGACAGTTTTGAATTGATATTTCTTTTGTGTCGTGATGCATTGATCTTTTATGCTGTATTGGCGAGGCCGTACACGCGTGCGTGTACGGCAGCCAATCGAACTTTGATGGTTTTTAAAGTGACAATTTCAATGGCTTTAAATTGATTTAGTCGATTTGATAAATTGTTTATTTATCTCTATTGATGATTTAAATCTGCTGATTTTTGTTTAACACTGTTTAGTGTTGAAATTTTCGTTATCCGATTTCTTTGTTTAAAGAGTCGGATAGACGGGAATTATTGTGACTGTCGTCTATTTAAATTATTACTGCTTATATGCACTCATAAACTGGTTTGAATTAGACCGACCTGTGTATTATTTTCTTTTGAATATAATACTCGGGTCAGACGAGTATTTTACAGCTTAAAGATTTTCGAGCAGCGAAGTTAGAGAGAGAGAAAAGAATCACTTAAGTTTTCAAGAAAATTGTATTTTAAGATATTCCGCTGTATCAGTATAAAATTGTATAAACTCTGATGTATTCAAAAAAAAAAGATCTATAGTAATGAAATAAAGATTCATTTGTTTTAAATTCATTGTTATTATTCTGTGTTTCTGTGACTGATTCTGTTTAAACCTTATAAACTAAATAACAATCTGTCTTTTTGAACGTTTCGAGTTGGTTTAATTACCGACTGGGGGCGGTCAGAAAGGGGGAATGTTACAGAGTGGTATCAGAGCTTTGGTTTACACAAAGCTTAGTTTATGATGTTTAATATGAATAGTTACTAGAAACACTTTAAAAGAAAATGTTTTTCAAATCTAAAGAAGTATAAAATTGTTTTTGAATGGATTTGAAATTTAACTAAAGGAAAGTTAAATAAATTTAACTAAGGAAGTTAAATAAAGCAAACTTGATTTGATAAATTATTGAGATGAAAAGTTAAACTTGAAAGATAAGTGATTATATAATATGAATTGGAAAGTTTAAATTTATAAGTTGTATAACTTATAAAAATGAGAAAATTTAAGTAAAACCAGTTGTTAAATGGTTAAACAGTTTTGTTAAGTAAAACAAAATCTGAATTTTGAATAGTGATATGAATTTCACTTTAGTAAAGTTAAATAAAATAGAATTTCAAATAAATTTGAGGCGAACTTAAGTAGTATGGTGAAAATAAATGCAAGTGAAGATAAAATGAAACATAACTTAAGTAATGTTGAATGAGGTTGAATTTGATATCAAAATGGATTAATAAAGTGAAGTAATGAATATGAATTTGAGTTATATAAAGAAAATTCAACTTTAATTGTAAAAGTGAATTAGTGAATAAACATAGATTAGAAATGTTGTTGTTAAGAGTTGAATAAAACTTAAGTTAAGAAGTTGTGAATATGGTGAGTATAAAAATTCAATCTGAATTAGAATATAAACTAATTGAAATTAAGTGTGTTGAACCAAATTGAATGTAAGCAAAGTAAATAAATTTGGTTAAGTTGAATGTGCATTGGTTGCTAGTTGATCGTATGGAAATTCATTAAGTGTTAATGAAATTGTATTAATGGAAATTGGAAGCTAAGTAATTGAATTCAAATTGAAAGATACGTAAATCTAAATAGAATCAAATTTGATTTGAATTGAAAGCAAACTAACTTGAGTATAAATTAGTGAAAGTAAACTAATTGAATATGAATGTTAGTAACATCCAATGTAAATAAATCAAATGTGATTTAAATTGAAAATCAATTCAATAAATGATTCACTAAAGCACTAGTTGATTATCTTGGAAATAGAAAACTAATAAATTTATATAATAGTTTGAATTGGAATTTTTGAATTATTATAAACGGTTATATAGAAGATTTGAAAGTGTTGATATTATATTGGAACTATAAATGAGTTTATATAAGCGCTGAAAATGAAGTATAAATGGATTTCATAAGTTAATGAAATTTAAAAGTTTTATAATGTGAAGTTGTAAAATGAATCGATGTTGCGAAAGAAAAGAATTATAAGTAATTTACTTATAGATTAAATTCTGATATAAAACTGAGTTATAAAGGAATGGGTTAATAAAGTAATTTTTATAAATTGAAGTCTTTATAAATAGAAATGGGATTTATAAACGTTGTTTATAAATTCGAAACTGACTTATTTTGATAAGTAAATTCTTATAGCTTGTTAAAAGATGTATATTCACAATTTTGGACAGTGAATATATTATTGAATAAAATGGACATGTTTTGGAAAATCGATATTTTAAAACGAAGTTAATTGTTTTAAAAGATGTTTTAAAAGGCATTGAATATCGAAACCATAGATTTCAACATTCATTGTTGAAATAGACGTTTTCGAATAAAAGGAAATGGTGGACTATAACATTATTGTTATAATAAATGATTCCGGAAAGGAAATGTTTTGTATAGTATTGGGATTTATACATCTATCTAAATTTCGAATCCCTATACTAGTGATTTTGAGTTGTCGTAACGATGTTTTACGTAACATTCGTTTTAACTCAAATAAATGTGTGAAAGGGAATGATTTCCTTAAAGATGAAATATATACTTAATTTTGATTAAAGTATATCGAATATTTTCAAATGTTGAAAATAAATGGATTTGTGAATTACTTATTTTTAAATAAGTATGGAAATGTTTTTTCCAAATATGAAATGTTGTGAATATATTCCGTAAGGGATAAATGATTTGAAATTCATTTTCAAAGTCGAAGTTGAAAAGTTAAATGAGAAATTTGAACAATTTGTTCAATTTGAAATTTTTAAAAAAGATTGAATCGTTGAGTTAAAATTGAGTTTAACTTCGACATTAAAGACAATATAAGTTGAGCTTTGAATTTCAGATGATGATTTGGATTGTATGTCTAACATTGTGAATTGATGACATAGCAATTGATCTCTATTAAATATATATCTGTTGGTGGCGGAGGATTTATTCTCTTAGCTTAACACCCTTCTCTGAGACGTACGAGCTCAGAGGTTATATATCGATAGACATCAATTCTGTGTTGAGAATTGACGATGTAACATATTATTCAAATCGAATGTGAAAGTCGATAATAAATGGAATTATGAATATGAATTAGGTTTGAGATAACCTTAAATTTCCAAATCGACTTAGAGGAATTTTTTTTGAAATCCTCTATTTGTTATGGATATAGGATATGTAGGTTTTCGGAACTTATATATATGAATGCGGTAAAATTTGAAAACCGTCAGTTTAGAAAGTCATTGTTATGGAAATCTTATGTAAGCTTACATGGGTATGATATGTACGAAATGTGAAATGAAGTACTACATATATATGATATTATGTTTTCCAAACTGAGGATATGGAAAAGTACCTTCCATTTATTATTTGAGAAGGTATTGGAACTCGTGAAGAGTGTCCATTTGAAATTCGTAGCTACGTAGAATTTTCCATAAGTTGGAATGTCCATTTGGACTAGAATCCCTCGTGATGGGATCATGTTGATTATGATGTATGCTAGCGTAATTTGAGGGGCGAGATGCCCACAGTTACAAGCGACTCCACTGGGATAGTGGCGTAACCGCCGGGTAAACTGCAATCTAGATGCCAAAGCGAAATTTGAGGGGCGAGATGCCTACGGTTACAAGCGATTCTACTGGGATAGTAGCGTAACCGCCGTGTGGACCGCGATCTATGGCAACAACCATGGCGAAATTCAAGAGAGATGTGAAATCTACGGTTACAAGCGATTCTACTGGGATAGTAGCGTAACCGCCGGGTAAACTGTGATCCATGGGGGAACGTGCTTTCCATATCCATTTTTGAAAAAGAATTTTTAAAGTATTTTCACTGGAAATTGAAGCAAGTATATTTAGTACTTGGAGATTTTTAGACCTGCACCTGGCCAGCGTATGTCTAATGTCTGTGAGAACGAAGATGGACTTGTTAAATTTTGAGTTAGCAAGTATTTTCAAACTTTAAATATCGAATCAATAGTTTGAAATTAAAATTTCAAAATTCCTACCTAATAAACTAAGGAAGAGGATCTTTGAAATGTTTTGAAAGTCCACAGCTTTGGAAGAGATATATTATATAAATCTCTAACATGACGGATTTTAAGTTTGAATCTGAGTTGTAAATTAAAAATGTTAGTAAAAGACTTCTGCGTTTTGATTTCATAAAATCAATGAACAAAAGAGAAGATAAACAAAACTAGTGAGATTAAACAAATAGAATGAATCCTATATTCATTTATTTGTATTGAGTTTCAAGCTTCAAAAAAAAAATTGAGTAGGGTATAAATATTAATGAAATTTTAACAACCTTTCCTTTTCGTGGACGAAAAGTTTTAAGGAGGGGAGATTGTAACGACCCTGAAATTTCAAAAATTCAAATTGAAAATATTTAATGAATTTTAAATATTTGAAAGATGAATTGACTCGAATTTCAAATTATTAGGATAAATTGGGCGATTAAATTTTAGAATTTAATCTATTGAAAATTGAATTTGAATTGAATCGGGATTCATAAATAATGTAAAGGAGTTTGTCAATCGATTAAAATTCTTTTATAAATTTTGTTAAGTGTTAAGAGTTAAACGGGCTTTAAATTTCAATGTTGGCACACGTTTGATATTGGTGCCGTGATTAAGTATACCCGTTTCCCCTCATTTTTTCTCATTCAAAACCCTAGTTCTAAAAATAACGAAAGAAAAAAAATGGCGGCGACGATTTCCTCTTTGCAACCGAATTAGGGCTTCGTTCCCTTTGTTCCCGTGAGGCGCTGGCTTCGATCTATCGCGCTCGTCTTCTAGAGGGCCTAGGCGTCGTCTCGATTCTCTGGCGAATTTGAGCACCGGCTTCGATTGTTCGACTTCGTGATGGCGTGAAGTCGTTTAGCTCGATCGAGGGAAGGATCGCGTGAATAAATAGTGAGTAATTTCTATTACTCACATCTTCTTCGAATTATGTTAAAATCTATCTGACTGTTTCTCGAATTTGAATTTGAACTGTCTGTTGTGTGATTTATCGATTTCGTGAATAACTTGATTTAGTAACAACTTCAGTTCTATTTATTTTTGTTGAATTTTCTCGGCTTTGAATGCTTAGACCAATTGATCTTCATTTCGTTGTTGAGGACTTTCTGACTTCGGGCATTTGATTTTTGTTCTGGCTATTGCCTTTATGTCGACTTCGACATTGTTTTGATTTTGGCCCTGGTGGCTTGAGATGATCGAGTCGCTGTCATTATTGTTGGCACTGACTTCGTCATGTTGGATATTTCCTGTGACATTTTATTAATCTTCGGCCTTGAATTTATTTAGCTAATAAATTGAAATTACTGTTGTCTGGATTTTTTCGAAACTGCTGCTTAATATTTTTGGATGTTTGAACCTTTATGTGCACTTGATTAGACATTGAAACCATGTGTATACATACATTCTTGTATGTATATATATGTATTGTCTTGGCTATTTGATTTTTGCAATTTACTGCTTACTTATTTGGCGTGTCTCCATATGGGTTCATAGATACATTGTATGTGTTTATGCATGCATTATTGAATTTGCACTACAATTATCTTGGTTCAAAACTGGTAATTGTTGTTGGCATCACTTGTTGATTTCACCTGCTGGCTTTGTTATTATTTTGTTTGAACTTGATCACTGGAGTCTTCACCTGCTTATCTACATAAGTTTGCTGTATCATCATTTCATGTTTACTCGAGGCATGCACTTGAATGTCAGTTTCATTTATACTTTAGTAGTACGGTCTCAAGCTCGAGTCTGATAGTTGCATTGTTTAGATCCACTGTTGCATTTGTTTGGTTGTTGCATCAGAGTCTCATTTGTTTTCAGACCTGTAGCATGCATGTTGCCATCCCTTGGTGCAGTTTCATGTATTTTTTTTTTGTTATAGCCATTTCATTGTTGAGGCTGAATCACTGACTTGAGTTCTTCATTTCAGGTCTTCACATATGTACATTGACCTGATCTGTTATAGTTTCATGTTGTTGCCATTGTAGTGTACTGTCATTGGTGTCTGCACTTGAACTTGTTCTTGTACTTGTTCACTATAGCTGCATTTAATTTGTTACTTCATCCACTTGAACTTGGGTCAGTGTTCTTGCTGAAGTCCAGTTTTGTAAGACTGTTGTACCATGATTTTGAACTTGTAGTCGATCTAATTCTTTGGGTTTCACTGTTTGGTTTGGTGAATTTCTGGTGATTTCGGGGTGGACTTCGATTTTGTGAAAATATGAACTTGTTCGATTTTATATTGCGGCATCCAATTTACTTCATATAAATTTGAGTCTGCATTTGAGTCATCCTTATTTTTATTGTTGCAGTATCATGTTGAAAGACTTGATCACTTGAGTTTGCCTTACCTGTAGTATACTGTCCAGTTCATTTAGTCGTTCACTTTTGCCTTCGTGGCCATTGCAGTTGATTATGCAGTTTAAGTTTCATATAAACTGTTTGGTTTCACTGATCACTTATGTACATGTGTTGCATTTTTATCATTTAGAGTGTGCATTATATTTGAGTGCACATATGCTTAGCTATTCATGCTGTCCAGACCTGACTTTGTTGTCTACAGTTTCATCACTGACCCTTGACAGTAACCTGGATCTCTGTTGTTGGGTACATTTCCGTAACACCACTGCACTTTGTAGTTGCTGATCATTTTCATTCATGTATGGTTGTATATCCAAATGATATATGGACTTTGAGTAAATGCTTCATTCATTACTGAGTTGCCAGATTCATTGCTTTGACCTGTTTCTGTATCTATGTTGGTATTTGCATTTTTGGTTTGGGTTCTGCATTTTTAAGATGCAGTTTCCTTCACTATTGTATCTTTGGGAGTTTGATATGTCTGCATCCATGTTGAAGCTTTGCATATACTTGAGTCTTCTTTAATATGAAGTGGTCTTCATTTTAAAGTTTGTTGCATCTATCTTTGTTCATCAGTTAGTGTTTCTGTAGCATACTTGACTGTGATATTTCTTAAATCACTGTCTGGTTCATCTTGTTGCCGTGGCCTAGTCCTTGTCCACTGTTGCATTATATTGCACCTGTAATTGTTGATGTATCTGTACATTTGAGTTTGTCACTATGGTCTCTCTAACCTGGTGCCTGTAGTGTTGTTGTCT
Source organism: Allium fistulosum (assembly GCA_030737815.1). Classification (NCBI taxonomy): domain Eukaryota; kingdom Viridiplantae; phylum Streptophyta; class Magnoliopsida; order Asparagales; family Amaryllidaceae; genus Allium; species Allium fistulosum. The sequence goes on along the minus strand of CM060901.1, from coordinate 817,619,139 downwards.
TTGACTTTGCATTGATGGTTTGCACTATATAGTAATTGTTTTCGGAAAAGCAATACATCCCTGTCTTTTGCTTCGGTACTGCACCCTGTTCTTGATTTTGATACTTGCACATTCGGGTTGTTGTTCTTTTAGCACTGATTACTGCTAGTTGGATGTGCATTTGTTTTCAAATAAAATAGCAACACATTGTAGTTGCAGTTTGTATATTCGTCGTGCCCTTAAATTCATGTGGTGGCTGCATTTTTCGTTGCAGTTTTACCCTTGATCCCTTATGGTGACTTTATATTCGGTGTTGGCGAGGCAGTGCACGCGTGCGTGCACTGCAGCCACCCAAAATCGACAGTTTTGAATTGATATTTCTTTTGTGTCATGATGCATTGATCTTTTATGCTGTATTGGCGAGGCCGTACACGCGTGCGTGTACGGCAGCCAATCGAACTTTGATGGTTTTTAAAGTGACAATTTCAATGGCTTTAAATTGATTTAGTCGATTTGATAAATTGTTTATTTATCTCTGTTGATGATTTAAATCTGCTGATTTTTGTTTAACACTGTTTAGTGTTGAAATTTTCGTTATCCGATTTCTTTGTTTAAAGAGTCGGATAGACGGGAATTATTGTAACTATCGTCTATTTAAATTATTACTGCTTATATGCACTCATAAACTGGTTTGAATTAGACTGACCTGTGTATTATTTTATTTTGAATATAATACTCGGGTCAGACCGAGTATTTTACAGCTTGAAGATTTTCGAGCAGCGAAGTTAGAGAGAGAGAAAAGAATCACTTAAGTTTTCAAGAAAATTGTATTTTAAGATATTCTGCTGTATCAGTATAAAATTGTATAAACTCTGATGTATTCAAAAAAAAAGATCTATAGTAATGAAATAAAGATTCATTTGTTTTAAATTCATTGTTATTATTCTGTGTTTCTGTGGCTGATTTTGTTTAAACCTTATAAACTAAATAACAATCCGTCTTTTTGAACGTTTCGAGTTGGTTTAATTACCGACTAGGGGCGGTCAGAAAGGGGGAATGTTACATATTACCATTACAGTATTTACCATTTTCTAATCGATTTCGAAATAGATAAAAGATTTCCATACTTCACATCTAACTAATTTCTTCTATATTATATTAATTTATTTAAACACGTTAAAAATTATACAATCTAATTCATTGAAATTTTAAATTTAGCTTTATAATCACTTCCCTACAGTCTATTACCGTTATTTAATGACAAGATAAATTTATTTAAAACTCAATCTTTCTATATATATACATTATAGCTATTTTCAAAAATCAATACATTCATTTCATTATTCTCAAACTATACAGTCGATTTCATTTAAGTTGTACATTCTACTTTTAACATAAATATATGTTGCTTATATTAAACTAATTACTTACAATTTATTTATCTTTCCCTTTTGAACTGCAAGGTTTCAATATATTTAATTGCAATTATTTCAAATATATGCTTATTCATTAATTGCCCACCAATGCAATTAAATTTATATTTCCAAAAGTAATGAACAATCAAATTGAACCATCTTTTACATTAATTTATTATTGGCAATTAAATTCCCTTTCCTTCTTCAACCTAAAGATTCCAACCAATCTGATTACAATTAACTTTTATATTAGATTTCAAAACAAATTCTAATAATAAAAACTATTTTCTTGTTATAGTGATTCAACCATAGTTGTAAGATTTATTATATACAGCAAAATTATACATTACTTACTAATTACATATTTATCTTTATCAAGGTATAACTTCCTCAAAACAAATTCAAAATTCTGTTATTCATTTTTTTAACCATATAGAATTGAATAAGAAAGAACTTTTGTCCAAACTACCTTTTCAAATTCGTGATCCAATCTAGGCAAAAATCCATGAGAAGTCGACCTATTTTCTGATCAAGTTTGATTGAAAGGGCGATTATTTCAGCTTTGAGGTTAAGGTGAGTTTTTATAATTCATGACTTATATATATTCTTATGCAATTAAATTTCGATTCTAGTTGATTGAATAGAACGTTAATTAAATGGTTGCTATCATATTTAGGTAATTAAATTGAATTTGCATTGAATTTAATTGAATTGAATCGAATTGAACCATATTTAGTTGAATTCCATATTGAATTGAATCTATGTTAATTAAATTGAATTTCTTATTGAATTGGAATGAATTTATTTGAATATTATTGTCATATTAGATAATTAAATTGATAAAGAAGTATGAAATAGAAGTGTATGAACTAGAGAGGAATATTGATTGAAATCTAGACTAAAAGAAGTTGATTGATAATTGGAAATTTTAAATTGATATTGGAATCTAAAAGATTATCAGTTAAATTTTTTAAAAGAAGTTGATTGGAATTTGAAATTATCAATTTAAAATTTCCAATTATCAATCAACTTCTTTTAATTCAGATTCCAACTAATAATCCTATCTAGTCCATACACTTCCATTTCTTGTTCCAATATCAATTTAATTATCGAATATGACAACAATATTCATATACATCCATTCCAATTCAAGACGAAATTCAATTTAATTAACATAATTCAATTCTAAACGAGATTAAACTAAATGCGATTCAATTCGATTCAAGTTCAATTTAATTACCTAAATATGATAATAATCATTCAATTAACATTTAATTCAATCAACTAGAATTTAAATTTAATTGCATAAGTATATATATAGGTCATGAATTATAAAAACTAACCTTAACCTCGAAGCAAAAATAGCCGCCCTTTCAATCAAACTAGATTAGAAAATTGGCCGACTTCTAATGAATTTTTGACCAGATTGGATCACGAATTTGAAAAGGTAGTCTAGAGGAAAGTTCTTCCTTATTCAATTCTATATAATTAAAAAACCGAGTCCCCAATTTTGAATTTTTTTGAGGAATTTATGGCTTGATAAAGAGGAAGCATTTTCAAAATCAATGTTTGGGACATAAAATGATTTAGGTTAAAAAATTGAATTTGGCATGATTATTCTCAAATTTTGAAAATGAATAAACATGAAGGTTCTTTCTTATTCAATTCTCTTCGGTTTAAGAAAAAGAATGATTAGATTTGGAGTTGGTTTGAAGAAGAAAATTGAAGAAGAAGAAAAAGGGAGGTGAAGGGAAATACAAAAAGAAAAACAAAAGTTGAAATAAATCTCATGTGAAGAATGCTTTAAGAAGAAAGGAGAAAGTGGACAACGTAAATGGATCATGATGAGGTATATTAAGGAATGAAACATATGAGTAGAAATATGGAAAGACAGGCAGAAATAAAAGAATTAATGGGAAATGAAGGAAATAAAAGAAATGAATGAGAGAGGAAGATTGAAAGAAAACAATCCTACTAACATATATGTAAATATGGAAATAACAAAGAGATAAAAATGACACATTAAAATTTATAATGTCCACAATGAAATTAAAAGGAAAATAGTAACATAAATCAAAGAGATGCGTGCGTTCTAATATATACAAAAGAAAAGGTAATGTAAGGGATAGAAAGAAAGGCAAACTATCAGACATTTAATTATGATGTTTAATTATGGCATGATTTACTAAATGAAAACATTACAAAACTCTTTTTGAATTTTCCATTAAATTCAAGATTTAAACCATCGATTCATTCCAATATTAAATTATAACCGTTATATGTTACATTTTATGTTGTTAAATATTAATAACCTTCTCTAGTGCAATTTCATGTGAACACGTATACATTTTGAAAGTAATATTACCATTACAGTATTTACCATTTTCTAATCGATTTCGAAATAGATAAAAGATTTCCATACTTCACATCTAACTAATTTCTTCTATATTATATTAATTTATTTAAACACGTTAAAAATTATACAATCTAATTCATTGAAATTTTAAATTTAGCTTTATAATCACTTCCCTACAGTCTATTACCGTTATTTAATGACAAGATAAATTTATTTAAAACTCAATCTTTCTATTTATATACATTATAGCTATTTTCAAAAATCAATACATTCATTTCATTATTCTCAAAGTATACAGTCGATTTCATTTAAGTTGTACATTCTACTTTTAACATAAATATATGTTGCTTATATTAAACTAATTACTTACAATTTATTTATCTTTTCCTTTTGAACTGCAAGGTTTCAATATATTTAATTGCAATTATTTCAATAATATGCTTATTCATTAATTGCCCACCAATGCAATTAAATTTATATTTCCAAAAGTGATGAACAATCAAATTGAACCATCTTTTACATTAATTTATTATTGGCAATTAAATTCCCTTTCCTTCTTCAACCTAAATATTCCAACCAATCTGATTACAATTAACTTTTATATTAGATTTCAAAACAAATTCTAATAATAAAAACTATTTTCTTGTTATAGTGATTCAACCATAGTTGTAAGATTTATTATATACAGCAAAATTATACATTACTTACTAATTACATATTTATCTTTATCAAGGTATAACTTCCTCAAAACAAATTCAAAATTCGGTTATTCATTTTTTTAACCATATAGAATTGAATAAGAAAGAACTTTTGTCCAAACTACCTTTTCAAATTCGTGATCCAATCTAGGCAAAAATCCATGAGAAGTCGACCTATTTTCTGATCAAGTTTGATTGAAAGGGCGATTATTTCAGCTTTGAGGTTAAGGTGAGTTTTTATAATTCATGACTTATATATATTCTTATGCAATTAAATTTCGATTCTAGTTGATTGAATATAACATTAATTAAATGGTTGCTATCATATTTAGGTAATTAAATTGAATTTGCATTGAATTTAATTGAATTATGTCGAATTGAACCATATTTAGTTGAATTCCATATTGAATTGAATTTATGTTAATTAAATTGAATTTCTTATTGAATTGGAATGGATTTATTTGAATATTATTGTCATATTAAATAATTAAATTGATAAAGAAGTATGAAATAGGAGTGTATGAACTAGAGAGGAATATTGATTGAAATCTAGACTAAAAGAAGTTGATTGATAATTGGAAATTTTAAATTGATATTGGAATCTAAAAGATTATCAGTTAAATTTTTTAAAAGAAGTTGATTGGAATTTGAAATTATCAATTTAAAATTTCCAATTATCAATCAACTTCTTTTAATTCAGATTCCAACTAATAATCCTATCTAGTCCATACACTTCCATTTCTTGTTCCAATATCAATTTAATTATCGAATATGACAACAATATTCATATACATCCATTCCAATTCAAGACGAAATTCAATTTAATTAACATAATTCAATTCTAAACGAGATTAAACTAAATGCGATTCAATTCGATTCAAGTTCAATTTAATTACCTAAATATGATAATAATCATTCAATTAACATTTAATTCAATCAACTAGAATTTAAATTTAATTGCATAAGTATATATATAGGTCATGAATTATAAAAACTCACCTTAACCTCGAAGTAAAAATAGCCGCCCTTTCAATCAAACTAGATTAGAAAATTGGCCGACTCCTAATGAATTTTTGACCAGATTGGATCACGAATTTGAAAAGGTAGTCTAGAGGAAAGTTCTTCCTTATTCAATTCTATATAATTAAAAAACCGAGTCCCCAATTTTGAATTTTTTTGAGGAATTTATGGCTTGATAAAGAGGAAGCATTTTCAAAATCAATGTTTGGGACATAAAATGATTTAGGTTAAAAAATTGAATTTGGCATGATTATTCTCAAATTTTGAAAATGAATAAACATGAAGGTTCTTTCTTATTCAATTCTCTTCGGTTTAAGAAAAAGAATGATTAGATTTGGAGTTGGTTTGAAGAAGAAAATTGAAGAAGAAGAAAAAGGGAGGTGAAGGGAAATACAAAAAGAAAAACAAAAGTTGAAATAAATCTCATGTGAAGAATGCTTTAAGAAGAAAGGAGAAAGTGGACAACGTAAATGGATCATGATGAGGTATATTAAGGAATGAAACATATGAGTAGAAATATGGAAAGATAGGCAGAAATAAAAGAATTAATGGGAAATGAAGGAAATAAAAGAAATGAATGAGAGAGGAAGATTGAAAGAAAACAATCCTACTAACATATATGTAAATATGGAAATAACAAAGAGATAAAAATGACACATTAAAATTTATAATGTCCACAATGAAATTAAAAAGAAAATAGTAACATAAATCAAAGAGATGCGTGCGTTCTAATATATACAAAAGAAAAGGTAATGTAAGGGATAGAAAGAAAGGCAAACTATCAGAAATTTAATTATGATGTTTAATTATGGCATGATTTACTAAATGAAAACATTACAAAACTCTTTTTGAATTTTCCATTAAATTCAAGATTTAAACCATCGATTCATTCCAATATTAAATTATAACCGTTATATGTTACATTTTATGTTGTTAAATATTAATAACCTTCTCTAGTGCAATTTCATGTGAACACGTATACATTTTGAAAGTAATATTACCATTACAGTATTTACCATTTTCTAATCGATTTCGAAATAGATAAAAGATTTCCATACTTCACATCTAACTAATTTCTTCTATATTATATTAATTTATTTAAACACGTTAAAAATTATACAATCTAATTCATTGAAATTTTAAATTTAGCTTTATAATCACTTCCCTACAGTCTATTACCGTTATTTAATGATTGTAACGACCCAGAATTTTGAACAAATTAAATTGAGAATATTTAATTAATTTTAAATATTTGAACGACGATTTAATTTGAATTCCGAAGATAACTTTGAATTGGACGATTAAAGTATATAAATTTAATCGATTGAGAGTTGAATAAAAATTTATATCTTCAATTTAAAGTTGAAGAAAAATATTTCGAAAGCTTTTAAAATTCGTATTGATAATACCGAAGCTAATCGAACTGTCAGGATTGAATTTGAAACTGTTCTGTTCAGTTTTGAATTTAATTGTTCGAATCGATATTTAAAATAGTCAATTTTCGGACAGTCTCGGAATTCGACGAAACCAGTTCCATTGGGTCCGTAACATTGAATTATTGTCAGATTTCAAGTTTCGTATTTTTCGGAGTTAATACGTGATCATACGTTGAGTAAATGCATCGAAATTTTAAAGCAAATCTAATTTAAATTTAAATTTAAAATTTTAAACAAAAGACAGCATCCCTTATCTCACGCCTAAAAGCACGCCCAAAATCACGAAGGATAATCGTGCAACCCATGTCTTCTTTCTCCCTCCCTCTATTTTAAATAATCTATTATCTCAGCTAAAATCGAACGAACAAAAACAATGCCGAGCTTTCATTCCCTTCCTCTCTTCAATTTAAAAACGAGAACTTCATTCTTTCATTCAAACGAAAATAAAAACCAAATACTCGTTCGATTTCAAAATCAAAAAGGGCGACCGCGAGTTTTTCTCCTTTCAGTTTCGATTCCCAAGTCAATCATCAAATCATGAATTCGTTCTATAAGGGAGTAGGTGCCGATGTTCTTTCGCGCACGGCATAGGGTTTCGCGAGCGATTCTGGCGGCAGATCTGGGTGCTCGCGAGTGGGCGAGTTCAGCTTGAAGGCGGCGTCGAGGTCGAAACTAGGGCAGCAGCGAAGTGGATGTCGCGACGCGGCAGGCGAGGCAGGGGGAGGTTTCTCGATTTCGCGATTAAGGTTGGAGGGCAGGGTCGTTGTCGACGTTGGGGTGGCGTGCACTCGAATTTGGTGCTCGCGAGTTCATTCTAAGGCTTTCGATTTGTGATAAGGGATCGACGACGAGGGCTATTGCGATGTCAGACTGATGGGAGCTGGTCGTTCGGCGATCGTAGTGAGGTAGTTTGTTTTGTTTATTTAATTTATAGATTTATCACTATTTAAATTCGCAGAAAAAAAAATCTTTACAGTAAAATAAATTGTTGGTTGGGTTGTTTTCTGAAAGAAAATAAATAAATAAAATAAGTGTATCTATATATACATGTTAATAGATCTGAAAATTACTAAAGTTTAAAATTTAATCATTAAGTTAAATTGAATCATTAGTAATTAAATTTATTCTAGAGGAAAAAAAAAATATATATATAACAGAAAAATATATGTATGTGTATATAAGATTTTGGGGGAAACAGAAGTTTAAATAATTTACATTGAGATAGTATAGTTAATAGAAAAATTTGTTTAAAATAAATTTATTTAAATGATAAATAATTATTCAATTTATTCGAATATTAATAGAATTGTATAATTATTTATACAAGGTCAAATAAAGTCAAGGAAACAAATTGGATTGGAAATGGGATCGCTAAATAAAAGCGAAGGTGAGATTTTCTCACTCAATTGAAAAGTGGAAATTTTCAATATTGATTTGATTGACTGTTTGATTTGTTTGAATGTGCTATTAGATATGATAGGATATATCTATATATATAGCAGTATATACATATTGGCATATGTATATATTGGATTGATGATTTCCCGCCTCGTATAGCGGATGAGACCCTATTGCGCCGTTAGTAAGCGGATTTATAAAAACCTATATACCGCGATAATTCCGTACTGGAGCGGAATTGGTATTGTGCTAACGTCTTTGGATGCAGGGAAACAGGTTGGAGGGATCCAACTGGACCCCTCACATTGATTGATTTTATTTATACTGTGGTATGAATCTGTGAATGATTATTGATGTTATTAATCATATTGATGTCTGGAAATTGATTGAAGCTAAAATTTAGCTGAATGGATGTTTTGACATCGGTGGATTCCAAAGATAAACGAAGTTGAATTTTTGAAATCAAAATAGAAATTTTTAAGTGAATTAATTTTTGAAATTGAAGAATTTTGAAGAAAGGAATTTTTAAAGTATAAAAAGTAAATTTTTATAATCGTATTGAGTAAATCCCAGAATTAAGTGAAAATGCTAAATAAATGGATTTCATAAAACAGTGATTTTTAAATTGAGTAATTTAATTTAAAATTTGGATTTTTAAATAGATTGAAAGAACAATTGAAATTATTTTCTTAAAAAGGAAATTATTTAAAAAGAGATAAGTTGGAAATCCAATTAGAAATTTAAATTGGTAAATTGAAATAATTTGGGAAATCAATGTAAAATGATTTTAATTTGAAGAATCCATTTAAAAAAATAGAATATTGAATGATTTGAGAAAAATAAGGGATTTATTTAGTAGTGATAAATAAATTTAGAAATCAATATTGAAATTGATTTGATATTGAAGTTCTTATAAATAAAATTGGAATTTACAAATGCTGTTTATAAATACGAAATCACTTATTTTGATAAGTAAAATATAGAAGTTAATAAAAAGAAGATTTATAAGTCGAGGTTGTTATTAAAATAGAAATGGAATTTATAGACGTGTTTATAAATTCGAAATAGATTGAATTGGATAAATTTATTTATAGAAGATTTTTAAAGAAAGAATATACTCACAACTCTGGACCATGAATATATTATTGAAAAATGGATTCATTTTTGAAGAAGTGATATTTTAAAATGAAGTTAAATTGTTTTTAACGATGTTTTAAAATGTATTATGAATCGAAAGCATAGATTTCCGCAGTTCTTGTTGAAATAGACGTTTTCGAGTAATTTAAGGAAATGGTGGACTATAACACCGTTGTTATAGTAAATGATTTCCGAAAGGAAATGTTTTGATGTAGTATTGGGATTTACATATCTATCTAAATTCTCGAATCCCTATACTAGCGATTTTGGGTCGTCGTAACGATGTTTTACGTAACATTCGTTTTGACCCAAATAAATGTGTTAAAAGAATATTTTCTTAAAGAATGAAATATATACTTAATTTGATTTAAGTATATCGAATATTTTCCAAGTGTTGAAAATAAAAGATTTGTGAATTTCTTATTATTAATAAGAATGGAATTGCTTTTCCAAAATGAAATGAAATGTTTTGAGAATTTATCTTCTTAAAGATAAATCGAAAGTGAATATGTGAAATCGATGGAAAACTGTATATCAGAAGATATTTTGAAAGATATAAATTCACTATGGAATTTATAAAGGAAATGGAAACTGTATAGAAAAATAAATATTGATTTATTTTTGAAGTGTGGAAATTGAGTTGAAATTGTTTTTAAATGGTTAAGTGTGGAAATTTTATATCTAGTAAAGATATTTTTGAAGATGAAATAATTTGGAAAATTATTTGGAATCTGATGATGTTGCGCATCTTTATTGATAGTTAAATAACCGACTATCAATAATTACCTTTAGATAGGTATTTGTTGTGAATTGGATGAATTTGAATGCCACACTTATTTTTGAATAATCGCTCACTATTCGGGTTAGCCGGGAAAGGACCATGGGGTCGTATAACCCATTCCGAATATGTGATACGTCGTTATGAATCGCATTTGAAGACCGGTGTTGAAGACCGGATATTTTTGAAAACGGAAGGATTACCGTCGAGTTACTCTACATCGACTGATCTTCGATTTAGAGGTTTTATCACCCTTAGTGACGGGAAGTCCTGACGTGATTGAAAATTTATCCGGAAATGCAAGGGCTTCGTGAGAAGTGCCTTCGGTTCTGTTCGATCCCGGAACAGACTTGTATGGATTGTGTGTCTGACGTTACAATTTGAGATATGAAGCTGATTTCTTTCAAATACATATCTGTTGGTGGCGGAGAATTTATTCTCTTAGCTTAACACCCTTCTCTGAGACGTACGAGCTCAGAGGTTATGTAGTTGAAATTTATCAGCGATATATCCCAATTTGGTAACGTGGCATACTGAGTGTTGCTGTGAAATGATCAGTGTTTGATCATTTGTGATATGATCATTTGTTTGATCTTATATCTTTGTGATCATAGGTTGATCATTTTGTTTGACCCGAAGCAGGGCTTTTTGAGAAAGCGTAGCTTTGTGGACGAGACTTCGTCGAGCCTCACACCCCGGAAATGGTCGAAACAGGACGAATGCAGCAAGGTTCTAGGGAGTAGCGCCCCTTAGTGTATGTCATTCCTTCTGGATAAAGGTGGTATCATGGTATGGAGCCCAGATACTTAACCTCTGTGGTTACTGCATTATTATTATCTATGTGGTTTGTTGCGAATCGGGGATCCTCGGGAAGATCGGTGACGATCGGGGGATGGCATACGCGTGTCAGTAGTTACCTATTTTTGCAGAGGTAACCCGGCCTTGTGTTGGCAGAGATCTAACCGTAACGTTAGATTCTTGGGTCGTCTATTCCAGGGACGTACCCATCGTGGATAGGAAGTTCCTTAGCCTGACCATTTGTTGGAAATCCAAAGAAACAATACGTGACTTGTACGGTATTAGTTGTAGAACCTGCCATTCACTTATGGTGGTCACCACTGTTTGGATGGTAGCTATAGTAGGCATAGTTCGGAATGTCTATGCTGGCTAAGATTTATATTATACTTTCGAAATGTTTTCTACACTATGCACTAATAATAATATCAAAAATGATTTGATTTTGCGTAGTAAGCATCTTTGACTATCATAAGAAGAAATCTCCTCCAATTCTGCGTTTGCATTGTGTGTGTGGTGGGAGGTCTTATGGTAGTTTCATTTTCCAAAAGCATTTCGAATTTGACTTTAAAATTATTTTGTTGTTATATAAAGAATAACTGTTTTACGATCTCACACCAGTCACCATGACTGACTCGGAGTTTATTGTTTCCCTTCTAAACTCTAGGTGCCCACCAATTTCCACACGGGCAGCCTAGAGTTATATTATCAGGATATTCTGGATATTCTGGAGCTTGGAGATAAGCTGGATGGCGAGACGTAGTATTTGTATCTGATAGTATTTATTCCGCTGTGTATCCTGTATGAGGACAAATTATATAACTGTCCATTGTTGTACTGAGTTGTATATTGACTCTGATGATTGATGTATTTATAAACTGATATAGCTCTTTGTTTTAAAAGACTAGTGTTTAATTATTATATATTGTTCCGCTGCGATATGTGAGATTCTGATATTGTCTCTGTGGTTGTTTTGTTGTTCTTCTTCTCTTTTTCTTCTATCTTCTTCTTCTTCTACTTTTTCTTTTTCTTAAAACCATAACTTTTCGGGTTTCCGGCATTCGATGGCTCAGCAGTCGATAAAGTGAGTATCGATGTTGAATTTTCGAAAGTCGAAAATTTTCGGGATGTTACAAGTGGTATCAGAGCATATGGTTAAGCGACAACCCTGCTCTGTTGGGTGTTACTCATTAGAGATAGAGTCAGTAGTACTCTAGAATGAGTTGAGTGTAATAATAGATATGAGCGCGTATTTGTTATTTGAATATAAAAAAATTGTTTTATATTGTGATGATTGATTGGTTGAGTGGTATATGGATTCTGGTCAATACGAGTAATTAACGATCATTGATAGGGATCTCTAAACACTCGAATAGAACAATTCGGCACAGTATTGTTTTGAATAGGGTAAATGAAATAATTTTACCCAAATCTATTTTTGTATAGAAAAGAAATGATTTTCTGTAAATTATTACAGTATATGGTTGCATGGTTGCTAAAAGTAATAATATTAAATTATTCCCATTGAAATTGAATAAGAAATTGAAATTGTAACTCCAAAGTTAAGAAATTAATTCACATACGAATGAAATTTGAGAATATAAATTATAAATGTGAATTGTAATTTAAAACGGAATTCCAGAAAAGTTTTTGGAAATGTTTTGAGAAGAATTTGAAATTTTTGAGACTTGGAAAGTTTAAATTCTTTTTGGAGTTGAAAATGAATTTCAAAGGATTTTGAAAAGTATTTTGAAAGATGAAAGCTCTAAACTCTTTTCGGTCGCTGGAAAATAACTTCGGTAATGACTGCAGCATTATCGATGTTCATTTTCGGGTTTCCGGAAGAGGAATTGCTGCCAAATTGTTTTAAATGGAAGTTGTTTGATAATTTGGGTTTTGTTTTAGAAAATTCAAATGGAATTTGAATTGTTTTCAAATGATTTTGAAATGTTGGTAAGATTCTGGAATACCCTATGAAAATATTTATGAAATATTAAATGTGATATATAGTTTGAAATGAAGTTCCAGAAAAATATTTGAAGATAAAATTCATAAAGGAAATGAATTCATATATGAATTAAAAGTGTAAATATAAATTGTGAATGAATTTATAACTTGGAATGGGATTCCAAGAAAATGATCGAAAATTAAAATTTATTAGTGGAATGGAAATTGTGAATATGAATTTATAAATTGAAAATAGAATTTTAATGGAACGAAATTGTAAAGTGGAAGTATAAATGATTGTATAAAATCGGAATGTAAGTAAGTTGAAGACTTATAAATATTTGAAATTTGATTGAAAATGAGATTCAAATCGAAATGAATAAATGTGTGAATAAATAAATTTGAAATTTCAAGTGCAAGAAAATGAAATTGAAAGTTAAAATTCATTTTGAATTTGAAAGTAAATAAAATGGGAATTGAACTTGATTTGTGGAAAAAAAAATATGAAGTGAAGTATTAAACTGAAAGTTAGTAAGTGAAGCTAATTGATTATTGACCAAATGGATAAGGTTTGAACGAATTAAATTCAATGATTATAAATGAAGATAAATTGAATTCCAATAGAATTGAAAATGTGAATAATAAGTTCAAATGAATGTGAAATGAAAAATTGAATGAAATTGAATATGTAACTTCAATGGTGAAGTAAAGATGATATAAGAAGTATATATTGAAAATTTGTAATCGAATTTGCAAAATGATTTGAATGCTGTAACTAGATATAATGGCTAGTAGGATATACAAGTATAAAGGGATTGGAAAATTTATTTCACAGATAATTCGAATTGCTCGAAAAAGGTATGTATTTGAATTATAATATGAGTTTTTGATGATTTTTCTCTAGCCGCTTGGCTTTTTCTTTTTCTTTTTGAAATCTGAGAGTCCGTAGGGACGTTTTGTAGTCGTACCGTATTAGCCGCGCAAAGGAGACGCTGGCGAAATTTTTCGAAAATTCCGAGTGTTAGAAAATTTTTGAGAAATTTTGAAAGTTTAAAATTTGAATTTAAACTCGAATTTGGGTTTTGAAGTAAACAATGTTGTTTAGAACTTATAATTGAAGTTGGAAATTTTAGTTGAATTGATAACGAATCTCTAGTAGAGAGATTTGTTTTGATAAATGGATAAAACTATTAGATGTTGAAAAATAGTAGACGAGTTAAGGACCTTTTTCCCTAACTTGTAATTTCGAGGACGAAATTCTTTTAAGGAGGGAAGTTTGTAACGACCCAGAATTTTGAACAAATTAAATTGAGAATATTTAATTAATTTTAAATATTTGAACGACGATTTAATTTGAATTCCGAAGATAACTTTGAATTGGACGATTAAAGTATATAAATTTAATCGATTGAGAGTTGAATAAAAATTTATATCTTCAATTTAAAGTTGAAGAAAAATATTTCGAAAGCTTTTAAAATTCGTATTGATAATACCAAAGCTAATCGAACTGTCAGGATTGAATTTGAAACTGTTCTGTTCAGTTTTGAATTTAATTGTTCGAATCGATATTTAAAATAGTCAATTTTCGGACAGTCTCGGAATTCGACGAAACCAGTTCCATTGGGTCCGTAACATTGAATTATTGTCAGATTTCAAGTTTCGTATTTTTCGGAGTTAATACGTGATCATACGTTGAGTAAATGCATCGAAATTTTAAAGCAAATCTAATTTAAATTTAAATTTAAAATTTTAAACAAAAGACAGCATCCCTTATCTCACGCCTAAAAGCACGCCCAAAATCACGAAGGATAATCGTGCAACCCATGTCTTCTTTCTCCCTCCCTCTATTTTAAATAATCTATTATCTCAGCTAAAATCGAACGAACAAAAACAATGCCGAGCTTTCATTCCCTTCCTCTCTTCAATTTAAAAACGAGAACTTCATTCTTTCATTCAAACGAAAATAAAAACCAAATACTCGTTCGATTTCAAAATCAAAAAGGGCGACCGCGAGTTTTTCTCCTTTCAGTTTCGATTCCCAAGTCAATCATCAAATCATGAATTCGTTCTATAAGGGAGTAGGTGCCGATGTTCTTTCGCGCACGGCATAGGGTTTCGCGAGCGATTCTGGCGGCAGATCTGGGTGCTCGCGAGTGGGCGAGTTCAGCTTGAAGGCGGCGTCGAGGTCGAAACTAGGGCAGCAGCGAAGTGGATGTCGCGACGCTGCAGGCGAGGCAGGGGGAGGTTTCTCGATTTCGCGATTAAGGTTGGAGGGCAGGGTCGTTGTCGACGTTGGGGTGGCGTGCACTCGAATTTGGTGCTCGCGAGTTCATTCTAAGGCTTTCGATTTGTGATAAGGGATCGACGACGAGGGCTATTGCGATGTCAGACTGATGGGAGCTGGTCGTTCGGCGATCGTAGTGAGGTAGTTTGTTTTGTTTATTTAATTTATAGATTTATCACTATTTAAATTCGCAGAAAAAAAAATCTTTACAGTAAAATAAATTGTTGGTTGGGTTGTTTTCTGAAAGAAAATAAATAAATAAAATAAGTGTATCTATATATACATGTTAATAGATCTGAAAATTACTAAAGTTTAAAATTTAATCATTAAGTTAAATTGAATCATTAGTAATTAAATTTATTCTAGAGGAAAAATATATATATATATATATATATATATATAACAGAAAAATATATGTATGTGTATATAAGATTTTGGGGGAAACAGAAGTTTAAATAATTTACATTGAGATAGTATAGTTAATAGAAAAATTTGTTTAAAATAAATTTATTTAAATGATAAATAATTATTCAATTTATTCGAATATTAATAGAATTGTATAATTATTTATACAAGGTCAAATAAAGTCAAGGAAACAAATTGGATTGGAAATGGGATCGCTAAATAAAAGCGAAGGTGAGATTTTCTCACTCAATTGAAAAGTGGAAATTTTCAATATTGATTTGATTGACTGTTTGATTTGTTTGAATGTGCTATTAGATATGATAGGATATATCTATATATATAGCAGTATATACATATTGGCATATGTATATATTGGATTGATGATTTCCCGCCTCGTATAGCGGATGAGACCCTATTGCGCCGTTAGTAAGCGGATTTATAAAAACCTATATACCGCGATAATTCCGTACTGGAGCGGAATTGGTATTGTGCTAACGTCTTTGGATGCAGGGAAACAGGTTGGAGGGATCCAACTGGACCCCTCACATTGATTGATTTTATTTATACTGTGGTATGAATCTGTGAATGATTATTGATGTTATTAATCATATTGATGTCTGGAAATTGATTGAAGCTAAAATTTAGCTGAATGGATGTTTTGACATCGGTGGATTCCAAAGATAAACGAAGTTGAATTTTTGAAATCAAAATAGAAATTTTTAAGTGAATTAATTTTTGAAATTGAAGAATTTTGAAGAAAGGAATTTTTAAAGTATAAAAAGTAAATTTTTATAATCGTATTGAGTAAATCCCAGAATTAAGTGAAAATGCTAAATAAATGGATTTCATAAAACAGTGATTTTTAAATTGAGTAATTTAATTTAAAATTTGGATTTTTAAATAGATTGAAAGAACAATTGAAATTATTTTCTTAAAAAGGAAATTATTTAAAAAGAGATAAGTTGGAAATCCAATTAGAAATTTAAATTGGTAAATTGAAATAATTTGGGAAATCAATGTAAAATGATTTTAATTTGAAGAATCCATTTAAAAAAATAGAATATTGAATGATTTGAGAAAAATAAGGGATTTATTTAGTAGTGATAAATAAATTTAGAAATCAATATTGAAATTGATTTGATATTGAAGTTCTTATAAATAAAATTGGAATTTACAAATGCTGTTTATAAATACGAAATCACTTATTTTGATAAGTAAAATATAGAAGTTAATAAAAAGAAGATTTATAAGTCGAGGTTGTTATTAAAATAGAAATGGAATTTATAGACGTGTTTATAAATTCGAAATAGATTGAATTGGATAAATTTATTTATAGAAGATTTTTAAAGAAAGAATATACTCACAACTCTGGACCATGAATATATTATTGAAAAATGGATTCATTTTTGAAGAAGTGATATTTTAAAATGAAGTTAAATTGTTTTTAACGATGTTTTAAAATGTATTATGAATCGAAAGCATAGATTTCCGCAGTTCTTGTTGAAATAGACGTTTTCGAGTAATTTAAGGAAATGGTGGACTATAACACCGTTGTTATAGTAAATGATTTCCGAAAGGAAATGTTTTGATGTAGTATTGGGATTTACATATCTATCTAAATTCTCGAATCCCTATACTAGCGATTTTGGGTCGTCGTAACGATGTTTTACGTAACATTCGTTTTGACCCAAATAAATGTGTTAAAAGAATATTTTCTTAAAGAATGAAATATATACTTAATTTGATTTAAGTATATCGAATATTTTCCAAGTGTTGAAAATAAAAGATTTGTGAATTTCTTATTATTAATAAGAATGGAATTGCTTTTCCAAAATGAAATGAAATGTTTTGAGAATTTATCTTCTTAAAGATAAATCGAAAGTGAATATGTGAAATCGATGGAAAACTGTATATCAGAAGATATTTTGAAAGATATAAATTCACTATGGAATTTATAAAGGAAATGGAAACTGTATAGAAAAATAAATATTGATTTATTTTTGAAGTGTGGAAATTGAGTTGAAATTGTTTTTAAATGGTTAAGTGTGGAAATTTTATATCTAGTAAAGATATTTTTGAAGATGAAATAATTTGGAAAATTATTTGGAATCTGATGATGTTGCGCATCTTTATTGATAGTTAAATAACCGACTATCAATAATTACCTTTAGATAGGTATTTGTTGTGAATTGGATGAATTTGAATGCCACACTTATTTTTGAATAATCGCTCACTATTCGGGTTAGCCGGGAAAGGACCATGGGGTTGTATAACCCATTCCGAATATGTGATACGTCGTTATGAATCGCATTTGAAGACCGGTGTTGAAGACCGGATATTTTTGAAAACGGAAGGATTACCGTCGAGTTACTCTACATCGACTGATCTTCGATTTAGAGGTTTTATCACCCTTAGTGACGGGAAGTCCTGACGTGATTGAAAATTTATCCGGAAATGCAAGGGCTTCGTGAGAAGTGCCTTCGGTTCTGTTCGATCCCGGAACAGACTTGTATGGATTGTGTGTCTGACGTTACAATTTGAGATATGAAGCTGATTTCTTTCAAATACATATCTGTTGGTGGCGAAGAATTTATTCTCTTAGCTTAAC
The DNA here is from genome assembly GCA_030737815.1 of Allium fistulosum. Lineage (NCBI taxonomy): Eukaryota > Viridiplantae > Streptophyta > Magnoliopsida > Asparagales > Amaryllidaceae > Allium > Allium fistulosum. The sequence goes on along the minus strand of CM060901.1, from coordinate 817,600,883 downwards.
ACCCTTCTCTGAGACGTACGAGCTCAGAGGTTATGTAGTTGAAATTTATCAGCGATATATCCCAATTTGGTAACGTGGCATACTGAGTGTTGCTGTGAAATGATCAGTGTTTGATCATTTGTGATATGATCATTTGTTTGATCTTATATCTTTGTGATCATAGGTTGATCATTTTGTTTGACCCGAAGCAGGGCTTTTTGAGAAAGCGTAGCTTTGTGGACGAGACTTCGTCGAGCCTCACACCCCGGAAATGGTCGAAACAGGACGAATGCAGCAAGGTTCTAGGGAGTAGCGCCCCTTAGTGTATGTCATTCCTTCTGGATAAAGGTGGTATCATGGTATGGAGCCCAAATACTTAACCTCTGTGGTTACTGCATTATTATTATCTATGTGGTTTGTTGCGAATCGGGGATCCTCGGGAAGATCGGTGACGATCGGGGGATGGCATACGCGTGTCAGTAGTTACCTATTTTTGCAGAGGTAACCCGGCCTTGTGTTGGCAGAGATCTAACCGTAACGTTAGATTCTCGGGTCGTCTATTCCAGGGACGTACCCATCGTGGATAGGAAGTTCCTTAGCCTGACCATTTGTTGGAAATCCAAAGAAACAATACGTGACTTGTACGGTATTAGTTGTAGAACCTGCCATTCACTTATGGTGGTCACCACTGTTTGGATGGTAGCTATAGTAGGCATAGTTCGGAATGTCTATGCTGGCTAAGATTTATATTATACTTTCGAAATGTTTTCTACACTATGCACTAATAATAATATCAAAAATGATTTGATTTTGCGTAGTAAGCATCTTTGACTATCATAAGAAGAAATCTCCTCCAATTCTGCGTTTGCATTGTGTGTGTGGTGGGAGGTCTTATGGTAGTTTCATTTTCCAAAAGCATTTCGAATTTGACTTTAAAATTATTTTGTTGTTATATAAAGAATAACTGTTTTACGATCTCACACCAGTCACCATGACTGACTCGGAGTTTATTGTTTCCCTTCTAAACTCTGGGTGCCCACCAATTTCCACACGGGCAGCCTAGAGTTATATTATCAGGATATTCTGGATATTCTGGAGCTTGGAGATAAGCTGGATGGCGAGACGTAGTATTTGTATCTGATAGTATTTATTCCGCTGTGTATCCTGTATGAGGACAAATTATATAACTGTCCATTGTTGTACTGAGTTGTATATTGACTCTGATGATTGATGTATTTATAAACTGATATAGCTCTTTGTTTTAAAAGACTAGTGTTTAATTATTATATATTGTTCCGCTGCGATATGTGAGATTCTGATATTGTCTCTGTGGTTGTTTTGTTGTTCTTCTTCTCTTTTCCTTCTATCTTCTTCTTCTTCTACTTTTTCTTTTTCTTAAAACCATAACTTTTCGGGTTTCCGGCATTCGATGGCTCAGCAGTCGATAAAGTGAGTATCGATGTTGAATTTTCGAAAGTCGAAAATTTTCGGGATGTTACACAAGATAAATTTATTTAAAACTCAATCTTTCTATTTATATACATTATAGCTATTTTCAAAAATCAATACATTCATTTCATTATTCTCAAAGTATACAGTCGATTTCATTTAAGTTGTACATTCTACTTTTAACATAAATATATGTTGCTTATATTAAACTAATTACTTACAATTTATTTATCTTTCCCTTTTGAACTGCAAGGTTTCAATATATTTAATTGCAATTATTTCAATAATATGCTTATTCATTAATTGCCCACCAATGCAATTAAATTTATATTTCCAAAAGTGATGAACAATCAAATTGAACCATCTTTTACATTAATTTATTATTGGCAATTAAATTCCCTTTCCTTCTTCAACCTAAAGATTCCAACCAATCTGATTACAATTAACTTTTATATTAGATTTCAAAACAAATTATAATAATAAAAACTATTTTCTTATTATAGTGATTCAACCATAGTTGTAAGATTTATTATATACAACAAAATTATACATTACTTACTAATTACATATTTATCTTTATCAAGGTATAACTTCCTCAAAACAAATTCAAAATTCGGTTATTCATTTTTTTAACCATATAGAATTGAATAAGAAAGAACTTTTGTCCAAACTACCTTTTCAAATTCGTGATCCAATCTAGGCAAAAATCCATGAGAAGTCGACCTATTTTCTGATCAAGTTTGATTGAAAGGGCGATTATTTCAGCTTTGAGGTTAAGGTGAGTTTTTATAATTCATGACTTATATATATTCTTATGCAATTAAATTTCGATTCTAGTTGATTGAATATAACATTAATTAAATGGTTGCTATCATATTTAGGTAATTAAATTGAATTTGCATTGAATTTAATTGAATTGTGTCGAATTGAACCATATTTAGTTGAATTCCATATTGAATTGAATTTATGTTAATTAAATTGAATTTCTTATTGAATTGGAATGGATTTATTTGAATATTATTGTCATATTAGATAACTAAATTGATAAAGAAGTATGAAATAGAAGTGTATGAACTAGAGAGGAATATTGATTGAAATCTAGACTAAAAGAAGTTGATTGATAATTGGAAATTTTAAATTGATATTGGAATCTAAAACTTTATCAATTAAAATTTTTAAAAGAAGTTGATTGGAATTTGAAATTATCAATTTAAAATTTCCAATTATTAGTCAACTTCTTTTAATTCAGATTCCAACTAATAATCCTATCTAGTCCATACACTTCCATTTCATGTTCCAATATCAATTTAATTATCGAATAAGACAACAATATTCACATACATCCATTCCAATTCAATACGAAATTCAATTTAATTAACATAATTCAATTCTAAATGAGATTAAACTAAATGCGATTCAATTCGATTCAAGTTCAATTTAATTACCTAAATATGATAATTATCATTCAATTAGCATTTAATTCAATCAACTAGAATTTAAATTTAATTGCATAAGTATATATATATATATATAGGTCATGAATTATAAAAACTCACCTTAACCTCGAAGCTAAAATAGCCGCTCTTTCAATCAAACTGGATTAGAAAATTGGCCGACTTCTAATGGATTTTTGACCAGATTTGATCACGAATTTGAAAAGGTAGTCTGGAGGAAAGTTCTTCCTTATTCAATTCTATATAATTAAAAAAGAGGGAATTAGGCAAAAGGACAAACTTTGAAAAAAATTTAGGCTGAAGGACACAAAGTTTCATTTTTGGGCTGAAGGACAAACTTTAAAAGAAAATTAGGCTGAAGGAAAATGCTAAATATAGTTAGCATTTTGTACAGTGCAAACATTGTACAAAATGCTAATTATAACTAGCATTATATCCAGTTTTACATTGTACAAAATGCTAGTTGTATTAGCATTGTCCTTCAGCCTAATTATCTTTCAAAGTTTGTCCTTCAGCCTAAAAATAAAACTTGTTGTCCTTCAGTCAAAAATTTTATGAAAATTTGTCCTTGTGCCTATTTTCCACATTAAAAAACCGAGTCCCCAATTTTGAATATTTTTGAGGAAGTTATGGCTTGATAAAGAGGAAGCATTTTCAAAATCAATGTTTGGGACATAAAATGATTTAGGTTAAAAAAATTGAATTTGGCATGATTATTCTCAAATTTTGAAAATTAATAAACATGAAGGTTCTTTCTTATTCAATTCTCTTCGGTTTAAGAAAAAGAATGATTAGATTTGTAATTGGTTTGAAGAAGAAATTGAAGACGAAGGAAAAGGGAGGTGAAGGGAAATACAAAAAGAAAATTAAAAGTTGAAATAAATCTCATGTGAAGAATGCTTTGAGAAAAAGGAGAAAATGGACAACGTAAATGGATCATGATGAGGTATATTAAGAAATGAAACATATGAGTAGAAATATGGAAAGACAAGCGGAAATAAATGAATTAAAGGGAAATGAAGGAAATAAAAGAGATGAATGAGAGAGGAAAATTGAAAGAAAACAATCCTACTAACATATATGTAAATATGGAAATAGCAAAGAGATAAAAATGACACATTAAAATTTATAATGTCCACAATGAAATTAAAAGGAAAATAGTAACATAAATCAAAGAGATGCGTGCGTTCTAATATATACAAACGAAAAGGTAATGTAAGGGATAGAAAGAAAGGCAAACTATTAGACATTTAATTATGATGTTTAATTATGGCATGATTTACTAAATGAAAACATTACAAAACTCTTTTTGAATTTTCCATTAAATTCAAGATTTAAACCATCGATTCATTCCAATATTAAATTATAACCGTTATATGTTACATTTTATGTTGTTAAATATTAATAACCTTCTCTAGTGCAATTTCATGTGAACATGTATACATTTTGAAAGTAATATTACCATTACAGTATTTACCATTTTCTAATCGATTTTGAAATAGATAAAAGATTTCCATACTTCACATCTAACTAATTTCTTCTATATTATATTAATTTATTTAAACACGTTAAAAATTATACAATCTAATTCATTGAAATTTTAAATTTAGCTTTATAATCACTTCCCTACCGTCTATTACCGTTATTTATTGACAAGATAAATTTATTTCAAACTCAATCTTTCTATTTATATACATTATAGCTATTTTCAAAAATCAATACATTCATTTCATTATTCTCAAAGTATACAGTCGATTTCATTTAAGTTGTACATTCTACTTTTAACATAAATATATGTTTCTTATATTAAACTAATTACTTACAATTTATTTATCTTTCCCTTTTGAACGGCAAGGTTTCAATATATTTAATTGCAATTATTTCAATAATATGCTTATTCATTAATTGCCCACCAATGCAATTAAATTTATATTTCCAAAAGTGATGAACAATCAAATTGAACCATCTTTTACATTAATTCATTATTGGCAATTAAATTCCCTTTCCTTCTTCAACCTAAAGATTCCAACCAATCTGATTACAATTCACTTTTATATTAGATTTCAAAACAAATTCTAATAATAAAAACTATTTTCTTGTTATAGTGATTCAACCATAGTTGTAAGATTTATTATATACAGCAAAATTATACATTACTTACTAATTACATATTTATCTTATTATAATTTGTTTTTTTTTAATTTTATTTAAGATCACAGTTTATATTCAAATTAGAATTCACATTAATCCATCATAAATTTTCATTTCAGAGCATTATTATTCTAAAATTTCTTATTCAATTTAATATTTTTAACTGTTAAAAATACAGGTCGTTACATTCTCCTTCACTTAAAACTTTTCATCCTCGAAAATGAAGGAAGCATAGAATCTAGCCATTTGATATATATTACCAAAATAGTCAACTTTTAGACATTTAAACTTGCATATTTAGATTTACTATAAACTAAGATAATCTAAACTTTTTTTTCATTTACCTTTCCAAAATACTTTTATATATATGCTTGATGTCTTTGCCTAATATTGATTTCTCACTTTCGAGGTCAAAAAATGAACGTCGATGAGGTTGCAATCAACATCAAAATCATTTTCAAGCGACTAGAGTGAGATTCAATAGTATTAACAATCCCTTGAGGGATGATTCATCTATCCTTATTCTTAAAGATTTAATCGATACACTAGCTAGGCGCATGTCTAAAATTCTCTAAGTGCTTGGTAGATTGGTTTAACACTAAGTAAAATAGTTCAAAACCTTTCTTTCAAAATTAGATATTCAAATTTTCTCAACACTATACTGGAAATAATAACTTTCCAAATCAAATTTTTCATACCATAAATTTTAAAATGGGACAAAATCTAGATATTCTCTTTTATAATCTTTAAATTTTCATATTTGAAGAACTCGCATAATCTCTTATGTCAAAATCAATTATCTTCAAATTCTGAATACTTTACTAAATTCATTTGAAAAGTTTCTTTATCAAGCAAGGTTAATTCCCTTTATACATACCATTTAAATACCATAGACGTCCTTATAAATATATGTAAAAATATTTGAAAAAAATTATTTACATCATTACCTATATTTAGAAAGATGACTATTTAAGTTATCAAATCCACGACTTGAAAATTTAGGCAAATCTTTCAAAGAGGAAAGGACATAATGACCTAAAACCTTGTCACAAACAATCAACAAAACAAATTTAAATTAATTTTTCTTCACACTTTTGATTTTATATTTCATTTAAGCTTTTACCCTTTTAATATTTTTCCTCATTTAATTTTTACTATTTAAATCTTAAGGCTTAAACTTTTGATTTAATCAGGTCTTTAAGAATTAACTCCTAAATAAATGCCTTTTCTTAAAATTTTAATAAACTTCCAATTATTTACAATATCCCACTTATGAAACTTTAAATTTTATTCACTTTGGTGTTTTATAAAAGTTATATTGTGCAAAACCTTTAAATTATTAATATTATACCAATATACTTTTATAACTCAATGTCTTAACAAGTTTATCCTCATTCTTACAGAATCTAGTCATACATTGATCAGATGCAAAACTAGAAATCTCTAAGTACTTATTGACATATTTCAACACCCAGTGAAAATACTTGAAAACTTTCAAAATAGATATGGAAAGTACCACTCGAAAACTAATTATGGATCGCAACTACACCATGATTACACCCCTATCCAAGAGGAAACATTGTCACGTACGGAAATTTTCGACTTTCGAAAATTCGACATCGATACTCACTTTATCGACTGCCGAGAAATCGATTGCCGGAAACTCCAATAGTGAGGGTTTTAAGAGAAAGAAAAAAATAGAAGAAGAAGAAGATAGAAGAAAAAGATAAGAAAGAAAGAAGAAGAACAACAGAAAACACATCAGAACAGAAAACAATATCAGAATCTTACACATCGCAGCGGAACAATTTATAATAAATAATTACTAGTCTTTAAACAAAGAACTATATCATCTTATACATACATCAATCATCAGAGTCAATATACAACTCAATACAACAATGGACGGTTATATAACCTGTCCTCATACAGAATACACAGCGGAATAAATACTATCAAATACAAATACTACGTCTCGTCATCCAGCCCATCTCCAAAGCTCCAGAATATCCAGAATATCCTGATAACATAACTCTAGACTGCCCGTGTGGAAAATTTGTGGGCACCCAGAGTTTAGAAGGGAACAATAAACTCCGAGTCAGTCATGGTGACTGGTGTGAGATCGTAAAACAGTTTATCTTTAAAATAAACAACAGGAAAACTTTAATGTCAATTCGCAATGCTTTTGGAAAATGAAACTACCATAAGACCTCCCACCACACACACAATGCAAACGCAGACTTGGAGGAGATTTCTTCTTATGATAGTCAAAGATGCTTACTACGCAAAATCAAATCATTTTTGATATTATTACTAGTGCATAGTGGAAAACATTTCGAAAGTATAATATAAATCTTAGCCAGCATAGGTACCATTATATTATGCCTGCTATAGCTGCCTCCTGAGGAGACAGGTTATACAATTGAAATCGTAAAGGCTCGTATTGTTTCTTTGGATTTCCAACAAATGGTCAGGCCAAGGAACTTCCTTTTCCACGATGGGTACGTCCCTGGAATAGACGACCCGAGAACCTAACCGGATCTCTGCCAACACAAGGCCGGGTTACCTCTGCAAAAATAGGTAACTACTGACACGCGTATGCCATCCCCCGATCGTCACCGATCTTCCCGAGGATCGCCGATTTCCAACAAACCACAAAGTAATAATAACTGTGCAGCAACCACAGAGGTTAAGTATCTGGGCTCCATACCATGATACCACCTTTATCCAGAAGGAATGACATACACTAAGGGGCGCTACTCCCTAGAACCTTGCCGCATCCTTCCTGTTTCGACCATTTCCGGGGTGTGAGGCTCGACGAAGTCTCGTCCACAAAGCTACGCTTTCTCAAAAAAGCCCTGCTTCGGGTCAAACAAAAATGATCAACCTATGATCACAAAGATATAAGATCAAACAAATGATCATATCGCAAATGATCAAACACTGATCATTTCACAGCAACACTCAGTATGCCACGTTACCAAATTGGGATATATCGCTGATAAATTTCAACTACATAACCTCTGAGCTCGTACGTCTCAGAGAAGGGTGTTAAGCTAAGAGAATAAATTCTCCGCCACCAACATAAATGTATTTGAAAGAAATCAGCTTTATATCTCAAATTTGTAACGTCAGACATACAATCCATACAAGTCTGTTCCGGGATCGAACAGAACCGAAGGCACTTCTCACGAAGCCCTTGCATTTCCGGATAATTTTCTAATCACGTCCGGACTTCCTGTCACTAAGGGTGATAAAACCTCTAAATCGAAGATCAGTCGATGTAGAGTAACTCGACGGTAATCCTTCCGTTTTCAAAAATATCCGGTCTTCAACACCGGTCTTCGAATGCAATTCATAACGACGTATCACATATTCGGAATGGGTTATACGACCCCATGGTCCTTTCCCGGCTAACCCGAATAGTGAGCGCTTATTCAAAAAGAAGTGTGGCATTCAAATTCATCCAATTCACAACAAATACCTACTCAAGGTAATTATTGATAGTCGGTTATTTAACTATCAATAAAGATGCGCAACATCGTCAGATTCCAAATAATTTTTCAAATTATTTCATCTTCAAAAATATCTTTACTAGATATAGAATTTTCCACGCTTAACCATTTGAAAACAATCTCAAATCAATTCCCACACTTCAAAAATAAATCAATATTTATTTTTAAACAACTTCGCTTTCTTTTATAAATTCCGTATCGAATTTATACTTTCGAATATCTACTGATATTCGATTTTCAAATCGTTTTCAATATTCTGTTTCAATTTATCTTTACAAGAATAAATTCTCAAACGTTTCATTTCATTTTGGAAAAGCATTTCCATACTTAATAATAAGTATTTCACAAATCTATTTATTTTCAACGTTTGAAAATACTCGATATACTTAAATCAAATTAAGTATATATTCATTCTTTAAGGAAAATATTCTTTTAACACCTTTATTTAAGTCAAAATGAATGTTACGTAAAACATCGTTACAACGACTCAAAATCACTAGTATAGGGATTCAGAATTAAGATAGATGTGTAAATCCCAATACTATATAAAACATTTCCTTCCGGAAATCATTTACTATAACAACAGTGTTATAGTCCACCATTTCCTTAAATTTCTCGAAAACGTCTATTTCAACAATAAATGTTGAAATCTATGATTTCGATATTCAACTCATTTTAAAACATCGTTAAAATGTTTAACTTCATTTTTAATATCATTTTTCCCAAAACCATATCTATTTTACTTAACAATATATTCACTGTCCAAAATCGTGAATATAATTCACTTAACCCAATTTCAATCATTTCTACACATTTTTATTTCAATAAAAATTCGCTATCCAAAATCGCGAATATATCTTCTTTAATAACCTTCTATAATTCACTTATCAAATTCAAACGATTTCGAATTTATAAACACGGTTATAAATTCTATTTCTATTTTAATAACAACCTCGACTTATAAATCTTCTTTTTATCAACTTCTATATTTTTACTTATCAAAATAAGTGATTTTGGATTTATAAACAACTTTTATAAATTCCAATTCTATTTATAAAAACTTCAATCCCAAATCAATGTCGATATTGATTTAAAAATTTATTTATCACTACTAAGTAAATTCCTCAATTTTTTCTCAAATTATTCGATATTCTGTTTTTAAAATGGATTCTTCAAATTGAAATCATCTTACATTGATTTCCCAATTTATTTCAATTTACCAATTAAATTTCTAGTTGGATTTCCAACTTATCTTCTTTTAAATAAATTCCTTTTTTAAGGAAATAAATTTCAATCGTTTCTTTCAATCTATTTAAAAATCCAAATTTTAAATTAAATTCTTCAATTTATAATCACTATTTTACGAAATCCATTTATTTAACATTTTCACTTTATTCTGGAATTTATTCAATACGATTATAAAAATTTACTTTTTATACTTTAAAAACTCCTTTCTTCTAAATTTCTTCAATTTCAAAAATTGATTCACTTAGAAATTTTCTACTTGAATTTCAAAAATTCAATTTCGTTTATCTTTGGAATCCAATGATGTCAAAACATCCATTCAGCTAAATTTTAGCTTTCAAACAATTTCCAGATATCAATATGATTAATAGCATCACTATAATCATTCACAGATTCATATCACAATAGAAATAAATTCAATCAATGTGAGGGGTCCAGTTGGATCCCTCCAACCTGTTTCCCTGCATCCAAAGATGTTAGCACAATACTAATTCCGCTCCAGTACGGAATTATCGCGGTATATGGGTTTTATAAAAATCCGCTTACTAACGTCGCAATAGGGTCTCATCCGCTATACGAGGCGGGAAAATCATCAATCCAATATATACATATGCCAATATGTATATATTGCTATATATATATAGATATATCCTACTATATCTACTATCACATCCAATATCAATCAATCCGTCAATAAATAACTGCAATCAATTTTGAGTGAGAAAATAATCTCACCTTAGCTTTTTATTTGCAATCCACTTCCATCTTGACTTGTTTTCTCGATTTACAGCCCTTGTATAAATATTATACAAATTATTAATACTCGTATTAAATCAACTATAAATTTTCGTTTGGAAATTTTAAATTATCCCAAGATTTTTATTTTAAACCAATTTTCTTTTAATAAAATTATCTAACCAAATTTAAATTAAAACTAAATTTCCCTAAATAAATTATTTTCAATGGTTTTGTTTTAAACTAATTTCAATTATTAAATTTGAAACTAAATTTCTTATCCGATAAATTAAATTAGCAATTTTAATAAGTATACTTATTTTTCTCACTTTAACTATACATACTTATATTAAAATGATAACTCCTATAAATTTAATTTTTTTTTTTAAAATCTTATCTTTTGTATACTTACTGTTTTTAGATACATATGTATGTGACTTATCATACGTATATAAATGTACATATATATATATAAATAGATTTAGTCTGCACTTTAACTGTAATAACCCTTTTTTCTTTTACTGTATATACATATATATTCCTATATGTCTATACTTATACAATTTATAAATTAAAAAAAAAAAAAAATAATACCTTTACTGCCCAGGTCGAGATGCCTCATCCACGCCGAAGTCTCCGTTCTTGGCCTGGAGCTCGCACGTGCCACCAATCGCCATCGATAACCTCGTTGTCCACATTCGATCGCGCTCCCCCATCTACGTGCGTGCGAACTGACTTCGAGATCCAGATCGAAACCCTAGCCTAACCTTAGTTGTTCGCGAGTAGCTCGCGACACCAAAACCACTGTCGCCGAGATCCATCCCCTCCAGAAATCGCACTACCACCCAGATTCGATCGCCACCGCGTCGCGAGTGCCAGCCTCCCATCGAGCTTCGAAATCGAAGTCGTCGAACTCCCCTTTTTTTTGTTGACGGCGAAGGCTTTGATTAGTTCGAACGAATTTGCAGTGAAGGTAGGGGAAGAGAAGAGATTTTAAGTGTCGGCCATTTTGTTTTCTTTGATGTTGCCTTTTGAAAACTGAAGAGGGAGGAGTATTTTAAAATCGAGGGAAGTATGGGTTGCGTGACTTCGTTCGTGATTTTAGGCAAAAATTTAGGGAAGAACGTGCTTATGTGTTGACCAATTTTAAAAGTTAAATTTAAATCGAATCTCATTTTATTTTAACGCGTTTATTCTTCGTACAGTTACGTATTAGCTCCGAAAAATACGAAAATTGAAATCCGGTAATAATAAATGATTACGGATCCAGTGAGACTGGTTTCGTCGAATTCCGAGACTGCGCCCCGGAACACTATTTTTAAATATCGATTCGAACGATTTAAATTCAAAACTGAACTAATCGTTTTGAAACTCAATTCTGAAGCTTCTGTTATCTTCAATATTATCAATACGAATTTTAAAAGCTTCCGAAATATTTTTCTTCAACCTAAAATTGAAGATTCAAATTTTTATTCAACTTACAATAGATTAAATTTTATAATTTAATCGTCAAATTCAAGGTTACATTCGGGATTCAAATTAAATCATCATTCAAATATTTAAAATAAATTAAATATTATCAATTTAATTTGTTCAAAATTCTGGGTCGTTACAGACTTCCCTCCTTAAAAGAATTTCGTCCTCGAAATTACAAGTTAGGAAAAAAATGTCCTTAACTCGTCTACTATTTTTTTCACAATCCAATAGTTTTATCAATTCTTCAAAACAAATCTTTCTACTAAAGATTCGTTATCATTCAACTAAATTTCCAACTTCAATTATAGTTCAAAACAACATTGTGTTCTTAACAATTCAATTTTAAGTTTAAATTCAAATTTAAACTTTCAAAATTTCTCAAAAATTTTCTAACACTCGGAATTTTCGAAAAATTTCGCCAGCGTCTCCTTTGCGCGGCTAATACGGCACGACTACAAAACGTCCCTACGGACTCTCAGATTTCAAAAAGAAAAGGAAAAAGCCAAGCGGCTAGACAAGAAATCATCAAAAACTCATATTAAAACTCAAATACATACCTTTTTCGAGCAATTCGAATTATCTGTGAAATAAATTTTCCAATCCCTTTATACACCTGTATATCCTACTAGCCATTATATCTAGTTACAGCATTCAATCATTTTGCAAATTTGATTACAAATTTTCAATATATACTTCTTATATCCTCTTTAAATTCGCTATTGAAGTTACATATTCAATTTCGTTCAATTTTTCATTTCACATTCATTTGAACTTATAATTCACATTTTCAATTCTATTGGAATTCAATTTATCTTCATTTATAATCATTGAATTTAATTCGTTCAAACCTTATCCATTTGGTCAATAATCGATTAGCTTCACTTACTAACTTTCAGTTTAATACTTCATTTATCAATTTCAATTCCAGTTCTATTTACTTTCAAATTCAAAATGAATTTTTAGCATTCAATTTGGTTCAACACCTTTCAATTAGCTTTGATGAATGTACACTTACATTCATTCTTCCATATCAATTTACTTTCATTAGATTGATTAACATCCAATACATTTATTTATTCAATTGATAATTCACTTAACATTTCAAGTTGAATTTCACTTATATAACTCAAGTTCATATTCATTTCAGTAATAAATTTTTGATACCCAAAATCAAATTCATTCATCATTTCTTAAGTTATATTCCCATTAAACATCATTTATTTCACTTTCATTTTCTCATTTTATAAGTTATACAACTTATATTCAATCTTTCAAAACCATTTTTTTTTTTTGAAAACAATTCAAATTATCCTTTTAATTTCCAAAACACAAACCCACATTTTTCAAACAACTTCCTTTTAAAACAATTTGGCAGCAATTCCTCTTTTGGAAACCCGAAAATGAACATCGGTGATGCCGCGGTCATCATCGAAGTTATTTTCCAACGACCGAAAAGAGTTTAGAGCTTTCATCTCTCTAAAATACATTTCAAAACCCTTGAAATTCATTTTCAAATCAAAAAGATTTAAACTTTCCAAATCTCCAAAATTTTCAAATTCTTTTCAAACATTTCCAAAAACTTCTCTGGAATTCCGTTTTAAATTACAAATCACATTTATAATTTACATTCTCAAATTTCGTTTGTATATGAATTTATTTCTTAACTTTGGAGTTATGATTTGAATTTCTTATTCAATTTCATATAATAATGATAACATTTCAATGTTATCACTTCCCAACAAACAAGCATCCATATACTATAATAATTTATAGAAAATGATTTCTTTTCTATACAAAAATAGTTTTGGGCAAAATTATTTCATTTACCCTATTTTAAAACAATATTGTGCCGAATTGTTCTATTCGAGTGTTTAGAAACCCCTTCGATACAGTTTGGCAAGACTGTGCCGACGAAGGTTCATATACCACTCAATAAACCAATCATCACAATACAAAACAATTTTATATTAACTAACAAATACGCGCTCGTATATATTATTACACTCAACTCATCCTAGAGTACTGCTGACTCTATCTCTAATGAGTAACATCCAACAGAGCAGGGTTGTCGCTTAACCATATGCTCTGATACCACGCTGTCATGTACGGAAATTTTCGACTTTCGAAAATTCGACATCGATACTCACTTTATCGACTGCCGAGAAATCGAGTGCCGGAAACTCCAATAGTGAGGGTTTTAAGAGAAAGAAAAAAATAGAAGAAGAAGAAGATAGAAGAAAAATAGAAGAAAGAAAGAAGAAGAACAACAGAAAACACATCAGAACAGAAAACAATATCAAAATCTTACACATCGCAGCGGAACAATATATAATAAATAATTACTAGTCTTTAAACAAAGAACTATATCATTTTATACATACATCAATCATCAGAGTCAATATACAACTCAATACAACAATGGACGGTTATATAACCTGTCCTCATACAGAATACACAGCGGAATAAATACTATCAGATACAAATACTACGTCTCGTCATCCAGCCCATCTCCAAAGCTCCAGAATATCCTGATAACATAACTCTAGACTGCCCGTGTGGAAAATTTGTGGGCACCCAGAGTTTAGAAGGGAACAATAAACTCCGAGTCAGTCATGGTGACTGGTGTGAGATCGTAAAACAGTTTATCTTTAAAATAAACAACAGGAAAACTTTAATGTCAATTTGCAATGCTTTTGGAAAATGAAACTACCATAAGACCTCCCACCACACACACAATGCAAACGCAGACTTGGAGGAGATTTCTTCTTATGATAGTCAAAGATGCTTACTACGCAAAATCAAATCATTTTTGATATTATTACTAGTGCATAGTGGAAAACATTTCGAAAGTATAATATAAATCTTAGCCAGCATAGGTACCATTATATTATGCCTGCTATAGCTGCCTCCTGAGGAGACAGGTTATACAATTGAAATCGTAAAGGCTCGTATTGTTTCTTTGGATTTCCAACAAATGGTCAGGCCAAGGAACTTCCTTTTCCACGATGGGTACGTCCCTGGAATAGACGACCCGAGAACCTAACCGGATCTCTGCCAACACAAGGCCGGGTTACCTCTGCAAAAATAGGTAACTACTGACACGCGTATGCCATCCCCCGATCGTCACCAATCTTCCCGAGGATCCCCGATTTCCAACAAACCACAAAGTAATAATAACTGTGCAGCAACCACAGAGGTTAAGTATCTGGGCTCCATACCATGATACCACCTTTATCCAGAAGGAATGACATACATGATCGAAAATGAGAAGAAGGATTTAGAACTGAAAATGCAGACAACTTTCTTCTTATTATTAAAATTTAAAAATTATAATTATCAAAGAGAAAAACAAATAAAGCCACTTGTCTTCTTATGTTGTTAATTAGCTTACACATATGCATCCAAGCCTCCATATGTTTACAAGTGTTTTATCTTGTCTTTTATTAATTTATTTAAGCTATATACATATGTATTTATGCAATATTTTTATGTATATAAAAATGTATTTATCTTTATACAATTAAGCTTTTAGATTTATAAATATACAAATGTGAATTCAAGTAACTTATATTTTGATCAAATCATATAACATATGTTTATAAATTTGAGAAATTTAGTTTAACTCCTTGTATAAAAATCTTAAACAATTTACCTTATGTTAAAATTAAAATGAAGGAAAAAACAAATGAACTTCTAATTTAAATCTTATTTAAACTTAAGCTTACATATATATTTTTAAATTAAGATATCATAATGTTGATTAACATTTAGTCATAAAATCGAATGATTAAATTTCGAGTTTTGATTATACAATCAGTTTCGAAATGGAAAATGAGGATTTTTGGTATGAATGCCATGATTTTTAGTATTGGATATAATGAGAAATTCCGAGATGAACGGAAAATATAAAATCGTCAATTCCCGACAATCAACATGGAGGTAAGCTTCGAATTTGAGTCTGAAGATAGATAATGTGATGCTGGTCGATGGTAAAATTGTGCGAAATTTTCTAGATGATCAAATAGTCTTGGGTTCGAAGAGATAGGGTTTAATACCCTGGTATACTCGTTGATGTTTAATTGAGTTTCGCGGCATCATAACGCCACCGGAGGCGATCGCGATCATTGTCGTAAGTTCTGGAGGTTGTGGCGTAGCTACGGTGGAAGTCGTGGGTATCCTCGAAGCTTTGGGTTGCCGTGGACGTTGATTTTTCTGGTGATGGGTTTTCAAGCAGTTGGGTTTGAGGATGAAAATCGATGTTCGATCGAAGTTTGGGTTTCTGGGTTGCGCGATGGGTTGTCGAGGTCGAACGTGACTTGTTGGAGGCCGGAGTGGAGTTCGCCGTCGACTGGCGTGGGTGTGCACGTTAACGTGCACGTTAACATATCTGGGAGTCTGGAAGTTGGGTTGGGGAAGAAGTTTGTTCTCGGGTTTCATTCCAGTATACTCGAGATTTACGCGAAGCAGGGAAGAAATGGATTCGTCTCGCGTTCGCTTCGAGATTTCTACGAGTTTTCTCGGGTCTGGGATTAGCTAGTTTTTAGAATTTTCCAGGAAGTGTTTTAAAGTTTTTAAAACAAAAGAAATTTATATTGTAGTGTTTTCTGAGTTTTAAAATAAAGTTAAACCAAGATTTTAACTACTAAACAAAATTGTTTTCTAGAATAATTGTTTTAACAAGTTTAAAATAATTTAAATAAATAAGTTTAAAAGAAGAATAGGAAAATAGATTTTCAAATGATCTTTGTATTAAAATTTATTTAATAACTTTGAAAAGTTTCAAAGATTTTATAGGTTAAAATTTAAATGTTGTAATTGTTTAAGTATAAAAAGTTAGGAAATTATTTAATTAAATTTAAATAATTAGTTAAATAATTAACTAAGTAATTAACTAGTCATTATTAAAGATAATTACTTATAATTAATTAAGTATAATTACTTGATGAAGTAATTAAGAAATAATTATTGGATGTAATTTAGTAAAGATAAAATATTTAATAAAGTAATTAGAGGATAATTATTTTATGAAAGTAATTAAATAGAAAGTGGTTAAGAGTTAATTACTTAGTGTTATTAATTTAATAATTTAGTTAATAAAGTTAATTAAAGGATTTAGGTTAATTAATAAGGTAATAAATTTTTAGTTAAGATAATTAATTAAAAAGTAAGTAATTAAGGGAAGTTAATTACTGGATTAGATTAATCAAAGATGATTAATAATTGTGGTTTAATTAAGGTTAATTACTTAATGTAATTAATTTAAATAGAATAAATAACTAAGATGTAATTAAGGATCATTAGTTTATAATTAATTAATGATGTAATTAAGGGTTGATTAATTAATCAATGATAAGTGATTATAGAATAACTAATTAATTGTAATTAATTAAGGATTAAAGTAATTGATTATAATTAATTAATTAATGAAGTAATTAAAGGTTAATTACTGTATTGGTTAAGAATAATTAGTTTGTTAACTTAATTAAGGATAATTACTTAAATGTAATTAAAGTATAATTAATCAAGGTGATTAATTAAGTGGATAATTAGAGAAAGATTAATTAATTTATTTGTAATTAATTAATGATTATATAAGTAAGATTTATGATGAAGTAATTAATTTAATTTATTTTAAATTAATTAGAAATGAAGTAATTAATTTAATTCACTTTAAATTAATTAAAGATAGAGATAGTTAATTTAATTCATTTTAAATTAATTATCTTATGATTAAGTAAATCATTGCTTATATAAGAATGAATGACATTGATTGTCTTGAATGGATGTAATCTCAGAAATGAGATAAGTAATGTTGTATGGTATGAATGCTTGGTTGCATTATGATGGTAATATAGATTAACTATTGTGATGTTGATATGGATTACCTATTTGGTTATGAATCATCTGTTTAAATGATAATGTGATTATCAATTGTGATTTGTGAATTATCTATCTGAATGAATATAGATAAGTTAAATTGTTTAAACCTTTAAACAACTTGGCCTTAAAAGATACGTTTTGGATTTCGATGAGACCGGGATCGGGTTTCCGTATACCGGTATTCCAGGTCTGGAGACCCGAATACCACATCGATCCAAATTAACGATAGGTCGTGAATCTCAAGTGAAGATGAAGACTCAGAGTGCAAGGGTTATTGTCGTTAACTCTGAGGGTGATTCCAAAACGAGTGTAACAAGATAATGCCTTCGGTTTCGTTCGAACCCGGAACGAACTTGTATGGATTGAATGCTTTCAGCACATCGTCAGGCGGACGATGAGCATTCTAAGTGATATGTTCTGATTAAAGGTAATCGTAACCTCAAGCCTCATCAACCGGGAATGGCTAAAACAGGGGAGGTGCAGCAAGGCTTCGTGGGTAGCACCCACTGAGAGCAAGATAGATCCCTGTCTAGAGGTCCCTTTTCTTTTATTCGGCTTAGTGTGTGGTTGGTCGCACCAACTACGGGATTATCTTGTTCGGAATTATCCAGTAAGGGATGGTTCCGGCTTTGTGTTGCAGGGGAGCGGGCGTACTCCTCGGTACGGTGATCTAGGCCACGTACTGTGATGGGCGATACCCCAGTAGCCCTGCCATTGATGGAAACCCATTCTTCCTACGTGCCCTTACGGACTTGATTGTATAACCCACTTTGTGGCTAGTATGCTAGAATTTAATAATGTAACAATTTCAGCTATTTCATATTTATTTGAAAACCCTAGACCCTATTATAATACAATCGGATTTCCTATCAAATGCTTTAGTTAGCGTAAGGTAAAAACTTACCCATGTTTATTTGTGGGGAGTCTTACGTGATACTTTTGTTTTCAAAGGTTTTCAAAGTTAAGCAATTTAAACCGTTTACTCACACCAGACCCATGTCTGACCCAAGTGTTTATTTTCTATTTTATTAAACTCTTGGGTACTCAAATTTGTATGAGTAGTCAAGGGGATTCAGGTTAGTCTTGACGAATACTGGAGGAGCTGTGGAGCAGGAGGCTTCAGCGTATAGATATATAGAGTTTCCGCTGTGTTTGTATTAGTCTGTATTGTATTGTTGTAGTTGTGTTGTATAATAGACAGAAGTTTATAACTGTCTATTCTGTGATGTATAAGTTGTGTACTCTGATGTATATGATACTATGTAATATCTTATGTGATATAATATATTTCTCGTTCCACTGTGAGATTTCTGATGTGCTGTTGTTCTTTCTTCTTTTCTTTTCTTCTTCTATCCTTTTCTTTCTTCATAATGATGCGTCTTTCTGGGCATAGAAAGGCGGGTCGTTAAGAATAGACACTATTATAATATCAGAGGGTTTTGATAAAAAGTGTTTTAGCTATCGTAAGGTAAAAACCCGACATGTTTATTTGTGGCGTGGTCTTACGAGATGATTTTGTTTTCAAAAGGATTTTTGAAACTTTAATAATCAATTGAGTGTGATTTTCTCACGCTGGTATTCCAGACTGACTCGGGTATTGTTTTATATGATGCTCGGGTCAGACCGAGTATTATAGGTTACAGGATATGATGCTGTGGAGCTCAGGAGATGAGCTGGATGGCGAGACGTATCTCTCGTACTTGTTTATATATATATATTCCGCTGTGTTGATTGTTGTACTCTGTTGTATTGAGGACATGATAGGGTTATTGTCCAGTTGTATGTTATGTGTTCTCTGGTGTATACTCTGATGCTATATTATATAAAACTGATATAGTTTTGATTTGTGTAAAGATCTGTTAATATATATATTATATTTTATTCCGCTGCGATGGTTAGATTCTGATTTTGGTTTTCTATTTTTCTTCTTCTACCTCTTCTTCTTAACTAAAATGGTTCGATTTTCCGGGTCTGGAAAGTCGGGTCGTTACGGGGAAACTCGGGATAATTTTAGGTAGTTTATTCGGATCTATATCCGAATAACTAGAATTGTTGTTTGGATGAAATGGTTTGTTTGGATAAATTGTTTGTTTGGATGAATGGTTGTTTGATTGATAATGTATGGTTGATGTATATGCTTGAATTTTTGAAAATAAAAATAAAACTTTTGGATTATATTTTGTTTTAAATTTCGAGGACGAAATTCTTTTAAGGGGGAAGGAATGTGATATCCCGGGATTTCGAGAAGTTTAAAATGTGATAATCTCTAAATTTAAATTATTTTAAATTGATAAAATTGTTATTTTCAAATATAGATAACCAAGTAAAAAATAATGTGATGTTTTAATTATGATATAGATTGAATTATAATAAGAATAATTATTTTAATTGTATTATTTTATAAATTTGATTTTAAAATAGATTTATCATTTCTAAAATTAATAAGTATTGTTTAAATATATATATATTGTCTTGAGTTGTTTTTAAATGAAATAATCATTTCAAACTTAATGAAGTGTTTATTTAAAAATATAAATGTTAAGTTGATTTTTAAATTGGATTTTAAAAGTCAAATTTGAGTTTGAATTTGGATTTAAATTTGAATCTTTAAAAGATAATTATTTTATTTTATTTGGGTATAAAATATATGAATAAGGCTTTTATTTAGAATAAGATTTGTTTTATAATATTTTATTTAAAAGGAATTTTATTCATATGAATTTAGAAAGTGTTTATTTAATAAGTAAATAAATACAAAAGATATTTTTACACTTAAAAATGAATGAAATACATTGTATATGATTTTTAGAATATAAATGGGTTTTTATTTTATTTTTCTTTCAAAGGTTTCATTTATGTATAATATAGAAAAGCATTTATAATTAAGAAATGTATTTATTAAGTAAGAAATTAATATAAAAGCTTTTAAAATCTTTTTAAAAATAATATGAAATTATAATGACAAGTGTTAATAAATTAAGTCATGTTAGTAATATGTGTAAGGTAATTAAACAATGTATGAGACAAGTGTCAACCATTTGTTCTATTCTCTTTAAATTTTTATTAAATCTAAATTAACCATATAAATTTCTATCTTTCCTTTCTCATTTTCTTTTCTAATCCCTTTTTTTTCAAAACAATGATCAAAACTGAAACCAGGCAAAATTCTCAAACCTGAAACCTTTCTCTGATTTAAATCAATACCATGTAAATTATTTCTAAAACCAAATGAAAATTGTACAACCGAAATCCTCTCCACAAATCTACAAACTGAGATTTTCTCAAACCAAACTGAAATCATTTCAAAGCTCAAATTCAAATACCTGAAACCATTTATTGTCTCAAACCTGAGAATTTCCTCAAAACTGAAAATCATTTCAAAAGTTCAAATGCCTGGAACCCATTTTCTTAAAGCCTGAAATCTTTTCATCTCAAGCCTGTAACCATGTTCCTGTTTCAAAATTTAAGTCTGTCACCATTCCAAGTGCATGCAAGTAAATCTGGAGTTTCAAGAGCCTTCCTGTTTTAAAGTTTCAAAAGCAAGTGTTTCAGTTTTCAAAAACAAGCAGATGAAATTCAAAGCAAATTCAAGTCCAGTTCAAATTTTCAAAGTCCAAATTTCAGTTTCTCTGTTCAACAAAATAGGTGAGTAAATAATCTTTTTCAAAAGTTAAAAAGGAAATTAAATTTGGCTTTAAATGATTTCTGAATAGAGTATATATGCATGTTTATTTATATGAATGTTCTCTGTGTGTATGTAAGAATTGAATTGTGCATGTATGATTTAAGTGTTAGTTGCTCTGTTATCTTTAATTTGAGAAAAACTCTTCTTTATAAGACCTTGAACTATATATATATATATCATGATCCCAGGGTCGTCACATTTGCAACTGTAACGACCTCGACAACCCAACCATCAACCCAGAAACCAATCTATCAATTCGACTGAGATTCAAAAATCGAGTAAATCGAAACACCAGGAACAAAACCCAAACATTCAAACATCGTACATACACGCGTACACGTACACAGGTGTTCCGATCATCTCTTATTTATTTAGCTTAATTAATCTTCAAATAATCCTTACTAATTAATTAACCTTTTAATTAATTAAATAATTAATTTTAATCAACTTT
Source organism: Allium fistulosum (assembly GCA_030737815.1). Taxonomy (NCBI): domain Eukaryota; kingdom Viridiplantae; phylum Streptophyta; class Magnoliopsida; order Asparagales; family Amaryllidaceae; genus Allium; species Allium fistulosum. The sequence goes on along the minus strand of CM060901.1, from coordinate 817,578,863 downwards.
TATTTTTAATTTAATAACTTAAATCTTTAAATTATTTAATTCTGAATCCAAATTCCAAAATTCCATTTAAAATTATTTTTACTTAACTTGTTACAAAGTTCAAATAAGAATTCAAAAACAATTTAATCTTCAGATTCTAATTTATTATCCATTTTCAATTTCCAGATCTCAAATCCATTTTGAGATCACTCATAACTTCCATTAAAATTAACCATTTAACTACAAACAAATGTTATAGGGATTGATTACAGAATTTGATTTTTCAGATTTGTGATTTGGAGATGGTTTAAAATGAAACGTTTCTCTCAGCTGAAAGTTCTTTGTTTTAGAATTGAAAAATGAGAAAAAGGGAAAGGAAAGAAAGAATGCATGAGTTTATATAACTATATTTATGATTTAAATTAAAAATTAAAGAAAATTAAAACTAAAATTTGACACATGGCTTGAATTTCAACACATGTTACATTAGGCTTTAATATATTTACACATGTCCTTTTAATTAATTAGCATTTTTATTTAAATTATAAATATATATATGTTTTAAATAGGTTTTAAATGGTAGTTAGATTTAAATTGTTTGAAATTAAAAAGGAAATTTGTTTAAACTCTTCTTAAATTTCTTTTATAAGAGATAAGGATTTTAGTAAGTAAAAGTTTTTAAATTGGTTTTAAAAACTCTGTTAAAAATAAATTGAAATTTCATTTTAAATACAGAATTTAAAATGAAATTTAAAAGTAGATTTGAAATGGAGGTTTCAAATATGAATTGTAAATGATAACTTGTTTATCAATAAGAATAAAGTTTATCTTAAAGTAGTTAGAGATTTATATTCATTAAATTAATTAGAAAATCTATTGGATAATTAAATTGATTATAATAGAGATTAATAAATGGTTGCTTATGAATGATGGTTGAGTAGAATGTCTGATTTGGTTGATATCTATTGGATGATATACTATGATATATTTGTGATAAATGTGTGATATTTATCTATGTTAATGCTATGTGAATTCAAGTATTAAATTCAGCTCACAAACATCCCGAAGGCAAACCCGAGCCAGAGCCTAATCTACACGAGACCTCCCCTGAGAAATTTAAAAACTGTTCGCTTTAAATTCCTAAAACTGTAAAAACTTTAACAGTTTCACTCGAAACTCACGTACAACCTTAAAACGACTTCGAGCAAAAACTACATCTACGCGAGATCCTCCCCGAGTACGCTCGAGTATCTTCTTCTTCCCCACTCTAAATTACTGACAATCCAAGTCGATCGTGCACGTGCACAGTTGATCGCGACGACATCGACCACCGCCGACACCTCCCACACATCCACGATCGCTCCAGCATCCCATCGCAATCACCCAAACACTTCCAGATGCCACGATTCAAAATCGAACCATCAAGTTGAACTGGAACCCAAAACCACTGCCAGACATTGTCTCGAATCCATAAATTCTAACCACCGGAGGTTGAACCACTTCGTCTACGCCTTGCCGATCACCTACGCCACCAAACTTCACAACCTCGAGCCACTCGATCCATCAGAGACGAAACATCGATAACGATTTCCACCCTCAATCAAAACTAGGTCAAAATTCTAGTTCGACCTACCGCTGTCGCCACGGTGAACTACCACCGCTCCTTCAGATCTTGAAAACTTCATGTAGGAACCCTCTAATCCAAACTCTGCAACTTCCGGTTGCTTCTACTCTAGAACAACTACTTCCAAGCTTAAATTCGAACTTCTTAATTGAGAAATTACATCCCAGAATTTATTCGAAAACATTTTAATGTCGTTCCCTCCACTTTGGTTTCTGGAATCGAAGTCTCGCTTGGGGTGATTTTATTTGGAATCAAATTCAAAAGCCTGCATTCTTTTTCAAGTCAAATTTTGGAATCAATTCAAGTCAGTAGCTGTCTGCATTCTTCTCAAAACTGGAAGCAAGCATGCAATTTTAAATCAAAGCTTTGGATTTCGAAATTCTTCAAACTGGGAGCAACATGCATGTAGTTTAGATCAGTAAAGCTCCATCAACTCAAGCATTTTATCAATTCCAGTCTTAAGTCAAAACAGTTTCAAAAGCTTTTCAAAGATAGGCTCTGTCCCCATTTTAATTGGTGAGTAACATTCTATTTTTAAGGTTTAAATTAGGAAAGATGGTTGCATGTGAATATTTATAGGTGGTCCTACATATCTATGTATTGATGTATGATTATATACGTGAATTTCTATGTATATATGGATGAATAGTTATGTGTGCATATCTGTTATCTTTGAACCCTGTTCTGTTTGTTGCCCAGACTTAAGAATTTCCTTTAAAATCTATTACCTCTGGATCTAGTTTTTGTAATAACTTAATTTACAAACAAAATATGATTGATTTGTAATAAACTAAAGTTTAAAAGGTTTAATTAAGTCAAAACTTTAACCTGAGTGCCTCTGTAAACTAAAATAACAGTGCATGTTATAAAATGTAAAAATTCAAACTGGGTAATTTATAGATTCAGGATTATATATGGAATATATAAGCTATAACATGATTTTTAACATTTAAATCATAACTTTTAGTTTAGAATTAAAAGAGCAGTTCTGGTTTTAATAGAAAATGGATTTTTGGTTAGAACTGTTAATCTAGGAGGATTGATTGACCAATATTATGTCTGGTAATAGTGGAATGATCGAGGAGTAAGGGAAAATTACTAGAATTTAAATTAAGGAAGTGGGGTAGAAATAATTTAGGTTTGAAATTTTTAAACCTAGTTTTAACTAGGTTAAGAAAATCAATCACCACAGTTTCGTTGATGGATCGAGTGTTCCAAGATTTTGGGGAATGGAAGTTTAGGTATAGACGAAGGCATGGCCAGAGAATTAGCTTCTCTGGTGGTCGGAATCGCGAGCACGAGTGATTGTTGACAGGTTTTGGAGGTGGGCTGTGTTCCAGTTTGGTGATTTGAAGTCTCGATTTCGTTTTCAAGTTGTAGTTGTGTTTCTGGGTGGTCAGATGGCTGGAGGAGGTCGAAGTGCACTTGTCGACGATTGAAGTGGAAGCCGGAGCTCAGGCGATCGATGGTGCATGTGCACGACTTGTCTGGTGTCAGTGGTTTTGGGAATAAGGAGGTCTCGAGTTTTATTGCGTGTGAGGATCGAAGTTTTTAGGCATACGACTCGAAGTGTTTTAGTGGAATCTCGAGTATTTTAGTGTTGCCAGGTTTTTCAAAATCTGTTGTACCAGGTTTTAGATAACCTGTCTGTTTTTAAATTTAAAAATGGATTTTAAAAATGTAAAATAAGATTTTAAACAAAGTTAAAATAAGATTTCGAAGTATGGACTCAAATTGAATTTATATCTGAGTTTGAGATAAATAAGTTTTATAAATTTAAATGTTTAAATAAGTTTAAATGTTAGTTATATTTAAAGGTTTTGAATTTTAAAGGAAATTGGTTTAAACTCTTGTAAAATCCTTTTTATAAGAGAAAGTATTCTTTATAAGGTAAAGTTAATGGTTTTAAATTATTTAAATTTTATTGAAGATAAATTGGGTTTCATTTTAAAGCTTGAATTTAAAATGAAATTTATAAGTAAATTTTGAAATGAATGTTTCAAATGTAATTGTGAATGATAAATCTAACCATGGATAAGAAAAATGTTTTATCTTAAAGTTTAAATCATTAAATCTTTAAGGTAATTAAAATAGTTTAATTAATTTAATTAATTAATGATTTGAATTAATTAATTTATAATTAAGGATTTAAAATACTTTGTAAATGATAACTTGATTTTTATAAGAACAAAGTTTTATCTTAAAGTAAATTAGAATTTAAAGATTTGTGTTCATTAAATTTATAAGGAAATTTAATAGATAATTAATTTAATTTGATTAATTAATCATTTGGATTAATTAAATAGGTAATTAAAGGTTTAAACTAATTTATTTATGATTAAGGTTAATTAATTAGGAATAATTAATTTGTAATTAAGGATTATAAATTAGAGTATTAATTAATGATTAAGAATTAATTAATAGAGTAATTAAATATTAATTAAGTTATGGTTAACACTTAATTAATTAAATAATTAGAGATTAATTAATTGGTTATTAAGATTTATTAATTTGAAATTAATAATGGTAAATCTAAGTTAATTACTTAAGAAAAGTAATTAAATAATTATTAATGAAGGTCATTAATTTGAGATTATTTAATAATTAATTAATGTCATTAATTTTAATAATTATTTAGATTAATTAATTAAGGATAATCATTTATGGAATTGTTTAAGTGTAATTACTTAATGAAGTAATTAAGAAATTAATTACTTATTGTAATTAATTGAAGTTAATTTGATTTAGTTAAATTAATTAATTAAGTTTAATTAATTTAGAATAATCAAGAGATGATTTGATAATAATTACTTAATGTAATTATTAAGGTGTGATTATTTAGGGAAGTAAATAATAAGATAATTACTGGAAGTAATTAGTTGAATAAATGATTTTATTAATAGAAGTAATTTGAGTTAATTACTTTGAATAATTAATCAAGAGATTAATTAAGGAATTAATTAAGGAGTAATTAATTTAGTTAATGAAAGTAATTAAGGGGAGTTAATTACTAGATGAGATTAATCAAGAGTGATTAATAAATGTTGTTTAATTAAAGGTTAATTACTTAATGTAATTAATTTAATTAAGTAATTAATAATTAAGTTGTAATTAAGGATCATTAATTAATATAATTAATGATGTAATTAAGATTGGTTAATTAAGTAATAATTAATAAAATGAAGTAATTAATCAATGTAATTAATTAAGGATTAATGTAATTAATTATAGTTGATTAAGTTAATTAATTTTAGTTAATTAATTAATGATGTAATTAAAGGTTAAATAAAATAAGTGGTTAAGGATAATTAATTTAAGTAATTAATTGAGAATAAATTACTTGAATGTAATCAAAAGATAATTAATCAAGATGATTAATTGAAATGAATTATTAGAGGATAGTTAATTAATTGATTGTAATTAATTAATGGTTAAGTAAGAAGGATTTATAAAATGAAGTAATTAATTTAATTCAATTTAAATTAAGATGATATAAATCATTACTTATGAATGGGTGTTAGTATTGGATACTTGACTTTGATTGATATCTCTGATGAGATATATGCTGTGTGATATGGATGTTAGTTGAATTGTATGGATTATCTGATAATGTTGATTATCTGTTGTGAATTATCTTTCTTTGTGTATAAAGATAATGAATTAAATTGTTTTAACCTTTAAAACAACTTGGCCTTAAAAGATACGCTTTGGATTTCGATGAGACCGGGATCGGGTTTCCGTATACCGGATTTCCAGGTCTGGAGACCCGAATACCACATCTGTGATATCCCGGGATTTCGGGGAATTTAAAATGAGATAATCTTTTAAATTAATTATTAAATATTGGTAAAGGTTGTTGTTTTCAAACAATTTAATATTGAGTTGTTTTTAAATATAAGTAGAAATAGATTTTTTAATAGACATATAATTTCAAATTTAATAAGTATTGTTTAAATGTATATATATGTGTATTTAAATTGATTTTTAAATAGGATGATTATTTACAATTTATAATGTAATTGTTTAAAATGGATATCTATATTTATTTGAGTTGATTTTAAATTTAGATTTTAAATTAACTTTGAAATTGAATTTAAGAATTGAATTTAAAGAAATATATATATCTTAAATCTTAAAATAAAATAATAATATAGTTTGGATTTAAAATATATGAATAAAAGTTTTATTTAAAAATAAGATTTGTTTTGTATTATTCTCTTTAAAGAAATTTATTTATAGAAATTTGAAAGAGTATTTATTTAATAGGAATAAATACAAAAGCATTTGAATATTCATTTAAAAATGGATTAAATATAATATATATGATTTTATTAGAATATAATTGGTTTATATTCTATTTCCTTTTAAAGATTTTATTTACTTAAGGTTTAGGAAAGTATTTATAAATTAAGAAATGTATTAATCAATTAGGAAATTAATAATAAAAGCTTTTAAAATCTTTTAGAAATAATATAAAAAGTAATTAATTACAAGTGTTAACATCTAAATCATGCTAAGTAACATGTGTTAAGTAATTAGGTAAGGTTGAAGACAAGTGTCACATTTATTTTATTTTTCTTTTATTTTTAATTAAATCTAAATTTACTTATATAAACATATATCTTCCTCTTCATTTCCTTTTTTCTATCTTCTCATTTCAAAAGCAAAGAAAACTTCACCTCTAAACTAATTTACAAAACCAGAAAAAAAAAAAAAAGGAAGAGAAAATCTGTAATCTTTTCAAACCAGAGAATCCAAGAATCAAGATCAAAATACTCCTCAAATTCAAGTTCAAAAATCTGTAACAAATTCTCCTGTAATCATTTTTCAAAACCCTGTAAAGCATTTTCCAAAGCTCTGTAATATCAAGCCTGTAACCATCCTTCAAGTATGCATGCAAGTATATCTGAAGCCAAAGAAAATTCTTTCCAGTTTCAAAGCATTTCAGAGATCTAAGCATATCAGTTTTCAAATTGTCAAAAGCTTCAGTTTTTCAAGCCTCTGTTTCTTTTTAAAACTGGTGAGTAAATCTAATTTTAAAAACAGTTTTAAAATTGTTATTATGTCTTGATATGCCTGATAAATGTCACAGTAAAATGATATGCAATGATTACTTGAATAATTGATGTGAATGGATGTTTAGATAAAAGTTTGTTATAAAATATCTGTGCATATTAATGTTCATGCTTTCTGTTATTTTCCTGTGAATAAAATTAAAACATAAATCAGTTTTAATCTGATATATATATATGAAGTATTGAGATGAATCTAGTAATGCATGTTTAAAATTATGTATGCATGCTTGTTAAAATCTGAATACCTGTCTATATGAATGTATATATTGGTATGTATGATTATGATCAACTCTGCTTACTTTCTAACAGACTAAATATTGAACGAAACTAAAAATTATCTTCAAGTATCTTTGTTAGGCTAAAGTATTCAAACAAATGTTGTTTGTTTGAGTATAATTAAGTTTTAAAATTTTAAATTATATAAATTGAGTTTGAAACTCTCTGGAAAATAAAAAAATAATAACAGTGGAAGTTTAAAATTGGGTTAAAATTTAGTGAAATGATTTATTTATTTAAGTGTATAATCTGATTCATCTTTGAGAAATAGAATTTTTAAAACTAAAATCTCGATTTTTAGTTATATATAGAGGGTGCAGTTCACAGATGATCAGAATATGGTTTATGGGTTATTTCTGGTGATCGACTAGTTTTCGAAGGTTGAGATTTGGCATGGAGAGGCCGATATGATCACTGATCATAGGAAAAATGGAGATCGTTTTTATAATTGACCGTGGCGGAGTCACGTTGTCGAACTAGGGTTGACTTTCTGTTTTTGGTCGATTTGGTTTAAGTGGCTGTAGTGTCGTCGTCAAGGCGTTTGGGGCAATCGGACCGAGGGGGATGTAATCGAGGCGTGGTGGCGAAGCGATGTACGAGGTGGTAGAGCTTCAGATCATCAGAGGCGATGGGGCGAGGCGTTTAAGTTGATCAGTTTTAGATTTCTTTTGTGTCGAATTGCTCGATTTTGTGTCAGTGAGTTTTCGAGTTTCCTGGGTTGTCGAGTGGGTTGATGATGTCGTCGCCGACTTGTTGAGGGTGGTCAGAGGTGCCAGAATTATCGCCGGCGTTAGTACACGTGCACGGTGTCCTGCCTATGTCAGTGGAGTGTTGTGGGAATTCGTCTCGAGGAAAGACTCGTGCAGTTTGGTATGTGACTCGAGTGTAAACTCGAGTGGTTCGGGTGAGTATGGTTTCAGGTTCAAAATTTTAAAAACTTAAGCTAAAACTAAACTAAATTTTGAAATTAAAGGGGACTCGGGTTAGACCCGAGTGATATTTGGGTTCGACCCGAAGCAAGTGTTAAGCATTTAAAAAAAAAAGGGTTTTAAATTTGGTTTTGAAATTTAAAATGAAATAGTTTAAACTTACTTATATAAATTACTTATAATAGTTGTTTGCTTTAACATTGTTTAAGTAGTTTGAAAACTTTGTTTAATTTAAATTTTGTTAAATAAAGTTAAAGTTATTTTGAAACCGTAAGTAGAAATAAAATTTAGATATTTTATAAAGCAAGCTATTTAATTTAAATTGAAAATAGAACTATTACTTTATAATATTTTAAAGCATTTAAAAGTAGGTTGTGATCTGTAACTTTTAATTTATCATGTTGAATGAGTATTTTGAACTTAATTAATGATTTAATTAAGTAAGTTAATATTTTTAAAATAATGTTTTAATGATAAATAAGGCATAAATAAGATAATGTTTTATCTTAAGATAATTATGGTTTTAATGATTTGAAATTACTTAATAATGATTAAGGATTAGTTAAGAAATTAATTAAGAGCAATTAATTTATTTAATTAACTCAATGATTAAGATTGATTTGATTAATAACTAAAGATTAATTAATTTGTAATTAATTAATTAAGTAATTAGAGGTTGATTAATTTGAAATTAAGAAGTACTTAATTAAGTTTATTAATTAATAATTAGGTTTTATTAATTAATAAATAAGAAATAATTAATCTATAAAGATTAAATAAAGGTTAATTAACTATTATTAAGAATTGATTAACTAATAATTAATGATCAATTAATTTGTTATTAAGATTTATTAATTGATAATTAAGGTTTATTAATTAATAATTAAAAGAATAATTAATCTGAAATTAGAGATTAATTAATTAAAGAGTAATTAAAGGATAAATTACTCAGCTATGATTTATAAATTATGAATGTGATTAATTTAAGTTAATTAATTTGTTAATTATATAAAGATAGTCACTTGGTAATTGATTAAGTATAAATTACTTAATGAGATTGATAAGTGTAATTACTTAGTATAAGTAATTAATAAATAAATTACTGAATGTAATTGATATAAGGGAATTACTTACTGGGTAGTAATTGAAGTATAATTACTTTGCAAAAGTAATTAATAATTAATTATTTGGTGTAATTAATTAAAGGATTAAAGTAATTAATTAAGAAGTTAATTAATTAAGGTAAGTAATTATAGGATGATAATTACTATATATGATTAATTAAGGTGGATTAATAGAAATGATTAATTAATTTATGGAAATAATTAATTAAGGATTATTAATTAATGTAATTAATAAAAGTAATTAAAGGTTAATTACTGTTAATGAATAAGAATAATTAATTTGTAAAATTAATTAAAGGATAATTACTTTATGTAATTAATGAATAATTAATCAAGGATGATTAATATTTAATGAGTAATTAATTAATTAAAGGTGTAATTAATTAATGATTGGTTAAGCAAAGTTAGAAATTAATTCTTAAGTAATTAATTTAATTTAAGTTAATTAAATTAATTATAACATAGGGTTAATAATTGTTGCTTATATATGATTGTTGTGTAGAATATCTGATTGGTTGATACCTATTGGATGATATGTTGTGATATGATATTGGATATATCTGTGATAAATGTGTGATATTTATCTATGTTAAATGCTGTGTGAATTCAAGTATCGAATTGAATTGAATTGTTTAAACCTTTAAACAACTTAGCCTTAAAAGATACGTTTTGGATTTCGATGAGACCGGGATCGGGTTTGCTACATTACAGCGTGATAGGGGGTTCTCGCTTTGCGTTAGGTGGCGAACGGGAGACTCTTACCCCTACATGTCCCCGGGGGTAGTATAAGGCCTTTTGGGGTTGGTTGCGACTCGAGAGGGTGGCCGTAAAAGCAAACCCGAGGTATCACTGTGAGCCACAGCGGGGCTGGGATGGTTGAAAAGCCTACCGGTCGTGAACCGTTGCTGAAGGTTGAAAAGCCTAGGTCGTCACAGTTGGTATCAGAGCTGTAGGTTGAGTGAATACCTAGCTCTGGAATGATTTCTATCTATCTTGAGAGAACGTATTTGTAATTTTTTATATAACTATATATATATATATATTTATTTATTTATTTCTACCTATTTGGGTTACCTGTTCGGGTTTTCCAAATTAAGTTATAAAGGTAGATAGGGTTGTGGTGTGTGTGTAACACAACTAGCAATGGTTGGAGTTTGAATGTTGAGATTGGAAATGTATCTGTCGAGACTGTAGACCTAATACCGTCTCGAGTAAGCTTTGATATGGTGTGAGGATTTCTCTGATCTCTGAAGGAAACTTGTAAAGGTTCAGAATCCATCTTTGAGTAGAGTTTGAATCTGTCGGATGAGCAGAAGCGAGTAATGGTATCTTGGCAACCTCAGGTAGTAGTAGTTGCGTGATGAGACGCAGTGACTGGATGTTTCTGAAGATGTTTTCTGTTGGAGCAAGTTTGAAGAAATGTGTCTGCTTCGGTGTTGTGGCTGAGTTCAGCAGAGTCTTTTCTGTTTGGTTTGGAGTCCGAGTTTCTCGAAGCTTTGGATAGGGAGTCTTGGCATCTGGGTCAGCAGTGCAGCTCGGAGTGTTCCGTGTGCCGACAAGAAGATCTTTTGGCTAATCATTTTCTAGAGGTGGAGTTCAGAAGCAGTAGAGTGGATCCATTTCTTCGATGGGTTGTCTAGAAAAGCATAAGCTGTTCTGATTGGTAAAGAGAGAGCAGTTTCTTGGATATTAGGCTGGGTTGATCGCAAAAGTGACTTGCGATTGCTGAGTATTCTCTTGAGTTATCTGAGACTTTCTGGATGTCTTCAGCGAAGTCAGAAGTTTGTCTGCATTTGAGATTGAGTTCTGTATCGACTTGATTTCAGGATTTATACCGGTGATTCAGAAGGATAGCTCCTAGAGGAAGGATTTGGTGAAACAGCTCAGTATTTTATGGAGCCTCTGAGTTTTCTTTTTATGATTTGTTGAACCGTGTTTCCAGGAAGTGTTGTCTAGTCTGTGCTCGAGTTCATCGACAGCTTTCTCATTTTCTCCAGATCAGAGTTGTGCAGCGGAAGCAAGGTGACAGCTGGAAGAACCTGGAAGTTGCAGTGTTGGGATTAAGAGTTGCTACAGGAAATTTTTCTGGATTTGAGTTCAGATTGGCAGTGCATCTGTTTTGTCTTTTCCGGATAAGAGAAGTAAGATGTAATCTTCTGATATTGAGGAGTAGAGTTTGTGTTTCTTGATTCTAGTTAATCTTGAGGAGATCATTTTGCTGAGTTGCTTGGTCTAGTCTGTTTCTAGAAGTATCAGCGAAGGTTGAGCTGATCGGAATGGATGTAGGCAGTCCAGAATTGTCAGAAAGTTCTGAAGATTAGAGATGGAGGAATTTGGAATTCGAAGTTGGAGACTTCGTTATTATTGAAGTTTTCTCTGGTAAAAGGGAGCTATAAGATTGGGTAAGTCTGGGAAGTCAGCTCCGAGTTGTTTTAGATCTCTTCTATATTCTGATTTGGATAAGTGTTTGATCTACAGGATTGAATGGCGAGTTTGGATAACTGGAATTCAGAGTATATCGCGTATCTTTGAGGAAGTACGTGTAGGATCCATCATTGGTTTTGGAACCAACAGTTCTGAAGGAATTGGTAGTTGAGTTAGACTTATCTGTGGTCTGATATTCTGATTAGTTTTATAGATCTAGTTGTGTAGGAGCTCTGTAGCTCAGTAGAATTGGTTGTTTGGATTCTGTTAAGCAAGTATCCCGGTATATATATATACTTGGGGAAACTCGAGGAAATTTTAGGAAGCTTATCCGGATCTGTGTCCGGGTAGCTAGTATAGTTGTTTGGATAAAATTATTTGTTTAGATAAAATTGTTTGTTTGGATGAATAGTTGTTTGTTGATAGTGTATGGTTGATAAGTAGGCTTGAATTGTTTTAAAATTGGTTAAAATAAAATAAAAACTTTAGATTATCTTTTGTTTTAAATTTCGAGGACGAAATTCTTTTAAGGGGGAAGGAATGTGATATCCCGGGATTTCGGGGAATTTAAAATGAGATAATCTTTTAAATTAATTATTAAATATTGGTAAAGGTTGTTGTTTTCAAACAATTTAATATTGAGTTGTTTTTAAATATAAGTAGAAATAGATTTTTTAATAGACATATAATTTCAAATTTAATAAGTATTGTTTAAATGTATATATATGTGTATTTAAATTGATTTTTAAATAGGATGATTATTTACAATTTATAATGTAATTGTTTAAAATGGATATCTATATTTATTTGAGTTGATTTTAAATTTAGATTTTAAATTAACTTTGAAATTGAATTTAAGAATTGAATTTAAAGAAATATATATATCTTAAATCTTAAAATAAAATAATAATATAGTTTGGATTTAAAATATATGAATAAAAGTTTTATTCAAAAATAAGATTTGTTTTGTATTATTCTCTTTAAAGAAATTTATTTATAGAAATTTGAAAGAGTATTTATTTAATAGGAATAAATACAAAAGCATTTGAATATTCATTTAAAAATGGATTAAATATAATATATATGATTTTATTAGAATATAATTGGTTTATATTCTATTTCCTTTTAAAGATTTTATTTACTTAAGGTTTAGGAAAGTATTTATAAATTAAGAAATGTATTAATCAATTAGGAAATTAATAATAAAAGCTTTTAAAATCTTTTAGAAATAATATAAAAAGTAATTAATTACAAGTGTTAACATCTAAATCATGCTAAGTAACATGTGTTAAGTAATTAGGTAAGGTTGAAGACAAGTGTCACATTTATTTTATTTTTCTTTTATTTTTAATTAAATCTAAATTTACTTATATAAACATATATCTTCCTCTTCATTTCCTTTTTTCTATCTTCTCATTTCAAAAGCAAAGAAAACTTCACCTCTAAACTAATTTACAAAACCAGAAAAAAAAAAAGGAAGAGAAAATCTGTAATCTTTTCAAACCAGAGAATCCAAGAATCAAGATCAAAATACTCCTCAAATTCAAGTTCAAAAATCTGTAACAAATTCTCCTGTAATCATTTTTCAAAACCCTGTAAAGCATTTTCCAAAGCTCTGTAATATCAAGCCTGTAACCATCCTTCAAGTATGCATGCAAGTATATCTGAAGCCAAAGAAAATTCTTTCCAGTTTCAAAGCATTTCAGAGATCTAAGCATATCAGTTTTCAAATTGTCAAAAGCTTCAGTTTTTCAAGCCTCTGTTTCTTTTTAAAACTGGTGAGTAAATCTAATTTTAAAAACAGTTTTAAAATTGTTATTATGTCTTGATATGCCTGATAAATGTCACAGTAAAATGATATGCAATGATTACTTGAATAATTGATGTGAATGGATGTTTAGATAAAAGTTTGTTATAAAATATCTGTGCATATTAATGTTCATGCTTTCTGTTATTTTCCTGTGAATAAAATTAAAACATAAATCAGTTTTAATCTGATATATATATATATGAAGTATTGAGATGAATCTAGTAATGCATGTTTAAAATTATGTATGCATGCTTGTTAAAATCTGAATACCTGTCTATATGAATGTATATATTGGTATGTATGATTATGATCAACTCTGCTTACTTTCTAACAGACTAAATATTGAACGAAACTAAAAATTATCTTCAAGTATCTTTGTTAGGCTAAAGTATTCAAACAAATGTTGTTTGTTTGAGTATAATTAAGTTTTAAAATTTTAAATTATATAAATTGAGTTTGAAACTCTCTGGAAAATAAAAAAATAATAACAGTGGAAGTTTAAAATTGGGTTAAAATTTAGTGAAATGATTTATTTATTTAAGTGTATAATCTGATTCATCTTTGAGAAATAGAATTTTTAAAACTAAAATCTCGATTTTTAGTTATATATAGAGGGTGCAGTTCACAGATGATCAGAATATGGTTTATGGGTTATTTCTGGTGATCGACTAGTTTTCGAAGGTTGAGATTTGGCATGGAGAGGCCGGTATGATCACTGATCATAGGAAAAATGGAGATCGTTTTTATAATTGACCGTGGCGGAGTCACGTTGTCGAACTAGGGTTGACTTTCTGTTTTTGGTCGATTTGGTTTAAGTGGCTGTAGTGTCGTCGTCAAGGCGTTTGGGGCAATCGGACCGAGGGGGATGTAATCGAGGCGTGGTGGCGAAGCGATGTACGAGGTGGTAGAGCTTCAGATCATCAGAGGCGATGGGGCGAGGCGTTTAAGTTGATCAGTTTTAGATTTCTTTTGTGTCGAATTGCTCGATTTTGTGTCAGTGAGTTTTCGAGTTTCCTGGGTTGTCGAGTGGGTTGATGATGTCGTCGCCGACTTGTTGAGGGTGGTCAGAGGTGCCAGAATTATCGCCGGCGTTAGTACACGTGCACGGTGTCCTGCCTATGTCAGTGGAGTGTTGTGGGAATTCGTCTCGAGGAAAGACTCGTGCAGTTTGGTATGTGACTCGAGTGTAAACTCGAGTGGTTCGGGTGAGTATGGTTTCAGGTTCAAAATTTTAAAAACTTAAGCTAAAACTAAACTAAATTTTGAAATTAAAGGGGACTCGGGTTAGACCCGAGTGATATTTGGGTTCGACCCGAAGCAAGTGTTAAGCATTTAAAAAAAAAAGGTTTTAAATTTGGTTTTGAAATTTAAAATGAAATAGTTTAAACTTACTTATATAAATTACTTATAATAGTTGTTTGCTTTAACATTGTTTAAGTAGTTTGAAAACTTTGTTTAATTTAAATTTTGTTAAATAAAGTTAAAGTTATTTTGAAACCGTAAGTAGAAATAAAATTTAGATATTTTATAAAGCAAGCTATTTAATTTAAATTGAAAATAGAACTATTACTTTATAATATTTTAAAGCATTTAAAAGTAGGTTGTGATCTGTAACTTTTAATTTATCATGTTGAATGAGTATTTTGAACTTAATTAATGATTTAATTAAGTAAGTTAATATTTTTAAAATAATGTTTTAATGATAAATAAGGCATAAATAAGATAATGTTTTATCTTAAGATAATTATGGTTTTAATGATTTGAAATTACTTAATAATGATTAAGGATTAGTTAAGAAATTAATTAAGAGCAATTAATTTATTTAATTAACTCAATGATTAAGATTGATTTGATTAATAACTAAAGATTAATTAATTTGTAATTAATTAATTAAGTAATTAGAGGTTGATTAATTTGAAATTAAGAAGTACTTAATTAAGTTTATTAATTAATAATTAGGTTTTATTAATTAATAAATAAGAAATAATTAATCTATAAAGATTAAATAAAGGTTAATTAACTATTATTAAGAATTGATTAACTAATAATTAATGATCAATTAATTTGTTATTAAGATTTATTAATTGATAATTAAGGTTTATTAATTAATAATTAAAAGAATAATTAATCTGAAATTAGAGATTAATTAATTAAAGAGTAATTAAAGGATAAATTACTCAGCTATGATTTATAAATTATGAATGTGATTAATTTAAGTTAATTAATTTGTTAATTATATAAAGATAGTCACTTGGTAATTGATTAAGTATAAATTACTTAATGAGATTGATAAGTGTAATTACTTAGTATAAGTAATTAATAAATAAATTACTGAATGTAATTGATATAAGGGAATTACTTACTGGGTAGTAATTGAAGTATAATTACTTTGCAAAAGTAATTAATAATTAATTATTTGGTGTAATTAATTAAAGGATTAAAGTAATTAATTAAGAAGTTAATTAATTAAGGTAAGTAATTATAGGATGATAATTACTATATATGATTAATTAAGGTGGATTAATAGAAATGATTAATTAATTTATGGAAATAATTAATTAAGGATTATTAATTAATGTAATTAATAAAAGTAATTAAAGGTTAATTACTGTTAATGAATAAGAATAATTAATTTGTAAAATTAATTAAAGGATAATTACTTTATGTAATTAATGAATAATTAATCAAGGATGATTAATATTTAATGAGTAATTAATTAATTAAAGGTGTAATTAATTAATGATTGGTTAAGCAAAGTTAGAAATTAATTCTTAAGTAATTAATTTAATTTAAGTTAATTAAATTAATTATAACATAGGGTTAATAATTGTTGCTTATATATGATTGTTGTGTAGAATATCTGATTGGTTGATACCTATTGGATGATATGTTGTGATATGATATTGGATATATCTGTGATAAATGTGTGATATTTATCTATGTTAAATGCTGTGTGAATTCAAGTATCGAATTGAATTGAATTGTTTAAACCTTTAAACAACTTAGCCTTAAAAGATACGTTTTGGATTTCGATGAGACCGGGATCGGGTTTCCGTATACCGGTATTCCAGGTCTGGAGACCCGAATACCACATCGATCCAAATTAACGATAGGTCGTGAATATCAAGTGAAGATGAAGATTCAGAGTGCAAGGGTTATTGTCGTTAACTCTGAGGGTGATTCCAAAACGAGTGTAACGAGATAATGCCTTCGGTTTCGTTCGAACCCGGAACGAACTTGTATGGATTGAATGCTTTCAGTACATCGTCAGGTGGACGATGAGCATTCTAAGTGATGTGTTTCTGATTAAAGGTAATCATAGCCTCAAGCCTCATCAAACCGGGAATGGCTAAAACAGGGGAGGTGCAGCAAGGTTAGTGGGTAGCACCCAAGTAGTATGAGATTCCCCTGTCTAGAGTCCCTTTTTATTTCGGCTGTGTGGGTGGTTGTTTGGCCGCAACCACGGGGTTTCTTATGCGGGAATTATCCAGTAAGGGATGTTCCGGCCTTGTGTTGTAGGGGAGCGGGCGTACTCCTCGGTACGTTGATCTAGGCCACGTACTGTGACGGGCGGTACCCCAGTAGCCCTGCCATTGTATGGAATCCAATTTCCAATAAGTGATCTCGGACTTGATTGTATACTTATGTATGCTGGAATTTAATGAATGTAACAATTTCGGCTATGTGAATATTTATCTGAAAACTATAGACCCTATTATAATATAACCAGATTCTTATCAAATGATTTGGTTAACATAAGATAAAAACTTACCCGTGTTTATGTGTGGGAAGTCTTATGTGATACCCTTGTTTCCAAATGATTTTCAAGTTAAACAACTTAACCGTTTACTCACACCAGACCCATGTCTGACCCAGAGTTTATTTCTGTTTTTCTTAAACTCTTGGGTACTCAAATTTTTATGAGTAGCCAAGTGATCAGGTTTTGCTTAGACGAATTTTGGAAGGACCTGGAGATGGAGACTTGGCGTAGTTATATTTGTATAGGTATCTTTCCGCTGTGTATTAACTCTAAGATGTATTTTGTGAGTGTAATGTAGTGACAGATACTTATGACTGTCTTGTTTTGGATGTTGTACATATGGGTAACTCTGATATGTGTAAAAACTATGTAATGGATATGTGATATATTATATTTTGTTCTGTTTCCGCTGTGAGATTCTGATATCTGTTGTTCTTTCTTCTATCTTTTCTATTTCTATCTATTTCTTTCTTATTGATGATATGATTTTCTGTGGAATGAAAGTCGGGTCGTCACAACATCGATCCAAATTAACGATAGGTCGTGAATCAAGTGAAGATGAAGATTCAAAGTGCAAGGGTTATTGTCGTTAACTCTGAGGGTGATTCCAAAACGAGTGTAACGAGATAATGCCTTCGGTTTCGTTCGAACCCGGACCGAACTTGTATGGATTGAATGCTTTCAGAACATCGTCAGGTGGACGATGAGCATTCTAAGTGATGTGTTCTTTTCTAAGGTAATCGTGACCTCAAGCCTCACAAACCGGGAATGGCTAAAACAGGGGAGGTGCAGCAAGGTTAGTGGGTAGCACCCAAGTAGGACAAGATTACCTCTGTCTAGATGTCCCTTTCTATTTTCGACTTAGTGGTGCGGTTGCTGATCCCAACCGTGAGGTATCTTGTGCGGGAATTATCCAGTAAGGGATGTTCCGACCTTGTGTTGCAGGGGATTGGGAGTGATCCTCGGTACGGTGATCTAGGCCACGTACTGTGACGGGCGGTACCCCGATAGCCCTGCCATTGTATGGAATCCAATTTCCAATAAGTGATAACGGACTTGATTGTATAACCCACTTTGTTGGCTAGTATGCTGGAATTTAATAATGTAACAATTTCAGCTATTTCATATTTATTTGAAAACCCTAGACCCTATTATAATACAATCGAATTTCCTATCAAATGTTTTGGTTAGCGTAAGGTAAAAACTTACCCATGTTTATTTGTGGGGAGTCTTACGTGATACCTTTTCTTTTAAAAGGTTTTTCAAAGTTAAGAAATTTTAACCTGTTACTCACACCAGACCCATGTCTGACCCAAGTGTTTATTTCTGTTTTATAAACTCTTGGGTACTCAAATTTTTACGAGTAGCCAAGGGATTCAGGTTAGCCTTGACGAATTGTGGAAGAGCAATGGAGCAGGAGGCTTCGACGTTGTAGATAGATAGTAGTTTCCGCTGTGTTGATCTTGTTTAGATCTTTGTTTTGTATTGAGTTGTAATAACTAGACAGATGTTTATAACTGTCTAGTATGTGATGTGTAATCTGTGTAACTCTGATAGATGATGTATATGATACTATGTAATAGTTATGTGATATATTATATTTTATTCCGTTTCCGCTGTGAGTATTTGTGTTTGTTTCTTTTCTCTTCTTCTCTTTTCTACTTCTCACCCCTTTCTTTCTTACTGTCGATGCGATTTTCCGGGAGTGGAAAGTCGTGGTCGTCACACGTGGTATCTTCGAATAAAACCCGGAATTTAAATAAGTTGTTAAATTATCAAATTTATATGCACACATTACCCTGGTTTTAAATAAGTTTTATAACCTAGTATTTCATGTTAGATGAGTTTAAAATGTAACGACCCGGAAATTTCTTACCCGAAATTTCCAGATAGTTAGAAGAAAAAGAAAAGAGATAGAAGAAAGAACAGAACAAGACACAGATTCTCACATTCGCAGCGGATCAAAATACAATATCAAATAATAATATCAGTTATACAAAGAAAACTGTATCAGTCAATTACATTTTAATACATCAGAGTTACAACATTTCACAATCACTGGACAGTTAAAATAACTCGTCCCAAGAATTAACAATATATCACACTCCATACGTTCCTGCCATCCAGCTCGCCTCCTGAGCTCCAGAACGTCCTTACCTGAAATCTGTAATACTCGGTCTGAAGTTGCTTGATGATTTCAAGCGAATGTTTGAATCAGTTGTTTTTTTTTTCTTTTGATTTCCAAGTTTTTTTTTAAGGTGGCAAGAAGATGAAAACCTGGTTTAATTTCTTTGATTTTTTTTTCTTCATTATAAATTTGAAAAGAAAACATATTGGCCACTTGTAAATTTGCATGGCATAAAAGTTACAATTGTCAAACAATAAATTTATTTATTATAAATGTTAATTCTATGCATTTTAAAACTTACAAATATATAAAGCCTTATTTATAAATTCCTTATGTTAAATGATTTACTTTTGTTAATTTGGGTGTTAACATCTTAACACTTGTCTTTATTTTATTTAAAATGTTTTATAAAGCTTTGGTATTTATTTTACTAAAAAAAAATTCTATTTATATCTATATATATAAACAGCATATTATTATCACTGTTTGGAAATATTAATTTTGCCAATTTAAATAATTATACTAGGAGGATTTCAAACCAATACTTATTCATATATATATCTCCATTACCAGAAATTTTATTTAACTTATAAATCAGTATTTCTACTAATAAATCTAGTTAATTTATCAGTTACAAATATTCCAAAACCCAGGTTATCACATTCCTCCCACCTTTAAATCTTTTCGTCCTCGAAAAGGAACGAAGCCAGAATTTTAATTATTCTACTATTTCAGTTAAATTACTCTTTGATCAATTTCAACTATAAACTCTTTTATTAAAAATTTTAAAACACTTTAAAAATTATATAATATTACCAAAATAGTTTTATAAAATACTTTTTATAACTCGATGTCTCACAAATCCATCCTTGTTCTCACAGAAATTCGGTCATACGTTGATCAGGCGTAAGACTGAAAATCTATAAGTACGTAGCAGACCCGTTTTCAACACCCAGTGAAAAATACTTGAAAAATAATTTATTGAAATTATAGAAAACATTTTTGAAAATAGAGGAAATATCTTTGGTTTAAATTCGAATTTGCTTGATTGCTCAGCTTATTGAGGTTTGAGATGATCTTGTTTTTACTGGAATCTTTGAATTGCTGAGATGATTTAAGGCTTTCAAAAACTAATCTGAAGTATAATATGATTCAGTCATTTATAAGATTAATCAACCACACATCTCTTAATTAATTTAATTAACCATAAATGAACCACGTACCGTGATAGGTGGTACCCCAGTGCCTAGTCATTCGTTGGAAATCCATTCTTCCTACGTGCCTTGTACGGTATTTGTTTGTATTACCCACTTTGTGCTAGTATGCTGGAATTTAATAATGTAACAATTTCAGCTATTTTAATAAGTATTTGTATATAGACACTATTATAATATCAGAGGAATTTGATAAAAAGTGTTTTAGCTATCGTAAGGTAAAAACCCGACATGTTTATTTGTGGCGTGGTCTTACGAGATGCTTTTGTTTTCAAAGTATTTTTGAAACTTTAATAATCAATTGAGTGTGATTTTCTCACGCTGGTATTCCAGACTGACTCGGGTATTGTTTTATATGATGCTCGGGTCAGACCGAGATAAACAGGTTCAGGATATGATGCTGTGGAGCTCAGGAGACGAGCTGGATGACGATACGTACTCTCGTACTTGCTATTATTTTTCCGCTGTGTATTCAGTTGTATGATATTGATGTGATGTACTCTGATGATGTATTTGGATGATGTATATATATATACAGATATAGTTTGATTTGTGTAAAGATCTGTTGATATATATTATATTTTATTCCGCTGCGTATGTGAGATTCTGTTGTTGTTTTCTATTTTTCTTCTTCTTCTACCTCTTCTTTTTAACTCAAATGGTTCGATTTTCCGAGTCTGGAAAGTTAGACCGTTACAGTGGTATACTGTAACGACCCGGAATTTTCGACTCCGAAAATCCCAGATAGTTAGGAAAAGAAAAAGAAAGAGATAGAAGAAGAAGAAGAAAACAGAAACATAGAATCACAAATTCTCACATTCGCAGCGGATCAAAATATAATATCACATAAATAACAGTTTTAAAAAAAAACTGTATCAATACACTTATACATTTATATATCAGAGTTACACTATTACACAATACAGGACAATTCGAAAACATGTCTCAGATAATCAACAATAACGGATATCACTCCATACGTTTCTGCCATCCAGCTCGCCTCCTGAGCTCCAGAACGTCCTTACCTGAAAATCTATAATACTCGGTCTGACCCGAGCATTACCATAAAGTAACACCCGAGTCAGGCTGGAAACCAGCGTGAGTAAACCCAATATATGAAATACCAAGCTATATAACTTAAGTGAAATTCCAGGGTAACTCGTATTTTCCTACGAGTTCTAATCTTATTTAAGTCAATCATTTCATCTCATAACAATATCCAAGAATCGTTATACAGTTTTAAATATTCATGATATTTGACTTATTTCATTCTAGCCTGTTTGCTTACAACTCATATAGTTAAAGAATCGAAGTGGTTTCGGATATTTACTGATACCCGACCCCGGTCTCTTCGAAACCAATGTCATCTTAAATCCAAGTTGTTAAGTTTAAACAATACAATTCATATTCAGGATATCATACAACATTTCAACTCAGATAGGTAACCTACATTATCACAATTTAACCCATGTGTATCATAGCACATCTCAATCGCCCATCAGAGATAAAATCAGTCCAATTTATCTGATATCATTCAACCAATTCATAACAAGTTGATTCACTCTTAATTAATTTAATTAATCTCTACTTAAATTTAATTACTCACCTTTAATCACTTGGATTACCTTAATCCACCTTCTTAACATTAATTTAATTACAAATAAATAAATCATCTCTTATTTATTTAGCTTAATTAATCTTCAAATAATCCTTACTAATTAATTAACCTTTTAATTAATTAAATAATTAATTTTAATCAACCACTTCATTAATTAGTCTTAATTAATCATAATCAGTAATTAACAATTTGTAATTACCTATCTTAATTAATTATTTCTTAATTAATTATATTAACCTTGATTAATTAATCTAATTAATTAATCTTTAATTACTTCATTAAGTAATTATTAATCAATTTAAATTAACAAATAATCCTTAATTTATTACTTTATTGATTAATTACTTTTTTTTTACACTTAGTAATTAATCTTAAATTAAAAACATTAATTAATCACATTAATTAATTAACTAAAATAATTAAGTAATTAACTCTTAATTACTTACATAAGTAATTATCTTCTAATTACTTCATTAAATGATCTCTCTTAACTAATTATCTTAACAAGTAATTAATCCCATCATTAAATAATTCTTAATTCTTTAATTAATTATTCCATAATTAATTAACTGCAAACAATTAACTTAATTAATTCCTTAATTGATTACAACAAGTGATTACCCATTAATCACTTCAACTAATTACTTCCATAAGTAATTATCCTAATTACAATAAGTAATTAACTTTTAATTTACTCATTTATTTTTAAACTTTGAAATATTTGAAAAGCTTGATTACATTCTTTTAAAACCTGGTATACTTAAATTACCCGAGCCAAACACGTTTTCCCCTGAGCTAGCTTCGAGTCGCTCGTCTACTCATCCACTTCGAGCCTTCACGCAGCATTCACGAGACCTTCCCGAGAAATCATCATCTTCCCCAATGTCGAACTCACCTGGTACACGAACGTGCACACGTGCACGTGCACGATCAAACCTCTCCCCTCCGACCATCCATCTGATCGCCGACCAACCCCATACGACCTCGACAACCCAACCATCAACCCAGAAACCAATCTCCACCATCGAAACGAAATTCGACCACCTCAATCAAAACTGGAACCCACATCTCGATCAGAAACAACCCATCGTCGACGAACTCCGCCTCGAGAAGCCTCTCCCACTTCGCCGCAGCTTCGCCATGACTCCAGCAATCTTTTCCACCTATCGCGATCGTGTCCGATTCCCTATCCACGTCGAAACTCCTTCGACAACAGACAAACAAAAACTCCACCTAAAACCCTAGTTTGATCGAATTCGATCTATTTAGACATTGGAAAAATTTGATTGTATTTTTCCCATTATCTCTAATACTCAAGCAAGCTCCGATTAAAATCCTAGCTTCAATCATCACTCCGATCAACGTCAAATCACCAAAACCCCCAAAACGTTCAAACCCAGAATTCATACGAATTAACCAACTAAAAATTTCCAAATGCATATCAAAATTCATAATTTTCCATCATGATTACATGCATGTTATTCAAAATAGAATTTAAGATAGTTAATTTTTTTACCACAATTTAAGTTTCACTGTTAAATTTTATTTTAAACATGATTTGTGGTATTTAAAATCCTGGATCTATCTTATAACCTTCATCATACAATTACAAACCACTTTCATTCAAATACTTAAGCCTAATATGGATTGGATTTGTAGATATTGAAATTTTTAAGCAGAACATTCACAGTAAACCAACAGAGAACAATTGAATGTATATAAATAGACAAGCCCTTAACATATTCATACCAATTCATTCAGATTCAAGCAAGGAAATTTTGATATAAGTAGATATCATTACATGCATGGCAGTGAAACCATATCAAACTGTTTTAAAAAGAGTTTACTCACTTTTTGCAAAAGAACAGAGAAGACTGGGAAGTTTTGAATCTGGAAACTTGATCTGAGAATTTGCACTTGATTTTAAAACTGATACTTTGAATTTGCTTGTGATGTTTGCTTTGAATTTCTTCGTTGGGTTGAAGTAGTTTAGATACAATCTTCTCTGGTTTATATTTTCTCAGGTCTTGATTTTATTTTATGGCTTTGTTTCTTTTCATTTTAAAAGATGGAAGAAGAAGTGATTTAGGAATGCATGTGAAAAAGTTTTTAGCTGAATACAGCCTAGTTCCATTTTATGATTACAAACATTTAATTTCAAATGAAAAGAGATATGCCACTTGTTAATATCATATGTTAATTTGCTTACACATGTCTTGGTATAAAAATCTTTATATTAAAATATTTACACATGTATCTTCATGTAGTTTTAAGTGTTTTTAATATCATTTTATACCTCAATTTCTATATATATATATATATATATATATATATATCTTATTATTATTTTTAGGTAACCTTAAAGAAAATGATATAAAACTATAATTATAAACAAATTAATAACCAAATATCTATTCATATTAGTTTTAAATTTATTTAAGATATTATCATGAATTTCAAATTCAAGTATTATTAAAAAATCTACTCATATGTATATATATAACAACACATTATTATTTGTTTTAAAAGAATAATTTGTCAAATTTTAAGTAATTATATTAGGAGATTCAAATATTTATCCAGCTATTTATAATCTAATTTCTTTTTATTATATTTTCAAATTCATCTATTTACATATCCAGATATATTCTAATTATCAGAATTTCATTTATTAATCCAAATAAAATCAGTATTTCTATTAATTAACCTGGTTAATTATCAATTAACAAGTGTTCAAAAATCCGGGTTATCACATTCCTCCCCCCTTTAAATCTTTTCGTCCTCGAAAAGGAACGAAGCCAGAATTTACTTATTATTAGATAAATTTTTCTTTTGAACATATTTTTAAAACACTTTAAAAATCTTTATAATATTACTAAATTAGTTTTTATAAAAATACTTTTATAACTCGATGTTTCAACAAGTCCATTCTCGTTCTCACAGAAATTCGGTCATACGTTGATCAGGCGTAAGACTGAAAATCTATAAGTACTTAGCAGACCCATTTTCAACACCCAGTGAAAATATTTTGGAAAATAATTTTATTGAAAATATAGAAAACAGTTTTGAAAATAGAGGAAATATCTTTGGTGAGAATGCTCTGGAAATCATCACTCCCATCCATGGTCGCAGTTAACCCGATGGTTATGTTGCCGTCCCGGCAAAATCCACAGATAACTGTAGGTCTCCGCGCTCCTCGATTACGCCATGGAACCCGCTACAGATCGCAGTTATACCCGGGCCTTACGTTGCTAGCACAGCACAAACCCATATAACTGTAGGCATCAGCGCCACCGAATTTCACTGCCAAATAATGAAACTTCTCCCACATAGGTCGCAGTCTACCGATATAAAATCAAACTCAGACTGTTGGCTCTCAGCGGCACAAACGACTTTCGCTATGTTACCATAGTGTCACAGTCTACCGATATAAAATCAAACGTAGACAGTTGGCTCTCAGCGGCACACATGACTTTCGCTATGGTCTGCAGTAGATCGCAGAGACATCGAGTTAAACTGTTGTCACAGCATAACCCAAATGCCTCTGTGGGCACCAGCCCCTCGACTTTCGCTACACAAATAATCCTCAGGAACTAGTTTGTCCGGACTCCTCACAGGATCAACTTTAGAAACCCCCCTTGGGGCTCAAGGCAGTACCACCCTGTGGTACTCCTGAGAAGTTCATTTCAAGGAAGCGCCTTTTTCCCCAGAGCTATTTTCAAAATACTTTATACTATATACTTATAGTATCTTCAAATCATACCCTTTATGATTTATCAAAATCTCCTTTACACAAAATCGATTACCAAAATCGATAATTCTCAAACTAGGCTTTCCAAAATCCAAAATTGATTTTCCCAAAAATCAAAAGCCTTTTCCAAATTCATAGGTTCCCAAGACCTTTTCTAAAATCATTCTCATAAGATCCTTTATATATATAGATATAGATATATATAACTTTGAAAATCTTTGGATCATTTCAAACTTGTATAAAACCTCTTTTATACTTCAAATATTTCAAAACCCTTTTTATTCTGGCTAGATTCAATAAGGGAAGTTTATCATATTACAAAATATAACTTTATTTATTGTCAAATCAAATATTCAAGTTTGATTTCTTTATAAAGTTATTTACCATTTACTTACCTCCATAAAGTAAATTTCAACCAAAGAAATACCCAATTCCATTATATTTCACATAATATACCTTTCATTTTCGAAAACCATTTCAAATTTCTTATCCTCAAATTTTAAATGCCAATTTCATTCAAACCCGTACGATGTACACATATCATCCGTACGCTATATCAATCTGATCGCTCAATCGATCACACAATTTCACTTCCGAACTAGTATTGTCCACCCGGCTTCCTAGTGCGGACTCAGATCTGGTTTCCTGATCAGAAACCGTCATTCTCCTTGCATAGTCATAACTATGATAGAGAATATCCAGAACCAATCAACAATCCATATCCAGGTTCGCCGTCGAAAATCGAGCGAAAAAATCCTAACTCGGATCGATAATACTATCTCGAAATTCTATGTTCGAATCAGGATCAAATCACTATGCGAATAGAATAATATACGTATATCCTACGTATTTATCTTTATTGGTTATTAGCCAAATCAATTCTCTTTTCTATTCACATTTCCTTTAATTCTATTCTCTTATTCTCAATTGCTTCCATTTACAATTGAGTTAATACTTCAATTATAAACAGTTTGAACTCTGACCCGTTTAAATTTAAAAATAGCTTGATAAAGTTTTAAAATAGATAAGTAGTTGAAAAATAGTTATTAGTTTATAAAGTAGCTGTAAAATAGTTAAGTAGGTACAAAATAGTTAGATAATTGCAAAATAGTTTTTAAAATAGTGATTAGATATAAATAACTGAAAAATAGTAATTAGTTTATAAGACAGTTTCAAAATAGTTAAATAATTCTAAAATAATTGTAAAATAAGTATAGATAGTTTGGGGTTTAAGAAGAAAGATTGTATAGTAAATAGTTTGGAAAAATTTATTTGTATTAAAACAATTTATTTTAAAAATTGTCCAGAGCCAAACTGTTTAATTTCCCAATCTACATTCCCAATTAATTTCCCTTTTATTCAATTTAAATTTCCTTTTCCATTTAAATTGACTCAACACTTCAATTTCCATTGAAATTTATTAAATCCCAATTTAAGTTGAATTAACCTTAATTCCTTTCCAAATTCAAATCAAATTTCATTTGATTTTTAAACATATTCAATTTTAATCACAATTCCAAATTATTTCAAATCAATTTGGATTAATTTCAAATTGTACCAGCTTCAATTTTATATCAAATTATTTTAATTCAAAATTTCCATTTAAATTTATGCTTATCCATCTTTAATCACAATTCTAATTAATTCAAATCAAATTCAATTTGAACTAATTCTATTCAAATCTCAACTTAAAATCATCTCGAATTATATAAATTCGAGTTAAATTTTAAATGTTGATTTAATCCCTTAAGTTAAATTTACCCTTACTTTTAAATTAAATCAACCTTTATTTTTAATTTAACAACTTAAATCTTTAAACCATTTAATTCTGTATCCAAATTCCAAAATTCCATTTAAAATTATCTTAACTTATTACAAAGTTCAAATAAGAATTCAAAAACAATTTAATCTTCAGATTCTAATTTATTATCCATTTCTAACTTTAAAATAAATTCTTAGTTTCATAGATTATTTATAACAATAGAATGATATCAGGATAAATAAACATCCAAATTTATCCAAACACCAATTAACAACATCCCATTTCAATTTCCAGATCTCAAACCCATTTTGAGATTACTCATAACTCCCATTTAAACCCAACCATTTAACTTCTCAAGTTAAATTTTAATTTCATCTTGAAATTTCTAATTCAAGTTGTTCATTCTAAACTCATTTAACTTCCCTTAAGTTAAATTTAATTTAATTTAGTCAACTTGACCTAATTTGAATTCCCATTCAAATTTTTAAATCTTATAATAATAATCTTCCCATTTAAATTCAAAAACTTATCACTTTGGGTTTTCATATCACATTTCAATTTAAAACTTAACACTAAGAGTTATTTCAAATCATCCTTGATATTATGTATATCCTTATATATACATTTTCTTTACATACCAAGTTATACTTTAAATTTTAAACCATTCTTGGTTTTTAATTTCAAAACAAATTTCTTTAAAACGATCTCAAGTTTTCTGGACTTAGATTTAAAACTCCACAATTTTAAATTATCTTCAATTCCAATTTATAATTCATACTTACCTAAAAGTTTACTTCCCTAAACATTTCATTTTGCTTAATCATTTACAACATTTCATTATTAAACACAATTACCATTTATGATAATAATCAAGATTATCATATCTTGAAACCAATTCATTATTATCTTTATTCTTGATAACATTTCTACAAATTCAAGATTTTAATTTTAGTTTGAATTCATTTCAAACTTATCTTCATTCAATTTTAATTTGGCTTTATTTCTATTACCACTTAATTTAATTCCAACATTTTAACAACCAATTACCTTAATATTTATTAGAAAGAAATATTTCTTTATATATATTCTTATATAAAAATCATTTGAAATCTTTATATATGAAAATAACAAGTACGCTCTCATATATATATATACTCAACTCGTTCTAGGGTACCATTGACCCTATCTTTAACGAGTAATCCCAACAGAGCCAAGGTTCTCGCTTAACCTTTTGCTCTGATACCAACTGTAACGACCCGGAATGTAAGTCTGGGAAGTCAGCTCCGAGTTGTTTTGGATCTTTTCTGTGATCTAATTTGGATAAGTACTTTGATCTACAAGGTTGAATTGTCAGTTTGGATAACTGGAATTCATTGTGTTTTACGTATCTCTGAGGGAGTACGTGTTTGATCTATCTCTGGTTTTGGAATCAGCAGTTCAGGAAGTTTGGTAGTTGAGTCAGACTCGTCTGTAGTCTGATAGTCTGTTTAGTTCTGTAGATCTAGATGTATAGGAGATCTATAGCTTAGTAGTTTAGATTGTTTGTAGAGCGAGTATCCCGGTATATATATATACTTGGGGAAACTCGAGGAATTTTATCTAGAATTTAGTCTAGATAGTTAAATTGTTTGATTGGATGATTTGGTTGCTATGGTTGCTAGCATATGGATGAAAGTATATGCTTGTGTTTGAATTTAAAATCTTTAATAAGATTATTAAATTACCTTTGTTTAAATTTCGGGGACGAAATTATTTTAAGGGGGGAGGAATGTAATATCCCGGAAATTTTAACAATATCAATTTAATAATATGTTAAATAATTAAATTGATATGGATAATCTTTGATAATAAGATTTGAATTTAATTTAATAATCTGATTAAATTAGTATTAATTGATGATTTTATCTTTTAAAAGTTAATAAGATATTTTCTATTTGAATATATACATATTTATTTATATATATTGTAAATAGAAGCTTTGGGAAAATTGGAAATTTAGATTTAATTTGATTTCAACTTGAATTTAAAGTTTTGAAATTCAAAAGAATAAATATTTAAATTGTTTTGGATTTTATAATATTTGTATAAACTTTTATTTATAAGTATAATTAGCTTTTGTTTATCTTTAATAAGTTATATATATAGATAAGTATTTTAATAAATAAGAAAAGGTTTTTATATACTTTTGAACTAAATAAAAATAAGATAAATACTTAAAAGAAAAGTGTCATTTATCTAAAGCCTTTGTAAAACATGTGTAATTTAAGTAATAAATGTATAGGACAAGTGTCCTTAATTATTTTCATTTTCTTTTATTTTTATAAAAATCAAAATGTACTTATATAAACATATACATTTCATTCACTTCATTCTTTCCTCCTTTTCAAAACAAGAGAAACTCAAATGTAAATTCTCTAATACAAATCTGGAAATATTCAGTAACCCTTCTCAAACTCTTTCTCTAAATTGCAAAACTGAAATCCGAGAATCAAATGCCTTAAACCAAATCAAAGATCTGTAACATTCCTCAAACCAGAGAATTAACAAAATCAAAGTCTGTAAACAAATCTTCCTCAAAACATAAGATCTGTAACCAAGTTATAGATCTGAAATCAAAAAGTCTTGCATTCATTTTTTATATCTGGAATCAACTCAAGAAAGCCAGCCTGCAATTCTTTTTCTAAGCCTGCATGTTTTTAGTCTGGAAGAAATTCTGGAATCTAAGCAACACACATCTCAACTAATAAGATGTTATCATGCATGCAAGATTCAGTAGCCAACAATTCAAGCTTTTAAATCAATGAGGCATTCCAGTTTAAGATTCCCAGTTTCAAGCTTTTCAAAAAAATAGACTCTGTCTCCATTTTAAATTGGTGAGTAACATTCTTACTTAAATTAACTTAAGTATAATTAGGTTGCATGCTTAATTCTGTGATAAATTGTGTTGTGGATGTGAATATTTATAGATGATTAAGCATATACATGAATGTATATAGTGTGCATGTTGTTTTGCATCAGTGTATCTCTGTTTCTTGAATTCCAGGCTACTGTTTTTGATATAAAATCAATATCTCATGATCTAGTGTTGATTTGGATTTAATATTCAAACAAAATATGTTTGATTTATCATATACTAATGCTTAAATTTTTAATTATGTCAAACTTCAAGCAGATTGTCTCTGTAAACCAAAATAACAGTATATGTTATATAAAAGTGAAAATTCGAACTTTGTAATTTATAAATTCAGACTTATAAATTGAAAACATAAATGATAATATGATTTTTAGTATTAATACCATAGTTTTTAGTCTAGTATTAAAAGAGCAGTTCTGGTTTATGTTAGAAATGAAATTTTGGTGATTTTGATCATCTCAGTGAAATTGGAAGTTTGAAATCTTTAGTAGTGGTAGTGTAATGATCAAGGATACTAGGAAAAATGACTGGAAATCGAATTAGACATTGAGGCAGAAATGATTTAGGTTTGAAATTTTTAAACCTAGTTTTAAGTAAGGCCACAAATTCGTTTCGTTTGTTTTCGTTGATGGATCGAGTGTTCCAAGCTTTTGGGAAATGGAAGATCAGATATAGGCGAAGGTATGGCCAGAGAATTAGCTTCTCTGATGGTCGAAATCGCGAGCACGAGCGATGTTGCCAGGTTTTGGTCATTGCGATGGTTCTGTTCCAGGTTTTGATTTTTAGGTTCGATTTTGATTTGGTGAATGAATCGAAGATAGGATGGTCGTTTTTCTAGTAGGTGGATGAACGTGGACTGATGGAAGATGTCGGCGATGACCGGAGTTGCCGTATGTGACGACCCGGCTTTCCACTCCCGGAAAATCGCATCGACAGAAAGAAAGAAAGGGGTGAGAAATAGAAAAGAGAAGAAGAGAAAAGAAAACAACAACAGATACTCACAGCGGAAACGAAACGAAATATAATATATCACATAAATATTACATAGTATCATATACATCATCTATCAGAGTTACACAGATTACACATCACATACTAGACAGTTATAAACATCTGTCTAGTTATTACATCTCAACACAATACAGATCAATACAAAGATCAACACAGCGGAAAACTACTATCTATATCTACAACGCCGAAGCCTCCTGCTCCATTGCTCCTTCAGATTACTCGTCAAAGCTAAACCTGAATCCCTTGGCTACTCGTAAAAATTTGAGTACCCAAGAGTTTATAAAACAGAAATAAACAACTTGGGTCAGACATGGGTCTGGTGTGAGTAACAGGTTAAACTTGTTTAACTTCAAAACCTTTTGAAAGAAAAGGTATCACGTAAGACTCCCCAACAATAAATATGGGTAAGTTTTTACCTTACGCTAACCAAAACATTTGATAGGAAATTCGATTGTATTATAATAGGTCTAGGGTTTTCAAATAAATATGAAATAGCTGGAATGCTTACATCTCACGTTCCAACATAGTTGGGCACAACTAAAACGTACGGCACTTATTGGAGTTTGGATTCCATCAATGGCAGGGCTACCGGGGTACCGCCCGTCACAGTACGTGGCCTAGATCACCGTACCGAGGATCACTCCCAATCCCCTGCAACACAAGGCCGGAACATCCCTTACTGGATAATTCCCGCACAAGATACCTCACGGTTGTCATGACCAACCGCACACACTAAGTCGAAAATAGAAAGGGACATCTAGACAGAGGTCATCTTGTCCTACTTGGGTGCTACCCACTAACCTTGCTGCACCTCCCCTGTTTTAGCCATTTCCGGTTTGTGAGGCTTGAGGTCACGATTACCTTTAAAAAGAACACATCTATCTTAGAATGCTCATCGTCCACCTGACGATGTGCTGAAAGCATTCAATCCATACAAGTTCGTTCCGGGTTCGAACGAAACCGAAGGCATTATCTCGTTACACTCGTATTGGAATCACCCTCAGAGTTAACGACAATAACCCTTGCACTCTAAATCTTTATCTCGAATCTGAAAGTACTATCTCCGTCAACTCATTACGGAATCACCCACAGAGTTATACTGACAAAGAATCGTTCTTACACCTCGAGTCTTCACTTGCTCCATTTGGATTTCACGACCTAACGTAAATTTGGATCGATGTGGTATTCGGGTCTCCAGACCTGGAAATCCGGTATACGGAAACCCGATCCCGGTCTCATCGAAATCCAAAACGTATCTTTTAAGGCCAAGTTGTTTTAAAGGTTAAAACAATTTAATTCAATTATCTTTATACACCTAGAAAGATAATTCACAATAGATAATCAACATTATCAATATCATCAGATAATCCATATTATCACAATTCAACTAAACATCCATATCATACAGCATATATCTCATCAGAGATATCAATCAAATGCAAAGCATTCAGTATTATCATCCATCCATAAGTAATGATCTATATCATCTCAAATTAATTTAAAGTAAATTAATTTAATTACTTCATTTTATAAATCCTACTTACTTAACCATTAATTAATTACAAATTAATTAATTATCCTCTAATCACCTTTTTCAATTAATCATCTTTGATTAATTATCTTTTAATTACCTTCAAGTAATTTATCCTTAATTAATTACTTAAATTAATTAACCTTAACCACTTATAGTAATTAACCTTTAATTACTTCATTAATTAATTAACTATAATTAATTAAATTAATCACTATAATTAATTATATTAAACCTTAATTAATTACATTAATTAATCACTTCATTTATTAATTATACTTAATTAATCAATCTTAATTACATCATTAATTATATTAATTAATGATCCTTAATTACAACTTAATTATTAATTACTTTAATTAAATTAATTACATTAAGTAATTAACTTTAAATTAAACAACATTTATTAATCACCTTGATTAATCTTCAATCAGTAATTAACTACCCTTAATTACTTTCATTTACTAAATTAATTCTCCTTAATTAATTTATTAATTAATCCCTTGATTAATTATTTAAAGTAATTAAACTTAAATTACTTTCCTTAATACATCACATTTCAACTAATTACTTCCAGTAATTATCTATTATTTACTTCCCTAAATAATATACCTTATTAGTTACATTTAAGTAATTATTTATCAAATCATCCATTGATTATTCTAAATTAATTAACTTAATTAATTAACTTAACTAATCACATTTACTTAATTAATTACAAATGAGTAATTAATTTCTAAATTACTTCCATTAAGTAATTACATTTAAATAATTTCATAAAGGATTATCCTTAAATTAATTAATCTAATTAATTATTAAAATTAATCAAATTAATTATTTATTAAATAATCTCAAGTTAATGACCTTCATTAACAATTATTTAATTACTTTTCTTAAGTAATTAACTTAGATTAATTATTATTAATTTCAAATTAATTTATCTTTATTAATCAATTAATTTATCTCTAATTATTTAATTAATTCAGTGTTAACCATAACTTAATTAATCTTTAAGTACTTTATTAATTAATCATTAATTAATACTCAAATTTATAATCCTTAATTACAATTTAATTATTGCTTAATAAATTAACTTAAACCTTAATTAAGTTAATTTAAATCCTTAATTACAAATTAATTATCCCAAATCATTAATTAATTGAATTAATTAATTATACATATTAATTTACCTTATTAATTTAATTTATCACAAACCATTAAGTATTTGTAAAACATTTCCTTATTAATGATAATTATCATTCAAAACATCTTTGAAAACATTAATCTTTCAAATTTACTTTTAAATTCCATTTTAAATAGGAGATTTAAAATGAATAAAAGAAAATTTAACTATTACAAAGTTTAAAATCCATTTACACACTCTTAAATCATATGTTGAAGAAATACTCATCTTATAAAAGAACTTAAAGAATTTTAAAACAAATTTACTTTTAAATTCTTACCATTTAATATATATTTTAACAATTAAAGTTATGCAAATAATTAAATTCAAAAACTTTCTTTTATTACAAATCTGAGATACAGATTTAAATTAAATTCCAGATTACATTTAGATTTAAACTTAATTCCAATTTAAAACTCAATTTTTAAATTTAATTATCTAAACATTTTAATGGTTGCTAAAATATCTAAATTTCAACAACTTATTTCATTTTTGAACTTAGATTCAATTTAAACTGGCATCAGATTTAAATTTAAATTTTAGACTTGTTTAAAACCCTTACTTAAATCATTTAAACATAGTTTTAAAATTTTAAAACAGTTTAGTTTTTAAAATCTGGAACCCAGACTTTTACCCGAGCCTTTACAATTTTACTTCGAGTCGCCTCTCCACATCACTCGAGTATCACTCGAAACAACTCGAGAAAATCTCGAGTAGCTTTCCTCTGCTAACAACTAAACTTCACCAGATACAAATCACGATCGTGCACTGTAATGACCCAAGATTTTAGGAATTCATTCTAGAAAATATAAATAAATTTAAAATAATTTTTAAATTAATTTTGAAGGAGGAATTGATATAGCTTGATAGTGTATCAGTGTGTGTACATGTGTGCACAGGAAATGCACATGAATATAAGCTAAAACCCTGAACTCCAAGAATACATACATATTGATGTGTATGGAAATATATATATATATATATATATATATATATGTAGATTAAATTCTTAAAAGTAGTGTACATGAGTAAATATATATATATGAATGCTACTGGATATTTTTGAGTGTACATGTGCATGTGTGTGTCATTATAGAGTGATGTATGAATATATATGTGGGTATACTAATTATTTCAGTAAGACTTATATATATATATGTGTTAATAAAATACTAGAGTTTAAACTAGTGAAATAAAATATACAGACATATTTTAATATAAGCAGAAATAAAAAGAATGAAGATATAAAAAGAACTAATCCTCTTATAAATAAATAAAGGAAGTACATACCATTTACATGAAAGCTAAAAATAGGAAAATTAGGATAAAACAGGGAAGTGCTTGGTATAGGCAGAATTAGAAAAGAGTCTTTAATAAATAACAAAATCAAGTCACATTTTTAGCATGATTGTAGACAAAGGAAAAAGTAATTTTCTGAAAAGCAAAATTTCTGAAAGAAAAATGTAACCACTTTTCTCTTCACCCAAATTAAGCCGGGAAGGGTAAAACTTTGGGTTTAAAATGCAGATAACATGATTTTTCTGGTGGGCAAAAATGGACTTAGCCAATACCCAAAACCCTAAGAGAGAGACCCTGTATATATATACATGTATATGCAGCAGCCTCCTCTCCTCCTCAGAAAAGAATTTTGAAAAAAAAAAAAAAAAAACAACACCACAGAAATCATAAGACAAGGGAAGGAAGAGAGCTTGAGGCTAAGGGCAGAAGCTCATCAATTAATTAAGGAAACAAAGAAGAGAGCTAGGTGAGAAAACTCACTCAAAAATCTAAGGCAGTAAGTCCTAATGTAGGCAGCCAGATAAAAGTATTTTTATTAAAAGAGTATTTTCATATATGAATGTTTATCTGTGAATTTAAACCTGAATATGTTTTGATTTTCTTTGGTTGATTGCTTGTTTTATTATAACAAAGTTTTATGTGTTGTTAGTATACATATCTGTTTTATACACTCAGATCTCTGATATGTTAATGTTTAGAGATATAAACAAATACCCAGAAAATAAAATGTTGAGAATAGGCAAGTAGTATTGGTTTTGGCTCAACCCAGAAAGATGTAAATAATGATGAGCTGCAATATACTCATGTATAAGTGCTGAGGCTTGAAATAAAAAAGGAATTAGGGGTGCAATAGGGTTGCCTATGTGCTGATGCTCCTGATTCAATAAAATGCATAGCAAACAAAATTTTGTGATTCAGTGAAACCTGGTCATCCTGAGTTTAACTCAAGCACAAATGTTTGCAAAAGAAAAACTCTTCCAGAAGCTATAAGCCAATGTTAGTTGCCTAAACTCCTTTTTAAAAAATACCAGGATGAATATATATATATATATACAGAACCTTATTTTGTAATCACAAATGGTTGTTGCTTGTTTGCCTCTGTATGATTATGAATAACATGAGATGCCATGTTATGGATGTTTTAGCTAATAAAATGAATCACTGAATGGTTTTGTCATGAAAAATCAAAAGAGTTATTATTAACTTAAACCTGATTAGGAAATTGGGGTCAAGAATACTGCAGGAATGACTTGTGTGCTTGAGTAACACAAGTTGACACATGGCTTGTTTAAGTCCTGAGATCTTTGTGTAATGGAGTGAATTAGTTCATTACAGTGTGTCCATTGATTCATAAATATTGCAGGTGAGACCAAGGATAGATAAATATACCCAGGGAATAATACTTGAGATGATGAGGAAACTAGAGTTTTTCCCAGATTTGAAATATGAGAATTGAATAAATGATTTAACTCATATTGGTTATTTTCCTGTTTGGTATGAATGATTGGTTGACTATGATTGAATTGTATGCTTGAATGTATGTGCTATGTCTATACATGTAGTCTCTGGAAAGAAAATTAAAGTGTGCACCTGCACAATGACACAGAGCATGCACACAAGTATTTGCCTGATTCCAAAGGGCTGAACTTTCTGTATATGTATTTAACTTAACTTTAACCTGATTAACTAATTATTTTTGTGAGCTTTCTCATACCAGACATGTGTCTGACCCTAGTGTGCTAATGGCATCTGGGGTGTCTCATTTAAAATGAGGCAGTTTCAAATGCTTTTTCAGGGATTGCAGCAACTAAATAGGAGTAGGAGCAAGGCTTTGAGAAGAAGATATAGCATGCTAAACTTAGTTAGATAAGAGCCTAAATGTTGAAATCTGCATGTATTGACAATTTAAATTGCTACTTGTATTAAGTGTTGAATATTGGATGGATATTTTGTTAGGCATTTTGTTAAGAGATTGATTTGTATCTGGAAACTATGAATTAAGTTAAATATCTGTTATGTTTAAAAAGAATTTTAATCAAATCTTGTAAGTAGATTTAGCAAGAACACCATGTTAAAATTGAATGATTACATTTTATAAATGTATTAGTCAATCTTGAGTCTTTGAAAAGGATTTAAGTTTTGGAAAATCAGGATAGTTGATTCTCAGAAAATTAAATGGTTTTATTTTCTACTATGGCATATGTATACAAAGAAAATAGACATAGGTTGAATGTTTTTATATGGCTGCAAGGTTTATTTAACTTGTTCCATACAAATGTTTCATGTCCTATTTTTAAATAAAGAAAGGATCTGTAGTAAGGTAGATGGAAGCCAGATTCAAATAGTTGCAGATATATATGCACATAAACATGTTTAAGTGCAAATTTTACCACACCTTTTCCTTTGTATTTGTGATAAGAATCTGAATTTCACTCAGATTCTAACCAAATGCATTCTTAATTCCAGACAGATTTTGTGAGAAGAAATTCAAACTTGGTTAATGATAAACACTCTTATCATTTACCAAACCCAAGCAACAGACCCTTAATTTACATCAATCATGAAGCCTTCCAGGTTGTAGAAATGGGTTTCAAAAATAATCAAGCAAGAATTATTGTTTTGTATGATGGAATATAGGCAAAAATAAAGTATATATGTGCAGATATAGGTAGATAACAGGTCCCAAACTGTACAGAAGAAAAATGAAAAAAAAAACAAAAATTGTGTTTGAACCAACCAGCATAGTACTCGAACTCGTGATCTCTTGTGTATAAGTTAGGCGCGTTTCCATTACGCCTAGATGTTGCTTGTGTTCACTTAGGATCCACTTTCTTTTATACTGAATTTGATACTATCCAGACTTTAACATGATCATCTATATTAAAAGCTTGTTTACTACTGATTATTACTTGATCACTTCTTAGTTAGGATAAACAGACTAATGTGTATGTTTCCAGTGGATTGTTTGGTCAAAAAAAATATTAGCAATCCAATATCCTCTTGTTTTCCAGAACTCTGATTCAAACAAGAGAGGCATATACATCCTCACATGTATGTGCTTATCTTTGTGAATGTACTGATATATTTATATTGGTTGATTATTGTGATCCTGGATATATTTGGTTTATTGGAGAAAGATATTGACCCCGAGAATTATAATTGAAATGGATGATATATCTATCTATATATATATATATCCTCTTTACCTAAAAAAAAAAAATTCCTTATGGAATTAGAGTAGAAATAGGAGGGTCATTTCATGCACGTGCACCGTAGTTACCACCATCTCCGACCATCGTCGAGCATCCCCACAAGTCGTCGATCATCCCTACACCATATCACGATCATCAATTCTTCGATCAAGACGCAAAATCGAAATTGGGAATTCGAGCACCAAACTGGAATACAGGCTTCCTCCAAAACCCTGTCAACATCTCCTCGTCTTCGAAATCTCTACCACCAGAATGCCAGCGACTCCAGCGACGACTTCGTCCACGTCACGACTATCATTTCCCAGAATTTTGTCGAACTCGATCCACTAGAGAAAATGTAGTGATCGATTTTCTTAACCTAGTTAAAACTAGGTTTAAAAATCTAAATCCTAAATCATTTCTGCCTCTATGTTTTAATTTCAATTCTAGTAATTTTCCTGATATCCTCGATCATTACACTATCATTCTTGAAGAAAACAACATCCCAAATCCACTGAGATCATCAAAATTACCAAAAACTCATTTCTAACTTAAACCAGAACTGCTCCTATAATAGTAAACTAAAAACTATGATATTAATGCTAAAAATCATATTATCATTTATGTTTTCAATTTATAAATCTGAATTTATAAATTACAAAGCTCGAATTTTTACTTTTATATAACATGCACTGTTATTTTTGATTTACAGAGATGCTTAGTTTTTAAAGTTTTACTTAACTAACATTCTTAACATTCCTCTGTGATACATCAATAACTTTTGATTTTAAGTTTAGTTCTAACAAACTAAATCAAATGGTGAAGGTTTTTAAATAAACTTTGAGCCTGACCAATCAAAACAAGAACAGAGTATATATTCACATATGCACACAATACATCCATTGTTCACAGCAGCTTTCAGTTATACATACAAACATTACATATTTATTCACTTCAAACATGATTATCACATGAAGAAATCAAGCAATTTACTTAAGTTAGTTTTAAATAAAAAGTGTTACTCACTTGATTTAAACAGAGGCAGTTCTTTAATTTTTGAAGACTTTAGACTTGAAACAGGGAAACTTGAATTCCTCTTTAGATTTGATTCTAAACTTGAGTTGCTGGCTTTAAACTTGATTTAAATTATATGCATGCTGGCTTCCAGGTTGCAAATGAAGGCAGACAGCTTCTTGAATTGATTCCAGATTGCAAATGAATGCAAACAGAAGACTTTTGATTGTTTAGCTTGAGTGGATTTGATTTGAAAAATGAATTACAGGGATCTTTGATTTTTGATAATTCTGGTTTGAGGCTTTTAGATTTCTAATTTCAGATTTTTACTAGAGAAAGGAGTTTGAGTTTCTTGTTTTGAAAAGAAAATAGAAGGAATGAAGTAAAGGGATGCAAATGTATATATAACTAAATTTATGATTTTATAAAAATAAAAGAAAATGAAAATAATTAAGACACTTGTCACATTGTTTAATCCATTGCCTAACACATGTGTAACGACCCGTATTTTTCGGATCGAAAAGTTTGTCAAAATCTGGGATTTTCAGCATTTTTAGTTATTCCAGATCTTGGTTGAAATTTGCCTAAGTCCTAGGTCGTATGCGACCTAGAGGTTAGTTAAGTATTGTTGGCAACTTAGGAGATAAGTCGTACCTAAGAATGTTGGGGATTGGTGACTTTAAGGTTTGGAGTTAGGTCGTGTGATGGATGGTAAGGGTTTAGGTCGTAGACGACCTAAAAGGAAGGAGACTTTAGAGTTTCTGGCGAGTTAAGGTGTTAGCGACCTAAGAGATAGGTTGGTAGCGACCTAAGTAAACCCAGTAGTTGACGACCTAGGGATGAGCGACCTAGTGGTGCCGGGCTAGTATATTTAGGTCGGCAGCGACCTAAGGAAACTAGTGGTTAGCGACCTATAATAGTTCGCGACCTAAGGGGTTAGCTTGTTAGCGACCTAGTAGTTGCCGAGTTAGCGACCTAGTAGTTGCCGAGTTAGCGACCTAGTGGTTCTGAGTTAGCGACCTAGCGGTTCTGAGTTAGCGACCTAGTGGTTCTGAGTTAGCGACCTAGTGGTTCCGTGTTGGCGACCTAAGGAGTTAACAAGTTGGCGACCTAAGAAGTTAACAAGTTGGCGACCTTAGGAGTTAGGCTGTTGTGTTAGGTCGCGTAGGTTGCTAAGTTGTTAGGTCGCTAGGATAGTTCAAGTGTTAGGTCGCGTGTTGTTTTAGGTCGACTTGTGTTAGGTCGCAACCCAACTGAGTCTTAGATAGTTAGGTCGTTAAGTTGTTAGGTCGCTGGGTTTCCTAAGTGTTAGGTCGCAAAGAAGTTAAGACGTACATCTGTTAGGTCGGAGAGGCTTAGGTCGGAGAGGCTTAGGTCGCTTAGGTCGGAAGCGACTTAGGGAGATAGCCAGATTTCGACTTAAGGACAGATTTCAGCTATAAATAGGAGGGGTTGTTCTCACTTTTTGGGATCCGGATTTTTGAAGCGACGAAGTGCTGCCATTTTGAGAGCTCGACTTCTACACTTCTTCACTTCTTTTCTCCACTTTAATCTAGTGCTTCCATCCATCCTAATCGAAGATCAAGATTGAAGATTCAAGAGCTTAGATTGAAGATCTTCATCTTTTCAAGAGAGATTTCTTCATTTGAAGCGGATTTGTGGTAGATCTAGCTTCATCCTTCGCTGTCCAGATCTGAAGTGTGTTGATTTGAGGTTGTTTAGGTGATTTGGTGAGTGGTGATTATCTCTCACACGGATCCAAAGGAGTATATCGGATTG
Organism: Allium fistulosum; assembly: GCA_030737815.1. NCBI lineage: Eukaryota > Viridiplantae > Streptophyta > Magnoliopsida > Asparagales > Amaryllidaceae > Allium > Allium fistulosum. Next base: position 817,537,467 of record CM060901.1, on the reverse strand, counting down.
TTGGCTCGATTTGGTGTTAAAATAGTGATTTCCATGCATTTTCTTCATCCTATGTATAGATCCATGTAGATCCATTGTTCATGATGATGTTGCATCCATTTTATCATATGTTAACCTATGCAAGTTCATTCATCAAGTTTGTAGAGATATAATCCATGTTTTAATGCTTATTGGACTTTCAACTCTTTAATTACGAAAATGCCATTATTGTTATAATTGTCTACTTAGATCATTTTTGAATGCTTGATTGCTTGGATTGATGTTTGATTTGATTGCTTGTTATGAACTAGATGATTGATGATTAGATTTAGATCGAAGATGATTCAAAAGCTAAGGGAAAGGCTCTTGAAAATGGAAAAGCTGCACGTGGCATATGTAGCGGGATGATGAAGCTCTTATGCATAGATTTGATGATGTGGTGATGAGATGAGGCTTTGCGAGGATGTAATGAAGCGAGGCAATCATATGATGAAGACTTGGTCTAATCCAGGCGGGATCATTCCAAGCATGTTGATAACTCGGTGATATGATTCGAGTTGAGGATAATGGATGCTCGAGAGGCGCTTGAGCTAGTATGGCAATAGTCGTCGAGGAGGATGACTAGGAGGTTGAGATCTCATCGTTGTTGAAGGTTCTAGCATGCTCTAAGCAAGAGTACATGGGGACGCCCAAAAGACTAAGTTGATGGTCGAGTACTCTGGGTAGATTCGATAATCCTAGGCACGGGTCACGATGACGTGCGGGAGTTATGTCTAGAACCGGGGTTACCATTAGCCCTTGACGGACGGCTGAAAGAATGTGCCGGTCATTCAATTAACGGTGATATCGCAACAATGATAACAGTGATAGCCGAGTCATGGATGTTTGGTTGTATCATCATTCGGTCTCAAGAGCGGTATTTCCTGGGTGCTTATCTGACCTTGGTTTTAGACCTTGGGATTTGTACTTGGAAAACATCGCTCTTGACTCGAGTGACAATTGCTTTACTTTAAATTGTATGCTCTGCTATGTTTGCTTCTGCTTAGTGTGTGTCTGGGGGCTATCACTGTAGAATGAGGTTGGAGTGGGAGGGTTGTATTCCTATTCCTTTTCCTTTATGCTCTTTTGGTATGTTGTTAGTTAATTTACTGCTCACTAAGACTGTTGTCTGACTCAAGGCTTTATGTTTTAATTCTTATTGCCTTGGGCTGTTCGTCCATTTTGGGACGGGCAGACTAGGTAGCAGGCGACAGGTGCTGTTCTCTTCTCACGATGCTGATATCGAAGACGAGCTAGAGGGTTGCATATTATCTTCTTATATGTACTGGATTTTTCCGCTGTTTTGTATTCTCTGAGAGTTATGTAGTGAGGCTGGATGTATTGACTATGTGGATGCTTGTATTCAACTATTATGGAGTTTTATATGATGTCATTTTATTCTGTAAAGCTTCACTATACATATGTTCTATTGTATTTTGTCCATGCGCTGTGAGTAATACGATAGATCCTGTTGTTTTAATCTTACCTTGACAATCGTCCATGGTCGCCTGGCACACTTTACAGCGCTCTATCTCTAGATTCGGTGCAGGGGTCATGGGCGGTCGTCACATTTGGTATCAGAGCATTGGTTGATCGATTTTACCCAACGCTCGCTGAAGTAACTACGTATGAGAGACGTAATTGTATTTTGATGGATGATTACTATATATAATATAGTAGCTTAGTAGGTTTGAGTCCTTTATGCAGTTGTTTCTCTAGATGTTCTAATCATTCCTTTTTATAGATATTGAGAATGAGTCAAAAAGGGAAACCAGCTGCTAGGGAAGGCCGTGCTACTGAAGGGGCTGCTGATTATGTTGCTATGTTCGAAACCATGATGACTTCGATCAGGAGAAGGATGTCAGCCCCGGGGCCATCAGTAGATGTTGGGGATCAAGTACAGGCTCCAAGATTGATGGATCACTTGGACGATTCATTTAGGAAGCTTGTGGAGGAAGCTCTCAGACATGAGAATCTGTTTCCTAAGGAAGGATCTGTTGTTGCTGTGACCAGGGAAGAGTCTAAACCCCAGCAGGGTAGAAACAAGAAGAGGAAGCAGCAGCAGCAGAAGGGTAAGGATGGTCAGAAGAAGCCGAAAGGCGAAGTGACTTGCTACAACTGTCAGCAGAAAGGCCATCTCTCCAAGGATTGCAAGAATCCGAAGGCGCCGGCGAAGTGCCACAACTGTGACAAGCCAGGGCATTTCAGGAAGAATTGTCCAGAACCGAGTAGGGACAAGCAGATTGTGCAGGCTTATGCTTTAGGAGCTGTTCCGTCGTCTTCGATAGCTCCTACTGCTGAAGAGAAGGGAAAGAGTGTGGTTGTTCAAGGTATTCTTTTCCTATGTGGTGTTCCAGTTAGAGTTCTGTTTGATACTGGAGCGTCGCATTCGTTTGTGTGTAATGAACTAGTAGGCCGGTTAGGTTTGAAGCCGGATATTGTTGATAGGCCATTGGTTGTGACTAATCCAGTTGGGGGTTCGTCTTGTTTGTGTATGTTATGCCGTGGTCTAGTTGTGTCGAGTCATGGTTGCTCTTTTGTTTGTGATTGTTTTGTTCTGAACTTTGCGGGGTTCGGAATTATTTTGGGTATGGACTGGCTTAGGAAGTATGCGGCTAAGGTTGACTGTGAGAGGCTGGAGGTGACAGTCGAGAATGTGGAAGGGCGAAAGATTGTGATACGATGTAAGCATGAGGAAGGCGTCTTCATGAGCTTCATGTATTCGCTAGTTGTTCCACGGGATGGACTGTCTTTAGTGCCAATCGCAAATGGATTCGAGGATGTCTTTGACGAAGTCAAAGGGTTGCCGCCGCATAGAGAGATCGAGTTTCGTATAGATCTAGTTGAAGGAGCCAGACCTGTTGTGATGCCTCTTAGGCGGATGGCGCCTAGGGAACAGCAAGAGTTGAGGGTGCAAGTTGATGATCTTTTGCAGAAAGGATTCATTCGGCGTAGTGTGTCCGAGTGGGGTGCACCAGTTGTGTTTGCAACCAAGGCAGATGGGTCGTTGAGATTGTGCGTCGATTATCGTGAGCTGAATAAGGTGACTAAGGAGAACAAGTATCCATTACCGAGAATAGATGACTTGTTTGATCAGCTTCACGAAGCTAAGGTGTTTTCTCAGATGGATTTGGCAACGGGATTTCACCAGTTGAGAGTGGCTAAGGATAGGGTGCCGAAGACTGCTTTTAGGACACCATCCGGTTTCTTTGAGTGGCTGGTAATGCCGTTTGGATTGACTAACGCGCCAGCATATTTTGTGGATCTTATGAATAGAGTGTTCAGAGATCAGTTGAACAAGTTCGTACTTGTGTTCGTGGATGATATTCTGATTTATTCCAGAACGGAAGAAGAGCACAGGACGCACTTGCGTATTGTTTTGGAAATCCTGCGGAAACATCAACTGAAGGCTAAGTTTTCAAAGTGTCACTTCTGGAAGAGTGAAGTGAGGTTCTTAGGCCATGTGATTTCTGGAAATGGAATAGCGGTTGATCCCGCTAAGGTGGCAGCAATCCAGGATTGGGTTAGACCTAAGAATGCATCAGAGGTGAGAAGTTTTCTTGGATTAGCAGGATATTATCGACGGTTTATCAAGGACTTCTCCAAGGTAGCTGCACCGTTAACAGGATTAACGAAAAAGAACCAAGTGTTCAGTTGGGATGCTAAGTGTGAGCAAGCTTTCGGAATCCTGAAAGAGCGACTAACGAGTGCTCCTGTTTTGACTATTCCAAGTGGGAATGATGAGATGGTGGTTTACACCGATGCATGTGGTACTGGACTTGGAGCAGTGCTGATGCAGAAGGATAAAGTTGTTGCGTATGCTAGTCGACAACTGAAGCCGCATGAAAAGAATTACCCAACTCATGATTTGGAGTTAGCGGCGATTGTATTTGCTCTGAAGATGTGGAGGCATTATCTGTTGGGAGTTCGATTCGAGTTGTTTACGGATCATAAGTCGTTGAAGTATCTTTTCTCCCAGAAGGATTTGAATCTTCGACAGCAACGTTGGCTAGAGTTTTTAGCATCATATGATTTTGGTATAGCTTATACTCCGGGAAAAGGTAACGCAGTGGCTGATGCGTTAAGTCGAAGACATGCAGGATTGGGAGCCATGTTTTCTGAATGGAAGAGTCTCGAGTATTTAGCTGGATTTGACTTCAGGCCTAGATGCGAATTGGAACCTGAAATGTTGGCAAACTTATCGATAAGACCGACTCTTGTGGAAAGGATTGGCGAGAGTCAAAAGCGAGATGATAAGCTTGTCAAGATTATCCGTGAATTGGAATCTGGATTGGAGCCAGAAAAGGATAAAGGATTCGAGGTCGATAGAGAAGGTTGGCTTCGAAAGCAAGGACGACTAGTGGTTCCCGATATAGATGAATTGAGGAGTGAAGTTCTGAAGGAAAGTCATCACTCGAAGTTGACAATTCATCCAGGTGGAAATAAGATGTATCGGGATATGAAGAGAAACTACTACTGGGAAGGCATGAAGAAGGATGTTGGAGATTTCATTTCCAAGTGTATGAACTGTCAGTTGGTAAAGGCTGAACAGAGGAAGCCAAGTGGATTGCTTCAACCCTTAGAAGTTCCTACATGGAAGTGGGAACAAGTGTCGATGGATTTTATTGATGGATTGCCTAGAACCAGAACGGGAAATGAAGGGATTTGGGTCATTGTGGATCGTCTGACTAAGAGTGCACGATTCACTCCTGTTCGATCGACTAGGACTGCATCAAAGTTGGCTGAGTTGTATGTGAAGTGGATAGTTCGATTCCATGGTATTCCGAAGAGTATAGTGAGCGATCGAGATCCATTGTTCACTAGTGGATTTTGGAAGAGCTTCCAGGAAGTTTTGGGAACCGAGTTGTGTTTGAGTACAGCTTATCACCCTCAGACAGATGGTCAGACCGAGAGAGTCAACCGAGTTTTGGAAGATCTTCTTAGAGCATGTGTTTTGGACTTCGGAGGATCATGGGAAGATCACCTTCATTTGGTGGAGTTTGCGTACAACAACAGTTACCAGTCAAGTATTGGTATGGCACCATATGAGGCATTGTATGGAAGACCGTGTAACTCTCCGACATGTTGGTTGGAAACTGGGGAAAAGCTGATACTTGGGCCAGAGATGATTCGACAGACTTCGGATTGCATAGAGATCATTCGGCAACGAATGAAGGCAGCCCAAGACCGTCAGAAGAGTTATGCTGATAAGCGTCGAAAGGATTTGGAGTTCGACGTGGGAGATATGGTTTTTGTGAAGATTTCTCCACTGAAGAATGTTATTCGATTCGGGAAGAAAGGAAAATTGACTCCGAGATTTGTTGGACCATTCCCGATCATCGAGCGAATTGGAAAGCTCGCCTACAGATTGGAGTTACCTGAGAAGATGTCGGGTGTGCACAATGTTTTTCATGTATCTTATCTACGGAAGTATGTGCACGACTCGAATACAGTGGTTTCTGCTGATAGCTGTGAAGACTTAGAAGTTGATCCAGTTGATAGAAGACCTCGTAAGCCGCTTCGTGTTGTTGAAACCGACACGAAACAGCTTAGGAGGAAGGTAGTTAAGTTGCTCAAGATACAATGGAGTGATGATGATAACGACTGTACGTGGGAGGTGGAAGAGAGGATGAAGGCAGCTCATCCTGAACTCTTCAAGGTATGGCCCTAAGGTGTCGTCTCATCTCGCGATATTGTAACTTGTTCTAAGTCTTAGAATTCTGTACGCTAAGCTAGAATTGGATGCATGGTTTGTTGATTGCTATGGATGGTAGGCGTACAGAATAGCCTTTGATTGCCTTGTTTGCTTGGAATTTCGGGGGCGAAATTCCTAAGGGGGAGAGAATGTAACGACCCGTATTTTTCGGATCGAAAAGTTTGTCAAAATCTGGGATTTTCAGCATTTTTAGTTATTCCAGATCTTGGTTGAAATTTGCCTAAGTCCTAGGTCGTATGCGACCTAGAGGTTAGTTAAGTATTGTTGGCAACTTAGGAGATAAGTCGTACCTAAGAATGTTGGGGATTGGTGACTTTAAGGTTTGGAGTTAGGTCGTGTGATGGATGGTAAGGGTTTAGGTCGTAGACGACCTAAAAGGAAGGAGACTTTAGAGTTTCTGGCGAGTTAAGGTGTTAGCGACCTAAGAGATAGGTTGGTAGCGACCTAAGTAAACCCAGTAGTTGACGACCTAGGGATGAGCGACCTAGTGGTGCCGGGCTAGTATATTTAGGTCGGCAGCGACCTAAGGAAACTAGTGGTTAGCGACCTATAATAGTTCGCGACCTAAGGGGTTAGCTTGTTAGCGACCTAGTAGTTGCCGAGTTAGCGACCTAGTAGTTGCCGAGTTAGCGACCTAGTGGTTCTGAGTTAGCGACCTAGCGGTTCTGAGTTAGCGACCTAGTGGTTCTGAGTTAGCGACCTAGTGGTTCCGTGTTGGCGACCTAAGGAGTTAACAAGTTGGCGACCTAAGAAGTTAACAAGTTGGCGACCTTAGGAGTTAGGCTGTTGTGTTAGGTCGCGTAGGTTGCTAAGTTGTTAGGTCGCTAGGATAGTTCAAGTGTTAGGTCGCGTGTTGTTTTAGGTCGACTTGTGTTAGGTCGCAACCCAACTGAGTCTTAGATAGTTAGGTCGTTAAGTTGTTAGGTCGCTGGGTTTCCTAAGTGTTAGGTCGCAAAGAAGTTAAGACGTACATCTGTTAGGTCGGAGAGGCTTAGGTCGGAGAGGCTTAGGTCGCTTAGGTCGGAAGCGACTTAGGGAGATAGCCAGATTTCGACTTAAGGACAGATTTCAGCTATAAATAGGAGGGGTTGTTCTCACTTTTTGGGATCCGGATTTTTGAAGCGACGAAGTGCTGCCATTTTGAGAGCTCGACTTCTACACTTCTTCACTTCTTTTCTCCACTTTAATCTAGTGCTTCCATCCATCCTAATCGAAGATCAAGATTGAAGATTCAAGAGCTTAGATTGAAGATCTTCATCTTTTCAAGAGAGATTTCTTCATTTGAAGCGGATTTGTGGTAGATCTAGCTTCATCCTTCGCTGTCCAGATCTGAAGTGTGTTGATTTGAGGTTGTTTAGGTGATTTGGTGAGTGGTGATTATCTCTCACACGGATCCAAAGGAGTATATCGGATTGTTGGCTCGATTTGGTGTTAAAATAGTGATTTCCATGCATTTTCTTCATCCTATGTATAGATCCATGTAGATCCATTGTTCATGATGATGTTGCATCCATTTTATCATATGTTAACCTATGCAAGTTCATTCATCAAGTTTGTAGAGATATAATCCATGTTTTAATGCTTATTGGACTTTCAACTCTTTAATTACGAAAATGCCATTATTGTTATAATTGTCTACTTAGATCATTTTTGAATGCTTGATTGCTTGGATTGATGTTTGATTTGATTGCTTGTTATGAACTAGATGATTGATGATTAGATTTAGATCGAAGATGATTCAAAAGCTAAGGGAAAGGCTCTTGAAAATGGAAAAGCTGCACGTGGCATATGTAGCGGGATGATGAAGCTCTTATGCATAGATTTGATGATGTGGTGATGAGATGAGGCTTTGCGAGGATGTAATGAAGCGAGGCAATCATATGATGAAGACTTGGTCTAATCCAGGCGGGATCATTCCAAGCATGTTGATAACTCGGTGATATGATTCGAGTTGAGGATAATGGATGCTCGAGAGGCGCTTGAGCTAGTATGGCAATAGTCGTCGAGGAGGATGACTAGGAGGTTGAGATCTCATCGTTGTTGAAGGTTCTAGCATGCTCTAAGCAAGAGTACATGGGGACGCCCAAAAGACTAAGTTGATGGTCGAGTACTCTGGGTAGATTCGATAATCCTAGGCACGGGTCACGATGACGTGCGGGAGTTATGTCTAGAACCGGGGTTACCATTAGCCCTTGACGGACGGCTGAAAGAATGTGCCGGTCATTCAATTAACGGTGATATCGCAACAATGATAACAGTGATAGCCGAGTCATGGATGTTTGGTTGTATCATCATTCGGTCTCAAGAGCGGTATTTCCTGGGTGCTTATCTGACCTTGGTTTTAGACCTTGGGATTTGTACTTGGAAAACATCGCTCTTGACTCGAGTGACAATTGCTTTACTTTAAATTGTATGCTCTGCTATGTTTGCTTCTGCTTAGTGTGTGTCTGGGGGCTATCACTGTAGAATGAGGTTGGAGTGGGAGGGTTGTATTCCTATTCCTTTTCCTTTATGCTCTTTTGGTATGTTGTTAGTTAATTTACTGCTCACTAAGACTGTTGTCTGACTCAAGGCTTTATGTTTTAATTCTTATTGCCTTGGGCTGTTCGTCCATTTTGGGACGGGCAGACTAGGTAGCAGGCGACAGGTGCTGTTCTCTTCTCACGATGCTGATATCGAAGACGAGCTAGAGGGTTGCATATTATCTTCTTATATGTACTGGATTTTTCCGCTGTTTTGTATTCTCTGAGAGTTATGTAGTGAGGCTGGATGTATTGACTATGTGGATGCTTGTATTCAACTATTATGGAGTTTTATATGATGTCATTTTATTCTGTAAAGCTTCACTATACATATGTTCTATTGTATTTTGTCCATGCGCTGTGAGTAATACGATAGATCCTGTTGTTTTAATCTTACCTTGACAATCGTCCATGGTCGCCTGGCACACTTTACAGCGCTCTATCTCTAGATTCGGTGCAGGGGTCATGGGCGGTCGTCACAACATGTTAAAACAAGTCATTAGATAAAGACACATGTCTTTTAAGTATTTATCTTATTTCTATTTATTTTAAAGTAATTAAAAAGCCTTTTTCTTATTTATTAAACACTTATCTATATATATATAAATCATTTTAAAGAAACAAAACCAATTATATTTATAATTAAAAGTTATACAAATATTATAATATCCAAACAATTTAAATATTTATTCTCTTGAATTTCAAAGCTTAAATTCAAATTCAATTAAATTAAATCCTAAGATTCAATTTAAAAAGTCAAGTTATATATATATATATACATATATAACTATTTATTCAATTAAATAACAATTTCATATTCTTTAAAATCCATTCATATTAATAAAAATAATACATTATGCTTATTATATGAAATTAACATATTTGATATTTAAATAATTTATATAAGAGATTATATTATCAAGTGATATTTTAAAAAGAAACAAAACAAGCCTTTTTGTTAACTCTTATATAATTTTAAACTTAAGTAAAAATATCTTAAGCAATTAAAGTATTTTAAAACTATAAATTTACTAATTTAAATAACTTTGAAAAGTCATATTAAATTAAATCTAAATTCCCAATTTACCCAAAGCTTCTATTTACAATATATATAAATAAATATATATATTCAAATAGAAAATATCTTATTAACTTTTAAAAGATAAAATCACCAATTAATACTAATTTAATCAGATTATTAAATTAAATTCAAATCTTATTATCAAAGATCATCAATATCAATTTAATTATTTAACAGATTATTAAATTGATATTGTTAAAATTTCCGGGATATTACATTCCTTCCCCCTTAAAATAATTTCGTCCCCGAAATTTAAACAAAGGTAATTTAATAATCTTATTAAAGATTTTAAATTTTAAAACACAAGCATATACTATCATCCATATGCTAACAACCATAGCAACCAATTCATCCAATCAATCAAATCTAACTATCCAGACAAAATTTTAGATAGAATTCCTCGAGTTTTCCCAAGTATATATATACCGGGATACTCGCTCTACAACAATCTAAACTACTAAGCTATAGATCTCCTACTCATCTAGATCTACAGAACTAAATAGAATATCAGACTACAGACGAGTCTGACTCAACAACTAAACCTTCCAGAACTGCTGATTCTAAAACCAGAGATAGATCTTACACGTACCCCTCAGAGATACATAAAACTCAATGAATTCCAATTGTCCAAACTGACAATTCAATCCTGAAAACCCAATACTTATCCAAATCAGAACACAGAAGAGATCCAAACATAACTCTACTTCACAACATCAGTAGATTCCAAACTTACTTCTCCTATCCAGAGATATACTCCAAACTGCTTTCGCTGCTCAATTCTGATCTGAGGTAGAACACAAGCACAGACTGGACAACTCATTCCAGAAATAAGGTTCACTGATCCATAAATAAAACTCAGATACTTCATCAAAACTTGAGTTGCTGCACCAACTCCATCTCTAGGAAACATCCTTCAACTAGACTGAACTACCGGTACTACTCCTGGAATCCAGTCGATAAGAAAACTCAACCTTCAGATGCGGACAACTCCTGACTTCTCTGAAGACACTCAGAAAAACTCTGATAACCCAAGAGAACCCTCAAACTATCGCAAGTCACTTTTGCGATCAACCCGGCCTATTTCCAAAGAAAACTGTTCCTCTTAACAAATCAGAACAGCCCATACTTAACTATCCAATCCATCTAAGAAATGGATGCACCCTGCTGCTTCTGAATTTCACCTCCAAAAAAACTACTCAGCCAGAAAACTTCCTGCCAACACAGAATACTCCGAGCTGCACTGCTGACACTGATGCCAAAGATTTCCTATCCAAAAGCTCTTCGAGAAACTCGAACCCCAAACCAAACAGAAACACCATGCTGAACTCAGCCACAACACCGAAACAGACATACTTCCTCAACTCGCTCCAAAATAAAACATCTTCGGGAACATCCATCGTCACTGCATCTCATCACACAGCTACTATTACCTGAGGTATCAAGATACCATCACTTGCTTCTGTTCAACCGATAGATCCAAACTCTACTCATCCAACTTTACAGATAAACTCCGAACCTTAACAGGTTTCCTTCAGAGATTCGATGAAATCCTTCATCACAGCAAAACTTACTCGAGACAGTATTGGGTCTACAGTCTCGATAAATACACTTCCAACCTTAATTCCAACCATTGGTAGTCGTGTTTCATACACTACTACCCTATCTACCTTTATATCTTATATTGGAGAACCTGTACGGGTAACCCAACAATATAGGTAGAATATATATATATAGTTATATAAAAATTACAAATACGCTCTCTCACGATAGATACCACTCCAGAGCTAGGTATTCACTCAACCAATAGCTCTGATATTCACTTAATCAAAAGCTTAGGCATTCGCTCAACCCTCGCTCTGATACCACGTGTGACGACCCGGCTTTCCACTCCCGGAAAATCGCATCGACAAAAAGAAAGAAAGGGGTGAGAAATAGAAAAGAGAAGAAGAGAAAAGAAAACAACAACAGATACTCACAGCGGAAACGAAACGAAATATAATATATCACATAAATATTACATAGTATCATATACATCATCTATCAGAGTTACACAGATTACACATCACATACTAGACAGTTATAAACATCTGTCTAGTTATTACATCTCAACACAATACAGATCAATACAAAGATCAACACAGCGGAAAACTACTATCTATATCTACAACGCCGAAGCCTCCTGCTCCATTGCTCCTCCAGATTACTCGTCAAAGCTAAACCTGAATCCCTTGGCTACTCGTAAAAATTTGAGTACCCAAGAGTTTATAAAACAGAAATAAACAACTTGGGTCAGACATGGGTCTGGTGTGAGTAACAGGTTAAACTTGTTTAACTTCAAAACCTTTTGAAAGAAAAGGTATCACGTAAGACTCCCCACCAATAAATATGGGTAAGTTTTTACCTTACGCTAACCAAAACATTTGATAGGAAATTCGATTGTATTATAATAGGTCTAGGGTTTTCAAATAAATATGAAATAGCTGGAATGCTTACATCTCACGTTCCAACATAGTTGGGCACAACTAAAACGTACGGCACTTATTGGAGTTTGGATTCCATCAATGGCAGGGCTACCGGGGTACCGCCCGTCACAGTACGTGGCCTAGATCACCGTACCGAGGATCACTCCCAATCCCCTGCAACACAAGGCCGGAACATCCCTTACTGGATAATTCCCGCACAAGATACCTCACGGTTGTCATGACCAACCGCACACACTAAGTCGAAAATAGAAAGGGACATCTAGACAGAGGTCATCTTGTCCTACTTGGGTGCTACCCACTAACCTTGCTGCACCTCCCCTGTTTTAGCCATTTCCGGTTTGTGAGGCTTGAGGTCACGATTACCTTTAAAAAGAACACATCTATCTTAGAATGCTCATCGTCCACCTGACGATGTGCTGAAAGCATTCAATCCATACAAGTTCGTTCCGGGTTCGAACGAAACCGAAGGCATTATCTCGTTACACTCGTATTGGAATCACCCTCAGAGTTAACGACAATAACCCTTGCACTCTAAATCTTTATCTCGAATCTGAAAGTACTATCTCCGTCAACTCATTACGGAATCACCCACAGAGTTATACTGACAAAGAATCGTTCTTACACCTCGAGTCTTCACTTGCTCCATTTGGATTTCACGACCTAACGTAAATTTGGATCGATGTGGTATTCGGGTCTCCAGACCTGGAAATCCGGTATACGGAAACCCGAACCTGGTCTCATCGAAATCCAAAACGTATCTTTTAAGGCCAAGTTGTTTTAAAGGTTAAAACAATTTAATTCAATTATCTTTATACACTTAGAAAGATAATTCACAATAGATAATCAACATTATCAATATCATCAGATAATCCATATTATCACAATTCAACTAAACATCCATATCATACAGCATATATCTCATTAGAGATATCAGTCAAATGCAAAGCATTCAGTATTATCATCCATCCATAAGTAATGATCTATATCATCTCAAATTAATTTAAAGTAAATTAATTTAATTACTTCATTTTATAAATCCTACTTACTTAACCATTAATTAATTACAAATTAATTAATTATCCTCTAATCACCTTTTTCAATTAATCATCTTTGATTAATTATCTTTTAATTACCTTCAAGTAATTTATCCTTAATTAATTACTTAAATTAATTAACCTTAACCACTTATAGTAATTAACCTTTAATTACTTCATTAATTAATTAACTATAATTAATTAAATTAATCACTATAATTAATTATATTAAACCTTAATTAATTACATTAATTAATCACTTCATTTATTAATTATACTTAATTAATCAATTTTAATTACATCATTAATTATATTAATTAATGATCCTTAATTACAACTTAATTATTAATTACTTTAATTAAATTAATTACATTAAGTAATTAACTTTAAATTAAACAACATTTATTAATCACCTTGATTAATCTTCAATCAGTAATTAACTACCCTTAATTACTTTCATTTACTAAATTAATTCTCCTTAATTAATTTATTAATTAATCCCTTGATTAATTATTTAAAGTAATTAAACTTAAATTACTTTCCTTAATACATCACATTTCAACTAATTACTTCTAGCAATTATCTATTATTTACTTCCCTAAATAATATACCTTATTAATTACATTTAAGTAATTATTTATCAAATCATCCATTGATTATTCTAAATTAATTAACTTAATTAATTAACTTAACTAAACACATTTACTTAATTAATTACAAATGAGTAATTAATTTCTAAATTACTTCCATTAAGTAATTACATTTAAATAATTTCATAAAGGATTATCCTTAAATTAATTAATCTAATTAATTATTAAAATTAATCAAATTAATTATTTATTAAATAATCTCAAGTTAATGACCTTCATTAACAATTATTTAATTACTTTTCTTAAGTAATTAACTTAGATTAATTATTATTAATTTCAAATTAATTTATCTTTATTAATCAATTAATTTATCTCTAATTATTTAATTAATTCAGTGTTAACCATAACTTAATTAATCTTTAAGTACTTTATTAATTAATCATTAATTAATACTCAAATTTATAATCCTTAATTACAATTTAATTATTGCTTAATAAATTAACTTAAACCTTAATTAAGTTAATTTAAATCCTTAATTACAAATTAATTATCCCAAATCATTAATTAATTGAATTAATTAATTATCCATATTTATTTACCTTATTAATTTAATTTATCACAAACCATTAAGTATTTGTAAAAAATTTCCTTATTAATGATAATTATCATTCAAAACATCTTTGAAAACATTAATCTTTCAAATTTACTTTTAAATTCCATTTTAAATAGGAGATTTAAAATGAATAAAAGAAAATTTAACTATTACAAAGTTTAAAATCCATTTACACACTCTTAAATCATATGTTGAAGAAATACTCATCTTATAAAAGAACTTAAAGAATTTTAAAAAAAATTTACTTTTAAATTCTTACCATTTAATATATATTTTAACAATTAAAGTTATGCAAATAATTAAATTCAAAAACTTTCTTTTATTACAAATCTGAGATACAGATTTAAATTAAATTCCAGATTACATTTAGATTTAAACTTAATTCAAATTTAAAACTCAATTTTTAAATTTAATTATCTAAACATTTTAATGGTTGCTAAAATATCTAAATTTCAACAACTTATTTCATTTTTGAACTTAGATTCAATTTAAACTGGCATCAGATTTAAATTTAAATTTTAGACTTGTTTAAAACCTGTTAACCCCCTTTTCGACTCACGACCTAGCAGGAGCCGAGTTAAGGTGCTTGCCGACTTAAGAAGTATGCCGACTTAAGATACTGGCTGACTTAAGGTGCTTGCCGACTTAAAGAAGCCTACCGACCTAGCAAATTGTGAGTTAGCAAGGCCTGCCGAGTTAACAGGTTGCCGACCTATAGGAACTTGCAGACTTAACGAGTTAACAGTTAGATGACCTACGAGTCAACAGGCTCCGACCTAAGGAAAGCTCTGACCCAACAGTTGCCGATCTAACTACTGAGAAGAGCTGCCGAGTTAAGAAGGATGCCGAGCTATGAAAAGCTGCGACCTAAGAATGTCACAACCTAACTCGTTGAAGTGATCCAGCAACCTGCGACCTAAGGAAGCTGCGACCTAAGGAAGTTGCGACCTAAGGAAGTGGCGACCTAAGGAAGTGGCGACCTAAGGAAGTCGCGACCTAAAGGAATCCGCGACCTAAGAGGCTCTGCGACCTAAGGAAGCTGCGACCTAACAATGTTGCGACCTAAAAGCTCTCCGAGTTATGCAGTGCTCCGAGTTAAGAAGTGCCGCGAGTTAAGGATCTATAAGATAAGGGATTGACTTAAGACAGTTGTGGAAGACCTACGACTTATACTAAGTCGCGCATGATCTCTTGAGTCGTCATCGACTTATCACTTGGAAAAAACCACGTACTTCATCGCTGCATTTGGTAAGTCGCGAATGGACTACGACTTATCTTAGGTCGCTCGCGACCTAAGACCTAGCTTAGGTCGTACGCGACCTAGGACTTAACAAATGGTCGACTTAAGATTGCGAGTTAACTCTGCTACGCCCTAACCCTATTCCTTAACTCGTCACCGACCTACCCTAAGTCGGCTGCGACCTAAAGACTTAGAGAAATTTCCTGAGTCCAGATCAGCTCCTATAAATATCCCATTACTTCCAACATGGGGGGGACTTTTGGGCCATTCATTTCTCCAAACGCCGTTATGCTGTTGAAGTCTCCTCTCATTCAGCAATCAAAGATCTTCCAACTCTCAAGGCACTACAACAAGCTTCGTGAAGAACTCCATTCATCCGATACGGATTTAGCAAGATTCACCACCGAAGATTGAGCTAGTAGTCTAGATTGTTGTGTGATCAAGTTGTACTGTATTTGACAAGTGATTTGTATCGAATTGTAACCGAATCAGCAATAAAAGACTATAAAGTGGACGTAGGCTCAATTACGGGCCGAACCACTATAAATCTGTTGTTCATTTACTGCTTTTCTGCGATTTTCAGCTCATATTCTGTTCCCGTACCAACGGGTGGTGCTTTCACAAGTTTATCACACACACCGGGTGTTAGCGTTCACTTTTTACCGTTAACATTTTGGTGCTTTCACTGAGAACCCAACTCAGGCGATCATCCACCGTTGCTTCGCAAAGATTCATAAAAGAACCTCTCTTTAAAAAACCAGATCTGAAATAATGGCTCCTGGAAGAAGAGGTAGACCTATCAGATCCGGAAACGCTCACGAAGGAACCTCCGCTTCCCCAATAACAGACCAAGCAACTCCAACCGTTGGGGTCACCAGGGCTGAATTGGATGACGCAGTTTCTGGATTATACCAACAAATTGAAACTCAAAACGCTTTGATGATGGATAGATTAACTGCTCTGCTCGGGGCAAATCGTCAACCAGAAAACCGTCGAACTACTCTTCCTGAAACGCCACCTTTCCAAGCTGATGGTCCTATGCCGCAACCAACTTGTCATGAGCATATGCCCGGGCAAAATTCCGAGGGAAGAACTAATACTTGCCCGGAGGTGTCTTTGAACAATAAAGAGTACCTGTCTGAAATGGTTGGCCGCATCATGAAAGAGAGCATGCAAAGGGAAGAGGATGAGGCTGACTGGGGATTTGCGCCAAGCAGAACTCCGTTTACTGAAAGGATCCTAAGAGCAGAGTTTCCAAGGAAATTTGCACCTCCTACTATCCAAGCTTATAGGGGAACCAGTGACCCTAATCATTTCCTCTACAAGTACGATTGGCATATGACTGGTGCAAGAGCATCAGACGAGATCAAGTGTCGATACTTTCCGGTATACCTAGAAGGTGTGGCTTTACTTTGGTTCACAAAGCTTCCAGTTCGGTCTGTAGATAAATTCTCCGACTTAACGCAAAAGTTTAAAGAACAGTTCAGATTGTATGCTTCAAAAGCTAAGGATATAATGTCACTGTCTAACCTTGAACAAGCGCCTGGAGAATCAATCAAATCTTTCTTGAGCCGTTTCAATATAGCTTTAGCCGAAGTAGAAAATGCAGAACCACGCATGATCCTGACTTATTTGATGAGAGCCATTGATAAATCAAGTGAATTTGGGATATGGTTAAAGATGAAAGAACCAAACTCACTTGATAAATTTTATAAAAAGGCCGATGAGTTCATTCGCCTTGAAAGCCTTTCTGCAACATCGAAAGTGGTTACTGCCCAGACTAACAATGACAATGTCCCACCTAAGAAAAAAGAATCTGAAAGTCAGAAAAGGGAGAATGAAGGAGGAAAAAGCCAGAAAAATGAAAAGAAACCTCGCCGCTTTAATCCTTCGGACTTTACTCCTTTAACTGATACACCAAGAAATATCTTTTTTGCAACAAAGGACGTTGTCAGGTATCCTAAGCCACCTGAGATGACGAGAGGGGCAAAGCGTAATGGAAAATTCTGCCAATTTCACAATCAACCTGGCCATGACACTGACCAATGTCGCCAATTAAAGAAGGTGATTGAAGAATTGCTAGAGCAGGGTAAACTCCAACAATACGTTAAGAGAAGCGGATCCGATCCAACCTCATCCACTCGGGATCAACAACACCCTAACCATCAATCCGATTCTCACAACAACACTGCAGTGCAAGATTCAGAAAAGCTTGTCATTAATGCTATCACGGGGGGACCATACCCAGCAAGCAGAAGTTGGGATGACTACTAATCACTCACAAAACTGCGACTAGGGCATCTCTCGCTTTCCCTGACATGAAAAATCCAAAAGCTATGAATCAAGCACAAATGGAAATCCAGCTTGGAGATTCTGAAACAACAATAACTAGCATTCATTTTTACTTAACAGCATTGCTTGAATTTGTAAAGATAATGATAGATGTGTAACTTCTGCATTGTAAACCGCTGAGAAATCAGCGTAAATCAATAATGAAAAAAAAAAAACTATGCATTGTGTTTTCTGTTATAAAATACCTGTTATATTTCGATGTGTAAATACTCTAAATGTATTGCTAAAATATCGATCTAATACTGCAGGTCATTAAAGCAAAGCTCACCCATCGCAAAGCTAAGCGAGCCTTACAAATCATTTAGCAAATTTCAAGCAACAAAAATTTCAAACTCAAATCCCATACAAGAGGAGCTTCACATAAAAAGTTGACGGCTCCACTATGTCAAGCCCTCGTTAACTGGTTGCGATCGTTAATATAAAAAGGCATCCAACCAAATAACTTGCGTTTACTCTGTGGAGTCATTCAACAGTGAAGTCTACTTCTTCGGATAAAGCAATTTACTTGCAAAAGAAAGGAACACGCGCTTGGAAACGATGATAAAGGATCGCAGATTGGCGAATGATGATACAACATGAGCGGGCAAACATGGAAGCAGCCAAAGGAAGGTATGCCTCTCAACAGGAAAGCAGGTAGATCCACTAAAGGGATACCTTCCCGAGCAGAAGGAATAAGACCCTCGCTGGCTGATTGTGATGCATCCGATCAGGCAGCTTGTGTCCATCCCATGGATCTACTTGCCCCTAAGACGCAACCTTCCTGGCACACCAACCAACTGATGCTCCTTCCCAAGGGTCAACAAAGCCCTCTAACGAGGCACGCCAATAAATGGAGAGCTTTCCTCAATCAAAAAGATCGGTGGGACTACCAAAAAGGGGGCACCTTGTTAATCGATTGCGATCGTTTGTACAAACAAACATCCAATCGAACGACTTACGCTTGTCCCGTGGACCCCTCCGACCATAAGAAAGTAACTTCCAGGCAACCACAAGCCCTCTTCGGAGGCACAAGCCCTCTTCGGAGGCACAAGCCCTCTTCGGAGGCTCAAGCCATCTTCAGAGGCAAAAGCCCTTTTCGGAGGCACATTTCACCCGTGTAGAAGTGCAAAATGCTTCTCTTCGGAGACCCACTTCACCAGAGATGAAATTCCAAAACTGCTTCTCTTCGGAGACCAAAACTGCTTCTCTTCGGAGACCAAAATCGCTTCTCTTCGGAGACCAAAAGACCTCTTCAGAGGCGTACTTCACCTTGCTTGAAGTACCAAAAATAAACCCTTTACTGGGGCACAAAAATCAAAACCTTCTGCAGAAGCTCATTTCACTGTGCAGGAAAATTCACTTTCAAACAAATAAAAGTGATCATTCCCAGAAGTCGAAATGTTCTTCAGGAAGAAAAAGAAAATAAAGATTTCTCCAAAGACAAGATATACTCTATTAAAGGCAGAATAATTCTTCCCTGAAAAAGAAGAAATTATTCTCTAAAATAAGAATGTCGGTCTTGTGAAATCAAGAAATATTACAATATACTTGTGGTATGGGGGCAACATTATACAATTCAGTTACATTAATAAAAGCAATATACAAGCAACATACCACAAGTTCATTGCAATATCACGTAATAAAGATGTGGAGTAAATGCGTTCTTGAAACACAGACAAAAATTTGTACAAGTGAAAAGAATCGTTTACTCTATACTTCAAATGAAAAACAGATGTATTCCTACATACACAAGGATTTGTACAAGAAAAATATCTATTTATTTCAACACTATGAGAAATTTTTACATTGTACAGGTTACAAAAAGAAGCGGAGACCGGTATCCGCACAATCCCCGGTCAATACAAAAAGCAGAAAATGCAAAATCAAACTCATTTCTCCTTCTTCCCACCCTTGGAGCTTTTACCCGTCCTGGTAATTAGCTTCGTAGGCCGCATCGGAGAAGAAGGAGAAAGAGACTCAGCCGGATCAATATCTGCCTCATCCCCAGCAGCAGAAGAACTCTTCTTTCCTTTCTTTGAAACCACACGTTTCCCCTTCTTCTTGGAAGAAGACTCACTCCCCGGAGCAAGAAATGTAGAAAGCTTTGTGTCATAATCAAAAGATTGCTCCGGGGTCTTCTCGCTATCCTCCAGACCTTCTGCCTTCTGTTCTTCAGAAGCAAGTGTTTCGTCTAAACCCTGAAGGGCTGCTATTGGTTCTTCCTGTGAACCTGGTTGAGAAGCTGGAAGAGGTATAACTTGAGAAGGAGGAGGAACGACAGCTGAAGAAGGAAGATTTGATGCAGTTTCCGGTACGACTGCTGCATAATAAAAGGAATTAAAATCAGTATTCTCCGAGAAAAAAAAGAAGACCGTGAATCATCAAAGTTACCTGGAGAAGCCGGTTTAGCGAGATCAATCTCAAATTCCCGAGCTTGGAAGTCCTTCATTGCCTCTTCCTTTGTAGGGGTAGATACGGTTTCTTTGTCAACCTTAGCGGGAGGCGTGGAATGAGAACTAGAGCCAGTAATATCCGCATGAGCTAAAGCCGAAGTATAAGCAGGAGCAATAGGAGATATTTCTTTCTCAGGAAGCTTCTCTCCCGTCGCCTCGGCCCGCACTCGGATGAGCTGCTCTTTTCCTTTGGCAAGGGCATCGCGATCGCTCTCACTTAAGTAGGTTGCTTGAAGATCTGTCTCAGAATATCCGGCACCACCAAATAAGTCAATGATTGCCTCCCATACCTCCGCTAAGGTGACTTCATACTCTGGTCCCAAAAATGAAAGGCTCCCACGCCCCAGGACACAATGCATATAAAAGTCGAACAGAGTCGCGTCAATGGTGGCTATGGTCGCCTTATGGGATTCTTCGGCTGCGGCTTTACCAGAGAGAACTTCATCACGTTCTCTTTCAGCCTTCAGTAACTGGGATTGTAGCCTAGCAATTTCTAAGTCTCGAGAGCTGAGTTTCTCCTGAAGTTGAGCAGCATCATCACGATATTTTCTAGCAACATGCTGTTCTGCTTCAAGCTTGACTTCAGTATTACGCTGAGCAGCATGGGCGTCTTGAACTTGTTTTTGAAGCATTTCCTCTTTCTGAGAATAAGAAGTGGAAGAAGTGGCAAGCTCTTTTTTAAGCCTTTCAACTTCGGCTTCGAGCTTCACATAACCATCGCTAATGCTTTTCATCTCCGAGTCATGCTGCTTGCGCCATTTGTCCCACTCAGATTTATCATTTTCCATTGTCATCATCGCTTCAAGGTTCAGATGGTTGACCCTTTGAAGTTCGTCAACCAGCTTCTGCCACCCAGACATTCTTTCGATGTCAAGCTTTACGGCATCGACATTTTTCAGCATCGCTTGCTTATCAATGGGGACCAAGTCCAAATCAAAACGCACTCCTTTCAGACACCAATTCGGAAATCGGCTCTGGAGTGTGGGAGGACCATCTCCAGCTTGGTACTGTGGCCTATTAATGATGGTCTGGATGTCAGATTCCTTAAGGGCAGGAGAACCGGAAGATGTATTAGGAGGAACGGAAGCGGTAGTCTTTTCCGAGACGTTAGATGTGTCTTTCTCACCAAGTCTGGCACGTTTACTGGAATCATCAGAAGTGTGACTCTTCCCCTTATCGTCGTAGGATTTCCTTTTATAAGGATCGTCGCTTCTGCGGGAAGAGTCACGTTGCTCGTCCCTTCTCCCGTAGTATTCCTCATCTTCTCTCCGGCGACGCTCTTCATGAGCTCGCCTCTCATGAGCCTTTCTGGTAGCCCTCTCCTCATCAGTTTCCTTCACAGCACCAATGTAACTCCTAAAGTCATAAGCCTCACGGCTTCCGTAACGCTGGAAATTATTGTAGTAAGAGCCGCTTCGCCCCATCAGAGAACCTGAAATTGAAGAAAAAGACCAGTTTTAGAAATCCTCAAATTGAAGAAGCTAAGTGCATAAAAGTGCCAAAGTTCTAAGTGTGTGTGATGTGCAAACTACGCGCGTCAGACTACAAACCACTTTTGGGTGTAGAAACGGCAATAAGTTGTGTGGAAGGCGTTGTGGTTTGTTGCAAAGAAGAAGTTGCTTCGATAACAGGAGGAACCACTTTAGAAACATCATCTTTAAAGAGCTCCTGAGAGGTTATCATGATGTCGCTCAGACTGTCGAAAGTATCATCGCCATGGTGCAGGGGAGAATTCTCTTTTTCAACTTCCACTTCAGCCGTCTTTTCAAGAGTATGAAGATTTTCCTCTTCAATAACCGGGGCAAGTGCTAACTTACTGGACGACCCCGCAATGTCGGTAAGAGTAGAACACTTCACCAATGAAGTCTCAACGGTAAATTCTTTCGGTGAAGGTTCTTTAGCAGAAGCGGGGGCATCCGACTCCTCAGCCGAAGAATTAGGGACTTCGTGTGGCTGAGTGGAACGGGAAGGATGTAAGAGTCCAAATTCGTGGAGGAACTCATCTCTCAGTAGAAATTGAACACTCCTCTCCTCGACCGGCACAGCCATAAGCCTCTCGAAGGTAGTTTTGTGACGAGTTTCCCTAGAGGGAGGAGGAAGCGCTGAAACAGTAGAAAAAGAAGTTAACACTTGACAATTTGAACTTCGAAGAATTTTAGAAAAACACAGGGAAAAGATAGATAATCTTACTTCCGACTCTCCATATGGCATAAAATCCCGGGGGACAACGAACATAGAAGAACGGGCTCAGGAAACTATGAACACTTTCTGGGAGACCGGTGATCAACTTACGATTTCTCGCACTCCTTACAACTATGATGGAGGGATGATCTTTATTTTTGGTAAAAGTACAAAGATAGCGAATTTCTCCGAAGGTAGGAAAGCGGCCCAGCGTTCTCCTAAAAAGCACGCATAGTCCCAGCAAGATGGCGTAGCCATTGGGATGTAACTGAAAAGGGGAAATAGATAGTTGGAGAAGAAGTTCTCGAATGCAGTCATTGAATGGGGGGATAGCTCCGCTCAAGCACATTTGGCGGTTAACTGCAACGAAGCCACGAGGCGGCCTGTCAGCAGTATCATTTGTTTCGGGAAGCAAAGCGTCAGCTTCAGCAATGCCAAACTGGATGCATAGCTGACGAAAGGCTTTATGGCTCAAGGTAGTAGGAGTCCTCTCTGGAGGATCGTTCAGCGGGATAGCAACTGGAAATACATCTTCAGCTTGCTCTGTTCCTTCTTGTGGAGAAGACATTCTACACAATCAGCTGAATCTTCAAATGTGAAGGTGCACGTTCCCTAAAAGTGTGAAGTGTTGTGCAAAAACTAATGAAAATAAAAGACAAGCATAACTGGAATTAAATTAGTTGACAATCAATCGATTACAGAATTTCAGAACTTGTCAATGATCAAGTGCAGTGTTAATACAGACAAGTCAGTTTCATTTGACTATTATGATTTTGTTTTAATACTTCACTTGAATTGGTTATTGTTCAACATCTCATTCATATTCATTTAGTTTAACTTTCTCTTTACCAACTAATCTGTCATTCGATATGGGCAGTCAGTGACAGTATATTCGTCCCAGTATTCTGTGAATGTTGTTTTAAGCAGGATTGTTAGTTTGCAAAATTGAAGCGATCTGTAAAAAGAAATACATGCAACATGGTTTATAGTTCAACAGTCCAAAGTCCAGGCAAAGTTTAAAAGTCATCTGCTTAGTTGCTGAAAACCCAAGTATTAACTCGGTGACGACTTAAGAGATTCCCTATGGGTCAAGGTCGGCAGTCCCCGAGTCTTAGGTCGAATAAAGAAGCAAAAAACTAGTTCAAGGCAGCAGGAAATCCCAAGTCCTAACTCGGAGGCGACTCAAAACCTAGGTCGTATGAAACTGCTAAGTCGGTTCCGACTTAAACCAGGAAAGTCACTGGATCGCATGAAATCCCTAGGTCGTGACCGAACCAATACCTCAACCAATTTTCTTCTCTCTCTTAACCCGTTAACCCAATAGCCTCACAGTTAATAACGACCCTCATTCCATCACACCATTGGACCACCCAAGGAGCCAATTCAAATCGAATCGAATTTGCTGCGAATCCGGTGTATTACCGCCTTACCACAACTGCAACGTGATCAATGGCAATTGCGAAACAGTCGAAGGATTATACATAATGAACCACAACATTTAAGAACAAATGGAAGTCGAAAATTGGGGAGTTATCGATTCGACAGTGAGCATGGGTGAACGATGACCAGATCGACTTACGAAGTTTAACAGGAAGATGATCGGCGATTGGATGATTGGAGTTTATCTCTGAAATCTCTAAATTGCGTCAATGGCTGATTCGAGAAGAAGAACAGGTGAAGGAAGAGAAGAGGCGACTTAAGCTATTTATAATCTAGGGTAGTAAAATTTGAATCGACACCTCCGACCTACGACTCATCTTAAGTCGGTCGCGGTCTAACACACTTACCAAGAAGCGAGTTAAGAGAATCGAAGCATACGACCTATGGTTTAGGCATATACTTCGAGGGGCAAATGTTAACCCCCTTTTCGACTCACGACCTAGCAGGAGCCGAGTTAAGGTGCTTGCCGACTTAAGAAGTATGCCGACTTAAGATACTGGCTGACTTAAGGTGCTTGCCAACTTAAAGAAGCCTACCGACCTAGCAAATTGTGAGTTAGCAAGGCCTGCCGAGTTAACAGGTTGCCGACCTATAGGAACTTGCAGACTTAACGAGTTAACAGTTAGATGACCTACGAGTCAACAGGCTCCGACCTAAGGAAAGCTCTGACCCAACAGTTGCCGATCTAACTACTGAGAAGAGCTGCCGAGTTAAGAAGGATGCCGAGCTATGAAAAGCTGCGACCTAAGAATGTCACAACCTAACTCGTTGAAGTGATCCAGCAACCTGCGACCTAAGGAAGCTGCGACCTAAGGAAGTCGCGACCTAAGGAAGTGGCGACCTAAGGAAGTGGCGACCTAAGGAAGTCGCGACCTAAAGGAATCCGCGACCTAAGAGGCTCTGCGACCTAAGGAAGCTGCGACCTAACAATGTTGCGACCTAAAAGCTCTCCGAGTTATGCAGTGCTCCGAGTTAAGAAGTGCCGCGAGTTAAGGATCTATAAGATAAGGGATTGACTTAAGACAGTTGTGGAAGACCTACGACTTATACTAAGTCGCGCATGATCTCTTGAGTCGTCATCGACTTATCACTTGGAAAAAACCACGTACTTCATCGCTGCATTTGGTAAGTCGCGAATGGACTACGACTTATCTTAGGTCGCTCGCGACCTAAGACCTAGCTTAGGTCGTACGCGACCTAGGACTTAACAAATGGTCGACTTAAGATTGCGAGTTAACTCTGCTACGCCCTAACCCTATTCCTTAACTCGTCACCGACCTACCCTAAGTCGGCTGCGACCTAAAGACTTAGAGAAATTTCCTGAGTCCAGATCAGCTCCTATAAATACCCCATTACTTCCAACATGGGGGGGACTTTTGGGCCATTCATTTCTCCAAACGCCGTTATGCTGTTGAAGTCTCCTCTCATTCAGCAATCAAAGATCTTCCAACTCTCAAGGCACTACAACAAGCTTCGCGAAGAACTCCATTCATCCGATACGGATTTAGCAAGATTCATCACCGAAGATTGAGCTAGTAGTCTAGATTGTTGTGTGATCAAGTTGTACTGTATTTGACAAGTGATTTGTATCGAATTGTAACCGAATCAGCAATAAAAGACTATAAAGTGGACGTAGGCTCAATTACGGGCCGAACCACTATAAATCTGTTGTTCATTTACTGCTTTTCTGCGATTTTCAGCTCATATTTTGTTCCCGTACCAACGGGTGGTGCTTTCACAAGTTTATCACACACACCGGGTGTTAGCCTTCACTTTTTACCGTTAACAAAACCCTTACTTAAATCATTTAAACACAGTTTTAAAATTTTAAAACAGTTTAGTTTTTAAAATCTGGAACCCAGACTTTTACCCGAGCCTTTACAATTTTACTTCGAGTCGCCTCTCCACATCACTCGAGTATCACTCGAAACAACTCGAGAAAATCTCGAGTAGCTTTCCTCTGCTAACAACTAAACTTCACCAGATACAAATCACGATCGTGCACGTGCACCGTAGTTACCACCATCTCCGACCATCGTCGAGCATCCCCACAAGTCGTCGATCATCCCTACACCATATCACGATCATCAATTCTTCGATCAAGACGCAAAATCGAAATTAGGAATTCGAGCACCAAACTGGAATACAGGCTTCCTCCAAAACCCTGTCAACATCTCCTCGTCTTCGAAATCTCGACCACCAGAATGCCAGCGACTCCAGCGACGACTTCGTCCACGTCACGACTATCATTTCCCAGAATTTTGTCGAACTCGATCCACTAGAGAAAATGTAGTGATCGATTTTCTTAACCTAGTTAAAACTAGGTTTAAAAATCTAAATCCTAAATCATTTCTGCCTCTATGTTTTAATTTCAATTCTAGTAATTTTCCTGATATCCTCGATCATTACACTATCATTCTTGAAGAAAACAACATCCCAAATTCACTGAGATCATCAAAATTACCAAAACCTCATTTCTAACTTAAACCAGAACTGCTCCTATAATACTAAACTAAAAACTATGATATTAATGCTAAAAATCATATTATCATTTATGTTTTCAATTTATAAATCTGAATTTATAAATTACAAAGCTCGAATTTTTACTTTTATATAACATGCACTGTTATTTTTGATTTACAGAGATGCTTAGTTTTTAAAGTTTTACTTAACTAACATTCTTAACATTCCTCTGTGATACATCAATAACTTTTGATTTTAAGTTTAGTTCTAACAAACTAAATCAAATGGTGAAGGTTTTTAAATAAACTTTGAGCCTGACCAATCAAAACAAGAACAGAGTATATATTCACATATGCACACAATACATCCATTGTTCACAGCAGCTTTCAGTTATACATACAAACATTACATATTTATTCACTTCAAACATGATTATCACATGAAGAAATCAAGCAATTTACTTAAGTTAGTTTTAAATAAAAAGTGTTACTCACTTGATTTAAACAGAGGCAGTTCTTTAATTTTTGAAGACTTTAGACTTGAAACAGGGAAACTTGAATTCCTCTTTAGATTTGATTCTAAACTTGAGTTGCTGGCTTTAAACTTGATTTAAATTATATGCATGTTGGCTTCCAGGTTGCAAATGAAGGCAAACAGCTTCTTGAATTGATTCCAGATTGCAAATGAATGCAAACAGAAGACTTTTGATTGTTTAGCTTGAGTGGATTTGATTTGAAAAATGAATTACAGGGATCTTTGATTTTTGATAATTCTGGTTTGAGGCTTTTAGATTTCTAATTTCAGATTTTTACTAGAGAAAGGAGTTTGAGTTTCTTGTTTTGAAAAGAAAATAGAAGGAATGAAGTAAAGGGATGCAAATGTATATATAACTAAATTTATGATTTTATAAAAATAAAAGAAAATGAAAATAATTAAGACACTTGTCACATTGTTTAATCCATTGCCTAACACATGTTAAAACAAGTCATTAGATAAAGACACATGTCTTTTAAGTATTTATCTTATTTCTATTTATTTTAAAGTAATTAAAAAGCCTTTTTCTTATTTATTAAACACTTATCTATATATATATAAATCATTTTAAAGAAACAAAACCAATTATATTTATAATTAAAAGTTATACAAATATTATAATATCCAAACAATTTAAATATTTATTCTCTTGAATTTCAAAGCTTAAATTCAAATTCAATTAAATTAAATCCTAAGATTCAATTTAAAAAGTCAAGTTATATATATATACATATATAACTATTTATTCAATTAAATAACAATTTCATATTCTTTAAAATCCATTCATATTAATAAAAATAATACATTATACTTATTATATGAAATTAACATATTTGATATTTAAATAATTTATATAAGAGATTATATTATCAAGTGATATTTTAAAAAGAAACAAAACAAGCCTTTTTATTAACTCTTATATAATTTTAAACTTAAGTAAAAATATCTTAAGCAATTAAAGTATTTTAAAACTATAAATTTACTAATTTAAATAACTTTGAAAAGTCATATTAAATTAAATCTAAATTCCCAATTTACCCAAAGCTTCTATTTACAATATATATAAATAAATATATATATTCAAATAGAAAATATCTTATTAACTTTTAAAAGATAAAATCACCAATTAATACTAATTTAATCAGATTATTAAATTAAATTCAAATCTTATTATCAAAGATCATCAATATCAATTTAATTATTTAACAGATTATTAAATTGATATTGTTAAAATTTACGGGATATTACACCGTAGGTGACCGTGCACGTGCACGAGATCGAAGATTGTATCTGGGTGAAGTCTGTTTCACTGGAAAAGGCAAATGCAAGTTCTCGGGTTTGTTCGTGGGAGTCTCGGGTAAGATAGGGTTGCGACTCGAAATGATTTAGTGGTGGGCTCGAGAGTTTTTTTAGTTTTGCCAGGTTTTTATACCTGTCTGTTTGAAATTTAAGTCTAAATTAAATTTTGAAGCAATAGTAAAGCAGTAAATCAAAGTTTGATTTAAAAAGACAAGTTTAGTTTTAAACTTTAATATTAGATAATTAGTTTATGAATTTAAATGTTTAAATAGGTTAAGTATAGATATGTTTAAATGTTAAATCTAAGAAGAAATTTGATTTAAGTTCTTTTAAAAACTTCTTAGAAAATATAAGATTTTTAAAAGTTTTTAAATTGGTTAAAAACTTAGTTAAAAATAAATTGGTATTCATTTTAAATACAGAATTTAAAATGAAATTTTAGAAGTAGATTTGAAAGGGATGTTTCAAATATAAATGGTAAATGATAACTTGTTTATCAATAAGAATAAAGTTTATCTTAAAATAATTAAAGACTTGTGTTTATATAATTTATTAGGAGATTTAATAGATAATTAATTTAATTTGATTAATTAATCATTTGGATTAATTAGGTAATTAAAGGTTTAAATTAATTTATTCATGATTAAAGTAAATTAATTAGGGATGATTAATTTGTAGTTAGGGATTATAAATTAGAGTATTAATTAATGATTAAGAATTAATTAATAGAGTAATTAAATAATTTAGTTATGGTAAATACTTAATTAATTAATTAGAGATTGATAAATTGGTTATTAAGATTTATTAATTTAGAATTAATAATAATTAATATAAGTTAATTACTTAAGGAAAGTAATTAAATAATTGTTAATGAAGGTCATTAACTATGGATTTTTAAATAATTAATTTATGTAATTAATTTTAATATATTAATTAGATTAATTAATTTGAAGATAATCAATTATAGAATTTGTTTAAATGTAATTACTTATTGGAAGTAATTAAGAATTAATTACTTATTGTAATTAATTGAAGTTAATTTGATTTAGTTAAATTAATTAATTAAGTTTAATTAATTTAGAATAATCAAGAGATGATTTGATAATAATTACTTAATGTAATTATTAAGGTAAGTTTATTTAGAGAAGTAAATAATATGATAATTACTGGAAATAATTAGTTGAATAATGATTTTATTAATAGAAGTAATTTGAGTTAATTACTTTGAATAATTAATCAAGGGATTAATTAAGGAATTAATTAAGGAGTAATTAATTTAGTAAATGAAAGTAATTAAGGGTAGTTAATTACTAATTGAAGATTAATCAAGGTGATTAATAAATGTGTTAAAAAAAAGGTTAATTACTTAATATAATTAATTTAATTTAAGTAATTAATAATTAATGTATAATTAAGGATCATTAATTAATATAATTAATGATGTAATTAAGATTTATTAATTAAGTAATAATTAATAAATTAAGTGATTAATTAATGTAATTAATTAAGGTTTAATATAATTAATTATAGTTGATTAAGTTAATTAATTTTAGTTAATTAATTAATGAAGTAATTAAAGGTTAAGTGGTTAAGGATAATTAATTTGAGAAATTAATTGAGGATAAATTACTTGGATGTAATTAAAAGATAATTAATCAAAGATGATTAATTAAAATGAATTATTAAAGGATAATTAATTAATTAATTAATGGTTAAGTAAGCAGGATTTATAAAATAAAGTAATTAATTTAATTCACTTTAAATTAATTAGAGATGATATAAATCATTACTTATGAATGAGTGATAGTATTGAATACTTGGCATTAATTGATATCTCTGATGAGATATATGCTGTGTGATATGGATGTTAGTTGAATTGTATGGATTATCTGATAATGTTGATTATCTGTTGTGAATTATCTTTCTTTGTGTATAAAGATAATGAATTGAATTTGTTTTAACCTTTAAAACAACTTGGCCTTAAAAGATACGTTTTGGATTTCGATGAGACCGGGATCGGGTTTCCGTATACCGGTATTCCAAGTCTGGAGACCCGAATACCACATCGATCCAAATTTACGATAGGTCGTGAATCAAGTGAAGATGAAGATTCAGAGTGCAAGGGTTATTGTCGTTAACTCTGAGGGTGATTCCAAAACGAGTGTAACGAGATAATGCCTTCGGTTTCGTTCGAACCCGGAACGAACTTGTATGGATTGAATGCTTTCAGCACATCGTCAGGCGGACGATGAGCATTCTAAGTGATATGTTCTGATTAAAGGTAATCGTAACCTCAAGCCTCACAAACCGGGAATGGCTAAAACATGGGAGGTGCAGCAAGGTTAGTGGGTAGCACCCAAGTAGGACAAGGTTACCTCTGTCTAGATGTCCCTTTCTATTTTCGACTTAGTGGTGCGGTTGCTGATCCCAACCGTGAGGTATCTTGTGCGGGAATTATCCAGTAAGGGATGTTCCGACCTTGTGTTGCAGGGGATTGGGAGTGATCCTCGGTACGGTGATCTAGGCCACGTACTGTGACGGGCGGTACCCCAGTAGCCCTGCCATTGTATGGAAACCCAAAATTAATTATATTAATCCTCAATTAATTACAATTAATTAATCAAACTAAAATTAATTAAAAGAAGATCATTAGGAGATGATTAGTTAATTAATTTGTAATTAATTAATGATAGTAAGCAGGATTTTGATAATCCAAGTAATTAAATTGATTTGGAATTAATCAATTTTGCTTTTGAATGATTGGTTAATATTGGATGATTGATATTGGGTGATTGGTTGATATTGGATGATTTGGATATCTCTGATATATGTGATAGGCTGCTTTGTGAAATGAATGTTGATATGAATTATCTATTGTGATAATGTGATTCATTTATCTGTTTTTATATCATTATGTATATAAGTTTAAATGTTTAAACCTTTAAACAACTTGGCCTTAAAAGATACGTTTTGGATTTCGATGAGACCGGGATCGGGTTTCCAGATTTGGATATCCGAAAACCACATCGATCCAAATTAAACGTTTGATCGTTAATCCAAGTGGAGCAAGTGAAGACTCGAGGTGTAAGAACTATTCTTTGTCAGTATAACTCTGTGGGTGATTCCGTAATGAGTTTGACGGAGATAGTACTTTCAGATTCGAGATGAAGATTCAGAGTGCAAGGGTTATTGTCGTTAACTCTGAGGGTGATTCCAAAACGAGTGTAACGAGATAATGCCTTCGGTTTCGTTCGAACCCGGAACGAACTTGTATGGATTGAATGCTTTCAGCACATCGTCAGGTGGACGATGAGCATTCTAAGTGATGTGTTCTGATTAAAGGTAATCGTAGCCTCAAGCCTCATCAACCGGGAATGGCTAAAACAGGGGAGGTGCAGCAAGGTTAGTGGGTAGCACCCAAGTAGTATAAGATTCCCCTGTCTAGAGGTCCCTTCTTTTTATTTCGGCTGTGTGGGCGGTTGCTAGCTACAACCGCGGGGTTTCTTATGCGGGAATTATCCAGTAAGGGATGTTCCGGCCTTGTGTTGCAGGGGAGCGGGCGTACTCCTCGGTACGTTGATCTAGGCCACGTACTGTGACGGCGGTACCCCAGTAGCCCTGCCATTGTATGGAATCCAATTTCCAATAAGTGCCATCGGTCTTGATTGTATAACCCACTTTGTTGGCTAGTATGCTGGAATTTAATAATGTAACAATTTCAGCTATTTCATATTTATTTGAAAACCCTAGACCCTATTATAATATAACTGGATTTCCTATCAAATGTTTTGGTTATCGTAAGGTAAAAACTTTTCCGTGTTTATGTGCGGGAAGTCTTACGAGATACCTTTTCTTTCAAAGGTTTTTCAAAAGTTAAACAATTTTAAACCGTTTACTCACACCAGACCCATGTCTGACCCAAGTGTTTATTTTCTGTTTTATTAAACTCTTGGGTACTCATATTATATATGAGTAGTCAAGTGATTCAGGTTAGCTTGACGAATTCTGGAGGAGATTTGGAGCAGGAGGCTTCACCGTGTAGATATATTATGATTCCGCTGTGTATATGTTGTGTCTGTATCTGTGATACTTGAGTTGTATGAATTAGACAGATGTTTATAACTGTCTAATATGTGTTGTATAAGTTGTGTACTCTGATGTAATATGATACTATGTAATATTTCATGTGATATATTATATTTCATTCGTTCCGCTGTGAGTATCTGATGTTGTTGTTCTTCTTCTTTCTTATCTTTTCTTCTTCTATCCCTTTCTTTCTTTATTGACGATACGACTTTCTGTGGAGAAAAAGTCGGGTTGTTACAACTTGTTGTATCATTAAATTAATTAGGAAATTTAATGGATAATTAAATTGTTTGATTAATTAATCATTTGGATTAATTAAATAGGTAATTAAAGGTTTATACTAATTAATTAATGATTAAGATTATTAATTAGAATAATTAAATTGTAATTAAGGATTATAAATTAGAGTATTAATTAATGGTTAGGAATTAATTAATAAGTAATTAAATATTAATTAAGTTATGGATTAATACTTAATTAATTTAGTAATTAGAGATTAATAAATTGGTGACTAAGATTTATTAATTTAGAATTAATAATAATTAGTATAAGTTAATTACTTAAGGAAAGTAATTAAATAATAGTTAATGAAGTCATTAACTATGGATTATTAAATAATTAATTAATGTGATTAATATTAATAATTAATTAGATTAATTAATTTAAAGATAATCAATTATAGAATTTGTTTAAATGTAATTACTTATTGGAAGTAATTAAGAATTAATTACTTATTGTAATTAATTGAAGTTAATTTGATTTAGTTAAATTAATTAATTAAGTTTAATTAATTTAGAATAATCAAGAGATGATTTGATAATAATTACTTAATGTAATTATTAAGGTAAGTTTATTTAGAGAAGTAAATAATAAGATAATTACTGGAAGTAATTAGTTGAATAAATGATTTTATTAATAGAAGTAATTTGAGTTAATTACTTTGAATAATTAATCAAGGGATTAATTAAGAAATTAATTAAGGAAGTAATTAATTTAGTTAGTGAAAGTAATTAAGGGTAGTTAATTACTGATTAAAGATTAATCAAGGTGATTAATAAATGTTGTTTAATTAAAGATTAATTACTTAATGTAATTAATTTAATTGAGTAATTAATAATTAAGTTGTAATTAAGGATCATAAATTAATATAATTAATGATGTAACTAAGATTGATTAATTAAGTAATAATTAATTTTTATTAATTAACAACCTTAATTACCAATTTAATTAATCCATAATTATTTATTAATTAATCTTTAATGACAATTAATTAACCCTTAACAATAGTTAATTAATCCTTAATTAACTTTAATCAGAGATAAATAATCTCTTAATTATTAATTAAGAAAAACTTAATTATTATTTAATAAAACTTTATTAAGTACTTCTTAATTACCAATTTAAGTTTAATTAATTTATTTATTTAATTTTGATAAGGATTAATTAAATGATTAAGAGTAAATTAAAATGGTAATTAAGAAGTACTTAATAAAGTTTTATTAAATAATAATTAAGTTTTTCTTAATTAATAATTAAGAGATTATTTATCTCTGATTAAAGTTAATTAAGGATTAATTAACTATTGTTAAGGGTTAATTAATTGTCATTAAAGATTAATTAATAAATAATTATGGATTAATTAAATTGGTAATTAAGGTTGTTATTATATGCATAAATAAATTTAACCTTTAAAGAAAAATATTATAATATAAATAAATCTTTATACATGGATTTGAGAATTCAAAACATTTATCTTTATTGTTTAAGAGATAATTTTTAAAAGGAAGTTTACAAATAATTTTATACATACATTTATAACCATTTAAATTTAAACACTTTAAAAAAATATAAATGGTTATAAATGTATGTATAAAATTATTTGTAAACTTCCTTTTAAAAATTATCTCTTAAACAATAAAGATAAATGTTTTGAATTCTCAAATCCATGTATAAAGATTTATTTATATTATAATATTTTTCTTTAAAGGTTAAATTTATTTATGCATATATAAGCTGTAACAACCCGCCATTCATTCCACAGAATGATGCATCATTAATAAGAAAGAAAGGGATTGAAAAGAGAAAAGATAGAGAAGAAAGAAGAAACAACATCAGAATCTCAACAGCGGAACGAATAAATTATATTATATCACATAAGATATTACATAGTATCATATACAACAACTATCAGAGTTACACAGCTTATACAACACATACTAGACAGTTATAAACATCTGTCTAGTTATTACAACTTAAGTACAACACAGACAAATGACTCAGAGATCAACACAGCGGAACCACTTATATATCTACAAACGCTGAAGCCTCCTGCTCCATTGCTCCTTCAGAATTCGTCAAAGCAAACCTGACTCCCTTGGCTACTCGTAAAAATTTGAGTACCCAAGAGTTTAGGAAAGACAGAAATAAACACTTGGGTCAGACATGGGTCTGGTGTGAGTAAACGGGTTAAATTTGCTTAACTTCAACCTTTTGAAAACAAAGGTATCACGTAAGACTTCCCACACATAAACATGAAAAAGTTTTTACCTTACGCTAACCAAAACTTTGATAGGAAATTTGGTTATATTATAATAGGGTCTAGGGTTTTCAAATAAATAAGAAATAGCTGAAATTGTTACATTATTAAATTCCAGCATACTAGCCACAATGTGGGTTATACAATCAAGTCCGTTGGTACTTATTGGAAGTTGGATTTCCATACAATGGCAGGGCTACCGGGGTACCGCCCGTCACAGTACGTGGCCTAGATCACCGTACCGAGGATCACTCCCAATCCCCTGCAACACAAAGTCGGAACCATCCCTTACTGGATAATTCCGAACAAGACAACCCCGCAGTTGTTTCGAACCAACTGCCCACACAGCCGAATATAAAAGAGGGACTTCTAGACAGGGATCTATCTTGCTCTCAGTGGGCGCTACCCACGAAGCCTTGCTGCACCTCCCCTGTTTTAGCCATTCCCGGTTGATGAGGCTTGAGGCTACGATTACCTTTAATAGAACACATCTATCTTAGAATGCTCATCGTCCACCTGACGATGTTCTGAAAGCATTCAATCCATACAATTTCGTTCTGGGTTTGAACGAAACCGAAGGCATTATCTCGTTACACTCATTTTGGAATCACCCTCAGAGTTAACGACAATAACCCTTGCACTTCAAATCTTTATCTCTATTCAAAGCACTATCTCCGTTAACTCGTTTTGGAATCACCCTCAGAGTTAACGACCATAGCCTTTCTCTAAATCTTCACTTGAGATGTCACGACCTAACGTTTAACTTGGATCGATGTGGTTTTCGGATAATCAAATTTGATTCCCGATCCCGGTCTCATCGAAATCCAAACGTATCTTTTAAGGCCAAGTTGTTTTAAAGTTAAAACAATTCAATTCAATTTAATACTTCAATTCACATAGCATTAACATAGATAAATATCACACATTTATCAAAGATATATCCAATATCACAACACAGAATATCATAGCATATCACCCAATAGATATCAACCAAATCAGACATTCTACTCAAATAATCATCCATAAGCAACCATTATTAATCCATACTATAATTAATTTAATCAACTTAAATTAAATTAATTACTTAAGAATTAATTCCTAATCTTGCTTAATCAATCATTAATTAATTACAATCCATTTAATTAATTAATCATTCCTTTAAATATTAATCACTCTTGATTAATTTCTCATCAATTACATAAAGTAAGTTTCTTAATCATTTATAGTAATTAACCTTTAATTACTCTCATTAATTACAATAATTAATGATCCTTAATTAATTACTTTAATTAATTAATTATAATTAATTACATTATTCCTTAATTAATTACCTTAATTAATCATGCATTAATTAATTACTTTCATAAATCAACCTTAAATAAAAATTAACAGTAATTAACTATTTTTAATTACTTCGGGATTACTTTAATTTCTTTTATAAATCCTTTTTGATTAATTACATTAATTACATCCAGTAATTAATTTATCAATTACTTACACTAAGTAATTACACTTAACAAGTTTTATTAAGTAATTATACTTAATTAATTACCATGTGACTATCTTTAAATAAATTAACAAATTAGTTAACTTAAATTAATCACATTCATTTCATACTTCATAACTGAGTAATTCATCCTTAATTACCCTTTAAACAAATTAATTAATCCCTAACTACAGATTAATTATTCATTTACTATTAATTAATAAACCTTAATTATTAATCAATATCTTTTAATACAAAGTAATCAATCCTTAATTACTTTTATAATTAATTAATTAAATTTAATTAACTAACTAATTACCTTTTAATCATTAATTAATAAAACTTAATTATTAATTAACAACCTTAATTACCAATTTAATTAATCCTATTAATCAATCCTTAATGATAATTAATTAACCCTTAATAACAGTTAATTAATCCCTAATTAAATTTAATTATAGATTAATAATTTCTTAATTATAAATTAATAAAACCTAATTATTACTTAATAAAACTTTATTAAGTACTTCTTAATTACTAGTTTAAATAAATCCTTAATTATTTAATCAATCCTTGTTAATTAAATTAATTAATTAAACTTCAATTTCTTAATTGACTTAATTAATTTCAACTCATTAAAAATCTAAATTAATCTTGAGATAAAACATTATCATTAAACTTTTGATCTTAGTAATTAACTGTAACATCCCGGAATTTTGAAATAATTTAATTCGTTAAATTGTTTGAATTTTTGGATTTAAATTTGAGGATTCCGAAAGCAATGAAGATATTGTTAAGATTTATATTATAAAAAATTATATGAGTTATAAAATAAAATATGAATAAATTTAATCTCTTTAGTTAAAACTTTTAAATAGAACTAAAACAAATTTTGTGATAAAAATTTACCTAGTTATAAAATGTTAAGGACTATAATTAAAACCACTTTTCTTTTAGCAAAGAAATTAAAACAAGTTGTAAGAGAAAAATACATACCAGGCCTATACAAATGATCACATAAATAAGAAACTAAGGCAAAACCTTTTCATTTAGCAAAACAACAAGATAACAAAAGTGTTCAAACTTAAAGAAATTTGCTGAAACAAAATAAACTAAGGGGATAAAGTAACCAAATAAAAAGTAAGTACATATATATAAGAAGGAACAAAACAACAAATAGCAAGGAAGGAAGAAAAGATTATATACGAAATGTACTTGCAAGAAGAAAAAATTTATATGTAAACATAAGAAGACACCAAGGCATTTAATGCCATTGCCTTTAGTACATCAAGCAAGATTTTCAGCCTCCAAATTTCAAAATCCTCTGACCAAATAAAAGAAATTTTTGTACTCCCTGTACACAACCTTCCCCATATATACATACACATTCATAAAGCTTTGGTTTATTTTCGTTCAAAACAACTCAACAAAGAAAAAGGAAAAAAAAAACTAAGTACACTAATATTATCAGCAAGCAAGGAGGTCAAGGTATTATCATCTCCTAAGCAAAACAAAGACAGACTTCAAACTGCAGGCTTTCAAAAGAAATAACAAGCAACTCTCTGTTTCCAGATCTACAGGTGAGTAAACATGATTTGGTAAAGAATTTCAAGTTTATTTAAAACAGTTTGAACTTTAATTATAAACTACTTATTCATGTTTCAGTGTGATAATATCCCAGTAATGCTCTGTGTTCCCTGTAAACATTTATACAGGAATTATAATTGTTTCAAAACTAAAGTCTATTTGCTTTAATCACTGACAAGTTTGGGTTTTTCAAATAAATCAAGTTGTTTTAATCCTCAAACAAGATTTTGTAAGGTTAATTAAACATACAGTAAGTTGTCATCACTGTAAACTTCAAATTTACTGTAAAAAGAAATTTTTATGAGAAACTCGAATACTTTAATTTGTTGAATAGATTGTATAACTTGAATAAACATAAAGAAATAAGATTTTTGAAATAAAGATAGTGATTTTTAGTTGAGTATTCACAGAGTATTTGGTTTTTGAACAAAAATAACACTTTTTCGAATTACCACTAATTTAGTTAATGATAAA
Organism: Allium fistulosum; assembly: GCA_030737815.1. Lineage (NCBI taxonomy): Eukaryota > Viridiplantae > Streptophyta > Magnoliopsida > Asparagales > Amaryllidaceae > Allium > Allium fistulosum. The sequence continues at coordinate 817,499,300 of CM060901.1, read as the reverse complement.
TGTTGAAATTTGAATTGAAGCTAGTTTGAACCTCAATAATGATGAGAAAAATAATAAATGATTTTTCGTATGGATGAAATTGCCGTTCGAACCCAAAGTAGGGTTTAAGATGGAGTTTTGCAGTGGGTCGAAAGTGAGGTGATTTCATCACCTAGGAGTGACCGAGTGACACGCGACGATGGGGGAAGGTAGCGTGGGGTGTTGACAAGACATGGCCGAAGTTACGGCGTCGCAGGTGATCTGTGCGGCGATGGCGAGGGGGATATGCTCGTTTTGGTTGAACTTCAGTTTCGACCAGGAGGCTAAAATTCGATTTGGATTGTTGAAGGCGATTTGGGTTTTGGTTTACGTGTTGATGGGGGATTTCCGACTTGCCGATGATCGTAATGATCATCGGAGTCGCGACGAACCCCCGTGCACGGTGGCGTGAGTGTGTCAGCGATATGGGAGGGCGCTTCGACTCGAAGGAAACTCGAGAAAATGGAGGGGATGCTTCGAAGTAGACTGGGTGCCTGCGTGTGTTGTGGTATAGTGCTGCAGTTTTAAGTTTTAGCTTAATTTAAACTAAGAAAAAAAAAGAGAAAGGAAACAGGGACGAGGGGAGGAGAGGAAGACGCGGGAATATTGCTGGGAACACTCGAGTTTTACTCGTGTCAATTATCATTTTACTCGGGTTGGCTTGAAATTGGGTTAAGCCCAAATTATTAAAGTTTATAATGTCAAATTTAATAAAGTTGACCATTTTTAAGTTGAGAATTTGTTTAAGTTATCGACTAAGTATAAATATAAATGCTTATAAAAACCTTAACTAATATTTAAATTTAGCATTTAATTTTTAGTAAATTAACCTTAAAACTTTTATAATTAAAATAAATTGATTTCCAAACTGTAAAGCAGATCTTCAAATGATAATTAAAGTAAATAATTATATTAATAAATGATTAACAATTTTTAATTCAATCGATTTATAAACAATTAAGAGTTCAAAATTCATTTGTAAATTAAGAAATTGTTATGCAGATAATTTAAAAATCGACTAATCAAAGTTGACGGATGATTAAATAATAATTATGAAAACAATTAATCGGGTTAATCAAGATTTAATTTCTTTATCAAAATTTTAACCCTTGATTTTGAACATCACTACGAATAATTTTGTGGTAAATATATTTAAACCACATTGGAAAATAATTAACTATTGCTGTTCACTGTATTGATATTTCTGTTCTGATAGTGATACTGTGTGATATATATTGCCATGTACTGTATTGTGATTATGGTTTGTTCTGTATTGGTGTGAAAATCCTATTTGCCCGTAAAACGGCACTTAAACCTCGATGCGACAGGGGATCGGATTTCAGTAGTTATCCGAAACCCACATCGAATTTATGAATTTTTTGTGAACAACATATCCACACGTTTGAAATTAACGCTCACTATTCGGGTTACCCATTCCGAGTAGTGATACGTCGTATATGGATGGCATTTGAAGACCGGTGTTGAAGACCGGATATTTTCAAAAATGAAAGGACAACCTGTCAAATGTCTCTGCACCGAGTTGCTCCGGTATAGAGATTTATATCACTCTTTTGTGACGGGAAGTCCGGACGTGATTAGAAAATTATCCGGATTGCAAGGACTTCTTTGGAAGTGCCTTCGGTTCTGTTCGAACCCGGAACAGACTTGTATGGATACATGTCCGACATTACACTTTGAGATATAAAGCCGATTTCTTTCAAATACATTTCTGTTGGTGGCGGAGAATTTATTCTCTTAGCTTAACACCCTTCTCTGAGACGTACGAGCTCAGAGGTTATGTAGTTGAAATTTATCAGCGATATATCCCAATTTGGTAATGTGACATGCTGAGTGTTGCTGTGTGATGATCAGTGTTTGATCATTTGTGATATGATCATTTGTTTGATCATTTATCTTTGTGATCATAGGTTGATCATCTGTTGACCCAAAGCATGGCTTTGTGACAAAGCGTAGCTTTGTGGATGAGACTTCGTCGAGCCTCACACCCCAGAATGGTCAAAACAGGAAAGATGCGGCAAGGTTATAGGGAGTAGCGCCCCTTAGTGTATGTTCATTTCCTTCTGGATAGAAGTGGTATCATGGTATGGAGCCCAGATACTTTACTTATGTGGATATCGCAGATATACATTTATTATCTTTGTGATTTGTTGCTCGGGGCCCCGGTTAAAGGTTGGTTACAACCGGGAGATGGCATACTCGTGTCAGTAGTTACCTATTTTTGCAGAGGTAACCCGGCCTTGTGTTGGCAGAGATCCGGTTAGGTTCTCGGGACGTCCTTCCAGAGGCGTTTCCATGTGGCAATGGGAAGTTCCTTGGCCTGACCATTTGTTGGAAATCCAAAGAAACAATACGAGCCTTTACGATTTCAATTGTATAACCTGTCTCCTCAGGAGGCAGCTATAGCAGGCATAATATAATGGTACCTATGCTGGCTAAGATTTATATTCTACTTTCGAAATGTTTTTCCCACTATGCACTAATAATAATATCAAAAAGGATTTGATTTTGCGTAGTAAGCATCTTTGACTATCATAAGAAGAAATCTCCTCCAAGTCTGCGTTTGCATTGTGTGTGTGGCGGGAGGTCTTATGGTAGTTTCATTTTCCAAAAGCATTGCAAATTTACTTTAAATTCTTTTGTTGTCCGTTTTTAAAAGATAAACTGTTTTGTTTACTCATACCAGTCCCATGACTGATCCGGAGTTTATTGTTTTCTTTCCTAAACTCTGGGTGCCCATTATTTCCACACGGGCAGCCTAGTAGCAGGTTTTCCGTATTTTGGAGTTAGCTATATTTGGAGCTCTTATCTTGGAGATATTCTTAGGAGCTTTTTGGAGATATCAGGTGTTTAGCTTTTGGGAGTCCGTTATCACTTCTTTCATCTGGAGACTTTTGGATATATGATTACTGTTGTATTATCATGATGTTGTATTTGGAGTTGTAGTATATGTATTAAATACTCTGATGAAGTATGGATTATGTCGATGTTGTATCTGTGATGATATTTATGATATTGATTCTGTTCCGCTGTTTTATATTCATCTAATTTTTGTTATAAGCTCCATCCGAACTAAAATTTGACGTTTGAAGTTTGGCAGTCGAATACAAGTGAAGTATTTGATGTCTATTTTCGAACGATGAATTTTGGGTCGTGACAAATTGGTATCAGAGCCTTTGGTTGAGTAAGAACTTAAGCTACGGAGTATAACACATTAGATGGCTCATTAGAGATAGGGTGAAGTATATCCTAGAATGAGTATAACCAAGACTGTAACTCAAAAAATTTGTTAGTCTATTTCTTTTACTGCTGATATTCCTTAAGATATTCGTCCGTATATCTAAATCAATTTTCTTACTAATTTCAGATAAGTAAGAATGAGCGGACGCAGAGGAAGACCAAGGGGTCAAGTAAATGCCCCAGCACAAAACCAAGGTCCTCCAGCAGTAGTCGCAGCAATGGATAACCAGCAGCAGCCGGATCTGGCTGATTTGAATAAGAAATTCGAAAGGCTTGGTGGCAAACCATTCACTGGCAAAGAGTCAATTATTGAGGCTCAAGCTTGGGTCAGATTATGTGAGAAAATTTTTAAAGGGCTTAAGCTGCAAGACGAGCAGAAGAGACTTATAGCTTCTTGGCAACTCCATGAGGAAGCTTCAGCCTGGTGGGTAACAGTCATTGTTGATGAATCCGAGGAAGAGTTTTCTTGGGATCGTTTTAAGGAGGTGTTCGAAGAGCGTTACATGCCTTCGGCGGGAATTTCCAGAATGTATCAAGAATTTTTGGATTTAAAGCAAGGAAGCCTGACATTTGAAGAATACTTAAACAAGTTCAACGAACTATCCCGTTTTGGTCCAGAATTGTTAAGCACACCTCTTAAGAAGAATGAAAGGTTTATCCGGGGAATGAACCAGAAATATCACGAAAGAATGACAGCGCACGTCAAGGAATCCTTTTCAGATCTTATTGATATGGGATACAGGTATGCTACACTGGATATGCAGGAGATTCCAAAGGAAGGAGGAAATTCAAATAATCAGAACTGGAAGAAAAGAAAGTTTGGGGGTAAGAAGCCACAGCAAGGCAATGATAAAAAGAGCAATCAAGGAAATTCGGCTAGCAACATAACTTGTTACAATTGCAATGAGAAGGGCCATTATTCAAACAGCTGCACAAAACCAAAGAAGCAAGTTAACAAGGAACAACCGGGGAAGAATGAGCAATATAAGCCCAGAAAATGTTACGCCTGTCAGGGAGAGGGACATGTTATCAAAAACTGCCCAATGATGAAGCAAGCACAGGTGGCAAATGTTTACGCGATAAAGAAAGACCCTTCCACTTCGAAAGCTGATAAAGGAAAAGGTGTTCTGGAAGGTAACCTTACTATTAATGGTAGAACTGTTAGAGTTTTATTTGACTCGGGAGCTTCACATAGTTTTATCTCCCAACAAACCGTAAAAGAATTAGGACTTAAAGCTAGATTTTCTGTCGATCCTATTTGCGTGAAAAATCCGGTTGGAGGTCCCGCAAATCTTTGTTTATATTGCAAGAAAGTTCCTATTTCATATGATAGTTATTGATTTCCTATCAACCTTTATATCCTCGAATTTAATGAATTTGAAATCATACTCGGAATGAATTGGTTATCGAAATACGAAGCTATATTGGAGTGTAATGATCGGACCGCTTTGGTCAAAACAGACTTTGGAAATTTTATTGAAATCTCTTGTGAGAATCCGAGTCCAAGAAGAGATGGATTGATGTATACTTTGGGATATCCTGAACCCACTTTGTTGTCTATACCTGTTGTTCGGGAATTTTCCGACGTATTTGAAGAAGTAAATTCCTTACCTCCGCACAGAGAAATAGCATTCCGAATTGACTTAATACCCAATGCTCGTCCTGTTGTTCACGCAAGTCGCAGGATGGCACCTAAGGAGAAAATTGAATTAGTCAATCAAACTCGAGATCTGCTGAAGAAAGGATTGATTCGCCCTAGTGTTTCCGAATGGGGTTCAGCCGTCGTATTTGTAGCTAAATCAGACGGATCTTTGAGATTGTGTGTAGATTACCGTGATCTTAATAAACAAACTCTCAAGAACAAATTCCCTTTACCTAGAATTGACGATCTATTTGATCAACTTCATGGCGCTCGATTCTTTTCTAAGATGGATCTAGCTCAGGGATTCCATCAACTGCGAATAGCTGAGGATTGTGTTCATTTTACTGCTTTTAGGGGTCCAGACATGTTCTACGAGTGGTTAGTCATGCCTTTCGGACTGACCAACGCTCCTGCGTACTTCGTGGATTTAATGACCCGAGTATTTCGAGAAGTATTGAACAAATTCGTCCTTGTATTTATTGATGATATTTTGATTTTCTCCAAAACTGAAGAGGAGCATTCTGAACATCTCAGAATTGTTTTGGAAATATTGAGGACGAATGTCTTATTCGCTAAATTTTCTAAGTGTCACTTTTGGGTCAAAGAGGTCAAATTTCTCGGTCATATTATTAATGAAGAAGGGATTTCTGTTGATCCAAGCAAGATTTCTGCAATTATGGACTGGAAGCAACCCACTACTCCTAGAGAAGTTCGAAGTTTTCTCGGTTTAGCGGGATATTATAGGAAGTTTGTACAGGATTTTTCTAAGTTGGCTAGCCCATTGACTAAGCTGACAATGAAGAATGCTAAATTTGATTGGACTTCAAGATGTGATGAAGTTTTCCAGGAATTGAAAAAGAGATTGACTACTGCTCCTGTTCTCGTTATTATTAATGGGAACCAAGGCTTATCTGTCTATACTGATGCGTGTGGGGACGGGGTAGGTGCAGTATTAATGCAAAATGGAAAGGTAGTTGCCTACGCGAGTAGACAATTACGTCCGCATGAGAAGAACTACCCGACACATGATTTGGAGCTTTTGGCTATTGTTTTCGCTTTGAAAATCTGGCGACACTATCTTCTGGGTAAGAATCTTTTCAGCTTCTTAACAATTTACGAAATTAACTAAATAAATATACTTAATAAACTCTTCTTGTTTTAGGTGAAAAATTCGAATTATTCACCGACCATAAATCCTTGAAATATCTTTTTACCCAGAAGGATCTGAATCTACGACAACAACGTTGGTTGGAATTTCTGGCATCCTATGACTTGGATATTCTTTACACTCCTGGAAAAGCCAATGTAGTTGTCGATGCTTTAAGTAGAAAGCACGCTCTTCTTGCTCATCTTGTCATTGCCCCTACTCTCATTGAGAAAATCGCCAGTAAGCAAAATGAAGACAAGTTTCTTCATGAAATTTATGAGAAAATACGTGGTGGCCAGGAGACCAGTTTTGAAGTTGATGATAATAAAGTTATAAGACTGGAAGGCAGACTTTGTGTACCAGATATCCCAGAATTGAAACGTGAAGTATTGGACGAATGCCACAAGTCCAAATTCAGTATCCATCCAGGAATTAATAAAATGTATCGAGACATTAAAAGAACATTCTGGTGGAAGACGATGAAGAGAGACATATCGATATATGTGAGTCGCTGTGCTACTTGTCAGCAAATCAAAAGCGATCAAAGGAAAGTGGCCGGTTTACTTCAACCTTTGGAAGTACCGAAATGGAAGTGGGATCAGGTATCGATGGATTTCATCGACGGATTGCCACGAACCAAGAAGGGAAATGAAGCGATTTGGGTTATAGTGGATCGTTTAACCAAAACTGCTCACTTTATTCCAGTAAAATCCACTCGAACTGCAGCAAGCTTGGCAGGTATATACGTAAAAGAAATTGTTCGCCTCCATGGTATTCCCAGTAGTATAGTGAGTGATCGTGACCCGATCTTCACTAGTAGATTTTGGGAGGCATTTCAGGATGCATTGGGAACGAAATTAAATTTCAGTACTGCTTATCACCCGCAAACAGATGGACAGACTGAAAGGGTCAACCGAATTCTAGAAGACTTATTACGTTCTTGTGTTCATGATTTTGGTGGTTCATGGGAGGACCATTTGCATCTGGTTGAATTCTCATATAGTAACAACTATCAGGCCAGTCTGGAAATGGCTCCTTTCGAAGTTTTATATGGTCGTCCGTGTCGATCACCTATATGCTGGATAGAATCAGGTGACAGACTTGTCTTAGGACCGGATATGATCAAAGAAGCCACTGAGAAGGTTAACTTTATTCGCAAGAAGTTATTAACTGCCCAAAGCCGTCATAAGAGTTATTATGACCGCCGAAGAAGATTTTTGGAATTTCAAGTTGGAGATTCTGTATTTCTGAAAGTATCTCCGATGCGGGGTGTATTAAGATTCGGGAAAACTGGAAAGCTGGCACCACGGTATATTGGTCCTTTTCCTATTCTGGAAAGGATTGGTCCTCTAGCATATCGAGTCCAGCTACCCAACTGGTTGTCTGGCGTGCATAATGTGTTTCACATTTCTAATCTTCGGAAGTATGTGCACGACCCAGATGATATTATTGAAGAAGCTGCTCAGCAGGATCTAGAAATCACTCCTAATTTGGCAGTAAGGAGGGAACCGATAAAAATTGTTGATCGTGAGGAGAAGCGATTGCGAAACAAAATTGTGAAGCTAGTCAAAGTTCAAGGGAGTGGCAATCCAAAGGACTGTACTTGGGAGACTGAAGATAATATGAAGAAATCATATCCCAACTGCAGAATTGACATCTCGGCTTAAAATGTAAGTCATTTCCTTGTTTCTGAATTCGCGTATTCTTTGTTGCATTCTCTCTCTTTCAATTTCGAGGACGAAATTTTCTTAAGGAGGGGATATTGTAACATCCCGGAATTTTGAAATAATTTAATTCGTTAAATTGTTTGAATTTTTGGATTTAAATTTGAGGATTCCGAAAGCAATGAAGATATTGTTAAGATTTATATTATAAAAAATTATATGAGTTATAAAATAAAATATGAATAAATTTAATCTCTTTAGTTAAAACTTTTAAATAGAACTAAAACAAATTTTGTGATAAAAATTTACCTAGTTATAAAATGTTAAGGACTATAATTAAAACCACTTTTCTTTTAGCAAAAAAATTAAAACAAGTTGTAAGAGAAAAATACATACCAGGCCTATACAAATGATCACATAAATAAGAAACTAAGGCAAAACCTTTTCATTTAGCAAAACAACAAGATAACAAAAGTGTTCAAACTTAAAGAAATTTGCTGAAACAAAATAAACTAAGGGGATAAAGTAACCAAATAAAAAGTAAGTACATATATATAAGAAGGAACAAAACAGCAAATAGCAAGGAAGGAAGAAAAGATTATATACGAAATGTACTTGCAAGAAGAAAAAATTTATATGTAAACATAAGAAGAGACCAAGGCATTTAATGCCATTGCCTTTAGTACATCAAGCAAGATTTTCAGCCTCCAAATTTCAAAATCCTCTGACCAAATAAAAGAAATTTTTGTACTCCCTGTACACAACCTTCCCCATATATACATACACATTCATAAAGCTTTGGTTTATTTTCGTTCAAAACAACTCAACAAAGAAAAAGGAAAAAAAAACTAAGTACACTAATATTATCAGCAAGCAAGGAGGTCAAGGTATTATCATCTCCTAAGCAAAACAAAGACAGACTTCAAACTGCAGGCTTTCAAAAGAAATAACAAGCAACTCTCTGTTTCCAGATCTACAGGTGAGTAAACATGATTTGGTAAAGAATTTCAAGTTTATTTAAAACAGTTTGAACTTTAATTATAAACTACTTATTCATGTTTCAGTGTGATAATATCCCAGTAATGCTCTGTGTTCCCTGTAAACATTTATACAGGAATTATAATTGTTTCAAAACTAAAGTCTATTTGCTTTAATCACTGACAAGTTTGGGTTTTTCAAATAAATCAAGTTGTTTTAATCCTCAAACAAGATTTTGTAAGGTTAATTAAACATACAGTAAGTTGTCATCACTGTAAACTTCAAATTTACTGTAAAAAGAAATTTTTATGAGAAACTCGAATACTTTAATTTGTTGAATAGATTGTATAACTTGAATAAACATAAAGAAATAAGATTTTTGAAATAAAGATAGTGATTTTTAGTTGAGTATTCACAGAGTATTTGGTTTTTGAACAAAAATAACACTTTTTCGAATTACCACTAATTTAGTTAATGATAAATGTTGAAATTTGAATTGAAGCTAGTTTGAACCTCAATAATGATGAGAAAAATAATAAATGATTTTTCGTATGGATGAAATTGCCGTTCGAACCCAAAGTAGGGTTTAAGATGGAGTTTTGCAGTGGGTCGAAAGTGAGGTGATTTCATCACCTAGGAGTGACCGAGTGACACGCGACGATGGGGGAAGGTAGCGTGGGGTGTTGACAAGACATGGCCGAAGTTACGGCGTCGCAGGTGATCTGTGCGGCGATGGCGAGGGGGATATGCTCGTTTTGGTTGAACTTCAGTTTCGACCAGGAGGCTAAAATTCGATTTGGATTGTTGAAGGCGATTTGGGTTTTGGTTTACGTGTTGATGGGGGATTTCCGACTTGCCGATGATCGTAATGATCATCGGAGTCGCGACGAACCCCCGTGCACGTGCACGGTGGCGTGAGTGTGTCAGCGATATGGGAGGGCGCTTCGACTCGAAGGAAACTCGAGAAAATGGAGGGGATGCTTCGAAGTAGACTGGGTGCCTGCGTGTGTTGTGGTATAGTGCTGCAGTTTTAAGTTTTAGCTTAATTTAAACTAAGAAAAAAAAGAGAAAGGAAACAGGGACGAGGGGAGGAGAGGAAGACGCGGGAATATTGTTGGGAACACTCGAGTTTTACTCGTGTCAATATCATTTTACTCGGGTTGGCTTGAAATTGGGTTAAGCCCAAATTATTAAAGTTTATAATGTCAAATTTAATAAAGTTGACCATTTTTAAGTTGAGAATTTGTTTAAGTTATCGACTAAGTATAAATATAAATGCTTATAAAAACCTTAACTAATATTTAAATTTAGCATTTAATTTTTAGTAAATTAACCTTAAAACTTTTATAATTAAAATAAATTGATTTCCAAACTGTAAAGCAGATCTTCAAATGATAATTAAAGTAAATAATTATATTAATAAATGATTAACAAATTTTAATTCAATCGATTTATAAACAATTAAGAGTTCAAAATTCATTTGTAAATTAAGAAATTGTTATGCAGATAATTTAAAAATCGACTAATCAAAGTTGACGGATGATTAAATAATAATTATGAAAACAATTAATCGAGTTAATCAAGATTTAATTTCTTTATCAAAATTTTAACCCTTGATTTTGAACATCACTACGAATAATTTTGTGGTAAATATATTTAAACCACATTGGAAAATAATTAACTATTGTTGTTCACTGTATTGATATTTCTGTTCTGATAGTGATACTGTGTGATATATATTGCCATGTACTGTATTGTGATTATGGTTTGTTCTGTATTGGTGTGAAAATCCTGTTTGCCCGTAAAACGGCACTTAAACCTCGATGCGACAGGGGATCGGATTTCAGTAGTTATCCGAAACCCACATCGAATTTATGAATTTTTTGTGAACAACATATCCACACGTTTGAAATTAACGCTCACTATTCGGGTTACCCATTCCGAGTAGTGATACGTCGTATATGGATGGCATTTGAAGACCGGTGTTGAAGACCGGATATTTTCAAAAATGAAAGGACAACCTGTCGAATGTCTCTGCACCGAGTTGCTCCGGTATAGAGATTTATATCACTCTTTTGTGACGGGAAGTCCGGACGTGATTAGAAAATTATCCGGATTGCAAGGACTTCTTTGGAAGTGCCTTCGGTTCTGTTCGAACCCGAAACAGACTTGTATGGATACATGTCCGACATTACACTTTGAGATATAAAGCCGATTTCTTTCAAATACATTTCTGTTGGTGGCGGAGAATTTATTCTCTTAGCTTAACACCCTTCTCTGAGACGTACGAGCTCAGAGGTTATGTAGTTGAAATTTATCAGCGATATATCCCAATTTGGTAATGTGACATGCTGAGTGTTGCTGTGTGATGATCAGTGTTTGATCATTTGTGATATGATCATTTGTTTGATCATTTATCTTTGTGATCATAGGTTGATCATCTGTTGACCCAAAGCATGGCTTTGTGACAAAGCGTAGCTTTGTGGACGAGACTTCGTCGAGCCTCACACCCCGGAATGGTCAAAACAGGAAAGATGCGGCAAGGTTATAGGGAGTAGCGCCCCTTAGTGTATGTTCATTTCCTTCTGGATAGAAGTGGTATCATGGTATGGAGCCCAGATACTTTACTTATGTGGATATCGCAGATATACATTTATTATCTTTGTGATTTGTTGCTCGGGGCCCCGGTTAAAGGTTGGTTACAACCGGGAGACGGCATACTCGTGTCAGTAGTTACCTATTTTTGCAGAGGTAACCCGGCCTTGTGTTGGCAGAGATCTGGTTAGGTTCTCGGGACGTCCTTCCAGAGGCGTTTCCATGTGGCAATGGGAAGTTCCTTGGCCTGACCATTTGTTGGAAATCCAAAGAAACAATACGAGCCTTTACGATTTCAATTGTATAACCTGTCTCCTCAGGAGGCAGCTATAGCAGGCATAATATAATGGTACCTATGCTGGCTAAGATTTATATTCTACTTTCGAAATGTTTTTCCCACTATGCACTAATAATAATATCAAAAAGGATTTGATTTTGCGTAGTAAGCATCTTTGACTATCATAAGAAGAAATCTCCTCCAAGTCTGCGTTTGCATTGTGTGTGTGGCGGGAGGTCTTATGGTAGTTTCATTTTCCAAAAGCATTGCGAATTTACTTTAAATTCTTTTGTTGTCCGTTTTTAAAAGATAAACTGTTTTGTTTACTCATACCAGTCCCATGACTGATCCGGAGTTTATTGTTTTCTTTCCTAAACTCTGGGTGCCCATTATTTCCACACGGGCAGCCTAGTAGCAGGTTTTCCATATTTTGGAGTTAGCTATATTTGGAGCTCTTATCTTGGAGATATTCTTAGGAGCTTTTTGGAGATATCAGGTGTTTAGCTTTTGGGAGTCCGTTATCACTTCTTTCATCTGGAGACTTTTGGATATATGATTACTGTTGTATTATCATGATGTTGTATTTGGAGTTGTAGTATATGTATTAAATACTCTGATGAAGTATGGATTATGTCGATGTTGTATCTGTGATGATATTTATGATATTGATTCTGTTCCGCTGTTTTATATTCATCTAATTTTTGTTATAAGCTCCATCCGAACTAAAATTTGACGTTTGAAGTTTGGCAGTCGAATACAAGTGAAGTATTTGATGTCTATTTTCGAACGATGAATTTTGGGTCGTGAAATTAACTTACTTAATTAAATCATTAATTAAGTTTTATAATAAATAATCATAAATTACTTATCTTTAATTATTAATTAACAATCCTTAATTACAAATTAATAAATCACTTGAAAACCTTAATTGTTAATTAATAAATCCTTAATCATTAACTAACTTAATTAATTAACCACTCTTTAATTATCTCATTAACTATCAAACTTTAATTAAGTTTTTAAGATAAAACATTTCCTTATTAATTATCCTTTATATTTCAAATTAAGTTTGAAAATAACTTAAGAATTTAACTTAATATATTTAAGTTAAACAAATCATACAACTTTAATTTAGTCAAAACATTCATTACAAAGAAATGATTTTTCAAGAAATTTATTTAACTTGATTATTTAAAGTTTAAAAACTTACTTTTATTTAAATTAAAAACTGGTTTAAACATTTTACTTTGGGTTTATATGTACTCATCAAAACCAAGACATCTTCTTCTTCTTTTCTTTTTATAACAGAGTTTAGTTTTAAATTTTAAAACTGTTTTGAAACTTAACAGTTCACTCGAAATCTCGTGTACAACCCTATAACAACCCGAGTCAAAGCCTTATCTACACGAGACCATCTTCGAGAAAACAAATGAAACCCAAAATCCAGACAACACTGACACCTCCATGTCATCGTGCACCTTGCACCACCAACGGTGAACTTCCGACCACCACCAGCATCTCCCACATATGTACTATTGCTCCAGCAACCCATCGCAATCATCAAACCACCACCATATGCCACGATTCAAAATCGAGTTATCCAGTTGAACTGGAACCCAAACCAAATGCCAGAAAAAGCCTCGCCAGTCCAATTCCGACCACCAGAGGTTGAGCAACCTCGTATAATTTAACAACTTATTTAAATTATGTTGTGTTATAAATTTGATGATGAAGGTTTCATGAATTGATTATGGTAATAGATTCGTAGTTCAAAATCATGATTTTTAATAATCATTTCAGAATTTTTAGGTTTATATTGAACGAGAAATTTAAGGTTGAACGGAAAACCAATTTTCGTCAATAACTGATGAACGCCAACAAATATTGGGTCGTGCTTTTTATCGAAGATAGCCTGGAGGACGGCAAACCTAGGAAAATTATTAGGAGGAAAAGGTTTTGACTTGCATTTGAGAAGGGTTACAGGGTTTTGATTTTCATTTTTGGTTTGAGAGATGATTCCAGGTTTGAAAATTTTTCTGGTTTTGGTTGTCTTTGAAAAAAATGAAAAGATAAGAAAAAGAAATGAAGGAAGAAGGTGAGAGTTTATATAAGTTAGTTTAGATTTTATTAAAATTTAAAGAAAATAAAATTAAAGGATGACACTTGTCTCTACCCTTATTTATCTTGTTAACACATGTATTTAACATGTCTAGAAATTTAACACTTGTCATTATTTAATTTTATTTGTTTTTAAAATTATTTAAAAACCTTTAAAATGAATTTTCCTAATTAATTAATACATTTCCTAATTATAAATGCTTTTCTATATTATACATAAATGAAACCTTTTAAAGAAAATAAAATAAAAACCCATTTATATCTAATAAAATTATATAAAATATTTAATTCATTTTTAAGTGATAATATAAAACTTTTATATTTATTACTATTAAATAAATACTTCCCAAATTTATATAAATAAATTTCTTTAAGGAAAACAATATAAAACAAGATCTTACTTTAAATAAAAACTTTATTCATACATTTTATACCCAAATATATTAAAATAATTATCTTTTAAAGATTCAAATTTAAATCCAGATTCAAATTCAAATTTTACTTTTAAAATCCAATTTAAAATCAATCCAAACATTTATATTTTAAATAAACATATTATTAAGTTGAAATTGATTATTTCATTTAAATAAATAAATATATATATATATATGTTTTGAGTTGTATATGAATATATATATATATAGAATATATTTTTGATTAGCTTTTGAAAAATAAAACTAATATTATATATATATACTATATTAGTTTTGAAAAGATAAATTTTACCAAATAAATATTTATAAAAGAAGATCATTAAACAAATATTATCAAATGAATATTTATCTAGATATTTATAAGTCAGTATTTATTATAGTTCAAATTCATCTATATACATATCCAGATATATTCTAATTATCAAAATTTCATTTATTAATCCAAATAAAATCAGTATTTCTATTAATTAACCCAGTTAATTATCAATTAACAGATGTTCCAAAATCCGGGTTATCACACTAAGGGGCGCTACTCCCTAGAACCTTGCCGCATCCTTCCTGTTTCGACCATTTCCGGGGTGTGAGGCTCGACGAAGTCTCGTCCACAAAGCTACGCTTTCTCAAAAAAGCCCTGCTTCGGGTCAAACAAAAATGATCAACCTATGATCACAAAGATATAAGATCAAACAAATGATCATATCGCAAATGATCAAACACTGATCATTTCACAGCAACACTCAGTATGCCACGTTACCAAATTGGGATATATCGCTGATAAATTTCAACTACATAACCTCTGAGCTCGTACGTCTCAGAGAAGGGTGTTAAGCTAAGAGAATAAATTCTCCGCCACCAACAGAAATGTATTTGAAAGAAATCAGCTTTATATCTCAAATTTGTAACGTCAGACATACAATCCATACAAGTCTGTTCCGGGATCGAATAGAACCGAAGGCACTTCTCACGAAACCCTTGCATTTCCGGATAATTTTCTAATCACGTCCGGACTTCCCGTCACTAAGGGTGATAAAACCTCGAAATCGAAGATCAGTCGATGTAGAGTAACTCGACGGTAATCCTTCCGTTTTCAAAAATATCCGGTCTTCAACACCGGTCTTCGAATGCAATTCATAACGACGTATCACATATTCGGAATGGGTTATACGACCCCATGGTCCTTTCCCGGCTAACCCGAATAGTGAGCGCTTATTCAAAAAGAAGTGTGGCATTCAAATTCATCCAATTCACAACAAATACCTACTCAAGGTAATTATTGATAGTCGGTTATTTAACTATCAATAAAGATGCGCAACAACATCAGATTCCAAATAATTTTTCAAATTATTTCATCTTCAAAAATATCTTTACTAGATATAGAATTTTCCACGCTTAACCATTTGAAAACAATCTCAAATCAATTCCCACACTTCAAAAATAAATCAATATTTATTTTTAAACAACTTCGCTTTCTTTTATAAATTCCGTATCGAATTTATACTTTCGAATATCTACTGATATTCGATTTTCAAATCGTTTTCAATATTCTGTTTCAATTTATCTTTACAAGAATAAATTCTCAAACGTTTCATTTCATTTTGGAAAAGCATTTCCATACTTAATAATAAGTATTTCACAAATCTATTTATTTTCAACGTTTGAAAATACTCGATATACTTAAATCAAATTAAGTATATATTCATTCTTTAAGGAAAATATTCTTTTAACACCTTTATTTGAGTCAAAATGAATGTTACGTAAAACATCGTTACGACGACTCAAAATCACTAGTATAGGGATTCAGAATTAAGATAGATGTATAAATCCCAATACTATATAAAACATTTCCTTCCGGAAATCATTTACTATAACAACAGTGTTATAGTCCACCATTTCCTTAAATTTCTCGAAAACGTCTATTTCAACAATAAATGTTGAAATCTATGATTTCGATATTCAACTCATTTTAAAACATCGTTAAAATGTTTAACTTCATTTTTAATATCATTTTTCCCAAAACCATATCTATTTTACTTAACAATATATTCACTGTCCAAAATCGTGAATATAATTCACTTAACCCAATTTCAATCATTTCTACACATTTTTATTTCAATAAAAATTCGCTATCCAAAATCGCGAATATATCTTCTTTAATAACCTTCTATAATTCACTTATCAAATTCAAACGATTTCGAATTTATAAACACGGTTATAAATTCTATTTCTATTTTAATAACAACCTCGACTTATAAATCTTCTTTTTATCAACTTCTATATTTTTACTTATCAAAATAAGTGATTTCAGATTTATAAACAACTTTTATAAATTCCAATTCTATTTATAAAAACTTCAATCCCAAATCAATGTCGATATTGATTTAAAAATTTATTTATCACTACTAAGTAAATTCCTCAATTTTTTCTCAAATTATTCAATATTCTGTTTTTAAAATGGATTCTTCAAATTGAAATCATCTTACATTGATTTCCCAATTTATTTCAATTTACCAATTAAATTTCTAGTTGGATTTCCAACTTATCTTCTTTTAAATAAATTCCTTTTTTAAGGAAATAAATTTCAATCGTTTCTTTCAATCTATTTAAAAATCCAAATTTTAAATTAAATTCTTCAATTTATAATCACTATTTTACGAAATCCATTTATTTAACATTTTCACTTTATTCTGGAATTTATTCAATACGATTATAAAAATTTACTTTTTATACTTTAAAAACTCCTTTCTTCTAAATTTCTTCAATTTCAAAAATTGATTCACTTAGAAATTTTCTACTTGAATTTCAAAAATTCAATTTCGTTTATCTTTGGAATCCAATGATGTCAAAACATCCATTCAGCTAAATTTTAGCTTTCAAACAATTTCCAGATATCAATATGATTAATAGCATCACTATAATAATTCACAGATTCATATCACAATAGAAATAAATTCAATCAATGTGAGGGGTCCAGTTGGATCCCTCCAACCTGTTTCCCTGCATCCAAAGATGTTAGCACAATACCAATTCCGCTCCAGTACGGAATTATCGCGGTATATGAGTTTTATAAAAATCCGCTTACTAACGTCGCAATAGGGTCTCATCCGCTATACAAGGCGGGAATGTGACGACCGCCCATGACCCCTGCACCGAATCTAGAGATAGAGCGCTGTAAAGTGTGCCAGGCGACCATGGACGATTGTCAAGGTAAGATTAAAACAACAGGATCTATCGTATTACTCACAGCGCATGGACAAAATACAATAGAACATATGTATAGTGAAGCTTTACAGAATAAAATGACATCATATAAAACTCCATAATAGTTGAATACAAGCATCCACATAGTCAATACATCCAGCCTCACTACATAACTCTCAGAGAATACAAAACAGCGGAAAATCCAGTACATATAAGAAGATAATATGCAACCCTCTAGCTCGTCTTCGATATCAGCATCGTGAGAAGAGAACAGCACCTGTCACCTGCTACCTAGTCTGCCCGTCCCAAAATGGACGAACAGCCCAAGGCAATAAGAATTAAAACATAAAGCCTTGAGTCAGACAACAGTCTTAGTGAGCAGTAAATTAACTAACAACATACCAAAAGAGCATAAAGGAAAAGGAATAGGAATACAACCCTCCCACTCCAACCTCATTCTACAGTGATAGCCCCCAGACACACACTAAGCAGAAGCAAACATAGCAGAGCATACAATTTAAAGTAAAGCTACTATCACTCGAGTCAAGGGCGATGTTTTCCAAGTACCAAGGCCTAAATCAGATAAGCACCCAGAAAATACCGCTCTTGAGTCCGAATGACGATACAACCAAACATCCATGACTCTGGCTATCACTGTTATCATTGCTTCGATATCACCGTTAATTGAATGACCGGCACATTCTTTCAGCCGTCCGTCAAGGGCTAATGGAAACCCCGGTTCTAGACATAACTCCCGCACGTCGTCGCAGCCCGTGCCTAGGACTATCGAATCTGCCCAGAGTACTCGACCATCAACAGTTGGCCGTTGGGACTATCGAATCTGCCCAAACGTACTCTTGCTTAGAGCATGCTAGAACCTTCAACAACGATGCTATCCAAGCCTCCTAGTCATCCTCCTCGATGACTATTCTCGAATCCATTCATTATCCTCAACTCGAATCATATCACCGAGTTATCAACATGCTTGGAATGATCCCGTCTAGATTAGACCAAGTCTTCATCACATGATTGCCTCGCTTCATTACATCCTCGCAAAGCCTCATCTCATCACCACATCATCAAATCTATGCATAAGAGCTTCATCATCCCGCTACATATGCCACGAGCAGCTTTTCCATTTCAAGAGCCTTTCCCTTAGCTTTTGAATCATCTTCGATCTAAATCTAATCATCAATCATCTAGTTCATAACAAGCAATCAAATCAAACATCAATCCAAGCAATCAAGCATTCAAATATGATCTAAGTAGACAATTATAACAATAATGGCATTTTCGTAATTAAAGAGTTGAAAGTCCAATAAGCATGAAAACATGGATTATATCTCTACAAACTTGATGAATGAACTTGCATAGGTTAACATATGATAAAATGGATGTAACATCATCATGAACAATGGATCTATATGGATCTACACATAGGATGAAGAAAATGCATGGAAATCTCTATTTTAACACCAAAACGAGCCAACAATCCGATATACTCCTTTGGATCCGTGTGAGAGATAATCACCACTCACCAAATCACCTAAACAATCCAAAAGATATCAACTTCAGATCTGGACAGCGAAGAACTAAGCTAGATCTATAACAAATCCGCTTCAAATGAAGGAATCTCTCTTGAAAAGATGAAGATCTTCAATCTAAGCTCTTGAATCTTCAATCTTGATCTTTGATTAGGATGGATGGAAGCACTAGATTAGAGTGGAGAAAAGAAGTGAAGAAGTGTAGAAGTCGAGCTCTCAAAATGGCAGCACTTCGTCGCTTCAAAAATCCGGATCCCAAAAAGTGAGAACAACCCCTCCTATTTATAGCTGAAATCTGTCCTTAAGTCGAAATCTGGCTATCTCCCTAAGTCGCTTCCGACCTAAGCGACCTAAGCCTCTCCGACCTAAGCCTCTCCGACCTAACAGATGTACGTCTTAACTTCTTTGCGACCTAACACTTAGGAAACCCAGCGACCTAACAACCTAACGACCTAACTATCTAAGACTCAGTTGGGTTGCGACCTAACACAAGTCGACCTAAAACAACACGCGACCTAACACTTGAACTATCCTAGCGACCTAACAACTTAGCAACCTACGCGACCTAACACAACATACGACCTAACAGTGTTACGACCTAACACATAGCCTAACTCCTAAGGTCGCCAACTTGTTAACTTCTTAGGTCGCCAACTTGTTAACTCCTTAGGTCGCCAACACGGAACCACTAGGTCGCTAACTCAGAACCACTAGGTCGCTAACTCGGCAACTACTAGGTCGCTAACTCGGCAACTACTAGGTCGCTAACAAGCTAACCCCTTAGGTCGCGAACTATTATAGGTCGCTAACCACTAGTTTCCTTAGGTCGCTGCCGACCTAAATATACTAGCCCGGCACCACTAGGTCGCTCATCCCTAGGTCGTCAACTACTGGGTTTACTTAGGTCGCTACCAACCTATCTCTTAGGTCGCTAACACCTTAACTCGCCAGAAACTCTAAAGTCTCCTTCCTTTTAGGTCGTCTACGACCTAAACCCTTACCATCCATCACACGACCTAACTCCAAACCTTAAGGTCACCAATCCCCAACATTCTTAGGTACGACTTATCTCCTAAGTTGCCAACAATACTTAACTAACCTCTAGGTCGCATACGACCTAGGACTTAGGCAAATTTCAACCAAGATCTGGAATAACTAGAAAATGCTGAAAATCCCAGATTTTGACAAACTTTTCGATCCGAAAAATACGGGTCGTTACATTCTCTCCCCCTTAGGAATTTCGCCCCCGAAATTCCAAGCAAACAAGGCAATCAAAGGCTATTCTGTACGCCTACCATCCATAGCAATCAACAAACCATGCATCCAATTCTAGCTTAGCATACAGAATTCTAAGACTTAGAACAAGTTACAATATCGCGAGATGAGACGACACCTTAGGGCCATACCTTGAAGAGTTCAGGATGAGCTGCCTTCATCCTCTCTTCCACCTCCCACGTACAGTCGTTATCATCATCACTCCATTGTATCTTGAGCAACTTAACTACCTTCCTCCTAAGCTGTTTCGTGTCGGTTTCAACAACACGAAGCGGCTTACGAGGTCTTCTATCAACTGGATCAACTTCTAAGTCTTCACAGCTATCAGCAGAAACCACTGTATTCGAGTCGTGCACATACTTCCGTAGATAAGATACATGAAAAACATTGTGCACACCCGACATCTTCTCAGGTAACTCCAATCTGTAGGCGAGCTTTCCAATTCGCTCGATGATCGGGAATGGTCCAACAAATCTCGGAGTCAATTTTCCTTTCTTCCCGAATCGAATAACATTCTTCAGTGGAGAAATCTTCACAAAAACCATATCTCCCACGTCAAACTCCAAATCCTTTCGACGCTTATCAGCATAACTCTTCTGACGGTCTTGGGCTGCCTTCATTCGTTGCCGAATGATCTCTATGCAATCCGAAGTCTGTCGAATCATCTCTGGCCCAAGCATCAGCTTTTCTCCAGTTTCCAACCAACATGTCGGAGAGTTACACGGTCTTCCATACAATGCCTCATACGGTGCCATACCAATGCTTGACTGGTAACTGTTGTTGTACGCAAACTCCACCAAATGAAGGTGATCTTCCCATGATCCTCCGAAGTCCAAAACACATGCTCTAAGAAGATCTTCCAAAACTCGGTTGACTCTCTCGGTCTGACCATCTGTCTGAGGGTGATAAGCTGTACTCAAACACAACTCGGTTCCCAAAACTTCCTGGAAGCTCTTCCAAAATCCACTAGTGAACAATGGATCTCGATCGCTCACTATACTCTTCGGAATACCATGGAATCGAACTATCCACTTCACATACAACTCAGCCAACTTTGATGCAGTCCTAGTCGATCGAACAGGAATGAATCGTGCACTCTTAGTCAGACGATCCACAATGACCCAAATCCCTTCATTTCCCGTTCTGGTTCTAGGCAATCCATCAATAAAATCCATCGACACTTGTTCCCACTTCCATGTAGGAACTTCTAAGGGTTGAAGCAATCCACTTGGCTTCTTCTGTTCAGCCTTTACCAACTGACAGTTCATACACTTGGAAATGAAATCTCCAACATCCTTCTTCATGCCTTCCCAGTAGTAGGTTCTCTTCATATCCCGATACATCTTATTTCCACCTGGATGAATTGTCAACTTCGAGTGATGACTTTCCTTCAGAACTTCACTCCTCAATTCATCTATATCGGGAACCACTAGTCGTCCTTGCTTTCGAAGCCAACCTTCTCTATCGACCTCGAATCCTTTATCCTTTTCTGGCTCCAATCCAGATTCCAATTCACGGATAATCTTGACAAGCTTATCATCTCGCTTTTGACTCTCGCCAATCCTTTCCACAAGAGTCGGTCTTATCGATAAGTTTGCCAACATTTCAGGTTCCAATTCGCATCTAGGCCTGAAGTCAAATCCAGCTAAATACTCGAGACTCTTCCATTCAGAAAACATGGCTCCCAATCCTGCATGTCTTCGACTTAACGCATCAGCCACTGCGTTACCTTTTCCCGGAGTATAAGCTATACCAAAATCATATGATGCTAAAAACTCTAGCCAACGTTGCTGCCGAAGATTCAAATCCTTCTGGGAGAAAAGATACTTCAACGACTTATGATCCGTAAACAACTCGAATCGAACTCCCAACAGATAATGCCTCCACATCTTCAGAGCAAATACAATCGCCGCTAACTCCAAATCATGAGTTGGGTAATTCCTTTCATGCGGCTTTAGTTGTCGACTGGCATACGCAACAACTTTATCCTTCTGCATCAGCACTGCTCCAAGTCCAGTACCACATGCGTCGGTGTAAACCACCATCTCATCATTCCCACTAGGAATAGTCAAAACAGGAGCACTCGTCAATCGCTCTTTCAGGATTCCGAAAGCTTGCTCACACTTAGCATCCCAACTGAACACTTGGTTCTTCTTCGTCAATCCTGTTAACGGTGCAGCTATCTTGGAGAAGTCTTTGATAAACCGTCGATAATATCCTGCTAATCCAAGAAAACTTCTCACATCAGATGCATTCTTAGGTCTAACCCAATCCTGGATTGCTGCCACCTTAGCGGGATCAACCGCTATTCCATTTCCAGAAATCACATGGCCTAAGAACCTCACTTCACTCTTCCAGAAGTGACACTTCGAAAACTTAGCCTTCAGCTGATGTTTCCGTAAGATCTCCAAAACAATACGCAAGTGCGTCTTGTGCTCTTCCTCCGTTCTGGAATAAATCAGAATATCATCCACGAACACAAGTACGAACTTGTTCAACTGATCTCTGAACACTCTATTCATAAGATCCACAAAATATGCTGGCGCGTTAGTCAATCCAAACGGCATTACCAGCCACTCAAAGAAACCGGATGGTGTCCTAAAAGCAGTCTTCGACACACTATCCTTAGCCACTCTCAACTGGTGAAATCCCGTTGCCAAATCCATCTGAGAAAACACCTTGGCTTCGTGAAGCTGATCAAACAAGTCATCTATTCTCGGCAATGGATACTTGTTCTTCTTAGTCACCTTATTCAGCTCACGATAATCGACGCACAATCTCAACGACCCATCTGCCTTGGTTGCAAACACAACTGGTGCACCCCATTCGGACACACTACGCCGAATGAATCCTTTCTGTAAAAGGTCATCAACTTGCACCCTCAACTCCTGCTGTTCCCTAGGCGCCATCCGCCTAAGAGGCATCACAACAGGTCTGGCTCCTTCAACTAGATCTATTCGAAACTCGATCTCTCTATGCGGCGGCAACCCTTTGACTTCGTCAAAGACATCCTCGAATCCATTAGCGATCGGCACTGATGACAGTCCATCCCGTGGAACAACTAGCGAATACATGAAGCTCATGAAGACGCCTTCTTCATGCTTACATCGTATCACAATCTTTCGCCCTTCCACATTCTCGACTGTCACTTCCAACCTTTCGCAATCAACCTTAGCCGCATACTTCCTAAGCCAGTCCATACCCAAAATAATTCCGAACCCCGCAAAGTTCAGAACAAAGCAATCACAAACAAAAGAGCAACCATGACTCGACACAACCAGACCACGGCATAACATACACAAACAAGACGAACCCCCAACTGGATTAGTCACGACCAATGGCCTATCAACAATACCCGGTGTCAAACCTAACCGGCCAACGAGTTCATTACAAACAAACGAATGCGACGCTCCAGTATCAAACAGAACTCTAACTGGAACACCACATAGGAAAAGAGTACCTTGAACAACCACACTCTTTCCCTTTTCTTCAGCAGTAGGAGCTTTCGAAGACGACGGAACAGCCCCCAAAGCATAGGCTTGCACAATCTGCCTGTCCTTCCTTGGTTCTGGACAATTCTTCCTGAAATGTCCCGGCTTGTCACAGTTGTGACACTTCATCGGTGCCTTCGGATTCTTACAATCCTTGGAGAAATGGCCCTTCTGCTGACAATTGTAGCAAGTCACCTCGCCTTTCGGCTTCTTCTGGCCATCCTTACCCTTCTGCTGCTGCTGCTTCCTCTTCTGGTTTCCACCCTGCTGTGGTTTAGATTCTCCCTTGGTAGCAGCAACAACAGGTCCTTCCTTAGGAAACAGACTCTCATGCCTAAGAGCCTTCTCCACAAGCTTCTCAAATGAATCGTCCAAATGATCCACCAACTGTCTCCCAAGATAACTATCCAAACCAGTCACGAACTTCTCATTCTTCTGGTAAGCAGACTCAATATATGACCGAGCATACTTGGACAAAGCTTCAAACTCAGAAACATACTCAAGAACAGATCTCCCTCCCTGCTTGAGCTCCACAAACTTCTTGAACAGAACAGACTTCTGAGCTGTAGAAATGAACTTAGCTTCAAATCTAGCTTGGAATTGTTCCCAAGTAATCTCTTCCTCCGCAGTATTGATGGTAATAGAGTTCCACCAATCAGAAGCTCTCCCTTGAAGCTGCCTTGATGCCAACTTCCTCTTAGTTGCATCATCAATTCCCAAATCACCAAAGATCCTTCTACAAGCATCTATCCACCTCTGGACCTCAATGGTAGATTCTGTTCCCAAGAAAACCTTCCCTCCAAGAGCAGTATAATCCTTGCACAGCTTAGCAAAATCCACTGGTTTCGGAGTTTGGACTTGAACTCCAACATCAACTGCCGCCCCCGGAACTGGTATCCTTCTCATGATCGAAGTCATCATAGCTTCGAACATGGCTGCATAATCAGCAGTCTCTTCAGTAGCACGACCTCCCCTAGCAGCTGGTCTCCCTCTTCGACTCATTCTCAATATCTATAAAAAGGAATGATTAGAACATCTAGAGAAACAACTGCATAAAGGACTCAAACTCTACTAAGCTACTATATTATATATAGTAATCATCCATCAAAATACAATTACGTCTCTCATACGTAGTTACGACAGCGAGCGTTGGGTAAAATCGATTAACCAATGCTCTGATACCAAATGTGACGACCGCCCATGACCCCTGCACCGAATCTAGAGATAGAGCGCTGTAAAGTGTGCCAGGCGACCATGGACGATTGTCAAGGTAAGATTAAAACAACAGGATCTATCGTATTACTCACAGCGCATGGACAAAATACAATAGAACATATGTATAGTGAAGCTTTACAGAATAAAATGACATCATATAAAACTCCATAATAGTTGAATACAAGCATCCACATAGTCAATACATCCAGCCTCACTACATAACTCTCAGAGAATACAAAACAGCGGAAAATCCAGTACATATAAGAAGATAATATGCAACCCTCTAGCTCGTCTTCGATATCAGCATCGTGAGAAGAGAACAGCACCTGTCACCTGCTACCTAGTCTGCCCGTCCCAAAATGGACGAACAGCCCAAGGCAATAAGAATTAAAACATAAAGCCTTGAGTCAGACAACAGTCTTAGTGAGCAGTAAATTAACTAACAACATACCAAAAGAGCATAAAGGAAAAGGAATAGGAATACAACCCTCCCACTCCAACCTCATTCTACAGTGATAGCCCCCAGACACACACTAAGCAGAAGCAAACATAGCAGAGCATACAATTTAAAGTAAAGCTACTATCACTCGAGTCAAGGGCGATGTTTTCCAAGTACCAAGGCCTAAATCAGATAAGCACCCAGAAAATACCGCTCTTGAGTCCGAATGACGATACAACCAAACATCCATGACTCTGGCTATCACTGTTATCATTGCTTCGATATCACCGTTAATTGAATGACCGGCACATTCTTTCAGCCGTCCGTCAAGGGCTAATGGAAACCCCGGTTCTAGACATAACTCCCGCACGTCGTCGCAGCCCGTGCCTAGGACTATCGAATCTGCCCAGAGTACTCGACCATCAACAGTTGGCCGTTGGGACTATCGAATCTGCCCAAACGTACTCTTGCTTAGAGCATGCTAGAACCTTCAACAACGATGCTATCCAAGCCTCCTAGTCATCCTCCTCGATGACTATTCTCGAATCCATTCATTATCCTCAACTCGAATCATATCACCGAGTTATCAACATGCTTGGAATGATCCCGTCTAGATTAGACCAAGTCTTCATCACATGATTGCCTCGCTTCATTACATCCTCGCAAAGCCTCATCTCATCACCACATCATCAAATCTATGCATAAGAGCTTCATCATCCCGCTACATATGCCACGAGCAGCTTTTCCATTTCAAGAGCCTTTCCCTTAGCTTTTGAATCATCTTCGATCTAAATCTAATCATCAATCATCTAGTTCATAACAAGCAATCAAATCAAACATCAATCCAAGCAATCAAGCATTCAAATATGATCTAAGTAGACAATTATAACAATAATGGCATTTTCGTAATTAAAGAGTTGAAAGTCCAATAAGCATGAAAACATGGATTATATCTCTACAAACTTGATGAATGAACTTGCATAGGTTAACATATGATAAAATGGATGTAACATCATCATGAACAATGGATCTATATGGATCTACACATAGGATGAAGAAAATGCATGGAAATCTCTATTTTAACACCAAAACGAGCCAACAATCCGATATACTCCTTTGGATCCGTGTGAGAGATAATCACCACTCACCAAATCACCTAAACAATCCAAAAGATATCAACTTCAGATCTGGACAGCGAAGAACTAAGCTAGATCTATAACAAATCCGCTTCAAATGAAGGAATCTCTCTTGAAAAGATGAAGATCTTCAATCTAAGCTCTTGAATCTTCAATCTTGATCTTTGATTAGGATGGATGGAAGCACTAGATTAGAGTGGAGAAAAGAAGTGAAGAAGTGTAGAAGTCGAGCTCTCAAAATGGCAGCACTTCGTCGCTTCAAAAATCCGGATCCCAAAAAGTGAGAACAACCCCTCCTATTTATAGCTGAAATCTGTCCTTAAGTCGAAATCTGGCTATCTCCCTAAGTCGCTTCCGACCTAAGCGACCTAAGCCTCTCCGACCTAAGCCTCTCCGACCTAACAGATGTACGTCTTAACTTCTTTGCGACCTAACACTTAGGAAACCCAGCGACCTAACAACCTAACGACCTAACTATCTAAGACTCAGTTGGGTTGCGACCTAACACAAGTCGACCTAAAACAACACGCGACCTAACACTTGAACTATCCTAGCGACCTAACAACTTAGCAACCTACGCGACCTAACACAACATACGACCTAACAGTGTTACGACCTAACACATAGCCTAACTCCTAAGGTCGCCAACTTGTTAACTTCTTAGGTCGCCAACTTGTTAACTCCTTAGGTCGCCAACACGGAACCACTAGGTCGCTAACTCAGAACCACTAGGTCGCTAACTCGGCAACTACTAGGTCGCTAACTCGGCAACTACTAGGTCGCTAACAAGCTAACCCCTTAGGTCGCGAACTATTATAGGTCGCTAACCACTAGTTTCCTTAGGTCGCTGCCGACCTAAATATACTAGCCCGGCACCACTAGGTCGCTCATCCCTAGGTCGTCAACTACTGGGTTTACTTAGGTCGCTACCAACCTATCTCTTAGGTCGCTAACACCTTAACTCGCCAGAAACTCTAAAGTCTCCTTCCTTTTAGGTCGTCTACGACCTAAACCCTTACCATCCATCACACGACCTAACTCCAAACCTTAAGGTCACCAATCCCCAACATTCTTAGGTACGACTTATCTCCTAAGTTGCCAACAATACTTAACTAACCTCTAGGTCGCATACGACCTAGGACTTAGGCAAATTTCAACCAAGATCTGGAATAACTAGAAAATGCTGAAAATCCCAGATTTTGACAAACTTTTCGATCCGAAAAATACGGGTCGTTACAGGGAAAATCATCAATCCAATATATACATATGCCAATATGTATATATTGCTATATATATATAGATATATCCTACTATATCTACTATCACATCCAATATCAATCAATCCGTCAATAAATAACTGCAATCAATTTTGAGTGAGAAAATAATCTCACCTTAGCTTTTTATTTGCAATCCACTTCCATCTTGACTTGTTTTCTCGATTTATAGCCCTTGTATAAATATTATACAAATTATTAATACTCGTATTAAATCAACTATAAATTTTCGTTTGGAAATTTTAAATTATCCCAAGATTTTTATTTTAAACCAATTTTCTTCTAATAAAATTATCTAACCAAATTTAAATTAAAACTAAATTTCCCTAAATAAATTATTTTCAATGGTTTTGTTTTAAACTAATTTCAATTATTAAATTTGAAACTAAATTTCTTATCTGATAAATTAAATTAGCAATTTTAATAAGTATACTTATTTTTCTCACTTTAACTATACATACTTATATTAAAATGATAACTCCTATAAATTTAATTTTTTTTTTAAAATCTTATCTTTTGTATACTTACTGTTTTTAGATACATATGTATGTGACTTATCATACGTATATAAATGTACATATATATATATAAATAGATTTAGTCTGCACTTTAACTGTAATAACCCTTTTTTCTTTTACTATATATACATATATATTCCTATATGTCTATACTTATACAATTTATAAATTAAAAAAAATATATAAATAATACCTTTACTGCCCAGGTCGAGATGCCTCATCCACGCCGAAGTCTCCGTTCTTGGCCTGGAGCTCGCACGCGCCACCAATCACCATCGATAACCTCGTTGTCCACATTCGATCGCGCTCCCCCATCTACGTGCGTGCGAACTGACTTCGAGATCCAGATCGAAACCCTAGCCTAACCTTAGTTGTTCGCGAGTAGCTCGCAACACCAAAACCACTGTCGCCGAGATCCATCCCCTCCAGAAATCGCACTACCACCCAGATTCGATCGCCACCGCGTCGCGAGTGCCAGCCTCCCATCGAGCTTCGAAATCGAAGTCGTCGAACTCCCCTTTTTTTTTGTTGACGGCGAAGGCTTTGATTAGTTCGAACGAATTTGCAGTGAAGGTAGGGGAAGAGAAGAGATTTTAAGTGTCGGCCATTTTGTTTTCTTTGATGTTGCCTTTTGAAAACTGAAGAGGGAGGAGTATTTTAAAATCGAGGGAAGTATGGGTTGCGTGACTTCGTTCGTGATTTTAGGCAAAAATTTAGGGAAGAACGTGCTTATGTGTTGACCAATTTTAAAAGTTAAATTTAAATCGAATCTCATTTTATTTTAACGCGTTTATTCTTCGTACAGTTACGTATTAGCTCCGAAAAATACGAAAATTGAAATCCGGTAATAATAAATGATTACGGATCCAGTGAGACTGGTTTCGTCGAATTCCGAGACTACGCCCCGGAACACTATTTTTAAATATCGATTCGAACGATTTAAATTCAAAACTGAACTAATCGTTTTGAAACTCAATTCTGAAGCTTCTGTTATCTTCAATATTATCAATACGAATTTTAAAAGCTTCCGAAATATTTTTCTTCAACCTAAAATTGAAGATTCAAATTTTTATTCAACTTACAATAGATTAAATTTTATAATTTAATCGTCAAATTCAAGGTTACATTCGGGATTCAAATTAAATCATCATTCAAATATTTAAAATAAATTAAATATTATCAATTTAATTTGTTCAAAATTCTGGGTTGTTACAAACATAGTAGACTGTAGGCAATCGCTTCCCCTCGAATTATGCTATATACATCGACCATAGATCGCAGCTACACAATGATTACATTGCTATCCCAATGATAAGTATATTGTAGGCATCACGCCCCCCGAATTACGCTATGCTAATCAAATCATAAGATCATAGGTTTTGCTATGGAATTCAAAGGAACTCATGAGTTTATGTCCAAACAACCTAAATCAAGTATCAAATAAATGAACCCACTAAGTGGATTACCGAATTTTGCATATGGTACTTCCCATATCTTCGATTTAAAAATGTATCATAATATACATAGTACCCCTTTCAAATCATATTATATTATATTTATATAAATTCCATTTATATAAAATCATCAGCTTCCAAAATCGAATACCTTTCAAAATCAATATTTTCAAATCACTTTATACTTATATAAAATCCATTTTATATAATTTCAAAATTTCTCCAAATCAAATATTTTAAAAATCAAAGGTCTTCAACCCCGATAAATTTCAAAAATCACCATAGTTTCATACTTATGTAAAGTCTCATTTATATAAAATCAAAATTTTCTTTCAAAATTAATTACTTTGTACAAAATTCATATGCGGTCGAACATCTTATTTATAGAAGATTTTGAAGTTAAAATAGTTTGAATTTAACATAGTTTTGTAAAATAGTTTTGAAAATAGTTTTGTAATATAGTTTTTTGTTTAAAATAGTTTTGCAAAATAGTGTTGAATTTAAAATAGTTTTGTAAAATGGCTTTGTTTTTATTTAAAATAGTTTTGTAAAATAGTTTTTTTAATCAATTTAAATTACGAATGGTATCCAAATAAAAAACTTGCATTTTCAGTGTCATACATATCTATTATATTTAACACAAAAGGTGTACATATGTCATCATCACGCAATATCACATTTGATCGCTCGATCGATTACACAAATTTCACTTTCAAACTAGTATCGCTCACTCGGCTTCCCTAGTGTGGACTTCGATAAGGTTCCTTGACTAGAAACATCCATTCTCCTTGCATAGCCAGATATATGATAGAAAATTTCAGAATCAAGTCAAAAATTATAACAACCCTAGATTTTTGTATATATTTTTAAATTTGACTTTCTTTTATTTAAATTATTTTTAAAATAGTTTATTTCAAATATTTCATTTTTAAATATAAATGTTGATTATTAAGTGATTTATAGTTCAAACTAGTATAATTTGAATATTTTACTGTAAGTGAATTTCTGGTCAAACTGTTCAAACTTTGACTTTTAAACTTCAAATTTAAATTATTTAAATTCTTAAATTTTATCTTTTATTATGAAAATAGATTTAATAACATGAATATTGCTTTTTGTTTCGTTGAAAACGGAGTTAAATTGTGAAAGTTATGTGTATTTCAATATTGAATGCAATTTGTTTTATTTAGCAATTTTGTTTATTTTAAATTTTATAAATTATATTTTCTTTGTCATATTTTATTTTAATATGTGTTAATATGTTATTTTATGTATATTTTTTTCTTTTAATATTTTTAATGTGATAATAAAAATTTTCCAAATTTATTGCATTTATTTTCTATTTTTAAAAGCTAGTTTCCATTTTTCTGATATTTTCTTCATTTAAATTATATTTAATTAAAATTTATTTATTTATTTTTTTGAATGCATTTTTTTTAAGTTATTATCTTTATTTATAAATATTTTCTACGTCCATAAAAATCTTCCAAAGTTTATTCTGTTTTTTTTTCAAATTTTCTAGACTAGTTTTCATTTTGTACTATTTTCTTATTTTAATCATATATAATTAATATTTATTTATTTATGTAACAACCCAATATTTTAGAAATTATTTTAATTTTAATTTATTTCATTTTGAAAATATTTTATAGTGAAGTAGAAATTTTTCTCGAATTAATGGTAGTTTTGTTGTAATTTTTATGTTCTGTTTCTTATTTTTAAACAATTCTTCAGTTCTTTTGGCCATTTTCTTTAAATTTAAATTATTTATTTCACTTTGGAAATGCTATAAAATCATTTTTATTTCAAATTTTATGATTAGAATATCTTTAAAATGAAGTTGTTAATTTTCCAAAGTCAATGGTGATTTATTTGTAATTTTTGGACACTATTTCGGATTTTTCAAGCAATTTCTTATTTTCTTTTTCTATTTCTTTAAAATAAATTATCTATTCTTATTCTATATTTCTTTTTTTCAGTTTTAAAGTTAATATCTGAGTTATTTTGTTTATTTAAAATTAAAAAAAAGAAATATGAAGAGTTTAAAATTGCTTTTGAAACCGAAGCCTTTTCATCTCCGAAACTCTTCATTTCCATAACCTTCACTTTAATTCATTTTGCTATCCACTTCTTCAGTTTTGGCCGTGAGTTATCATTCACTTTTCACGAAAATTTTTGTTTCTCAATTCATTTTTCACGGCCTCACAAAGTTCCTTGGTAATGGCCTCCTCTCTTGACACTTTTTTCCATTATTTCGTACTTTTTGCCTTGTTTCCTCTTCTATTTGCACGGCCTCCCCACCATAGACACGACCACCATCCCCAACCACTATTCCTGGGAATCATCTCCAGCCATCATTTCAGATCCATCCATGGCTGAACCACCCTAGGTGAAAAAACTCCGCAAAATTGCAAACAATGCCTTAAATCTATGCATAGCCGAGCACCTAGTTGATCACCACTCCATTTTCCATCACCACCACCAACTTTGTAACGATCCAGAATTTATATTAATTAAAATTTTAATATTTAATTGATTTTAAATATTAATAAGTGGAATTAATAAGTCGAATAATTTAAAATTCGAATATTGGATTTAATTTGACAATTAAATCGATAATTTAATAGTTAAATTCCTAAAATAATTGAAATCTGGATTAAATGTGATTAAAAATGATTTGTAAAATTTTATTTAATCATACTGGAGTTATAGAGATGTTACAGGACTTTTAAAACTGAATTTAAAGTAAATCTATGAAAATCGAATATTTGAATATTTAATTATCGATTGAAAAATAGCCAATTTTCGAACAGTCTCAGAATTGGACGAGACCAGTTCCATTGGATCCGTAATAGTTTGTTATTATCGGATTTCAAATTTCGTAGCAATCGGAATTGTTGTTTGTCCGTGGCAGCTCGAAACGCATCGAAATTGTTTTTAATATTAATTCGGCGAGTTAAAAATAGTCATTTTTCAGAAAGTCTTGGATTTCGACGAAACTAGTTTCATCAGATCCGTAATGTGATATTATTATAAGGTTTCAAATTTCAAGTCAATCGGATTTATCGTTTGTCCGAGGCAAGCGAAAACGCATCGAAATCGGTTTAAATCGGTTTAATTTAAATTGATCGTTTATTGCCATATCTCGCACAGATGATCGAATTAGCTTCCGAACCCTATTCCATTGTGTTCGGAATGCGGGGTAAACCTTAGAAATGTCAGCCGGTACGCTTGATTTGGAGTTCGGAAAATTTGAGGTGAACAGTGTTTTTGGAATTTTTCTATATAAGGACCTCTATATTCCCTTTTGCAAAAATTTAAAACCCTAACCCTAATTTTGAACCCAGCCGCCACTATCTCCACGAACGGCCAGAAACGTTCGAATTTCTTTTCTTAATTACTCCCAATCCACGCATCGATTTGAAAAATTTCCAACTACAAACTTTTAGATCTAGATGAGAGCTTTCAATTTGTACGGATATGATCTTGTTTAGTGGAGTAGATTTGCGGCAAATTGCTCGTGAAGGCCGTTACTTCATGCACGTTTTTCAAGGAATAGAGGCAGCCGAGCTCTATGGGATTCGAGCCGTGGGTAGCTCTGGGCGATGGCGTTCGAATGGAGGTGGTTTGATGGGGTCTAGAGGTCGGTAGGTGGTGCGGCCGTTAGGGTTTTGTGGCATGTTGGTGGGTTCTATGTTGCGTTTATCACCTGGATGTAACGAAGGGGAGGGAAAAGAAAGAGGCGGCCCAGATTCTTGGCAAATGAAATCAATGGTCCAGATGATGGAAGGTTAAAAATAAAAGAATTTGTAAATAAAATTATTAAGTAAAATGTGTATAAACTTCAAAATACAATATCTCTTTCATACGAGATCGAAAACGGAAGAAACTTTTTGCGTTGGAATCTTATTGATGAGCACTACGCGATGGAGCTGGATTGGTAATTTTTTGAGCTAGTGAAAATTTTGGTTGAAAATTAAATGCCTGTTTAATTTCAATCGGAATAAATCGCTATTGCGACGAATAAAATCAAGGTGAGAACTTCTCACTCAATCGAACAGTTTCGATTTATATTTTAAATAGTTAGATTTAAAATTGTTGATTGTATGCCTGGATGATATATTATTATCTATTGTTGATTGAAATAGACATTATACGCCGTTATTAAGCGGAGGTTAATTATTAAAAACATATACCGCGAATATTTCACCTTTGTGTGGAATTGGTATTATATACGTATGTAGCAATATATACATATTGGCATATGTATATATTGGAGTTGTTAATTTTCCCGCCTTGTGTAGCGGATGAGACCCTATTGCGCCGCATAATAGCGGATAATATTTATTAAACCCATATATTGCGATATTCCGTACTGGAGCGGAATTGGTATTGTGCTAACATCTTTGGATGCAGGGGGATAGGTTGGAGGGATCCAACTGGATTCCTCAACTGTATTGATTTATTCACAGATATTGTGATATATTCTGTTACCATATGATGATATGTGATGTTTTGTTGTCATGATTGACAAATTGATGCTGTTGCATCATCAGATTCATTTTGAAGTTTTAAAAATAACAATTTTGATTTTAAAGGGATTTTTAAAGTGATTTTGGAAATGTACGTTTTATTTAATTTTGGAAATTGATTTAGTTTAAATAAATAAAAGTTATAATTTTTATCATTATAAAAATATGATCTTTGAGAAAATACAGTTGAAATGTGATTTTTGAAAATATGGAGTTAATTATTTTTATAATATAGTTAAATAGAGATTTTTGACTTTGCTATAAAAGTGTTATATAAGAGATTTATAAAACTTGACTTTTATAAATCAAAGTGATGGGATTTTAGAGGAGTCTGAAAGACATTTTAAAATGATGTTAAAATGGGTTTTATAAAGGATAGAATAAACGATTTGTGAAGTCCTAAAAGAACGATTTTGTAAATAAACAAATTATAAGTGTTTAACCTATATGATGGACTTTTGGTATAAAATTGAGTTATAAATTGAATTGGATAATAAAAGGAATTTATAATTTGAAGTAGTTATAAAATAATAAATGGAATTTATAAACGTTGTTTATAAATCCGAAATCACTTGATTTGATAAGTGAATTTTTGAAGTTAATTAAAGGAATTATATTCACGATTTTAGATCATGGATAATCTTTTAATAAATGTGTAGAAACATTGATTTGGGTAATTAAAGTATATTCACGATTTTGGACAGTGAATATATTATTAAATAAAATGGAGATGTTTTAGAGAAGTGATATTACGAAATGAAGTAATTGTTTTAAAAGATGTTTTAAAACGTATTAAGTATCGAAACCATAGATTTCAACATCCATTGTTGAAATAGACGTTTTCAAGAAATTTAAGGAAATTGTGGACTATAACACTGTTTTTATAGTAAATAGTTTCCGAAAGGAAATATTTTGTATAGTATTGGGATTTATATATCTATCTAAATTTTCGAATCCCTATACTAGTGGTTTTGAGTCGTCGTAACGATGTTTTACGTAACTTTCGTTTTGACTCAAATAGAATGTGTTTAAAGAATGATTTCCTTAAAGAATGAGAGATATACTTAATTTTGATTTAAGTATATCGAATATTTTCTAAGTGTTGAAAATAAATGATTTGTGAATTACTTATTATTAAATAAGTACGGAAGCGTTTTTCCATTATGAAATGGAACGTTTTAGAGAATTTATCTTTTTAAAGATAAATTGAAAACGAATATTTGAAATCAATTGAAAATCGTATACCAGTAGATATTTTTGAAATATGAATTCACTATGGAATTTATAAAAGAAATGGGAATTCGTTTTAAAAATAAACATGGATTTATTTTTAAAGTGTGGAAAATTTTATATCTTACAAAGATATTTTTGGAAATTAAATAATTTGGAAAATTATTTGGAATCTGATGATGTTGCGCATCTTTATTGATAGTTAAATAACCGACTATCAATATTTACCTTTAAATAGGTATTTGTTGTGAATTGGATGAATTTGAATGCCACACTTATTTTTGAATAAGCGCTCACTATTCGGGTTAGCCGGGAAAGGACCATGGGGTCGTATAACCCATTCTGAATATGTGATATGTCGTTATGAATTGCATTTGATGACCAGTGTTGAAGACCGGATATTTTTGAAAATGGAAGGATTACCGTCGATTTACTCTAGATCGGCTGATCTCCGATTTAGAGGTTTTAACACCCTTAGTGACGGGAAGTCCGGACGTGATTGAAAATTATTTGGATTTGCAAGGGCTTCATGAGAAGTGCCTTCGGTTCTGTTCGATCCCGGAACAGACTTGTATGGATTGTATGTCTGACGTTACAAATTGAGATATAAAGATGATTTCTTTCAAATATATCTCTGTTGGTGGCGGAGAATTTATTCTCTTAGCTTAACACCCTTCTCTGAGATGTACGAGCTCAGAGGTTATGTAGTTGAAATTTATCAGCGATATATTCCCAATTTGGTAATGTGACATGCTGAGTGTTGTTGTGTGATGATCAGTGTTTGATCATTTGTGATATGATCATTTGTTTGATCATTTATCTTTGTGATCATAGGTTGATCATTTGTTGACCCAAGGCATGGCTTTGTGAACAAAGCGTAGCTTTGTGGACGAGACTTCGTCGAGCCTCACACTCCGGAAATGGTCAAAACAGGAAGGATGCGGCAAGGTTCTAGGGAGTAGCGCCCCTTAGTGTATGTCATTCCTTCTGGATAAAGGTGGTATCATGGTATGGAGCCCAGATACTTAACCTATGTAGATGCTGCGAGTTTATTACTTTGTGGTAGTTGGAAATCAAGGATCCTCGGGAAGATCGGTTACGATCGGGGGATGGCATACGCGTGTCAGTAGTTGCCTATTTTTGCAGAGGTAACCGGCCTTGTGTTGGCAGAGATCCGGTTAGGTTCTCGGGACGTCATTCCAGAGGCATTCCTTCATGGCATAGGAAGTTCCTTAGCCTGACCATTTGTTGGAAATCCAAAGAAACAATACGTGACGTGTACGGTTTTAGTTGTATTACCTGCTATGGAATGTGGCGGTAACCTGCTATTGAACATAGTAGCTATAATAGGCATACGATACTGGTCGTATGTTGGCTAAGATTAATATTATACTTTCGAAATGATTTTTTCTACACTATGCACTAATAATAATATCAAAAAGAATTTTATTTTGCGTAGTAAGCATCTTTGACTATCATAAGGAGAAATCTCCTCCGATTCTGCGTTTGCATTGTGTGTGTGTGCGGGAGGCCTTATGGTAGTCTCATTTTCCAAAAGCATTGCGAAATTGACTTTAAAATTCTCTGCTATTTGTTTTAAAGATAAACTGTTTTAAGTTCTCACACCAGTCAGCATGACTGACCTGGAGTTTATTGTTTCCTTCCTAAACTCTGGGTGCCCACCAATTTCCACACGGGCAGACTAGAGTCAGGTTATCAGGTCATTCTGGATTCAGGAGATACTATGGAGCCTAGTAGCGAGCTGGATGGCGAGACGTACCACTTGTATATGATATTATTTATTCCGCTGTGTATTCTGTATGAGGACAAGTTCATATAACTGTCCATTGATGTAGTGTATTGTTGTTGTAAACTCTGATGATGATGTAATGTATAAAATGATATAGTTCTTTGATTTAAAGATTATTCATTTATCTATTATATGTTGTTCCGCTGCGAATGTGAGATTCTGATATTGTTCTCTGTTTCTGATGTTGTTCTGTTGTTCTTCTTTCTTCTTCTTTCTCTTTTCTTCTTCTTCTACTCTTTTCTTCTTTTTAAAACCATAACATTTCGGGTTTCCGGCATTTGATTGCTCGGCAGTCGATAAAGTGAGTATTGATGTTGAATTTTCGAAAGTCAAAAATTTTCGGGACATTACATTTGCTATCAGAGCATATGGTTAAGCGACAACCCTGCTCTGTTGGGTGTTACTCATTAGAGATAGAGTCAGTAGTACTCTAGAATGAGTTGAGTGTAATAATAGATACGAGCGCGTATTTGTTAGTTAATATAAAATTGTTTTAATATTGTGATGATTGGTTTGTTGAGTGGTATATGGATTCTGGTCAATACGAGTAATTAACGTTATTGATAGGGATCTCTAAACACTTGAATAGAACAATTTGGCACAATATTGTTTAAATTGGGTAAATGAAATAATTTTACCTCAATTATATTTGGTATATAAAGGAATAATTTTTCAGAATTATTAAAGTGTATATAATTGATTGTTTGGTTGTTGAAAAATAAGAATATATATATGCAAATGAATTATAAGTATGAAGTTATAATTAATATGATTTACAATTGTGAAATAAGTTTTATATATAAGAAGTGAAATTATATGAGAAATGTGATTTATAAATGTGATTTATAAAATAAAATGAAATTTTTGAAAAGAATTCAAAGCACTGAATTCACTATTGTTGCTGGGAAATAATAAGGGTGATGACTGCAGCATCATCAATATCATTTTCGAGTCTCTATGTGATGGATTTGCTACCATAATAAATAAATTATAAATTGAAGTTTTGTTGTGATAAACAAATTGAAATTAAAATCCAAGTTGAAGTTGATAAATATAAGTAAAATAAGTTTTGAACTTATAATATGAGATATATGATGTGAAAATTTAACGAAAGGGAAGTCAAACAAATTGATTTGGATTAGATAAGCTATTGAAATGGAATATAACTTAAGGATTGTGGATAAAAGTTGATTTTGTTATCGAAGTATTAATCAGGATGAAGTAATGAATTTGAACCTGAGTTATATTAATGAAATTCAATTTTATTTGTTAAAATGAATTAGTAATTGGATGTTAATCAATTGAATGTAAATAAATTGATATGAAACAATGAATATAAGTGTGAATTCATTAAAAAGCTAATGAAGTTGAGAAATTGAATAAATTGAATGGAAGTCAACTTAATTTAAAGTGTTGAACCAAATCGAATGTAAAGTGAATAAATTTGGTTACGTTGAATGTACATTGGTTGTTATATGAATGTTAGTTGATTGTATATAAATTCATTAAGTATTAATGAAAGTAAATTAGCGTAATTAAAAGTTATGTGATTGAATTCAAATAGAATTGAATTTAATTTAAACTGGAAATGAACTAAAATGAATTTAGTTAGTTAATGTAAACTAATTAGAAATGAATAAATGAATGTTGATAAAATCCAATGTGAAAGAATCAAATATGATTTAAAATTGGAAACCAATTCTGTAACAACCCGGTTTTTCGCGTCAGTTTATAAATGACGATTAAATCTTTTTTAATTGCTAATGCAGTTTTGAAGCGATTCGGAATCCTTTTTTTAAAAGTTTGTTATCATCACTAGACGATTGAAATTGATAACAAATTACTATCACGAATTTTGATCGAATTGAAATTCTTTTTAAGTTGTAAAATTCTCTAATAAAATGTTGGGTAAATGTTGAAGGGCTTTAACTTATAATCTCAGCCCACATTTTCAAAATGCTGGGATATCTATCAAAGAAAACCCGTTCCCTTTTTCGTTCATTCCATTCACTTTCGTAACCCTAAACCTAATCAAAGAAACGAGAATGGCAGCTCTCTCGTTCGTCTTCTCCAGCAAAGAAATAAGGTTCCGAGTTTTGCAAAGGCTGCTCGATCAAGAAATTAATTAATTAGGGCTTTAATTAAGAATCGAAGAGGCCGACTTTGCTTAGCACGATCGAATGATGACTCTCGTTCTTATTTGGTCGATCGACGCTCCCTTCTCTTCGTCCACTTCAACTGCTTCTGTCGATGGCGTTCGACTTCGATAAGGTTTCACGAATCGACGATTTCGAGGCTTTGGTTAGCAAATCATGCACTTCGAGCAAGGTGAGTGTCCCCTCACATCTAACTCAAAACAATGCTTAGGCAGTTCGATTTCGTTTCGTTGATTTATGATTTTACTGGCATTGGCAATTTCGTGTAGTCTGATACTTGATACTCACGGTATTGATTTTTGGTTTGGTTCGATTTCGTGGTTTCCACGGCTCTGTTATGCTGGGATGATTTTATCACTGACTTGTTCAGTATTGGCTTTAACGTGGATTTTTGCATTTTGGTTGTGGTTCGGTTCCCTCTTGAATTTTGCAGTTTTTTTAGCATGTTGAGGCAGTTCGCAATTGTGTTAGCTATCTTGACCATTTGAAATAAGCATGTTGACATCCCCTGGGTGCAGTTTCGTAGATTACTGCTGTTTCATTGTTGCTGTTTCATTGGGTTTGATTTGGTCATTTGGTTTTGTGAATTCCTTGGATTTGAACTGCTTTATATTTGCTTGGGTCTGGGTTTACATTTTTCTTGAGCCTGACTTTGGTTTGGCAGTTCGTACTGTCATTAATCATACTGCCATTGTTCATTTTCCTTCATATCTGAACTTGTATTTCACTGCTCCCCTTTGTGTCACTTTATACCTGTGATATTCTGTCTGGTCATTCTCTAGTTTGTAGTTGTAGCATGTTAAACTGGTCTGAGCTTCTGTACTTCACTTGCATTCGATATCACTTGATTTTGATCGTGATAATAGTTGTCATGGGCATGACTGCCACTTCCTGTTTAATTCTTACACTTGTATATCCTCAATTGCCACGGCCTAATTCAAATTGCACATGGAGTTTGAGTTGTAGCCTAGTCCCTGTCCACTGTTTCATTATGGTGCCCCTGTAGTTGTTGGTGTCTCTGTACATTGCCTGAGTCACTTGTATCTGATGTTACTTGTTGTTCGATCTATTTGACTTAGGCCATAGTTGCCGTGAACTGTTTAAAATAGTTTGACATTTATTTCGACTTGGTCTTATGGAGTTTGAGTTGCTTCGCCTGGTTCATTTGAAGTTGTAACTTGCACTATGTATTCGCTGTGTTGCCATATTGATTCCTCTATTTGATTTGGCTTCACGGCATAGCATATTGGTATATATTAAAATGTTGCGTTATTGCGTTGCACTGCACTTATGTTGTTTGCATTGAGCTCGGTTGTTCTCTGGATTTGAGTAGCTTGTAGCCCTGGTATCGAGCTCCTATCTAGTTTGAACTTGGTGGATCACTTTGGTTTTCAAACTATTATAGTTTTGTTGCTGTTGACCCTCGTATTCATTTGTGACTGCAGTTTCTTTTTATATGCAGTTTTGGGCCCTTGTTGTTTTGCATTGTATTAATGCATTTGGATCTGTTTTCAAATTCACTTGAGTTGAACCCGATCTCGGGGTTTGACCTTGCGATCATTGTGACTATTACTGAGCTTGTGTGTATCTTCTGCGATAGTGGCGAGGCAGTACACGCGTGCGTGTACTGCAGCCCTATCAGATTTGACAGTTTTAAATTGATGTTTCGATTTGTTGAATTGTTTCGTTGGTAAATTTCAATGTTTTGGAATTGAACTATGATTTGATTGATCGTTTTGGATCGCTGATTTGTTGTTTAACACTGATTAGTGTTATATCTGCCGTTATCCGACTCTTTTATCGAGGAGTCGGATATACGAGATTTTAGTGACTATCGTCCATTTGATATTTGATTATTATTGCTTCTGTGCATTAATAACTGAGTTTGAGTTAGACTGACCCGTGTATTATTTTCTTTTGAATGTAATACTCGGGTCAGACCCGAGTTATTTCAGGTTGTAGATTTCCTTCTTTGAGTTGCTGTTCGGGATATGAAGACTTTTCACATCTTCTGAAGTTGTCAGTGTCATTTTGTAGTAGTCGTGTCATTGTATAGAACGATATGTATTCATGTATATTAGTCGATAATGTACTTGTATATATAACTTCTAGAGTCGACAGTTGTAGTTGTATCATATGTATCGTGTCAACTATATTGTAACTGACATCGGTTATATATATATGAGACTTTTGTTAATCTGTGTTCCGCATTTATATTATCTGTGTTATTGTTATATCTAATGTCCTAAACTATTATGAACTATCGTAGTTTGTTTTATACTGATAATTGGATATGTCGATGGGAGTAAATAAATAATAGATGAAAAATAAAAAGTATATACCACTCCTATCGAGATAACCAATACTAGTGTAAGGCCAATTACGGATGGTCGCTCCTATCCAGCCTTATTCTTCGTAATAATAGACAGTATTCCTTTTAATACTCTTTGTTATTATGAGCATAGAGGTGGGGCGTCACAGTTGGTATCAGTGCTTGGGGTTTATGGACATAATATAAAACATAACTTGGATGGAACATATGTTACAACTATAGGTCGATGTTTTATTTGTGATTTGAGTCAAAACTAAAGTTTTGAAATTTTGATGAAAGTTTTTAATTATCATTATTTAAAAATAAAAAGTGGATTTGTGTTCTGATGATTTGATTGATTTGAGTACTGTTTATCAGAGTGCGCAGCGGAAACAGTGCAACTGTCTTCGCTGGGTACAACTGATAATCTATTTGATTTAGAAATTGAAATAAATTTCATTGATGGTTTACATAGCTGTAATTATTTTGTTTCTTTGAGAATTTCGAATCCGAATTGAGGATTTGAAGAAAATGCAGTTCTTTGATTTTTGTTGAAATTTCCGCTGACTTTCTTTTGTACTAATCATCTATTGATTAGATTTTGCTGTTTTGAATTGTCTTCATTGAAGATACCTTCGAATGATTTCTTTGTTTATATTATAATGTGCGTGCAAATATGAATTGCACGTTACTGCATTTATTTTGCGTTGAACCGATGCTTGGTTATGAAACGTATTTTGTTGCCGTTATTTTTATAACGGGATTTTTACATCGATGCTAGATTTTGAGGCACGGTGTTTTGTTGGCATTTTGATGAATGAAAATTCACTGATATTACATTTTGATGTAAATTATTTTGATGAGATTTTGACGACAAAAAAAAAATTACTGTCGCTTTGACTTCAGTAACAGTCAAATTTTTAAAGAGTGGATTTTCAAGCGATTATTCCGCAATGCTGATTTTGAGATTTGTTTTACGATGTTCTGGAGAAGTACAATTTCCTTTTCGAAATTGTTACTAATATTGTTGCTTTAATCACGTGATTGGAAAATCGTTTTAAAATGAAAATTGTTTTATAAAATTTTAGCAGTTTGCGTTTTCAAAAGAATGAGAAAGCGACTTAAACGATTCAGCAAAATCGAGGATTATGACCCATTTCTTTTACTGTTTCGCTTAACTCCGGACTTGTTCAGTTGAGAATGCGAATTGTTATTTTTACAAAATAAATAAAATTGTTTTCAAAAATTTTACAGTTTGCGATTTCAAAATAATGAGGAAGCGATTTAAACGTTTCAGCAAAATCGAGGACTATGACCCCTTTCTTTTACTGATTCGCTTAATTCCGGACTTGTCCGTTTGAGAATGTGAAATGTATTTTTACAAAATACACAATTTTGCACTTTCAAGGAAACGATGAAGAGAATCAAACGATTTAGTAAAACACGTGGTATGGGACATGTGCGTTTGCTATTTCGGTTAATTCCGGACTCGTTAATTGAAATATTTGATGATTTCGTGTGCTTTTGAGCCACTATGAGGACCTTCGGGTCATTTGTTGGACCTTCGGGTCATTTGTTGGGCTTTCGGGCCACTCTGCGGACCTTCGGGTCAAATACCAGTACTAGACCTTCGGGTCACTCTGCGGACCTTCGGGTCAATCTGATGGGCGCCAAAATTATGTTGAGTACTTGGTAGGCTTCGGCCACTCTGAGATGCACGTGCGGCGAATTAAAAACTCACCATCTGATGGGATCGATGCAAGCTTTTATGTTGATTTTCTAGTCTTCTTAATTGATTTTTAGATATTTGTTGTTTCTAATTATCTGCAGGTAATTAGATATCTGATGTTATGAGATTTAATTATCGTATCGATAATTAAATATTTGTTGTTTCTAATTATCGTTTGTGATAATTAGATATTTGTTGATAAGAGTTCTGATTATCGTTTTTGATAATCAGATATTTGTGCTTTTAATTATCGCTTTAGATAATTAAATATTTGTTGATATGAGATTTAATTATCGCTTTTGATAATTAAATATTTGCTGATTTGAGATTTAATTATCGCTTGTGATAATTAAATATTTGCTGATTTGAGATTAATTATCGCTTGTGATAATTAAATATTTGTTGATATGAGATTTAATTATCGCTTTTGATAATTAAATATTTGCTGATTTGAGATTTAATTATCGCTTTAGATAATTAAATATTTGTTGATATGAGATTTAATTATCGCTTTTGATAATTAAATATTTGCTGATTTGAGATTTAATTATCGCTTTTGATAATTAAATAATTGCTGATTTGAGATTTAATTATCGCTTTAGATAATTAAATATTTGTTGATATGAGATTTAATTATCGCTTTTGATAATTAAATATTTGCTGATTTGAGATTTAATTATCGCTTTTGATAATTAAATAATTGCTGATTTGAGATTTAATTATCGCTTGTGATAATTAAATATTTGCTGATTTGAGATTTAATTATCGCTTGTGATAATTAAATATTTGCTGATTTGAGATTTAATTATCGCTTGTGATAATTAAATATTTGTTGATATGAGATTTAATTATCGCTTTTGATAATTAAATATTTGCTGATTTGAGATTTAATTATCGCTTTAGATAATTAAATATTTGTTGATATGAGATTTAATTATCGCTTTTGATAATTAAATATTTGCTGATTTGAGATTTAATTATCGCTTTTGATAATTAAATAATTGCTGATTTGAGATTTAATTATCGCTTTAGATAATTAAATATTTGTTGATATGAGATTTAATTATCGCTTTTGATAATTAAATATTTGCTGATTTGAGATTTAATTATCGCTTTTGATAATTAAATATTTGCTGATTTGAGATTTAATTATCGCTTTTGATAATTAAATGTTTGTTGAATTTGAAATTTG
Organism: Allium fistulosum; assembly: GCA_030737815.1. Taxonomy (NCBI): domain Eukaryota; kingdom Viridiplantae; phylum Streptophyta; class Magnoliopsida; order Asparagales; family Amaryllidaceae; genus Allium; species Allium fistulosum. Next base: position 817,454,665 of record CM060901.1, on the reverse strand, counting down.
GTTATCGTTGGTGATAATCGAATATTTGTTGATTTGAGAAATTTGATTATCGTTTTTGATGATTGAATATTTGCGATTTTTGAGATTTGAGCTTCGTCTTTTTCTCTGGCGATTCAGGTGAGTAATTTGATTTACTCACATTCAATTCGTGCTATGTATGGGATTTCTGCTCTGTTTTTCCTTCTCTTTTAGTTGTTGGAACTCGATTATTCTTGCTTTTGTTAGTCGTCTGATTTTGATCCCTGATTCCCACGATGTTGATTCTTTTGATTTGAAGCAGTCGAACCTTTTGATTTCTTATCTAATACTTCCCCGCTGACACTTGCTTTGCTTATACATTCGACATTGCCATGCTCTTTTGGTTGTTACCTTTTATCCATTTATTCCCTATGATTGCGTGGACGCAATTTCTTTAAGGAGGGGAGTTTGTAACAACCCGGTTTTTCGCGTCAGTTTATAAATGACGATTAAATCTTTTTTAATTGCTAATGCAGTTTTGAATCGATTCGGAATCCTTTTTGTAAAAGTTTGTTATCGTCACTAGACGATTGAAATTGATAACAAATTACTATCACGAATTTAGATCGAATTGAAATTCTTTTTAAGTTGTAAAATTCTCTAATAAAATGTTGGGTAAATGTTGAAGGGCTTTAACTTATAATCTCAGCCCACATTTTCAGAATGCTGGGATATCTATCAAAGAAAACCCGTTCCCTTTTTCGTTCATTCCATTCACTTTCGTAACCCTAAACCTAATCAAAGAAACGAGAATGGCGGCTCTCTCGTTCGTCTTCTCCAGCAAAGAAATAAGGTTCCGAGTTTTGCAAAGGCTGCTCGATCAAGAAATTAATTAATTAGGGCTTTAATTAAGAATCGAAGAGGCCGACTTTGCTTAGCACGATCGAATGATGACTCTCGTTCTTATTTGGTCGATCGACGCTCCCTTCTCTTCGTCCACTTCAACTGCTTCTGTCGATGGCGTTCGACTTCGATAAGGTTTCGCGAATCGGCGATTTCGAGGCTTTGGTTAGCAAATCATGCACTTCGAGCAAGGTGAGTGTCCCCTCACATCTAACTCAAAACAATGCTTAGGCAGTTCGATTTCGTTTCGTTGATTTATGATTTTACTGGCATTGGCAATTTCGTGTAGTCTGATACTTGATACTCACGGTATTGATTTTTGGTTTGGTTCGATTTCGTGGTTTCCACGGCTCTGTTATGCTGGGATGATTTTATCACTGACTTGTTCAGTATTGGCTTTAACGTGGATTTTTGCATTTTGGTTATGGTTCGGTTCCCTCTTGAATTTTGCAGTTTTTTTAGCATGTTGAGGCAGTTCGCAATTGTGTTAGCTATCTTGACCATTTGAAATAAGCATGTTGACATCCCCTGGGTGCAGTTTCGTAGATTACTGCTGTTTCATTGTTGCTGTTTCATTGGGTTTGATTTGGTCATTTGGTTTTGTGAATTCCTTGGATTTGAACTGCTTTATATTTGCTTGGGTCTGGGTTTACATTTTTCTTGAGCCTGACTTTGGTTTGGCAGTTCGTACTGTCATTAATCATACTGCCATTGTTCATTTTCCTTCATATCTGAACTTGTATTTCACTGCTCCCCTTTGTGTCACTTTATACCTGTGATATTCTGTCTGGTCATTCTCTAGTTTGTAGTTGTAGCATGTTAAACTGGTCCGAGCTTCTGTACTTCACTTGCATTTGATATCACTTGATTTTGATCGTGATAATAGTTGTCATGGGCATAACTGCCACTTCCTATTTAATTCTTACACTTGTATATCCTCAATTGCCACGGCCTAATTCAAATTGCACATGGAGTTTGAGTTGTAGCCTAGTCCCTGTCCACTGTTTCATTATGGTGCCCCTGTAGTTGTTGGTGTCTCTGTACATTGGCTGAGTCACTTGTATCTGCTGTTACTTGTTGTTCGATCTATTTGACTTAGGCTATAGTTGCCGTGAACTGTTTAAAATAGTTTGACATTTATTTCGACTTGGTCTTATGGAGTTTGAGTTGCTTCGCCTGGTTCATTTGAAGTTGTAACTTGCACTATGTATTCGCTGTGTTGCCATATTGATTCCTCTGTTTGATTTGGCTTCACGACATAGCATGTTGGTATATATTAAAATGTTGTGTTATTGCGTTGCACTGCACTTATGTTGTTTGCATTGAGCTCGGTTGTTCTCTGGATTTGAGTAGCTTGTAGCCCTGGTCTCGAGCTCCTATCTAGTTTGAACTTGGTGGATCACTTTGGTTTTCAAACTATTATAGTTTTGTTGCTGTTGACCCTCGTATTCATTTGTGACTGCATTTTCTTTTTATATGCAGTTTTGGGCCCTTGTTGTTTTGCATTGTATTAATGCATTTGGATCTGTTTTCAAATTCACTTGAGTTGAACCCGATCTCGGGGTTTGACCTTGCGATCATTGTGACTATTACTGAGCTTGTGTGTATCTTCTGCGATAGTGGCGAGGCAGTACACGCGTGCGTGTACTGCAGCCCTATCAGATTTGACAGTTTTAAATTGATGTTTTGATTTGTTGAATTGTTTCGTTGGTAAATTTCAATGTTTTGGAATTGAACTATGATTTGATTGATCGTTTTGGATCGCTGATTTGTTGTTTAACACTGATTAGTGTTATATCTGCCGTTATCCGACTCTTTTATCGAGGAGTCGGATATACGAGATTTTAGTGACTATCGTCCATTTGATATTTGATTATTATTGCTTCTATGCATTAATAATTGTGTTTGAGTTAGACTGACCCGTGTATTATTTTCTTTTGAATGTAATACTCGGGTCAGACCCGAGTTATTTCAGGTTGTAGATTTCCTTCTTTGAGTTGCTATTCGGGATATGAAGACTTTTCACATCTTCTGAAGTTGTCAGTGTCATTTTGTAGTAGTCGTGTCATTGTATAGAACGATATGTATTCATGTATATTAGTCGATAATGTACTTGTATATATAACTTTTAGAGTCGACAGTTGTAGTTGTATCATATGTATCGTGTCAACTATATTGTAACTAACATCGGTTATATATATATGAGACTTTTGTTAATCTGTGTTCCGCATTTATATTATCTGTGTTATTGTTATATCTAATGTCCTAAACTATTATGAACTATCGTAGTTTGTTTTATACTGATAATTGGATATGTCGATGGGAGTAAATAAATAATAGATGAAAAATAAAAAGTATATACCACTCCTACCGAGATAACCAATACTAGTGTAAGGCCAATTACGGATGGTCGCTCCTATCCAGCCTTATTCTTCGTAATAATAGACAGTATTCCTTTTAATACTCTTTGTTATTATGAGTATAGAGGTGGGGCGTCACAAATTCATTGAATATTAATGAAAAGTGAATGTATATTGATTTGGTTATGAAGTTGTTGAATGTTTATTGGATGATGGTTGCATTTGTTGTTTGTTGCATTTGCTATATTGACACATATGTAGTTGTTATGTTGCTATATGATGTATATCGATATTATTTTCTATATACATGTTCTCATTTGTTTGATTGAGTGTTTAGTAGGTGCGGATGGCGTTTGCTTCGCATTTGGAGCTCGCTTTCGCGCTATAATAGCCGTATACGCTCGCTAATAATATATAAGGTACATATCTCGGATTAAATATCGTACTTTTACAGTTTTTCCCTACGGGATGCCTCATCACTTGATGAGATGTATATTTGTGATATATATACATTATCATTTTTTTTTCGGATCGAGCCGCGCAAAGGAGACTATGGCGAATTTTTCCAAAAATTTAAGGTGTTAGAATATTTTTAAGAAATTTGAAAATTTTGAAAACTAAGTATGATTTGAAAACCTAGTAAAGTTATTGTAAAAAGTTTAACTATGAATTTTGGAAAAGTTAAACACTTAAGTAGATTTGTAAAATCCAATTTGAACGATTTGTTTGCAAAGTTAACGGATTTTGTATCTTCTTCTTACTTGGTAATTTCGAGGACGAAATTCTTTTAAGAGGGGAAATTTATAACGACCCAGAATTTATATTAATTAAAATTTGAATATTTAATTGATTTTAAATATTAATAAGTGGAATTAATAAGTCGAATAATTTAAAATTCGAACATTGGATTTAATTTGACAATTAAATCGATAATTTAATAGTTAAATTCCAAAAATAATTGAAATCTGGATTAAATGTGATTAAAAATGATTTGTAAAATTTTATTTAATCATACTAGAGTTATAGAGATGTTACAGGACTTTTAAAACTGAATTTAAAGTAAATCTGTGAAAATCGAATATTTTAATATTTAATTATCGACTGAAAAATAGCCAATTTTCGAACAGTCTCAGAATTGGACGAGACCTGTTCCATTGGATCCGTAATAGTTTGTTATTATCGGATTTCAATTTTCGTAGCAATCGGAATTGTCGTTTGACCGTGGCAGCTCGAAACGCATCGAAATTGTTTTTAATATTAATTCAGCGAGTTAAAAATAGTCATTTTCCAAAAAGTCTCGGATTTCGACGAAACTAGTTTCATCGGATCTGTAATGTGATATTATTATAAGGTTTCAAATTTCAAGTCAATCAGATTTATCGTTTGTCCGAGGCAAGCGAAAATGCATCGAAATCGGTTTAAATCGGTTTAATTTAAATCGATCGTTTATTGCCATATCTCGCACAGATGATCGAATTAGCTTCTGAAACCTATTCCATTGTGTTTGGAACGCGGGGTAAACCTTAGAAACGTCAGCCGGCACGCTTGATTTGGAGTTTGGAAAATTTGAGGTGAATAGTGTTTTTGGAATTTTTCTATATAAGGACCTCTATATTCCCTTTTGCAAAAATTTAAAACCCTAACCCTAATTTTGAACCCAGCCGCCACTATCTCCACGAACGGCCAAAAACGTTCGAATTTATTTTCTCAATTACTCCCAATCCACGCATCGATTTGAAAAATTTCCAACTACAAACTTCTAGATCTAGATGAGAGCTTTCAATCTGTACGGATATGATCTTGTTTAGTGGAGTAGATTCGCAGAAAATTGCTCATGAAGGCCATGACTTCATGCATGTTTTTCAAGGAATAGAGGCAGCCAAGCTCTATGGTATTCGAGCCGTGGGTAGCTCTGGGCGATGGCGTTCGAATGGAGGTGGTTTGATGGGGTCTGGAGGTCGGTAGGTGGTGCGGCCGTTAGGGTTTTGTGGCATGTTGGTGGGTTCTATGTTGCGTTCATCACCTGGAAGTAACGAAGGGGAGGGAAAAGAAAGAGGTGGCCCAGATTCTTGGCAAATGAAATCAACGGTCCAGATGATGGAAGGTTAAAAATAAAAGAATTTGTAAATAAAATTATTAAGTAAAATGTGTATAAACTTCAAAATACAATATCTCTTTCATACGAGATCGAAAACAGACGAAACTTTTTGCGTTGGAATTGTATTGACGAGCACTACGCAATGGAGTTGGATTGGTAATTTTTTGAGCTAGTGAAAATTTTGGTTGAAAATTAAACGCCTGTTTAATTTCAATCGGAATAAATCGCTATTGCGACGAATAAAATCAAGGTGAGAACTTCTCACTCAATCGAATAGTTTCGATTTATATTTTAAATAGTTAGATTTAAAATTGTTGATTGTATGCCTGGATGATATATTATTATCTGTTGTTGATTGAAATAGACATTATACGCCGTTATTAAGCGGAGGTTAATTATTAAAAACATATACCGCGAATATTTCACCTTTGTGTGGAATTGGTATTATATACGTATGTAGCAATATATACATATTGGCATATGTATATATTGGAGTTGTTAATTTTCCCGCCTTGTGTAGCGGATGAGACCCTATTGCGCCGCATAATAGCGGATACTATTTATTAAACCCATATACCGTGATATTCCGTACTGGAGCGGAATTGGTATTGTGCTAACATCTTTAGATGCAGGGGACAGGTTAGAGGGATCCAACTGGATTCCTCAACTGTATTGATTTATTTACAGATATTGTTATATATTCTGTTATCATATGATGATATGTGATGTTTTGTTGTCATGATTGAAAAATTGATGCTGTTGCATCATCAGATTCATTTTGAATTTTTAAAAATAACAATTTTGATTTTAAAGGGATTTTTAAAGTGATTTCGGAAATGTACGTTTTATTTAATTTTGGAAATTGATTTAGTTTAAATAAATAAAAGTTATAATTTTTACCGTTATAAAAATATGATCTTTGAGAAAATACAGTTGAAATGTGATTTTTGAAAATATGGAGTTAATGATTTTTATAATATAGTTAAATAGAGATTTTTGACTTTGCTATAAAAGTGTTATATAAGAGATTTATAAAACTTGACTTTTATAAATCAAAGTGATGGGATTTTAGAGGAGTCTGAAAGACATTTTAAAATGATGTTAAAATGGGTTTTATAAAGGATAGAATAAACGATTTGTGAAGTCCTAAAAGAACGATTTTGTAAATAAACAAATTATAAGTGTTTAACCTATATGATGGACTTTTGGTATAAAATTGAGTTATAAATTGAATTGGATAATGAAAGGAATTTATAATTTGAAGTAGTTATAAAATAATAAATGGAATTTATAAACGTTGTTTATAAATCCGAAATCACTTGATTTGATAAGTGAATTTTTGAAGTTAATTAAAGGAATTATATTCACGATTTTAGATCATGGATAATCTTTTAATAAATGTGTAGAAACATTGATTTGGGTAATTAAAGTATATTCACGATTTTGGACAGTGAATATATTATTAAATAAAACGGAGATGTTTTAGAGAAGTGATATTACGAAATGAAGTAATTGTTTTAAAAGATGTTTTAAAACGTATTAAGTATCAAAACCATAGATTTCAACATCCATTGTTGAAATAGACGTTTTCAAGAAATTTAAGGAAATTGTGGACTATAACACTGTTTTTATTGTAAATAGTTTCCGAAAGGAAATATTTTGTATAGTATTGGGATTTATATATCTATCTAAATTTTCGAATCCCTATACTAGCGGTTTTGAGTCGTCGTAACGATGTTTTACGTAACTTTCGTTTTGACTCAAATAGAATGTGTTTAAAGAATTATTTCCTTAAAGAATGAGAGATATACTTAATTTTGATTTAAGTATATCGAATATTTTCTAAGTTTTGAAAATAAATGATTTGTGACTTACTTATTATTAAATAAGTACGGAATCGTTTTTCCAATATGAAATGGAACGTTTTAGAGTTATCCTTTTAAAGATAAATTGAAAACGAATATTTGAAATCAATTGAAAATCGTATACCAGTAGATATTTTTGAAATATGAATTCACTATGGAATTTATAAAAGAAATGGGAATTCGTTTTAAAAATAAACATGGATTTATTTTTGAAGTGTGGAAAATTTTATATCTTACAAAGATATTTTTGGAAATTAAATAATTTGGAAAATTATTTGGAATCTGATGATGTTGCGCATCTTTATTGATAGTTAAATAACCGACTATCAATATTTACCTTTAAATAGGTATTTGTTGTGAATTGGATGAATTTGAATGCCACACTTATTTTTGAATAAGCGCTCACTATTCGGGTTAGCCGGGAAAGGACCATGGGGTCGTATAACCCATTCCGAATATGTGATATGTCGTTATGAATTGCATTTGATGACCGGTGTTGAAGACCGGATATTTTGGAAAACGGAAGGATTACCGTCGAGTTACTCTAGATCGGCTGATCTCCGATTTAGAGGTTTTAACACCCTTAGTGACGGGAAGTCCGGACGTGATTTAAAATTATCCGGATTTGCAAGGGCTTCGTGAGAAGTGCCTTCGGTTCTGTTCGATCCCGGAACAGACTTGTATGGATTGTATGTCTGACATTACAAATTGAGATATAAAGCTGATTTCTTTTAAATACATCTCTGTTGGTGGCGGAGAATTTATTCTCTTAGCTTAACACCCTTCTCTGAGACGTACGAGCTCAGAGGTTATGTAGTTGAAATTTATCAGCGATATATTCCCAATTTGGTAATGTGACATGCTGAGTGTTGCTGTGTATGATCAGTGTTTGATCATTTGTGATATGGTCAAAACAGTAAGGATGCGGCAAGGTTCTAGGGAGTAGCGCCCCTTAGTGTATGTCATTCCTTCTGGATAAAGGTGGTATCATGGTATGGAGCCCAGATACTTAACCTATGTAGATGCTGCAAGTTCATTACTTTGTGGTAGTTGGAAATCAAGGATCCTCGGGAAGATCGGTTACGATCGGGGGATGGCATACGCGTGTCAGTAGTTACCTATTTTTGCAGAGGTAACCGGCCTTGTGTTGGCAGAGATCCGGTTAGGTTCTCGGGACGTCATTCCAGAAGCATTCCTTCGTGGCATAGGAAGTTCCTTAGCCTGACCATTTGTTGGAAATCCAAAGAAACAATACGTGACGTGTACGGTTTTAGTTGTATTACCTGCTATGGAATGTGGCGGTAACCTGCTATTGAACATAGTAGCTATAGTAGGCATACGATACTGGTCGTATGTTGGCTAAGATTAATATTATACTTTCGAAATGATTTTTTCTACACTATGCACTAATAATAATATAAAAAAGAATTTGATTTTGCATAGTAAGCATCTTTGACTATCATAAGGAGAAATCTCCGCTGATTCTGCGTTTGCATTGTGTGTGTGTGTGTGCGGGAGGCCTTATGGTAGTCTCATTTTCCAAAAGCATTGCGAAATTGACTTTAAAATTCTCTGCTATTTGTTTTAAAGATAAACTGTTTTAAGTTCTCACACCAGTCACCATGACTGACCTGGAGTTTATTGTTTCCTTCATAAACTCTAGGTGCCCACCAATTTCCACACGGGCAGTCTAGAGTCAGGTTATCAGGTCATTCTGGATTCAGGAGATACTATGGAGCCTAGTGGCGAGCTGGATGGCGAGACGTACCACTTGGATATGATATTATTTATTCCGCTGTGTATTTTGTATGAGGACAAGTTCATATAACTGTCCATTGATGTATTGTATTGTTGTTGTAAACTCTAATGATGATGTAATGTATAAAATGATATTGTTCTTTGATTTAAAGATTATTCATTTATCTATTATATGTTGTTCCGCTGCGAATGTGAGATTCTGATATTGTTCTCTGTTTCTGATGTTGTTCTATTGTTCTTCTTTCTTCTTCTTTCTCTTTTCTTCTTCTTCTACTCTTTTCTTCTTTTTAAAACCATAACATTTCGGGTTTCCAGCATTTGATTACTCGGCAGTCGTTAAAGTGAGTATCGATGTCGAATTTTCGAAAGTCGAAAATTTTCGGGACGTTACAATCATTGGCCACCACCACCTCTTGGTCCAGACCCTACCTCACCACTCCAGCCCCTGATCTACCACCTGGACCCTCTGGCCGAGCCTAACCATCCATGGCCGAGCCTTAGTTTGATCACTTTTCCACTAAAATTGCCTAGAAACCATTCACCTACCTCAAGTGTATCTTCCTCCAATTGTTTCAGATCACGGCCCTGACTTTTATGACCCATACCTGATGCAAATTGGTCCCAAACCTGACCTTACTAAACTCCTAGGCAGTGCAAAAGATTTTAGAAAGTAAGGCAAAAAGATTCGTATTCAAACTGCTTTTTGTTTCAAAGATACAATTTCAATCGTATTGGTTTTTAACTTTTGTTTTGATTTTGTTTGGGTTGTAACACAATTTCTATAGCTTGAATATCGCTCTCCACTCAAGTTCGTAGCTTTGTCTTTGTGTTTTGGATTTGGTTGTGTCAATTGAATTTGCAATCTCCAGCATTGAGGTGAGTTATTCTCACTAGACAATATGTGCATATATAACTAGTGAATTGACCCCTTTTGAATCTGTAAAATGCAGTATCATGTTACACTTGCTATGTTATGATTTTATGATGTTCACCCATGCTTAAACACCAATTATATTATATGTTACTGTTATATTATGTTGTTCTATTATTTTTATCAGTTTATCACACTGCAAGTTCCCTTTAGATTAGAATCACTATGGGTTGAAATGATACATACCCGAACGGACTTTAGAATAGGAGAAAATCATTATGGGCTGAAATGATAGGCCTGATGATTTTCAATTATTTTCATTTACTTGGGATTGCGGGTCTGAAATGATCAAACCCGGGTATCTTTGTAAATTACGGGTTGTGTAAGGACCCAATTCTTCGACTTCTGAATATCGACATCAATACGTCCACTGTATCGAAGGCCGAGTAAACGAATGTCGGAAAACCGAATTCTTAGGGTGAAAAAGAAGAGGTAGAAGAAAAGATAGAAGAAAAAGAAAGAAGAACAACAACAGAAAACACAGAACAGAAACAATATCAGAATCTCACATTCGCAGCGGAACAATATATAATAGATAAATGAATAATCTTTTAAAACAAAGAATTTTATCAGTTTTATACATACATCAATCAGAGTAAATATACAACTCAATACAACACAACACATCAATGGACAGTTATATAAACTTGTCCTCATACAGAATACACGGCGGAATAATTAATATCAGATACAAATACTACGTCTCGCCATCCAGCTTGCTTCCAAAGCTCCAGAATATCCAGAATATCCTGATAACATAACTCTAGGCTGCCCGTGTGGAAATTTTTGGGCACCCAGAGTTTAGAAGGGAAACAATAAACTCCGAGTCAGTCATGGTGACTGGTGTGAGATCGTAAAACAGTTTATCTTTAAAACAAACAACAGGAAGATTTTAAAGTCAGTTTCGCAATGCTTTTGGAAAATGAAACTACCATAAGACCTCCCGCCACACACACAATTCAAACGCAGAATTGGAGGAGATTTCTTCTTATGATAGTCAAAGATGCTTACTACGCAAAATCAAATCCTTTTTGATATTATTATTAGTGCATAGTGTAGAAAACATTTCGAAAGTATAATATCAATCTTAGCCAACATACGACCAGTATCGTGTGCCTACTATAGCTACCATCTAAACAGTGGTGACCACCGTACGTAAATGGCAGGTTCTACAACTAATATCGTACAAAGTTCGTATTGGAGTTTGGATTTCCAACAAATGGTCAGGCCAAGGAACTTCCCATTGCCACATGGAAACGCCTCTGGAATGACGTCCCGAAAACATAACTGGATCTCTGCCAACACAAGGATGGGTAACCCCTAACTGGGTAACTACTGACACGAATATGTCATCCCCCGATCGTAACCGATTTATATCCGAGGATCCTCGATTTCCAACAACCACAAAGTAATAAATTTGCAGCAACCACATAGGTTAAGTATCTCGGCTCCATACCATGATACCACCTCTATCCAGAAGGAATGACATACACTAAAGGGGCGCTACCCCCTAATAACCTTGCCGCATCTTTCCTGTTTTGACCATTTCCGGGGTGTTAGGTCCGACGAAGTCTCGTCCACAAAGCTACGCTTTGTCACAAAGCCATGCTTCGGGTCAAACAAATGATCAAAGTAATGATCACGAAGATAAATGATCAAACAAATGATCGTATCACAAATGTTCAAACAACGATCATTTCACAGCAACACTCAGCATGTCACGTTACCAAATTGGGAGTATATCGCTGATAAATTTCAACTACATAACCTCTGAGCTCGTACGTCTCAAAGAAGGGTGTTAAGCTAAGAGAATAAATTCTCCGCCACCAACAGAAATGTATTTGAAAGAAATCATCTTTATTTCTCAATTTGTAACGTCAGACACACAATCCATACAAGTCTGTTCCGGGATCGAACAGAACCGAAGGCACTTCTCACGAAGCCCTTGCAAATCCGGATAATTTTCAAATCACGTCCGGACTTCCCGTCACTAAGGGTGAAAAAACCTCTAAATCGGAGATCAGTCGATGTAGAGTAACTCGACGGTAATCCTTTCGTTTTCAAAAATATCCGGTCTTCAACACCGGTCATCAAATGCAATTCATATCGACGTATCACATATTCGGAATGGGTTATACGACCCCATGGTCCTTTCCCGGCTAACCCGAATAGTGAGCGCTTATTCAAAAATAAGTGTGGCATTCAAATTCATCCAATTCACAACAAATACCCATTCAAGGTAATTATTGATAGTCGGTTATTTAATGTTAATTCTATAATCTCAGCGACCTAGAACTTAGCGACCTAACAGGAATTAGCGACCTAAAGGAGCTTGCGACCTAACAGGGATTAGCGACCTAAAGGAGCTTGCGACCTAACAAGCTAGGACTTCAACGACCTAGAGACTATGACTTAAGAAGAGCTCCGACTTAACAGTTTGCGAGTTAAAAGGTTGACGACCTACGACCTAAGAACATAGCGACCTAAAGAATGTCGCGACCTAACTGTTGAAGGAGGCTCTGCGACCTAGGGGAGTCTACGACCTAACTATCAGAAGACCTTGCGACCTAAGGACTTGGGAGAAGTTTGCGACCTAAAGACTTAAGAAAGGTTTGCGACCTAGCTACAGGAAAGGTTTGCGACCTAAGGACTTGGGAGAAGTTTGCGACCTAAAGACTTAAGAAAGGTTAGCGACCTAGCTACAGGAAAGGTTTGCGACCTAACTACAGGAAAGTTTTGCGACCTAAGAGGCTAACGAGCTAGGGCTTCAACGACCTAGAGCTCCCACAGCTATTCCTTAACTCGCCTGCGACCTACCACTTAATCAAATAAAGCCAAGCATTGCTTCACCAGCTAATCTCTTAAGCCGCAAGGAGACTGCAACCTAGCTTAGGTCGCTCGCGACCTACGACTTAACTAAGGTCATACGCGACCTAAGACTTAGGAGAATTTTCTGAATCCAAATCAGCTCCTATAAATACCCCACCACTTCCAACATCACGGGGACTTTTGGGCCATCCATTTCTTCAAGCGCCGTTACTCTGTCGAAGTCTGCATTCAACCAGCAATCAAAGATCCTCAAACATTCAAGACGCTACAACAATCTTCAAGAGATAATTCCTTACATCCAACATGGATTCATCGAATTTCATCGACGAAGATTGAGCTAGTAGTCAAGATTGTTTCTTTTGATCAAGTTGTACTGTTTTGATAAGAGATTTGTATCGATTTGTAACCGAATTCAGTAATAAAGAGATTCAAAGTGGACGTAGGCTTAATCTCAAGCCGAACCACTATAAATTGCTGTCTTTTACTGCTTTTTCTGCCAGATTACTGCTTAAACTCTGTTCCCGTCACACGGGTGGTGCTTTCACGATTCTATTACACACACCGGGTGTTAGCGTTCACTCTTTAGCGTTAACATTTTGGTGCTTTCACTGAGAACTCAACTCAGGCTACCATTCACCATTGCTTCACACAAGTTTGTTGAAAAAGTTTCCTACAAAACCAGAAATTTATCAGACATAATGGCTCCTGGAAGGAAACGAAAGGCTGTCAGATCTAAAAATGTTCAAGATAATACCGCCACTTCTATTTCACCGAGTCATGCGGCTCCAAGCGTAGGGGTGACGCGAGAGGAGCTAGACGCTGCTGTATCTGGACTATACCAACAGATTGAAACTCAAAACAATCTGATGATGGAAAAACTGAACGCTCTGCTCGGCGCCAATCAAAGACCAGTGGGTAATGAAGAAAACATCGCTGATGCTCTTCGCAACTCCGAAGGAAAAAATATTCCTCAAGGAGGATCAGGTGCTGCTGAAGGGGCACCCCTCCAAGCTGAAGGATCTAGGCCATCGCCGATTTTCCGCGAACATCTGCCCGGACAGACTTCTGAGAAAATGGCCGAGGTCTATTCCGCCAAATCTTTGAACAACGAGGAATATCTTTCTGGCATGATCAAGCAAATAATGAAGGAGAGCATGCAGAGGGATGAAGATGAGAGCGAATGGGGATTCGCACCGAGTAGAACTCCGTTTACCGAGAAGATTCTAAAGGCTGAATTTCCTAGAAAATTTGTTCCCCCCACCATTCCTGCTTATCGGGGAACAAGTGATCCAAATCAGTTCTTGTATAAATACGACTGGCACATGACCGGCGCAAGAGCAACTGACGAAATAAAGTGCCGATATTTCCCAGTTTATTTGGAAGGAGTAGCACTTCTCTGGTTCACCAAGCTTCCTGTCCGATCAGTAGATCAGTTTTCCGATCTGACCCGAAAGTTCAAAGAGCAATTCAGGCTATACGCTTCAAAGGAAAAAGACATAATGTCATTGTCCAGTCTTGAACAGAATCCGGGAGAACCTATTAAATCATTCCTGAACCGTTTCAATATAGCTCTAGCAGAGGTTGATAACGCAGAGCCACGAATGATCTTGACCTATTTGATGCGTGCTATCGACAAATTGAGCGAATTTGGAAAATGGCTGAAGATGAAAGAGCCAAATTCTCTCGAGAAATTCTACAAGAAAGCTGATGAATTCATACGCTTGGAAAATCTTCCAGCATCGATGAAGGTGGTGGCAGCAAAGGTGGAAAATGATACTGCCGTTTCGGAAAAGAAAGATTCCGGAGGTCAGAAAAGGGAAAATCACGAGGGAAAGAAACAAAAGGATACAAAGAAACCTCGCTTCTTCAAACCCTCAGATTTCACTCCATTGACCGACACTCTGGAAAATATCTTCTTCGCCACCAAAGATGCTGTGGATTATCCCAAACCAGCTGAGATAAAACCGGGAAAGGGCGCTATGAGAAATGGAAAGTTCTGCCGTTTTCACAACCAACTCGGTCATGATACCAATGACTGTCGTCACTTAAAGAGCTTAATTGAAGAATTATTGAGGGAAAACAAGCTGCAATAGTATGTCAAGAAGAACAGAAGTGACCCATCTTCGTCAACTCAGGGGCAACAACTCCCTACTCAGCCATCAGGTTCAGGTAAAGGTACTACGGCACAAGGATCTGAGAGGCCCGTTATCAATGTGATTACGGGGGGCCCACACCCAACGGGCAGGAGCTGGGGTGAAATGGAACGATATGCTCATGCTTTAAAATACATCCTGGCAGAGGAAGATGTTTTTGCTGTAGAAAATGCTACACCCCTGAAACAGCAAAAGATTTCAGATGATGATATTATGTTCAAAGCTAGGGATTCTATTGGTATTGAAGCTCCCACCATAGATCCCTTGGTTATCTCTGCAGGAATTGGACCGGCAATAGTAAGACGAGTGCTCATTGATTGCGGTGCTTCCTGCAATATACTCTTCAAGAAAACATTTGACCAGATGAAGATCCCAATGACCGACGTTCAAGCTTCGTCACAAAAGATTGTTGGTTTCACTGGGGAACCACAGCAACCAATCGGAACTGTCGAGTTGTTCGTGGAACTTGGGGAAGGGCAGAAAAGGGTAGTTCGCAAGCAAACCTTTGTAATTGTCGATGGATTTTCTGCCTACAATGCTTTCCTAGGCAGGCCAACTCTAGCTACATTCAAGGCCATTTTGGCCCCGTGGTGCTTAACTATGAAGTTTCCTACAGAAAATGGTGTTGGTGTCATCAAGGGAGATCAAAATGCTGGACGCGAATGTTATCTTATAGAGCTTCGAGAAGCCAGAAAGAGAGAAATGGGTAAAGATGCGGCAGCTCCCCTCCGCATCAAAAACCCAACCTTATAGCAAATACAGGGTGGTCCCTGCACTGGTGAGCATAGTGGTGCAAGGCGAGAAATGGACCCCAGAAAATCCAGTGCAGAGGAGAATAGAGTGGTGCCCGTGGAAGTTACGGTACCAATACCTGTCGACTCCAAAGACCCAAACAAAGTACTTAATGGGGGTTCGCAACTAAGTACAACAGTTCAAAACACACTGATATCATTTCTAAAAGCAATTCTGGACGTGTTCGCATGGTGTCATGCTGATATGTGTGGAATCTCTCCAACAATTGATGTTCACACTCTGAATGTCGATCCGAAATTCACACCAGTAAAACAGAAACGAAGAACTCAAGGTCCAGAAAGGTCAGCAGCTTTAAAGGAAGAAGTAGATCGTATAATGGAGAATAATTTCATCAAAGAATCCACTTATCCAAATTGGGTTTTGAATCCAGTACTGGTTAAGAAGGCAAATGGAAAGTGGAGAGTATGCATTGATTTCTCAGATCTAAACAGATCCTGCCCCAAAGACTGCTTCCCGTTGCCTAGAATCGATCAACTGGTAGATGGGACGGCTGGACATGAGTTGTTGTCTTTTATGGATGCCTACTCCGGATACAATCAGATTATGATGAATGAACCAGATCAGGAAGACACAAGCTTTATCACAGATGTGGGTCTCTACTGCTACAAAGTTATGCCTTTCGGATTGAAAAATGCTGGGGCAACCTACCAAAGACTCGTCAATGCAATGTTCAAGCCTCAGATTGGTAGAACCATGGAAGTTTATGTCGACGATATGTTGGTAAAATCAAAGAAAGCTGTAGATCACATGGGACACCTGGAGGAAATGTTTGCAATTCTTCGAAAGTATGGAATGAAGCTCAACCCATTGAAATGTTCGTTCAGGGTAGAGTCTGGGAAATTCCTGGGTTACATCGTAAGCGCTAGGGGGATTGAGGCCAATCCTGCTCAAATCACAGCTCTGAGAGAAGTTAAAGCCCTTAGAACAAAGAGAGAACTTCAAAGTCTCAATGGAAAAGTTGCCGCTCTTAGTCGCTTCATCTCCAAGGCCATAGACAAATGCATTCCCTTCTTTGATGCTTTAAAGAAAGGAAAGAAATTTTTTGAATGGACTCCCGAATGTCAGAATGCTTTCGATCAACTGATTCATCATATGAGAACTCCTCCGGTCCTTTCCAAGCCTAGTGATGGCGAAGACCTCTTCATCTATTTAGCAATTTCATCCCATGCTCTAAGTGCAGCACTCGTATGAGAAGATATGAGAATACAACGTCCAGTCTACTACATCAGCAAACGGTTCACTGGGGTAGAGATGAATTATTCAAAGATAGAAAAGCTTGCTTATTGTTTGTTAATCGCTTCCAGGAAGTTGAGGCCCTATTTTCAATCGCATCCTATCAAGGTCCTGACTGATCAACCTCTAAAGCAAGTCCTGTATCGTCCTGAAACTTCGGGTCGTCTCTTGAAATGGAACATAGAACTCAGCCAATATGACATCACTTACCATCCCCGAAGTGCAATTAACGGACAAGCTTTAGCAGATTTCATCGCAGAGTCCACTGACAAAGGTGACATCAAG
The DNA here is from genome assembly GCA_030737815.1 of Allium fistulosum. Classification (NCBI taxonomy): domain Eukaryota; kingdom Viridiplantae; phylum Streptophyta; class Magnoliopsida; order Asparagales; family Amaryllidaceae; genus Allium; species Allium fistulosum. The sequence continues at coordinate 817,437,479 of CM060901.1, read as the reverse complement.
GAAGAAACAACTGACTGCATTCCGATACAGTGGAAGTTGTATGTTGATGGCTCAAGAAATGATTATTGTTCTAGGGCAGGAGTTGTGCTTGAAACTCCCGAAGGACGATCACTATGTTATGCATTGAGACTAGAATTCCCTTCGACAAACAATGAAGCAGAATATGAAGCCCTTATTGCCGGTTTAAAAATCGCCAAGGAACTAAACATCAAAGTGATACAGATTTTCAGCGATTCTCAGCTTATTGTTTGCCAGGTGAAGAAAGAATTTCAAGCCAAAGGAGGAAATTTGCCTGCATATTTGACAAAAACTTCCGAACTCCTCAATGATTTAGATCACTACTCAATAAGCCACATACCCCGAGAGGAAAATATGAAGGCAGATTCTTTAGCAAAGTACTCAAGTTCCGGAGAAGCTCAATTACTGGGATTAGTTCCTATAGAAGTTCTGTCAGCTCCAAGCATTGATGAAATGGATATTGATTGGATTATGGCTACGTCTCAAGAGCTTGAATCATGGATGACTCCAATCAAAGAATACTTACTCAGTGGTTCCCTGCCAGAAAGTTCTAAGGAACGTCGAAAATTATTGAGAAAAGCGTCGAGATATATACTTCAAGATGGCCGATTATACAGACGGGGATTTTCAATGCCTCTGCTCCGATGTGTAACTAAGGAAGAAGCCAAGACAATTCTAGCCGAGGTACACGGAGGAGAATGTGGAGATCATTCAGCTGGTCAAACTTTAGCCAAGAAAGTTCTCCGATATGGGTATTTCTGGCCGGATATTAATCGAGATGCTGCAGCTTATTCCAGGAAGTGCGACAAATGCCAAAGATTTGCAAAAATCCCAAGAGCGCCTTCCACCGAACTCACACAGATGGTCAGCCCATGGCCATTTGCCATTTGGGGAATAGACCTAATTGGACCATTACCGATCGCCAAATCAGGGATTAAATATGCTATTGTTGCCGTTGATTATTTCACCAAATGGGCTGAAGCTGAACCTTTGGTCACCATCACTTCTGAAAAGATGATAAATTTTGTAACAAAGAATATCATTTGCAGATATGGTGTGCCATAGAAGATAATCAAAGACAACGGTACTCAGTTTGAAAGTGAAGAATTCCAGGATTTCTGCAAACGGTTCAGAATTCGAAAAAGCTTCTCAGCAGTGGCTCATCCGCAGGCAAATGGGCAAGTGGAAGCAGTTAATAAGATCATCAAGTCAACTATCAAAAAGCAGCTCGAAAAAGCAAAAGGTGGTTGGGTTGATAAACTTCCATTAGCACTATGGGCGTACAGAACTACTCACAAAACTGCGACTGGGCACACTCCATTTTCACTGGCATACGGATCAGAGGCAATGATTCCAGTGGAAGTAGAAGTTCCTTCACATAGAAGAGTTCATTTCAACGAAGCTGAAAATGAGAAACTGCAACTTGAAGCACTTGATTTTCTTGATGAGAAAAGAGAAGAAGCTAGGCTCAGAGTTTCAGCTCATCAGCAGAGAATTGCCAGGCATTTCAACTCTAAGGTTCGTCAACGCAGCTTTGAGATCGGAGACTTGGTTTTGAAAAGGATCATGACAGCAACTGGTGTGTTTGGGCCAAACTGGGAAGGACCATATGTCATAGGCACTAAACTTCTTGATGGCACATTCAAATTCATAACTGTTGAAGGAGATCCAATTCCAAGAGCCTGGAACAGCAACCACTTACGTCCTTATTTTACTTGAAAGAAAAAGCTTGGTTCAAAATTGTAAAATAATGATGAATGTATCAGTTGTATTGTAAGATATTGTAAATCAGTGTGAATGAATGAAAGCTATAAAGTGGATGTAGGCCCGATTCTTGGCCGAACCACTATAAATCTTGTGTTCTTTACTATTTCATAATGCCTGTTTTATTTCGATGTATAAATACTTTAAATGTATTGCTAAAATGTCGATTCAAAATTGCAGGACATCAAAACAATGCTTGCTCGTCACAAAGCTAAGCGACCTCTATAAATCAGCTATTACACGAAAACCAAGCGACAAAAAAAAATTCCAAACTCAAATCCCATGCAAGGAAAACTTCACATAAAAAGTTGGCGACTCCACTGTGACAAACCTTTGTTCACTAGTTGAGATTGTCGTTATGAATAGACATCCAACTAGATAACTTGCGTTTGTCTCATGAAGTCATTCAACAGTGAAGTCCACTCCTTCGGATGAAGCAATTTACTTGTAAAAGGAAAAGAAGATGTGCTTGGGAACGATAATAAGAGATCGCTAATGGGCAGATGATGAGAGAAAGTTGCCAAGCAAACAAAGAAGCAGACAAAGGGAGGTATGCATCTCAACAGGAAGGCCGGAAGATCCACTAAAGGGACACCTTCCCAAGCGGAAGGAACAGGACCCTCGCTAACTGGTCGTGATGCATCCGATCAGATAGCTTACGTCCGTCCCGTGGATCCACTCGCCCCTGAGACGCAACCTACCTGGCACACCAACCAACCAAAGCCCTCTAACGAGGCATGTCAATAAATGGGAGAGCTTTCCTCAATCAAAAAGATCGGTGGGACTACCAAAGGGGCACTTTGTTAGTTAATTGCGATCGTTTGTGCAAGCAAACATCCAATCAAGCAACTTGCGTTCGCCCCGTGGACCCCTCCGACCATGAGAAAGTAACTTTCAGGCAATCAAAAGCCCTTTTTGGAGGCACAAGCCCTCTTTGGAGGCACAAGCCATCTTCGGAGGCACAAAATCAAAAGCCCTTTTCGGAGGCACAAGCCCTCTTCGGAGGCACAAGCCCTCTTCGGAAGCACAAGCCCTCTTCGGAGGCACAAGCCATCTTCGGAGGCACGCTTCACCATGCTTGAAGCACAAAATCAAAAGCCCTTTTCGAAGGCACATTTCACCCGTGTAGAAGTGCAAAATGCTTCTCTTCGGAGACCCACTTCACCAGAGCTGAAATGCCAAAACTGCTTCTCTTCGGAGACCAAAATTGCTTCTCTTCGGAGACCAAAATCGCTTCTCTTCAAAAACCTCTTCAGAGGCGCACTACACCTTGCTGGAAGTACCAAAAATAAGCCCCTTTCTGGGGCACAAAATCAAAACCTCCTTCGGAAGCTCATTTCACTGTGTAGGAAAATTCGCTTTTAACAAATAAAAGTGATCATCCCCAAAAGTTGAAGTGTTCTTCAGAAGGAAAGAGGAAGTAAAAAACTTCTCGAAAGACAAGATATACTTTATTAAAAGCAGAATGATTCTTCCCTTAAAAGCGGAATAGTTATTCTCTGGAATAAGAGTATCAGTCTTGAAAAAGCTAGGAATATTGCAATGCACTTGCGGTATGGGGGCAATACTATACGATTCAGTTACATGAACAAAGTAATATACAAGCAACATACCGCGAGTTCACCACAATATCATGAAAAATAGATGATGTGGAATAAATGCATTCTCAAACGCAGGCAAAAAGTTTGCACAAGTAAAAAGAATCGTTTGTTCCACACCAAAAATAAAAAACAGATGCATTCTCACATACACAAGAGTTTGTACAAGTAAAATAATTGTTTTATTTAGTACTATGAAAATTCTTTACATGTGCAGATATCTCAAAAAGTAAAAGCAGGAACCGGTACCCGCACAATTCCCGGTCGATACATGCAAAAAGCAAAAGTAAGGAGTAGAAAATCTAGCTTGTTATTCCTTTTTCTCGCCACCTTTGGAGCCTTTCCCCGGCCTAATGATTAGTTTTTGGAGCCGTTGCGAACGGGTCGGGGTAGAAGGAGGAAAAGGCGCGGCTGGATCAACTTCCGCTTCGTCCCCAGTTGAAGCACCAATCTTCTTCTTCCTTATGCCACGCTTCCCTTTCCTCTTTGAAGAAGATTCGCTCCCCGGAGTAGCAAGCAGTGTTGAAAGCTTCGTGTCATCATCAAGGGACTGCTCCGGGGTCTTCTCGACATCTTCAAGGTCCTCCGCCTTCTGTTCCTGCGAAGCTGCCGGATCATCCAGGCCTTGAAGGGCTTCGATTTTCTCTGCCTGTGATCCCGGCTGGGAAGCAGAAGGAGGAGTCACTTGTAAAGATGGAGGGACGACAACTGAAGGAGTGGAAACTTGTGCAGTGTTTGGTGCCTCCGCTGTAGAAGAAAAGAAGTTAAAATCAACATCTTCCGAAAATAGAGAAGGTATCGGTTCACCAAAGTTCAAGTAACAAGTAAGAAGGTCATCAAACTCGGTTAAATCAAATAACTGGTTCATTAGACCCGGAACTTCGCCAAAGTTACCTAGAGGAGTTGGCTTCGCAAGTTCAATTTCATATTTATCAGCCTCAGTTTCTTCCTGGCTCTTCTCTTCAATTTGGGAAAGAGGAGTCTCGGAAGTATCGAGTTTAGCTTCAGCATCTTTTGCAGCAAGTGGACATTGAGAGCTAGAACCGATGATATCAACATCAGTCAAAGTTGAAGTATGGACAGGGGCAGGAAGTGATGTTGTCTTTTCTGGATGTTCCTCTACCACTGTCCCGGCTCTAGCTTCGGCAAGTTGCTCTTTGCCTCTAATAAGCGCATCACGTGCTTCATCGTCTAGATAAAGCGCTATAAGGTCTGCTTCCGCATAACCGGCAAATGTATCAAGTATGGTCTCCCAAACTTCAGCAAGTGTAATCTCATATTTGGGACCCAAGAATGAAAGGCTGCCGCGGCCCAAAACGCTGTGCATATAGAAGTCAAATAGAGTAGAATCGATGCTAGCCTTAGTGGCGTCGTGAGACTCTTCGGCCGTAACTTGTCCAACGACCGCGTCATCACGCTCCTTCTCAACTTTAAGAAGCTTAACTTTCAGCATCTCAATCTCTGCATTTTGGGACACAATTGTTCCTCGCAGCTCAGTATTTTCTGTGCGATATTTCTCAGTAATATGCTGCTCAGCTGCAAGCTTCATTTCGACATCCCTTTGTGCAGCATGTGCGTCCCGCACTTGCTTCTGAAAGACTTCTTCCTTTTGAGTGTGCGATGCAGAAGATGAGGCCAGATCTTCCTTTAGTTGCTTGACTTCAGATGCAAGCTTTGCGTTGTCATCTGCAATGCTTGTCATTTCCGCATCATGTTGCTTGCACCATTTGTCCCATTCTGATTTATCATTCTCCATGGTCATCATCGCCTCAAGATTTATGTGGTTAACCCTTTGGAGTTCGTCGACAAGTTTCTGCCATTGCGACATCCTCTCGATATTAAGTCTGACCGCGTCAAGACTTTTAAGCATGTCTTGCTTATCAATTGGAACCAAATCCAAGTCAAAGCGCACTCCTTTTAGGCACCAATTTGGAAATCGGCTCTGGAGCGTTGGAGGGCCGTCTTTAACTTGATATTGTGGCCTGTTAATGATTGTTTGAATATCAGACTTCTTTAGAGGAGGAGAGCCGGCCGGAGTATCAGAAGGAATAGGAGCGTCAGCTTTTTCAGAAATTTCAGACGCGTTCTTCTCATCAAGTTTAACCCGTTTACTTGGATCATCGGAAGCATGCTTCTTCCCTTTGTCATCATGATATTTTCTTTTATGAGAGTCATCGTCTCTCCTTCTTTGCTGCTCCTCATAAGCACGCCTTTCTTGAGCTTTTCTAGCTGCACGCTCTTCGTCAGATTCTTTGCGGGAGGGAAGATAACGTCCATAATCGTAAGAATCACGCCCTCCGTAGCGCCGAAAGTTGTCGTAGTATGAGCCGGTACGTCCCATCGGAGAATCTGAAAAACGGAAAAGAAGTAAAGTTTAGAGATTTCCAGAAAAAGAGGATAAATGCTTATAAGTGCTGAAAAATCCTAAGTGTGTGCGGCGTGCAAGCTACATGCGTCAAACTACAGACAACGCTTTAGTGTGGAAACAGAGACGACTGGCATAGTAGGCGTCAGGGTTTGTTTTAGGGTGGAAGTCGCTTCAACAACGGGAGAAGTCACTTTTGGATTATTATCCCCGAAAAGCTCTTGAGAAGTTATCATGATATCGCTCAAGCCATCAAAAGTGTCATCACCCTGGAGCTCAGCAGACTTCTCCTTTTCAACTTCCGTATCAATTGATTTCTCAGAAACTCGAGGATTCTCTTCCTCCTCAATAATTGGGGCAAGTGCCGACTTGCTGGCTGACCCTACAACATCGATGGATGCGGAACATTTTATCAAAGCATCCTCTACAACGGGTGCTTTTGATGCAATTTCTTCTACAGAAGATGGGGCATTCGAGGCCTCTGCTTGAGAGCTCGAGGCAACTAACGTTTCTGCATCAGAACTAGAAATTTCATGAATCTGAGTCGATCTAGAAGGATGTAAAAGACCAAACTGGTGCAGAAATTCATCTTTTAGCAAGAATTTGGCACTTCTCTCTTCAGCATCAACGGCACTCAAAGTATCTAAAATCGACTTGTGGCTGGTATCTCGAAGAAGAGAAGGAAGTGCTGCAAAAAGAAAGAATGGAATTAAGCATTTGACGGTTCGAATTCTGAAAAAATCTAGAAAACGAATCGGTGAAAGGCAATCTTACTTCCGACTCTCCAGATGGCATAAAATGCTGGAGGACAACGAACGTAAAAGAATTGAGTCAAGAATCCATGGGCACTTTCGGGCAAGTCCAGAATTAGTTTACGGTTTCTGGCACTCCCTACAAGTATGATAGAGGGATGGTCTTTGTTCTTTGCAAATGTACACAAGAAGCGAATTTCGGCAAAAGTGGGAAAACGGTCCAACGTTCTCCTGAAAAGCACACACAATCCCAGCAGGATGGAGTATCCATTAGGGTGTAGTTGAAAGGGAGAAATAGATAGCCGAGGGAGAAGTTCTCGAAGACAGTCGTTAAATGGGGGAATGGCTCCGCTCGAACACATCTGATGGTTAACTGCGACAAAGCCACGGGGCGGCCTATCAGCAGTGTCATTTATCCCAGGGAACAGAGCGTCAGCTTCGGCAATGCCAAATTGGATGCATAATTGACGGAAGACTTTATGACTCAGAGTGGTAGGAGTCCTTTCCGGAGGGTCGTTTAGTGGAGTGGCAATTGGAAAAGTTTCTCCAGCTACTTCCAAGTCTTCTTGTTGAGATGCCATTCTACACAAGGAACTGGACGATCAAATATTAAGGTGCACGTTTCCTAAAAAAGAGTGAAGTGTTGTGCAAAACTAATGCAATAACAAGCAAATGTAAATGAAACTAAAACTAATTGATACTTGTCAGTTATAAAGTTTCAGGGCTTGATATTTTAAGTCCAAAAACAGTGTTGTGTTGATGCAAATAAATCAGCTTTGGTTGATCATTTCAATTTTGCTTTAATACTTCACTTAGATTTGTTAGTTCACAGCATTTCATACGAAGTTCATTTAAGTTTGATATTCTTTGTCAACTAATCTGTCGTTTGATGTGGGCAATCAATGGCAGTATATTCATCCCATTTTTCTGTGAATGTTACTTCTAAACAGGTTATCAGCACTAAAGTTGAGGCAATCTGAAAAGAAGTACAAAGCCCAAAACAATTCAAATTCAAAATATCAGTCAAATTCTGCTCAAAGTTCTAAGTGTTAGGTCGCTCACGACCTAACACAGGTTGCAGCGTTCTTATGTCGTGTTGTTCAGATTAAAAGTTCAGGACTGTGAAAATTGCCTAAGTATTAGGTCGTTCAGCGACCTATTGTGGGTCAAAGGTTTCTATAGGTCACACGTTGCAACTGAATGAATTAAGATGAGGCAATTTTCTCTAAGTCCTAGGTCGTGCACAATTGTTCTTAGGTTGAAGACTCTCTAGGTCGCAAATGTTGTCAGATCGCAAGGGCTTAAGTCGCTAAGCGTTCCCACACGACCTAACTCTTAGGTCGTTTAAGTCTGGTAGGTTGTTGACTTCCTATCCAAGCAACATCATTTTGGATCCGATAACCCAATACCGCCAGTTTAAAAGGATTCATCTTCCCCTTCATTCCACCTCAACATACCGCAAATCAACTGCAAACCCCGAAGATCCATAGTATAAGCTTTCGTACGATCGCGAATCGCCACAACCCATCAATTAACAAAAAAAAGGGTCATTGGAAACCACCGTTCGGAAAGCACAGTGCACAAAATTAAGCTCAGGACAAGTAACAGCGATTCATGATCGGGTAATGGCTATGGACGAATAAAAACTGATCCACTTACGAATTGTGATTGGCGAGGAAGAATCGTCAACTGAATGGGTCAAATTTTTCTTTGGAAGCTCGAAAAATTGTTAATGGCGATGGAGGCTCAAAACAGTAGGGTGAGGAAGAAGTTGCGACCTAGCCAATTTATATGAAGCTGAGAATGGGAGGCGAACAGGCGTAAAGTTCTAGGTCGTTTGCGACTTAGCAAGGTTGAGTCGAAGCATACGACCTATGGCATAGTCATATGCCTCGAGGGGCAAATGTTAATTCTATAATCTCAGCGACCTAGAACTTAGCGACCTAACAGGAATTAGCGACCTAAAGGAGCTTGCGACCTAACAGGGATTAGCGACCTAAAGGAGCTTGCGACCTAACAAGCCAGTACTTCAACGACCTAGAGACTACGACTTAAGAAGAGCTCCGACTTAACAGTTTGCGAGTTAAAAGGTTGACGACCTACGACCTAAGAACATAGCGACCTAAAGAATGTCGCGACCTAACTGTTGAAGGAGGCTCTGCGACCTAGGGGAGTCTACGACCTAACTATCAGAAGACCTTGCGACCTAAGGACTTGGGAGAAGTTTGCGACCTAAAGACTTAAGAAAGGTTTGTGACCTAGCTACAGGAAAGGTTTGCGACCTAAGGACTTGGGAGAAGTTTGCGACCTAAAGACTTAAGAAAGGTTTGCGACCTAGCTACAGGAAAGGTTTGCGACCTAACTACAGCAAAGTTTTGCGACCTAAGAGGCTAACGAGCTAGGGCTTCAACGACCTAGAGCTCCCACAGCTATTATGTGACGACCCAACTTTCTACTACCAGAAAATCGCATCATCTTTAAGAAAGAAAGGGGTGAGAAAATAGAAAAGATAGAGAAGAAGAAGAAACAATCATAGAATCTCAACAGCGGAACGAATAAAATATAATATATCACATAAAACAATAAATAGTATCATATACATCAGAGTCACACAGATAATACAACACATACTAGACAGTTATAAACACCTGTCTAGTTAATACAACTCACAAATCACAGAGATACAACACAGCGGAAATACAGATAAACACTAACACAGCGGAACCAATATATATATCTATACGCTGAAGCCTCCTGCTCCATTGCTCCTCCAGAATTCGTCAAAGCTAACCTGAATCCCTTGGCTACCCATAAAAATTTGGGTACCCGAGAGTTTATGAAAAACAGAAATAAACTTCGGGTCAGACATGGGTCTGGTATGAGTAAACGGTTAAAGTTGCTTAACTTTGAAAATCCTTTGAAAACAAAAGGTATCACGTAAGACATCCCACACATAAACATGGAAATGTTTTTACCTTACGCTAACCAAATAGTTTAATAGGAAATCCGGTGATATTATAATAGTGTCTAGGGTTTTCAAGTAAATAGAAAATAGCTGAAATTGTTACATCTATTAAATTCCAGCATACTAGCCACAATGTGGGTAATACAATCAAAACCGTAGGATCTCGTAGGGAAAATGGGTTTCCATCAATGGCTGGGCTACTGGGGTACCGCCCGTCACAGTACGTGGCCTAGATCACCGTACCGAGGAGTACGCCCGCTCCCCTGCAACACAAGGCCGGACCCATCCCTTACTGGATAGTTCCAAGTAAAAATCACCCCACGGTTGTGTACATCAACCGCACCACTAAGCCGAAATAAAAAGGGACATCTAGACAGGGATGACTTTACTCCCCAGTGGGGGCTACCCACGGAGCCTTGCTGCACCTCCCCTGTTTTAGCCATTCCCGGTTGATGAGGCTTGAGGTCACGATTACCTGAATAGAACTCATCACTTAGAATGCTCATCGTCCACCTGACGATGTGCTGAAAGCATTCAATCCATACAAGTTCGTTCCGGGTTCGAACGAAACCGAAGGCATTATCTCGTTACACTCATTTTGGAATCACCCTCAGAGTTAACGACAATAACCCTTGCACTTTGAATCACCATCTCGAGCCTATAAGTACTATCTCCGTCAAACTCATTACGGAATCACCCACAGAGTTATACTGACGAATAGTTCTTATACCTCGAGTCTTCACTTGCTCCAATTGAATTTCACGACCTAACGTTAATTTGGATCGATGTGGTTTTCGGGTCTCCAGACCTGGAATCCCGGTATACGGAAACCCGATCCCGGTCTCATCGAAATCCAAAACGTGTCTTTTAAGGCCAAGTTGTTTTAAAGTTAAAACAGTTCAATTCAATCATCTATATACTACAGATAGATAAATCACAATATAACAATGGATAATCACATCATCATCATAAACAGAAAATCCATTTTCATCATCTCAAATAGATAATCAATATTATCATACTTTAAAACAAGCATCCATATAACAATAGATATCACTCATCTCATATCTGAGATCACAATCAATCAAGGAAATAAATGTCATCCATCATATATAAACAAGGATTAATAATCACACCATTTATAATTAATTTAAAATGAATTAAATTAATTACAAATCTCTAATTAATTTAAAGTAAATTAAATCAATTACTTCATCAATATTAATCTTGCTTATATAACCATGACTAATTACAAGCCAATTAATTAATCATTCTCTATTCCCATCTTAATTTATCATCTTGATTAATTATCTTTTTAATTACATTTAAGTAATTATCCTTTAATTGTTTTATAAATTAATTACCTTATACCAAATATAAGAAATAACCTTTAAATTGCTAAAATCAATTACAGTACTTATTAATTAATTACATTAATGAATTCCTCCCTTTATTAATTTCAAATTAAATCCATCTTAACTTGCATCATTAATTATAAAAATTAATGATCTCTAACTACAATTATTACATTTAGTAATTTTTCATCAATTAAACCCAATCTGTTAATCCCCTTGATTAACTCCATTCAGTAATTAACTACTTTAATTATTTCAATAAATAATTTAATTACTCTACAATTAATTATTTTCTAATTAATCCTTTGATTAATTCATACAAAGTAATTATACCCAAATTACTTTTTTTTTAAATCATCCACAATTAATTACTTCCTTAAGTAATTATACTCATCATATTATCAAATGGATATTTAAATTATTAAACTAAGTTAATTAATTTAAACAATTCATTTTGAACTTAATTTATTTAAGATGAGAAATAAATTTCTTAATTACTTCATAAGTAATCATACTTAAATAATCTCACGATTGATTATCTTAGATTAATAAATCTAATTCATTATCAAATTGATCAAGTTAGTCCATTATTTTATAATACAAATTAGAAATCTCATAAATTATTATCACTTCCTTAATTACTTTTCCCAAAGTAATTTATTAAGATTTATTTTTAATTACAACAAGTTTCATCTTTAATAACTCATCAATTCATTAGAATTTAAATATCATTTAATTAATTCTAATTATTCCTTTATAAACCTTAAATAAATTATCTTACCTTAATTAACTAATTTAATCTTAATAATTACAAGATTAATTAATTCAACCATTAATTAACTAAATTAGTTAATTATTTATTTTTAATTAACCTAGAAATTTCAAATCCTTAATATTACCTTTATTTAAGAATAAAACTTTTCTTATTTATAAACATATTCTCGTTTCAAACACTAGATTCAAATAAATATAAGTTTTCAATTTGAACACACTTAAAAATATACTTTAACATTTTTAAAGTTATTAAAACATTAATTTTATAAACTTATATTTGTTTTAAACTATGGAAACAAAATTTAATTTGAATTCACTTTTCAATTTTTGTTTTAACTCCATTAAGATCCTGCTTTAAAATTTAAACTTAGGCTAGACAGTTTTCGAAACTATCAATATCTCCAAGACCCGAGGGCACCAAGACTTGCTCCGAGAAATCTGCCCCTTTGCTTCGAGTAATTCCACAAAAACCCCGAGCTTTTAAATATAAAACTTCAAACTCCGCCAGGTTTTAAAAACAGGGATCACATTTATGACCCGAGACTACACAGGCTTTGCTTCGAGAAATTCACGTAAAAAACTCGGGCCATTCTTCCATTTACTCGTGAAACTCGAGTACCATTCCCAGCTACCCAGACTATCACCGTGCACATGCACGCTGGACCAGATCAACAGCGACCACCACCTCGACGCCTCACAAGTTGCCCCTGACCCCACCGACCATCTCGATCACCCTGATCATCGCTAACGCCACAGTATCGAAATCGAGCACCCTACCCAAAGCCTGGAACTAACCAGACATCACCATCGCAACTGAAATCACCTCGTCCTCCAAACTTCGACCACCGGAGTTCACGAGATTCTGGCCATGGCTTCACCTACCACCTCGCTACCATCCTCTAGAGTGCGGTCGCACTCGATCCATCAAAGGGAACGAATGAATCCAAGAAAGTACCCTCGTCAAAACTAGGGTAAAATTTTTGATTCGATCACCATCCTCACCCCAATGCTCTGATTAACCACCTGACATTTTTCTTGTCATCGTCGATCATCCCTCTTCCACCAGAAAGAACCCCGATCGTCAAAATACTCGAGATCATCAAAAAATCATAAAAACACATTTTCCAGACATCACTAAATATCACCTTCACTACTTCATTAAAAATTTTGAATTTGATTCTAAAAATCCTATCTTTCATAGTCGATTTCAGATATATAATTATATCAACAATTTACAAGATTTGATTTTCGACAAATTCCAAGATTGCTCTGTGTTTTCTTCTACCAGACAATGTTTCCTATTTAAAATTTTTGCAAATATTTTTAAAGCCTAGTTAAGTTTAAAACAACAAACTTTGGTTTAACAACTTAAACCTAACGAAGATTTAGGAAAGAAGAATTTAAAGATGAACTCAGTTTTAAATTCCTGGAACACTAAATAGAGGTGGTCACAAGCGTTAACTAACATACTCACAAGTTTCAGAGGCTTAAAACCCATCATCCAAGCATATATACAAGCATACATCACATGTTTACTTCAAAAATAAGTCATATATATATCAAACAAAAAGATATCTCATATTAACAGTTTTAAAGGCAGAGGCTTATCTAAGATCAGAGATGTTTTTAGTAGCATCAGATATGCACACACATACATAAGTTCACAAAGCATTGCATATACACCTTCATATAGCCAAACATAATCACAGAAATTATCAGAGTATTTAAGTTTTAGTTTTTAAAAGTTTGCTCACATTTAAAGTTCAAGTAAAAGATTGGAACTGAGATCAGGGAGGTTTTAAAATCTACAGACATGCACGCTACATAAAGTCACAACATTTACACATAAACATACACATAAACAAACTTCATCACAGAACTCATATGCAACAGGAGATTAGCTATTTAAGTTTTAATTTAAAAATGTTTACTCACCAGGCTTTGAAATAGAAAGCTTGCTCTTTTCTTGCTTGAAACAGGAAGCTTGAAAACTGGCCTTAGAAACTTGCATATATTTAGTTTTGATTTCTAAAATTTTGAACATGCTTGAAACATTAACCATGAGTTGCTGGAAAGCTTGCTTGTTGTAGTTGAGATGCTTAAATTTTGAATTGAAACTGAAGGCTTGTTTTTCTCATTTGATTTCAGTTTATATTTGTTTTGAGACTTTGCTTTGTTTTTAAAACTTTTAGAAACTGGGTTGCTCAGCCCTTTGTATACGAAATGAAATGAGGTAGGGTTGCTAAATACATAAGTATACAATAGTTTATTATCCTAGTACACGAGAAATCAGAGATTTTTATCTCTTTGGGGCTGAAAGCATACTTCGAACAGGCTTTATTGGGTTAAGGTGGAAAACATTAAATGCTATGTACTTTCTTGTATACAAGCTTCTCCTACAATCCACTTTCGTATGTACTTACAACCTTACCTATGTTTATATTTGTTTGACTTTAAACTTAGCATACTTATCCAGCCACATTCGTATGTATTGAAATGATTTTTTTTTCTTTTTCTTACCTGCATGCTTTTTCTTCCAAGTTATAAATAGTATTTGTTGTCTGACTTGCTTTAGCTACTTACAGGTTTCAACATACTCTATTTTTGCCTAGCCTATTTCTATTATAAACACTTGCTTAACAACATATTATATTTAAAACTACAACTATACAAGGTCTAGTATATCTCCATTTTGTTGTATGAGCATATTTTAGTTAACTTATATATTTTGCCTAGCTTATATTTGTTTATAAAGTTTCAACTCAAGTATAAACACAATTTTATACTTAACAAAATTTTAAAAATCTTGCCTTTACTTTCTTTTAAAACTTATATTATTAAATGCTTAATTTATTTAAAATTACTTCAAACCTATGTAAATTTTTATAAGATTCATTTTATATTTTAAATCATAGTTTACCAAAGCATGTGTATAAGTATAAACATAAGTTTAAAATAACAATTTCTATTTATTAAAAATCCATTGTAAAGATATTACAAAAATTTATATTGTCTAACTATAACTCATTCTAATGATATTTTATTTAATATTAAAATAAATCAAATTCCAAATTACTAGAAAGATTAGAGTTTGAAAACATATCCTTATTTATTAAAATTTAAAACAGACTTTAACTATTTACAATATATACAAATATATATATAAATAAATAGAAAACAATTTATTAGTCTTAAAAGATAATTTATCAGTTAAATATTTATTTAAAAGACAATTATTAATTCAATTCATACCATATTAACAATTATATATCAAATCAATTTAATATTTAATATAGATTATTAAATTGATATTGCTCAAAATTCTGGGATGTCACATTCCTCCCCTCTTAAAAGAATTTCGTCCCCGAAATTTAAAGCAAAGGTAATTTAATAATCTCATTAAAGATTTAAATTTTAAACACAAGCATATATCATCAATATATACTAACACCCATAGCAATCAATCATCTAATCAAACAAATCTAACTATCCAAACAAAATACTTGATAGAATTTCCTCGAGTTTCCCCGGGTATAAATACCGGGTTACTCGCTCTATAGAATCCAAACAATCAATACTACTAAGCTACACACAACTAGATCTACAAACAAGATAGGATATCACACTATAGACAAGTCTGACTCAACCTCCAAACTCCCTGAACTGCTGGCTCTACAACCAGAGATAACTCATACACGTACTCCCTCAGAGATACGTGAAATACATCGAATCCCAGTTATCCAAACTGGCAATTCAATCCTGAAGATCAAACACTTATCCAAAATCAAATCTCCGATTCTGGAATCCAAATTCCTCCGTCTCAAATCCACAAAATTCCTCGGACGATCCTGGGTCGCCTACATCCTTACTGATCAGCTTATCCTTCGCTGATGCCCTCGAAACAACCTGAACCAAAACAATCCGACAAAATGATCTTTCCAAGATCAACCAAAACTCAGAACTCCATTCTACTCCAGAATTAGGAAACAGAACTCACTACTCACATCCCGGAAGAGATAAAACAGGTGCACTTGCCAAACTGGCCTCAGATCCTGAAAAATTTCCTATAGAAACTCTCTAATCCCAAAACATTGCAATTTCCAGTTGCTTCCACTCTTAAACAACTGCCACCATGCTTCCACTGCGCAACTCTGATCCGAGCAGATGAAAATGCTGATGACGAACACAAGCAAAGACTGGGAAACCACTTTCCAAAAATATGGTTCAACAGATCTAAAAATAAAACTCAGCAGATCCTCCAAACCCTGAGCTGCTTCACTAAGATCTTCCTCCAGAAACCATCCTACTACTAAGCGGAACCATCGGTACCACTCCTGGAATCCAGTCGATACCAAACTCAAACTCCAGATGCTAACAAAACTCTGACTTCCTGAAGATATCCAGAAAAATCACTGACAACCCAAGAGAATGCTGACTATCGCAAGTCACTTTTGCGATCAACTCAACCTAATTCCAAAGAAAAACTGTTCTCCCTTTATCAAGCAGAACAGCTTACACTTAACTTGCTAATCCAATGAAGAAATGGAACCACTCTGTTGCTTCTAAACTCCACTGCTAAGCTAGAAAGCTTCCTTGCCAACATACAGGACACTCCGAGCTACACTGCTGACACCAATGCCCAACGACTACAAATCCAAAAGCTCTTCGAGAAACTCGAACCTCAAACCAAATAGAAACACCCTGCTGTACTCAGTCACACCACCGAAGCAGACACACTTCTTTAAAACTTGTTCCAAAGAAACATCTTCGGAAACATCCATAATCACTGCGTCTCATCACACAGCTACTAATCCCTGAAGTATCAAGATATCATCACTTGCTTCTGTCCAACCGACAGATCCAACTCTACTCAAAATGGACTCCGAACCTTTACAGGTTTTCTTCAGAGATCGATGAAATCCTTACATCAACAAAGCTCACTCGAGACGGTATTAGATCTACAGTCTCGACAGATACACTTCCAACCATTGGTAGTCGTGTTACACACACCACTACCCTATCTACCTTTATAATTTATATTGGGAAAACCCGAACAGGTAACCCAACAGATAGATAGAAATAGATAAATATATATATATATATATATATAAATTACAAGTACGCTCTCTCAGGATAGACGCCACTCCAGAGCCTAGGTATTCACTCAACCTAATGCTCTGATACCAACTGTGACGACCCAACTTTCTACTACCAGAAAATCGCATCATCTTTAAGAAAGAAAGGGGTGAGAAAATAGAAAAGATAGAGAAGAAGAAGAAACAATCATAGAATCTCAACAGCGGAACGAATAAAATATAATATATCACATAAAACAATAAATAGTATCATATACATCAGAGTCACACAGATAATACAACACATACTAGACAGTTATAAACACCTGTCTAGTTAATACAACTCACAAATCACAGAGATACAACACAGCGGAAATACAGATAAACACAAACACAGCGGAACCAATATATATATCTATACGCTGAAGCCTCCTGCTCCATTGCTCCTCCAGAATTCGTCAAAGCTAACCTGAATCCCTTGGCTACCCGTAAAAATTTGGGTACCCGAGAGTTTATGAAAAACAGAAATAAACTTCGGGTCAGACATGGGTCTGGTATGAGTAAACGGTTAAAGTTGCTTAACTTTGAAAATCCTTTGAAAACAAAAGGTATCACGTAAGACATCCCACACATAAATATGGAAATGTTTTTACCTTACGCTAACCAAACAGTTTAATAGGAAATCCGGTGATATTATAATAGTGTCTAGGGTTTTCAAGTAAATAGAAAATAGCTGAAATTGTTACATCTATTAAATTCCAGCATACTAGCCACAATGTGGGTAATACAATCAAAACCGTAGGATCTCGTAGGGAAAATGGGTTTCCATCAATTGCTGGGCTACTGGGGTACCGCCCGTCACAGTACGTGGCCTAGATCACCGTACCGAGGAGTACGCCCGCTCCCCTACAACACAAGGCCGGACCCATCCCTTACTGGATAGTTCCAAGTAAAAATCACCCCACGGTTGTGTACATCAACCGCACCACTAAGCCGAAATAAAAAGGGACATCTAGACAGGGATGACTTTACTCCCCAGTGGGGGCTACCCACGGAGCCTTGCTGCACCTCCCCTGTTTTAGCCATTCCCGGTTGATGAGGCTTGAGGTCACGATTACCTGAATAGAACTCATCACTTAGAATGCTCATCGTCCACCTGACGATGTGCTGAAAGCATTCAATCCATACAAGTTCGTTCCGGGTTCGAACGAAACCGAAGGCATTATCTCGTTACACTCATTTTGGAATCACCCTCAGAGTTAACGACAATAACCCTTGCACTCTGAATCACCATCTCGAGCCTATAAGTACTATCTCCGTCAAACTCATTACGGAATCACCCATAGAGTTATACTGACGAATAGTTCTTATACCTCGAGTCTTCACTTGCTCCAATTGAATTTCACGACCTAACGTTAATTTGGATCGATGTGGTTTTCGGGTCTCCAGACCTGGAATCCCGGTATACGGAAACCCGATCCCGGTCTCATCGAAATCCAAAACGTGTCTTTTAAGGCCAAGTTGTTTTAAAGTTAAAACAGTTCAATTCTATCATCTATATACTACAGATAGATAAATCACAATATAACAATGGATAATCACATCATCATCATAAACAGAAAATCCATTTTCATCATCTCAAATAGATAATCAATATTATCATACTTTAAAACAAGCATCCATATAACAATAGATATCACTCATCTCATACCTGAGATCACAATCAATCAAGGAAATAAATGTCATCCATCATATATAAACAAGGATTAATAATCACACCATTTATAATTAATTTAAAATGAATTAAATTAATTACAAATCTCTAATTAATTTAAAGTAAATTAAATCAATTACTTCATCAATATTAATCTTGCTTATATAACCATGACTAATTACAAGCCAATTAATTAATCATTCTCTATTCCCATCTTAATTTATCATCTTGATTAATTATCTTTTTAATTACATTTAAGTAATTATCCTTTAATTGTTTTATAAATTAATTACCTTATACCAAATATAAGAAATAACCTTTAAATTGCTAAAATCAATTACAGTACTTATTAATTAATTACATTAATGAATTCCTCCCTTTATTAATTTTAAATTAAATCCATCTTAACTTGCATCATTAATTATAAAAATTAATGATCTCTAACTACAATTATTACATTTAGTAATTTTTCATCAATTAAACCCAATCTGCTAATCCCCTTGATTAACTCCATTCAGTAATTAACTACTTTAATTATTTCAATAAATAATTTAATTACTCTACAATTAATTATTTTCTAATTAATCCTTTGATTAATTCATACAAAGTAATTATACCCAAATTACTTTTTTTTTAAATCATCCACAATTAATTACTTCCTTAAGTAATTATACTCATCATATTATCAAATGGATATTTAAATTATTAAACTAAGTTAATTAATTTAAACAATTCATTTTGAACTTAATTTATTTAAGATGAGAAATAAATTTCTTAATTACTTCATAAGTAATCATACTTAAATAATCTCACGATTGATTATCTTAGATTAATAAATCTAATTCATTATCAAATTGATCAAGTTAGTCCATTATTTTATAATACAAATTAGAAATCTCATAAATTATTATCACTTCCTTAATTACTTTTCCCAAAGTAATTTATTAAGATTTATTTTTAATTACAACAAGTTTCATCTTTAATAACTCATCAATTCATTAGAATTTAAATATCATTTAATTAATTCTAATTATTCCTTTATAAACCTTAAATAAATCATCTTACCTTAATTAACTAATTTAATCTTAATAATTACAAGATTAATTAATTCAACCATTAATTAACTAAATTAGTTAATTATTTATTTTTAATTAACCTAGAAATTTCAAATCCTTAATATTACCTTTATTTAAGAATAAAACTTTTCTTATTTATAAACATATTCTCGTTTCAAACACTAGATTCAAATAAATATAAGTTTTCAATTTGAACACACTTAAAAATATACTTTAACATTTTTAAAGTTATTAAAACATTAATTTTATAAACTTATATTTGTTTTAAACTATGGAAACAAAATTTAATTTGAATTCACTTTTCAATTTTTGTTTTAACTCCATTAAGATCCTGCTTTAAAATTTAAACTTAGGCTAGACAGTTTTCGAAACTATCAATATCTCCAAGACCCGAGGGCACCAAGACTTGCTCCGAGAAATCTGCCCCTTTGCTTCGAGTAATTCCACAAAAACCCCGAGCTTTTAAATATAAAACTTCAAACTCCGCCAGGTTTTAAAAACAGGGATCACATTTATGACCCGAGACTACACAGGCTTTGCTTCGAGAAATTCACGTAAAAAACTCGGGCCATTCTTCCATTTACTCGTGAAACTCGAGTACCATTCCCAGCTACCCAGACTATCACCGTGCACATGCACGCTGGACCAGATCAACAGCGACCACCACCTCGACGCCTCACAAGTTGCCCCTGACCCCACCGACCATCTCGATCACCCTGATCATCGCTAACGCCACAGTATCGAAATCTAGCACCCTACCCAAAGCCTGGAACTAACCAGACATCACCATCGCAACTGAAATCACCTCGTCCTCCAAACTTCGACCACCGGAGTTCACGAGATTCTGGCCATGGCTTCACCTACCACCTCGCTACCATCCTCCAGAGTGCGGTCGCACCCGATCCATCAAAGGGAACGAATGAATCCAAGCAAGTACCCTCGTCAAAACTAGGGTAAAATTTTTGATTCGATCACCATCCTCACCCCAATGCTCTGATTAACCACCTGACATTTTTCTTGTCATCGTCGATCATCCCTCTTCCACCAGAAAGAACCCCGATCGTCAAAATACTCGAGATCATCAAAAAATCACAAAAACACATTTTCCAGACATCACTAAATATCACCTTCACTACTTCATTAAAATTTTTGAATTTGATTCTAAAAATCCTATCTTTCATAGTCGATTTCAGATATATAATTATATCAACAATTTACAAGATTTGATTTTCGACAAATTCCAAGATTGCTCTGTGTTTTCTTCTACCAGACAATGTTTCCTATTTAAAATTTTTGCAAATATTTTTAAAGCCTAGTTAAGTTTAAAAAAACAAACTTTGGTTTAACAACTTAAACCTAAAGAAGATTTAGGAAAGAAGAATTTAAAGATGAACTCAGTTTTAAATTCCTGGAACACTAAACAGAGGTGGTCACAAGCCTTAACTAACATACTCACAAGTTTCAGAGGCTTAAAACCCATCATCCAAGCATATATACAAGCATACATCACATGTTTACTTCAAAAATAAGTCATATATATATCAAACAAAAAGATATCTCATATTAACAGTTTTAAAGGCAGAGGCTTATCTAAGATCAGAGATGTTTTTAGTAGCATCAGATATGCACACACATACATAAGTTCACAAAGCATTGCATATACACCTTCATATAGCCAAACATAATCACAGAAATTATCAGAGTATTTAAGTTTTAGTTTTTAAAAGTTTGCTCACATTTAAAGTTCAAGTCAAAGATTGGAACTGAGATCAGGGAGGTTTTAAAATCTACAGACATGCACGCTACATAAAGTCACAACATTTACACATAAACATACACATAAACAAACTTCATCACAGAACTCATATGCAACAGGAGATTAGCTATTTAAGTTTTAATTTAAAAATGTTTACTCACCAGGCTTTGAAATAGAAAGCTTGCTCTTTTCTTGCTTGAAACAGGAAGCTTGAAAACTGGCCTTAGAAACTTGCATATATTTAGTTTTGATTTCTAAAACTTTGAACATGCTTGAAACATTAACCATGAGTTGCTGGAAAGCTTGCTTGTTGTAGTTGAGATGCTTAAATTTTGAATTGAAACTGAAGGCTTGTTTTTCTCATTTGATTTCAGTTTATATTTGTTTTGAGACTTTGCTTTGTTTTTAAAACTTTTAGAAACTGGGTTGCTCAGCCCTTTGTATACGAAATGAAATGAGGTAGGGTTGCTAAATACATAAGTATACAATAGTTTATTATCCTAGTACACGAGAAATCAGAGATTTTTTATCTCTTTGGGGCTGAAAGCATACTTCGAACAGGCTTTATTGGGTTAAGGTGGAAAACATTAAATGCTATGTACTTTCTTGTATACAAGCTTCTCCTACAATCCACTTTCGTATGTACTTACAACCTTACCTATGTTTATATTTGTTTGACTTTAAACTTAGCATACTTATCCAGCCACATTCGTATGTATTGAAATGATTTTCTTTTTCTTTTTCTTACCTGCATGCTTTTTCTTCCAAGTTATAAATAGTATTTGTTGTCTGACTTGCTTTAGCTACTTACAGGTTTCAACATACTCTATTTTTGCCTAGCCTATTTCTATTATAAACACTTGCTTAACAACATATTATATTTAAAACTACAACTATACAAGGTCTAGTATATCTCCATTTTGTTGTATGAGCATATTTTAGTTAACTTATATATTTTGCCTAGCTTATATTTGTTTATAAAGTTTCAACTCAAGTATAAACACAATTTTATACTTAACAAAATTTTAAAAATCTTGCCTTTACTTTCTTTTAAAACTTATATTATTAAATGCTTAATTTATTTAAAATTACTTCAAACCTATGTAAATTTTTATAAGATTCATTTTATATTTTAAATCATAGTTTACCAAAGCATGTGTATAAGTATAAACATAAGTTTAAAATAACAATTTCTATTTATTAAAAATCCATTGTAAAGATATTACAAAAATTTATATTGTCTAACTATAACTCATTCTAAAGATATTTTATTTAATATTAAAATAAATCAAATTCCAAATTACCAGAAAGATTAGAGTTTGAAAACATATCCTTATTTATTAAAATTTAAAACAGACTTTAACTATTTACAATATATACAAATATATATATAAATAAATAGAAAACAATTTATTAGTCTTAAAAGATAATTTATCAGTTAAATATTTATTTAAAAGACAATTATTAATTCAATTCATACCTTATTAACAATTATATATCAAATCAATTTAATATTTAATATAGATTATTAAATTGATATTGCTCAAAATTCTGGGATGTCACATATTACTTAACTCGCCTGCGACCTACCACTTAATCAAATAAAGCCAAGCATTGCTTCACCAGCTAATCTCTTAAGCCGCAAGGAGACTGCGACCTAGCTTAGGTCGCTCTCGATCTACGACTTAACTAAGGTCATACGCGACCTAAGACTTAGGCAAATTTTCTGAATCCAAATCAGCTCCTATAAATACCCCACCACTTCCAACATCACGGGGACTTTTGGGCCATCCATTTCTTCAAGCGCCGTTACTCTGTCGAAGTCTCCATTCAACCAGCAATCAAAGATCCTCAAACATTCAAGACTCTACAACAATCTTCAAGAGATAATTCCTTACATCCAACATGGATTCATCGAATATCATCGACGAAGATTGAGCTAGTAGTCAAGATTGTTTCTTTTGATCAAGTTGTATTGTTTTGATAAGATATTTGTATCGATTTGTAACCGAATTCAGTAATAAAGAGATTCAAAGTGGACGTAGGCTTAATCTCAAGCCAAACCACTATAAATTGCTGTCTTTTACTGCTTTTTCTGCCAGATTACTGCTTAAACTCTGTTCCCGTCACACGGGTGGTGCTTTCACGATTCTATTACACACACCGGGTGTTAGCGTTCACTCTTTAGCGTTAACATTTAACTATCAATAAAGATGCGCAACATCATCAGATTTCAAATAATTTTCCAAATTATTTATTTTCCAAATATCTTTACTGGATATAAAATTTCCACACTTCAAAAATAAATCAATATTTATTTTTAAAACGAATTTCCATTTCTTTTATAAATTCCATAGTGAATTTATATTTCAAAATATCTACTGATATACGATTTTCAATCGACTTCAATATTCACTTTCGATTTATCTTTAAGAAGATAAAATCTCAAAAACGTTTCATTTCATATTGGAAAAGCATTCCCATACTTATTTAATAATAAGTATTTCACAAATCTATTTTCAACATTTGAAAATATTCAATATACTTAAATCAAAATTAAGTATAAATTCATTCTTTAAGGAAATCATTTACTATAACAACATCTATTTGAGTCAAAACGAATGTTACGTAAAACATTGTTACGACGACTCAAAATCACTAGTATAGGGATTCGAAATTTAGATAGATATATAAATCCCAATACTATATAAAACATTTCCTTTCGGAAACCATTTACTATAACAACAGTGTTATAGTCCACCATTTCCTTCTTCCTCGAAAACGTCTATTTCAACAATGAATGTTGAAATCTATGATTTCGATATTTAATATATTTTAAAACATCGTTAAAATAATTAACTTTATTTTTAATGTCACTTTTCCAAAACATATCCATTTTACTTAATAATATATTCACTGTCCAAAATCATGAATATACTTCACTAACCCAATTTCACTATTTTTCTACACATTTTATTTCAAGAATTATCCACTATCCAAAATCGTGGATAAAATTCCCTAAATAACCTTTTATATTAAATCCATCAAATTTGATTGATTTTCGAATTTATAAAACAACGTTTATAAATTCTATTTCTATTTTATAACAACTTCGATTTAATAAATCTCCTTTTATTAACTTCTATAATTCACTTATCAAAATAAGTGATTTCGGATTCAGCAACAACATTTATAAATCACATTCATTCTTTATAACAATTTCAACTTATAAAATCATTTTATTAGCAAATTCTATTTATATCCCATCTAAGTGCAAAAATCTAACTTATAAGTAAATTACTTATAAATCTTTTATTCGACAGTTTCATCCATTTTATAACTTCACAATTTATAAATCTATAAATTTCATTCACTTACGAATTCCATTGATATTTCATTTTTAACACTTATAAAACTCGTTTTATGAGTCCAATATTTTTAATTTATAGATATCAATTCTATAAATCTTTTATATAAACCGTTTACAAAAATTCAAAAAATCTCAATTTAGACCATTTTATAAATCAATCAACTATTTATTTCAAAAATCACTTTTCGGTTATATTTCACAAAGATCTTAACTTTTATAACTTTAAAAATTTAAACGTTTATTTATTTAAAATAAATCAATTCAAAAATTGAATAAAACGTCTACTTTCAAAAATCACTTTAAAATTCTTTTAAAGTAAAAATCGTTATTTTAAAACTTCAAAATTTGAATCCGATGATGCAATGCACCAATTAGTCAATCACACATCAAACATCATATATCATCATATGATAACAAAATATATATCAATATTTGTACATAAATAAATACAGTTGAGGAATCCAGTTGGATCCCTCCAACCTTTTTCCCTGCATCCATAGACGTTAGCACAATACCCATTCCACTTCGAGGTGGAAATCGTGGTATATATGTTTTATAAAAATATCAATCCGCTTAATAATGGCTCAATAGGGTCTCATCCGCTATATAGTGCAGGAAATCAATCAATCCAATATATACATATGCCAATATGTATATATTGCTATATATATAGATATATCCTATTATATCTAATATCACATCCAAATAGCAATCAATCAATCAATAACTACAAATTCAACTTTTCATTTGAGTGAGAAAATCTCACCTTTGCTTTATTAGCATCCATTTTTATTCCAGATTGTTTTCTCCAAATTTTGGACCTTGTAACAACAATTTATATACGGTTGATTAAAATTCGAATCAAGTGAACAATTCAATTATCGTTTTTAGTAATTTTAATTATCCAATGATTTAATTTCAAACTAATTCTCTTTTAAATTTATTTAACTAGGAATTTTTAAAAACTAAATTTCCTTTAAAAATTTATTTCTAGTAACTAAACAAATCAGATTTTCATTAATAAATCCATTTAACTAAATTTTCTTTAATCATTCCCAATAATAAATTAAACAAGTAAGTTAAATAAATTCATCTCCCTTTTCAAAATATATATATATATATAAACTGTCAATATTCTAAATTCGTATTTATTTATCTTTTCAAACTCAACTACATAAATAATTTCTGTTTTACCTATATATATTAACTTGAATTAAGATGATCTCAGAAATTTAAAAACTGCTTAACAGAAATTTTCTTTACTGTAACTTTCCTTACTGTACAAAAATTACTTAAGTTAACTAAACAAATCAATCACTAAAATAAATTAGTAACTTTAAAACATATATATATTTTCTTTTGAACTACATATATATACCTATATAAGTTTCATAAAAATCTAACTTATATAATTTCTACCAACATTTAAAATCCTTTTTTATTTTCCATAATTTTCTATATATATATTAAATTAAACAGAATGTCTTTTATATGTCCTACTGTAACATATATATATTATATACTTGTATATTAACTGCTTTACATAAATAAAATTTTAATTTTCAATCAAGATTAACTTAAAAGCTGCCTATATACAAATTTAAATTAAAACAACTGCTTATACCTTACAGCCTACGAACTTTCGATCACAGCCCCAACTCACGCTTGCCGATGCCGAGCTGTAGCCTACTCGAGCGTCACGCCTTCCAGTCTGTTCGCGCTCACCAGCAATTTGCGACATCGTCGCTGCCTTCGCCGCCTCGCTCGACTTCGAGCCACTGCCTCGCATTCCAGTCGCAGTCGCGACCATCCCTTCTTCTCGCGAGTGCACACGATGCCTCTTCTCTGAATCCTAGCTGAAACCCTAAATCGAATGACTAGCCTCCACAAACCACCGCGACTACACCCTAAAGAAACTGCACCTTGGCTTCCCCTGCCGTGCGCCTTGACGTCGTCGCGCCTACTAGAAATCGCGATCGATTTCGGTCGCGATAACATTTTTTTTTCTTCGTTTGAATCTGAGAGGGGCTTCGGCCATTGTTTTGAATTTTCGGACGAAAAGTTTCGTTCGTTTTGCTTGTGAACGAGAGGGGTGGAACGATTTGTTTTTAAATGAAAGAGGGCTCGATTAAAAGAACTGCGGCCATTGATTTTAACGAGAGAGGAACTTGGAAATAATTTTGAACGAACGGTTTCGTTTGTTTTATTTTTTTCTTTCGTGTATTTTAACAGAGAAGAAAGGGGAGACAAGAGTATGCGATTAACAGAGAGTAGGTCGACGCAAATCAGTGGCTAGGGTAGCTGGTGATTTGATTTGTACAAAATTTTAAATCAAATTTCAATTTAATTCTCAACGCGTTTGCTTATCGTATGCTCACATAATAACTCCAAAAAATATGAAATTTGAAATCCAGTAATAATTCAATATTCCGAATCCAATGGAACTGGTTTCGTCGAATTCCGAGACTGTGCCTCGGACGGCTATTTTTAAATATCGGTTGAACGATATAAATTTCAAAACTGGACAAATCACTTTCAAACTCGATTCTGAAGCTTCTATTATCTTCAGTATCATCAATATAAATTTTAAAAGCTTTTGAAATATTTTTCTTCAGCTTAAAATTGAAGATTCAAATTTTTATTTAACTTTCAATAGATTAAATATTAAAATTTAATCGCCAAATTCAAAGTTATATTGGGGATTCCAATTAAATCATCGTTCAAATATTTAAAATAAATTAAATATTTTCAATTTAATTTGTTCAAAATTCTGGGTCGTTACAATCTTCCCCCCTTAAAAGAATTTCTGTGACGACCCGGAATTTTCGAATATTTGAAAGTAGAATATTTAATTTATTTTAAATATTCAGAGATAAATTATTAACTTTAATTTTAAATATCACTGTTTATGGGATAATTTAATTATTGAATTTAACAATTGAAAATAGGATAAAATAGAGAATCCTGAATTCTGAGCTTGTTAAAAATAATTCGCCGGCTTATAAATTTATATTGACAATACTGAAGGTGATAATACTTTTAAAATTGAATTTAAAAGCGTTTTGTTCAGTTTGGAAATTTTATTGTTTAAATTGAATTTAAAAATAGCCTTCCAAGGCACAGTCCCGGATTTCGATGGAACCAGTTCCATTGAGTCCGTAATATTGTTTTATTTCCGGATTTTTAATTTCGTATCTTTCGAAAGTAACGTGTGATCATACGAGGTATAAACGCTTGACGATAACTATCGATTTAAAATTTAAATTTCAAACGTATTATCACTTATTCAATTTCACTTTAGCCGACCATATCTGCGCAACCCACCCCTATTTGTCTTTCCCGTACGTACTCCCCTTCTCTTTTCTTTTAAATTATCACGGCACATCACTTTGTCTTCCCTGTACCCCGTAAATCAACTCATGTTCCTTTTCTCACTTACTTTTTCTACTTCATGCCGACAGTGAAGGAAATCATATACATATCTTGGAAATTTAAATCAAAAACTCATCTTCCTCTTCTCTAAATTCAGTTCAAATATGATGAGCCGTTCGAATTCGCAATGGTGGTAGTGGCGAGAGGGCATAGCAGGAGGCGGCTACGATCGTGGGTGTGCGATTGAGGGTCATCGCGAGTAGGCGGCAACGAATGAGGAGGGGAAGAAGCGATTCGACATCGCGACATCAAGGGAGCGCGATCGCGACGACTCGTTCAAGTTGAAGAAGGCGACTTCGTTCTCGATTTAGGCTGCGCGTGAGGCCGCGATTTGCTTAGTCGCCTTCGCAGTTGAAGCCAAGGTGAAGGCGTGGTTTCGCGTGCTCGAAGAATTGGCGTTCGAGGGGGCTGTGGATCGGCAAGGCATGCTGCCGCGCGTGGTTGCAGAGGTGTGGTTTTAGGCGTGATATGGTGGTTTCTTGTTCGAGTTGAGGTAGTTTAATTCGAAGCATTTTAATTTAATGTTATTTAGGTTTAAAACTTATCAGTGATGGTAAATTGTTATCTCACTTAACAGGATCTTAGCAGCTAGGTATTAGCAGTAAATTTAATTTAATTTAACTAGTAAATATATATAGTAGAGTATATCTATGCAGATTTTTAAGTTTATATATATACAGAAATTAACAGAAAATTTATTAAAGGAAATTTATTTCAAATTTAATGATTTGTTAAATTAAATCAATTAGTTAAAATTAAATTTAGTAGCTAAGTTAAATTTATTTAAAAAGGGTAATTAATTATCTTAATTCAAATATTAATAAAATCATAAAAATTGGTTATTCAAGGTTAAAAACTGAAAGGAAACAAGCTGGTTTGGTTGGATTGCAAATTCAAAGGTGAGTTAATCTCACTCAGTTTAATTTTATTTAAATTTAATTGGTTAAGTTTAAATATGGATGAATGATTGAATTGATTGATTTGATTGATATGGTATATAGTAGTATATAGCAATATATACATATTGGCATATGTATATATTGGAGTTGTTGATATTCCCGCATTTTATAGCGGATGAGACCCTATGCGCCGCATAATAGCGAATGATATTTTATAAATCCCATATACCGCGATATTCCACCTTGAAGTGGAATTGGTATTTATATTGTGCTAACGTCTGTGGATGCAGGGAAACAGGTTGGAGGGATCCAACTGGATTCCTCAAAAGTATTAGATTATTTAATATTCTGTGTTCTGAATATTTGATATCATGTGATGATTTTATATTGGATGATGTGGTTGATTTGGATTGTCCAGTATAATAAATTATAAAATCTATGGAATTGAATTTTTGAAAAGAAATAAAGGAATAAAAGTTTAAGTAAAATAATTCGAGGATTTGGGATAAAATTTATAACGAATTGAAATAAAAATAAGGTGATTTGGAATTTTAACAAATATGAAATAAGGGGATTTTGAATTCACAAGGGATAATAAATTTTATACTTAAGTGATATTATTTGAAGAATAAAAGAAGTTATTTTTGAAATTAAGGATTAAAGTTAATTAAAGAATAAATAAGGAGTTTTGGAAATCTGTAATCGATATTGGTAAAAAAAAAAGGGGTTTAACTCGTAATAAGGAATAAAAATTTAGAGGTTAATGTATTTTGGAATAAATGAAGTAGCAAAGGAAATTTATTTCAAGTAAAATAAATTGGGAAATCAATTATAAATTGATTTAAATACTTTGGGATTTGGAATTTAAAAGAGAAGTGAGATTCTGAAATTTATAAACTGGGTTTATAAAGTAAAATAAAATATCAGGGGATATTTGAGAATATAAATTCAAGGTGGGAATTTATAAAGGGATATGAATTGGTTTAAAAATAAAGGTTGATTTATTTTTAAAAGATGGGAATGAGAAGTGTATTTCTCTGGATAGCCAAGTACGTTTCAAAGAAATTTTTAATATAAGTTAAAAGTTCAAATTGTGTTTTTAAAAGCATATTTTAGAAAATCTATTATTTCTAAATGTTAAAGCCTAAAGTAGTATTTTCAAAAATCTATTATTGTAGTAATTATATAAAAGTGATTTGCTATTATGTTTTAAAAAGAGAAATTTAGTTTATATTTGAAAAGTGGTTTCATTTTAAATATTCCTTAAGTATATATTTTGTTAAGGTATTAAAGTGGTTTTTAAATTTCAATATTATAAAGTATATTTATAGTAAGTGTTTTAAAATTATTTTAAAATCTAAAAGTATTTTGTACTTGGTGATTCAGTGGAAATAAATATTTGGAAATGTATTCCGTAAGCAGAAACTGTTTGAAATTGTTTTCAAAAGGAGTTTGAAAATAGAAATATATCTTGGAAAGATATTTGGGCAAATAAATAATGTGGGAAATTATTTATTGTGTGATGGTTGCTTGTGGATGTTATTTGATAGTTAAATAACCGACTATCAATATTGGCCAAATGCGCTGATCGTTTCGAAG
Source organism: Allium fistulosum (assembly GCA_030737815.1). Taxonomy (NCBI): domain Eukaryota; kingdom Viridiplantae; phylum Streptophyta; class Magnoliopsida; order Asparagales; family Amaryllidaceae; genus Allium; species Allium fistulosum. The sequence continues at coordinate 817,406,967 of CM060901.1, read as the reverse complement.
AGACCGGGATCGAGTTTCCGTATACCGGGATTCTAGGTCTAGAGACTCGAATACCACTTCGATCCGGTTTGTACGTTTCGTGTAACGTGTTCAGAGTCGAAGATGGAGCAGTGAAGTGCAAGGGCTAGTCGCTACTAATCCCGAGGATATTTCCAAAATGGATGTAGTAGGAATAGTGCCTTCGGTTCCGTTCGAACCCGGGACGGACTTGTATGGACGAATGCTTGCGAAACATCGTCAGGTGGACGATGGGCATTCTAAGAGATATGTGCTATAAAGGTATCGTTTAGCCTCGAACCTCATCAACCGGGAATGACTGAAAATCAGGGGTTATGCAGCAAGGCTTCGTGGGTAGCACCCACTTGAGAGTAAGGTCATCCCTGTCTAGATGTCCCTTTTATTTCGGCTTAGTGGTGCGGTTGCTGATCCCAACCGTGGGGTGATTTTATTTGGAATTATCCAGTAAGGGATGATTCCGGCCTTGTGTTGCAGGGGAGCGGGCGTACTCCTCGGTACTGTGATCTAGGCCATGTACTGTGACAGGTGGTACCCCAGTACCTAGTCATTCGTTGGAAATCCATTCTCCCTACGTGCCTTGTACGAGTTTTGTTTGTATTACCCACGTTGTGGCTAGTATGCTGGAATTTAATCATGTAACAATTTCAGCTATTTTAATAAGTATTTGTGAATAGACACTATTATAATATCAGAGGATTTTTATAAAAAGTGTTTTAGCTATCGTAAGGTAAAAACCCGACATGTTTATTGGTGGCGTGGTCTTACGAGATGCTTTTATTTTCAAAAGGATTTTTGAAACTTTAATAATCAATTGAGTGTGATTTTCTCACGCTGGTTTTCCAGACTGACTCGGGTATTGTTTTATATGATGCTCGGGTCAGACCGAGTATTATAGGTTACAGGACATGATGCTGTGGAGCTCAGGAGATGAGCTGGATGGCGAGACGTATCTCCCGTACTTGTTTATATAAATATATTCCGCTGTGTTGATTGTTGTACTCTGTTGTATTGAGGACATGATATGGTTATTGTCCAGTTGTATGTTATGTGTTCTCTGGTGTATACTCTGATGATATATTATATAAAACTGATATAGTTTTGATTTGTGTAAAGATCTGTTAATATATATTATATTTTGTTCCGCTGTGATGGTTAGATTCTGATGTTGTTTTCTATTTTTCTTCTTCTACCTCTTCTTCTTTTATCACAAATGGTTCGATTTTCCGGGACTGGAAAGTCGGGTCGTTACAGAGAATAGAAAATGTGATTTTAAATGTGGAATTTCCCGGTTAATGAATTTAATTCAAGCAGTAATTTTAAATGTGATTAATCCTAGTATAAAATTTATATAACTATTTACAGAGAATAGAAAAAATAGTTGATAGTTTATATCAAAATAAAGAATTTACTATATTTAATAAATGAAGAGTTTATATAAAATCAGTTTTTTTTTAAAAAAAAAAAATCTGAATATATCTTATATGTAGATGATTTCAAAAGAAAAAGGAAAGATCTTGGAAATATATAGGGATTTTAAATGTTTGAGGAATATATAAAAGTAGATTTTTGAAAATCTATAATTTATTTTTGATAAGGGTATATGTAGTTTCAAAAGGGAATTAACAGTTTGATTAAATCATTAATTAAAATTACATGGGAAATCTATTATTAAATTAGTTCGTAATTTAATTATTTGTTTAAATAAAATTATTAGTTAAAATTAAAAATTTATCAGCTTGAATCAAATTCATTAACCGGGAAATTGATGGATTCAGTTAATTCAAATATTAATGAACTATATGGATATTTTTACAAGGTCTGAAATCTTGGAAAGAAGAAAAAAAAAAAAACAAGCTGGAATGGAAATGAATGGAAATAGACTGCAAATTAAAGTCAAAGGTGAGTTAATCTCACTCAGCTGAATTTTTTTTTAATTTAAATTTAAATGGTTAAATTTAATTGATTGGATGATTGCATTGATTTGATGTGCTATATATATAGTAGTATATAGCAATATATACATATTGGCATATGTATATATTGGAATTGTTGATATTCCCGCATTATATAGCGGATGAGACCCTATGCGCCGCATAATAGCGGATGATATTTATTTAAATCCCATATACCGCGATATTCCACCTCGAAGTGGAATTGGTATTGTGCTAACGTCTGTGGATGCAGGGAAACAGGTTGGAGGGATCCAACTGGATTCCTCAAAAATTTATTGTATTATTCTGTGATCTGAATATTGATATCCTGTGATGATTTGATATTGGATGTTGTGGTTGATTGAATTCCCAGTATAATAAATTTTGAAAATCTATGGGATTGAATTTTTGAAGAAAATAAAGAATGAAAATTTAAGTAAATTGGAATAAATTTAAAGGTGAATTGGAAATAAGATAAAATGAAGTGAATTGGAATTTTAGTAAATATGGGAAAAAGAAATTTAAAGTTTACTGAGGAGTAATAAAATTTAAAACTCAAGTGATATTGTTTTTAAAGAAATAGAAAAATTTCTTTTAAATTTAATGATTTAATATAATTTAAATTAAAAGCGTAAATAAGGAATGTTAGGAATTAAAAATAGGTATTTTCAGAAAAAGGGGGTTTTAAATTCACAAATGAGAAATAAAATTTAAAAGGGTGTTGTATTTGAAATAAATAAAGTAAACAAGGAAGTTTATTCCAAAGTAAAGCAAATTTGAAATCAATTGTAGAATTGATGTAAATGTTGGAATTTGAAATTTAAAGAGAAATGAGATTTTGGAAATTTATAAACTGAGTTTATAAAGTGAAATAAATGTCGGTAGACATTTTAAATATAAATTCAGGATGAGAATTTATAAAGGAAGGAGAATTGGTTTAAGAATAAATAATGATTTATTTTTAAAAGAAGTGGAAGAGAAGTATTTTCTGGATAGCCAAGTACATTTGGTTTTAAAAGAAATTTTAAATATTTGCTAAAGATTTATTGTTATTTTACAAATCAGGTTTAGAAAATCTATTATTTCAAATGTAAATTTTCAAAAGTAAGTATTTTTCAAAACTATTATTGTAATAGATATAAAAGTGATTTGATAATTCGTTTTTAAAGGAGATTTGTTTATATTTTTAAAAGTGGTTTTATTTTAAATGTTTTTAAATATATATTTGGACTTAAGTTTTAAAGTAGTTTTCAAAGGTGTTTTATAAAGTTTATTTATAATAAAGTGTTTTAAAATTATTTTAAAATCTAAAATGGGTTGTACTTGGTGTTCCAGTGAAAATAAATATTTGGAAAATTATTCCTTGAAGGGAATATAGTTTGAAATTGTTTCCAATGGGGATTGGAAAGGGAAATAATATGTGGTGAAGATATTTTGGGAAAAATAGATAATTTGGAGAAATTATTGATTGCTGATGGTTGTTATGGATGTTAATTGATAGTTAAATAACCGACTATCAATATTGGCCAAATGCGTTGATCGTTTCGAAGAGACCGAAATCGAGTTTCCGTATACCGGGATTCTAGGTCTGGAGACTCGAATACCACTTCGATTCGGTTTGTACGTTTCGTGTAACGTGTTCGGAGTCGAAGATGGAGTTGTGAAGTGCAAGGGCTAGTCGCTACTAATCCTGAGAATATTTCCAAAATGGATGTAGTAGGAATAGTGCCTTCGGTTCCGTTCGGACCCGGGACGGACTTGTATGGACGAATGCTTTCGAGACATCGTCAGGTGGACGATGGGCATTCTAAGGGATATGTTCTGAAAAAGGTATCGTTTAGCCTCAAGCCTCATCAACCGGGAATGACTGAAAATCAGGGGTTATGCAGCAAGGCTTCGTGGGTAGCCCCCACTTGAGAGTAAGGTCATCCCTGTCTAGATGTCCCTTTTATTTCGGCTTAGTGGTGCGGTTGCTGATCCCAACCGTGGGGTGATTTTATTTGGAATTATCCAGTAAGGGATGATTCCGGTCTTGTGTTGCAGGGGAGCGGGCGTACTCCTCGGTACTGTGATCTAGGCCACGTACTGTGACAGGTGGTACCCCAGTGCCTAGTCATTCGTTGGAAATCCATTCTCCCTACGTGCCTTGTACGAGTTTTGTTTGTATTACCCACGGTGTGGCTAGTATGCTGGAATTTAATCATGTAACAATTTCAGCTATTTTAATAAGTATTTGTAAATAGACACTATTATAATATCAGAGGATTTTATAAAAAGTGTTTTAGCTATCGTAAGGTAAAAACCCGACATGTTTATTTGTGGCGTGGTCTTACGAGATGCTTTTATTTTCAAAAGGATTTTTGAAACTTTAATAATCAATTTGAGTGTGATTTTCTCACGCTGGTTTCCCAGACTGACTCGGGTATTGTTTTATATGATGCTCGGGTCAGACCGAGATAAACAGGTTCAGATTGTAGCTGTGGAGCTCAGGAGACGAGCTAGATGGCGATACGTACTTCCGTATTTGTTTGTTGTTCCGCAAAAGTAAAGTAAGGATCAAACTTCGAATAACTTGATTTGTAGATTTGAATTTATATGTTGAAACAACATACAAAGCTATGATTTTTAAGACAAAAATCATAAATTTTAATTAACTATTCACAGAGCAGTTTGTTAGTGAACCGAAAACACTTTTATATGAATAACAGATGATTCAATCAATTATTGTTGATGAAATTTGACATGAAGCTAGAGGGTTGGTGTGAGATCACCAGAAAAATGTTAGAAATTTTTTTCAATGCGAGGATGGTTGTGATGAATCGATAGTAGGGTTTTGGGTTAGTAATTTTCTACGTTCTGTTAATCGAAGTTTTCAACGCCATTACATGACCGAGCCGTACGTGGATTTGGGTGAAGGCTGAGGAGGGTATGGCCGTGGCGTGGAGGACGTGGTTTCGTCTCCGGTGGTCAGTGTTGGTGGGGCGAAGCGGGTTTCATGTGGTAGTTCGAGTAGGATGGTTCGAACTCCAGGCACTTTTCGATTTCGTTGATTCCATGGTGATTTGAGTTTCGATCTTGTATGTGAAGTCAAATTGGGGTTTGTTGGAGGCGATGGAGGTTGCCGGAGGGGCAGCGAACCACCGTGCACGTGCACGGTGGAATGAGCGTGTCAATGAGGCTGTTTGTCGCTTCGACTCGAGAAAGGAGGGAAGTTTCTTCGGGTTCCTGGTGTGAATGCGAGTATGTTTTAAACACTTCGGTAATTAACTAAAAAAAAAAAAGGAGATGAAGAAAAGAATCAGTAGGAAAGGAAGAAGGAAGGAGGGACGCGGGAATAAGGAGAAGGAGGGACGAGTTCTACTCGAGTAGCAGCACGTTTACTTCGGGGGTTTCAAATTTCTAAGGATTAGCCTGTATAAACTTTTAGTTAAAATAGTAAACAAGTTAATATTAATAAAGTTATTTATGTTGACAAGGGTAAAGCTAAATTTGCAAATGCAAGATTAAGAACTGTTGATTATAATTAACAGTAAGGTGATAAAAGATGTTAAGAGATTTAAATTTGAAACTTTAGATCAAATAAATCGTAATTAGGAAATTTTATTTATCAAATGTTAATAAGTTTGTAATTAAGAGATTTTAACATTTCCTAATTGAAGTAATTAAGAGTTAACTAATTTGAAATAAAATTAAGGGAAAATATTTAAGTGATTAGGTAATAAATTAAGAAATTGGTGAGTGATAATGGGTAATTTAGATTTAATTAATAATGAAGGTTATTAATTGATAATGAATTAAGATTAATTTAAATTGATCTTAAAGATAATGTAGGAATGATAAATCCAAATGTTGAAATAAATTGACAAATTAATCAAGGATATATTAATCGAGGAAGTGGTAAATTCATAAGCAACAATCTAGTTTGAGATAAGTCAATTAGACTAACCATATTATACCTTGAGGATTTTTGTTCATTGACCGTTGTATATCTGGATTGTATCGACTATATGGTGTTATACGTTGTGATATTTCTGTTCTGATTATGTATAAATTTAATTGTGATAAATCCTATATGAATAAACGAGGGTAAATAAATCAGTAGATTTGAGGATAATAAATTGATTATAAGATATTTAAGGATTGATTTCATTTAAGGAATTAAATCCTTAGCTAAAGTTTATTAATTGATAATTAAAGGGTCATCAATTTGAAATTAGAGATTTATCGATGGATAAGAAAATCTACTTGATACTATAAAGAATGGATGTGTGAAATTACTAGGCTGAATTGGAATATTATGAACCTTCAAATATTTAGTATCTGATTTTGAAATAAGTATTGGATATATTGAGAAATGAACTCGTCAGGAAGTACGAGTTACCCGGGTTTTTGTAAGTTTATGCTATTATATTCCATGTTAAACGGATTTACTCACGCTGGTTTCCAGCCTGACCCGGGTGTTACTTTGATGTAATGCTCGGGTCAGACCGAGTATTACAGATTTTCAGGTAAGGATGTCCTGGAGCTCTGGAGGCGAGTTGGATGGCAGGACGTATGGAGTGTTCCACTATATCATATTGTTGTACATCTGAGATATGATAATTGTATATTTCAGTGTCTGTATATATGTGACTCTGATGTATTTAAAAGTAATCGACATACATGGTATGCTTTTGTAAACTGTTATATTTGTTATTATATTTTATCCGCTGCGAATGTGAGATGCTGATGTTTCTGATCTTTTTCTTCTTTTCCATAACTATCTGGAATTTTCGGGATCGAAAATTTCGGGTCGTTACAGTTAACGACCCGACTTTCCAGTCCCGGAAAATCGAACCATTTGTGTTAAAGAAGAAGAGGTAGAAGAAGAAGAAACAGAAAATCAACAACAGAATCTCACATCGCAGCGGAATAAAATATAATATATACAAAACAGATCTTTACTCAAACAGAAAAATTATATCTGTTTATACAATATATTTACAGAATACATCATCAGAGTTCATCACATCAATGATATACATCCAAATACTATAATACTTTACAAAAATCTACATTCTTTATATACATTACAGCGTGATAGGGGGTTCTCGCTTTGCGTTAGGTGGCGAACGGGAGACTCTTACCCCTACATGCCCCCGGGGGTAGTATAAGGCCTTGCGGGGTTGGTTGCGACTCGAGAGGGTGGCCGTAAAAGCAAACCCGAGGTATCACTGTGAGCCACAGCGGGGCTGGGATGGTTGAAAAGCCTACCGGTCATGAGCCGTTGCTGAGGGTTGAAAAGCCTAGGTCGTTACAGTGGTATCAGAGCTTAGGCTAGCGATAACCTTGGCTCTGGTGGGAATTTTGAGTGTATAAATAAATATGAGCGCGTATTTGTTAGTGAATATAAAATGGTTTTATATTGTTTTGGCTGGTTTATTGAGTAGTTTATGGATTCTGGTCGATGTGTGGGACGCCACAACATTGATAGGAATCTCTAAACACTTGAATAGAACAATTCAACACAGTATTGTTTTAAAGTAGGGTAAATGAAATAAGTTTACCCAAATTATTTTTGTATAAAAGAAAGGTTTTGTAAACTATTTCTAGTTAATATATATATGGTTGTTTGGATGTTAGAAGTGATAATAGGAAATTATTATCATTATTATATGGAAACTTAACTAGAAATTGAAATTTATAACCAAAGTAAAGAATAAAATTTTATAATAAAATAAAATTTGAGAATATAAATTATAAATGTAATTTATAAGTTGAAATAAACTTCATATACAAACGAGATATGTAAATGTAAACTAAATGTCATATATAATGGAAATTAAGATGAAGTTCTAGAGAAATATTTAAAATTGGAATGGGATAAAATTCCAGAGTAACGATGGATATAAAACTGGATGGGTTTTAAATTTGGAATTTTGTGAAGATTAAAATTCCTTTGAGTTGGAAATGGTTTTCAAAGGGGTTTGGAGAAATAATGGTGACATTATTTCGGAAATATTTTGAATTGGATTTGAAATCTGGAGAGATTTGGGATTTAAAAATATTTGGAGGGATTTTAAAGAGATAAAAGCATTTAACTCTCTTTCGGTCGCTGGAAAATAACTTCGGTGATGACTGCAGCATCATCGATGTTCATTTTCGAGTTTCTAGGAGAGAAATTGCTACCGAGTTGTTTGAAATGGGATTTGTTTGCGAACTGGATTTGGTTTTGAAAATTCAAAGGAATAGTTGAATTGCCAAAGAATTTTGGGATATAGTTGATTTCAAAGGGAATTTTGAAATTTTGAAAATTTGTAAAGCTCTGGAACTTTATTTAAAATGTTTATGGGATAATGAATAAATTTTGGACACTTACAAAATTCGAAGTAAGTAAGGAAATGAAAATAAGTTAGAATATAAGCAAATTAATTGTAGTAAATTAAAAGAAGTAAACAAATAGAGGGTAAGTAAATTGGGGAACTTATAGAAACTTACAAAATTGAATTGTAATAAAATGGATGTATGGATATAAAGAAGTTGTGACTTATAAATTTAGAAGTGGGATAAATAAGCCAAAATAAAATTGTTTTGTATTTTGGGAAATGGATAAAAATCAAATATTGGGTAAAGTTAGAGTAAATTATTTGATTAATTAATGGAATATGGAAATGGAACTCGAATTGGTTAATTAAAATTTGAATCGTGAATAAGTGATAAAATTTTAAAGTGAAGCTTGAGTTATAAATGTAAACCTAACTTGAAATAGCAAGTGAATTAAAAATGAATTGCTATTGAATGGAATTGAATGGAATTGAATTAAAATAAGAATGATTTGTGTTGCAAATAAATTTCTAGTGAGTAGAAATAAAATCGAAGTGGTTTTATTACTAAAATAATTAGTTCGAAAGTAAATAGAAATGTGAAATAAGTTTGAAATGGATTGAATGAGTACTAATTGAATTAAATTAGTAAAATAAAATGGAATTGATTGATAAAAGTAAATAAATTGATTTTTGGAATCATTTAAAATGAATATGGGTTTGCTTGGGTTAAAGGTGAATTGAATATAAGCAATGAAGTGTAAACCATTTCAATGGAACGAAATAAGAATGTATTGAAAGTGATGGTGGGTGAATGAATTGAAAGCATTTAAATTTGTGTTGGAACCTTATAAATTCACTTATGGAAGTATATAACATGCATTGTTTGTTGAATCCATGTTTTAGCAATTTAAATTTTAGTGAAATGTAAATAAACTTTGGATATGTGGCACTTACATGTTGTAATTGAGTTAGTACAGGTTCAGGGAAGCCGGTTGGCTGAATCTGATGGCACAACATGCTAAAATAAATAACCGCTTTGCTTTAAAATGCTAAAATAAGGTACGCTTACGCAAAAAAATTCAAAATAGGGGATATGAACTGCATATATTGATATATATTGTGATTTCCGGCCTGAGGCCGATGTATATATATATTTGTGCATCCTGCGATATCGCAGAAGTTCCTCCGTACAAGGGAGACTCTGTCAAAATTTTCCGTAAATTTTGGGAGTTAGAAAATTTTTGAAAATTTTCGTTAACGATAAATGATTTAAATTTGTTAAGCAAATGAAATTGAAACTGGATATTGAAATCTAATTCAAATGTGAATGTAAGGTGAAGTGAAATCAAAGGAACTAAAGAAGTGAAGTTTGCAAATAAATAGTTAATCGAAATTTAAATTAATTAGTAAGTGCAACTAATTAAATATTCGAGTGGAAGCCAAATTGAAATCAAATGGAATTGTAAAGACAAAAGTAAATAGAAATGGATATAAACTTCAATAATGAAGTGAAAATTAATGTAAGAAGTGTATAAATATTTATATTAAACTTAAGGATTGGAAAAATGAAATTCTTTAAGTGAAGTGGGTATCGAGGAAATTATTCTAAGTGGATAATTGCATGAAGGGTTAAATTGGAAGTTGTGAAATGGGATAGTTGTGAATAAGTGAATAACAATCAAATGAATGTGAATAAAAAGGAAATTGATATAATTGATAATCAATTGGAATTTATACGTAGGATGTACGTATATTATTTTATTCGCATAATGATTTGATCCGGATTCGAGCACAGAATTTCGAGGTAATTATACCGATCCGAGTTGGGATTTTTCACTCGATTTTCGACGGTGAACCTGGATATGGATTGTTGATTGATTCTGGATATTCTCTATAATAGTTTGTGGCTATGCAAGGAGAATGACGGTTTCTGATCAAGAAACCAGATCTGAGTCCGCACTAGGAAGTCGGGTGGGCGATACTAGTTCGGAAGTGAAATTGTGTGATCGATTGAGCGATCGAATGTGATATTGCGTACGGATGATATTGTGCATCGTACGGGCTAAGTAAGATAAATATTGTAAATTTGTAAAGGAAAGTATAAAATGACTTTGGAATTGTGATTGAATATTATTGCTTAGTAGGATATACAGGTGTATAAAAGCAATGGATAAATTGGGATTTTTGATTTTAGAAGATAAAATTTAATGGCCCGACAAAAAGGTATGTATTTGAATTTCTATATGAAATTTGATTGGGTTTTTGGATCCAGCCACTTGGCCTTTTGTTTTCTTTTTGAGATTGGGAGGCCGTAGAGCCATTTTGTAGTAGTACCGAGCTAGCCGCGCAAAGGAGACGCTGGCGAAATTTTTCGAAAATTTAGGGAGTTAGAAAAATTTTGAGAAATTTTTGATAATTCAAAATTTGAATTCAAATTTAAATTTGAATGGATAAGTAGGTGGTATGGGTTGAACTTATGAATAAGTTTTGGAAGTTAAAAGATGATTAGTGTATCATTAATAAAGGATTTGTTTTGGGAGGTGGTTAAAACTATTTGGGTTAAGGAAATAGTTAATGGGGATTGAATCATTCTTCCTAACTAGTAATTTCGGGGACGAAATTCTTTTAAGGAGGGAGGAATGTGACGACCCGGAATTTTCGAATATTTGAAAGTAGAATATTTAATTTATTTTAAATATTCAGAGATAAATTATTAACTTTAATTTTAAATATCACTGTTTATGGGATAATTTAATTATTGAATTTAACAATTGAAAATAGGATAAAATAGAGAATCCTGAATTCTGAGCTTGTTAAAAATAATTCGCCGGCTTATAAATTTATATTGACAATACTGAAGGTGATAATACTTTTAAAATTGAATTTAAAAGCGTTTTGTTCAGTTTGGAAATTTTATTGTTTAAATTGAATTTAAAAATAGCCTTCCAAGGCACAGTCCCGGATTTCGATGGAACCAGTTCCATTGAGTCCGTAATATTGTTTTATTTCCGGATTTTTAATTTCGTAGCTTTCGAAAGTAACGTGTGATCATACGAGGTATAAACGCTTGACGATAACTATCGATTTAAAATTTAAATTTCAAACGTATTATCACTTATTCAATTTCACTTTAGCCGACCATATCTGCGCAACCCACCCCTATTTGTCTTTCCCGTACGTACTCCCCTTCTCTTTTCTTTTAAATTATCACGGCACATCACTTTGTCTTCCCTGTACCCCGTAAATCAACTCATGTTCCTTTTCTCACTTACTTTTTCTACTTCATGCCGACAGTGAAGGAAATCATATACATATCTTGGAAATTTAAATCAAAAACTCATCTTCCTCTTCTCTAAATTCAGTTCAAATATGATGAGCCGTTCGAATTCGCAATGGTGGTAGTGGCGAGAGGGCATAGCAGGAGGCGGCTACGATCGTGGGTGTGCGATTGAGGGTCATCGCGAGTAGGCGGCAACGAATGAGGAGGGGAAGAAGCGATTCGACATCGCGACATCAAGGGAGCGCGATCGCGACGACTCGTTCAAGTTGAAGAAGGCGACTTCGTTCTCGATTTAGGCTGCGCGTGAGGCCGCGATTTGCTTAGTCGCCTTCGCAGTTGAAGCCAAGGTGAAGGCGTGGTTTCGCGTGCTCGAAGAATTGGCGTTCGAGGGGGCTGTGGATCGGCAAGGCATGCTGCCGCGCGTGGTTGCAGAGGTGTGGTTTTAGGCGTGATATGGTGGTTTCTTGTTCGAGTTGAGGTAGTTTAATTCGAAGCATTTTAATTTAATGTTATTTAGGTTTAAAACTTATCAGTGATGGTAAATTGTTATCTCACTTAACAGGATCTTAGCAGCTAGGTATTAGCAGTAAATTTAATTTAATTTAACTAGTAAATATATATAGTAGAGTATATCTATGCAGATTTTTAAGTTTATATATATACAGAAATTAACAGAAAATTTATTAAAGGAAATTTATTTCAAATTTAATGATTTGTTAAATTAAATCAATTAGTTAAAATTAAATTTAGTAGCTAAGTTAAATTTATTTAAAAAGGGTAATTAATTATCTTAATTCAAATATTAATAAAATCATAAAAATTGGTTATTCAAGGTTAAAAACTGAAAGGAAACAAGCTGGTTTGGTTGGATTGCAAATTCAAAGGTGAGTTAATCTCACTCAGTTTAATTTTATTTAAATTTAATTGGTTAAGTTTAAATATGGATGAATGATTGAATTGATTGATTTGATTGATATGGTATATAGTAGTATATAGCAATATATACATATTGGCATATGTATATATTGGAGTTGTTGATATTCCCGCATTTTATAGCGGATGAGACCCTATGCGCCGCATAATAGCGAATGATATTTTATAAATCCCATATACCGCGATATTCCACCTTGAAGTGGAATTGGTATTTATATTGTGCTAACGTCTGTGGATGCAGGGAAACAGGTTGGAGGGATCCAACTGGATTCCTCAAAAGTATTAGATTATTTAATATTCTGTGTTCTGAATATTTGATATCATGTGATGATTTTATATTGGATGATGTGGTTGATTTGGATTGTCCAGTATAATAAATTATAAAATCTATGGAATTGAATTTTTGAAAAGAAATAAAGGAATAAAAGTTTAAGTAAAATAATTCGAGGATTTGGGATAAAATTTATAACGAATTGAAATAAAAATAAGGTGATTTGGAATTTTAACAAATATGAAATAAGGGGATTTTGAATTCACAAGGGATAATAAATTTTATACTTAAGTGATATTATTTGAAGAATAAAAGAAGTTATTTTTGAAATTAAGGATTAAAGTTAATTAAAGAATAAATAAGGAGTTTTGGAAATCTGTAATCGATATTGGTAAAAAAAAAAGGGGTTTAACTCGTAATAAGGAATAAAAATTTAGAGGTTAATGTATTTTGGAATAAATGAAGTAGCAAAGGAAATTTATTTCAAGTAAAATAAATTGGGAAATCAATTATAAATTGATTTAAATACTTTGGGATTTGGAATTTAAAAGAGAAGTGAGATTCTGAAATTTATAAACTGGGTTTATAAAGTAAAATAAAATATCAGGGGATATTTGAGAATATAAATTCAAGGTGGGAATTTATAAAGGGATATGAATTGGTTTAAAAATAAAGGTTGATTTATTTTTAAAAGATGGGAATGAGAAGTGTATTTCTCTGGATAGCCAAGTACGTTTCAAAGAAATTTTTAATATAAGTTAAAAGTTCAAATTGTGTTTTTAAAAGCATATTTTAGAAAATCTATTATTTCTAAATGTTAAAGCCTAAAGTAGTATTTTCAAAAATCTATTATTGTAGTAATTATATAAAAGTGATTTGCTATTATGTTTTAAAAAGAGAAATTTAGTTTATATTTGAAAAGTGGTTTCATTTTAAATATTCCTTAAGTATATATTTTGTTAAGGTATTAAAGTGGTTTTTAAATTTCAATATTATAAAGTATATTTATAGTAAGTGTTTTAAAATTATTTTAAAATCTAAAAGTATTTTGTACTTGGTGATTCAGTGGAAATAAATATTTGGAAATGTATTCCGTAAGCAGAAACTGTTTGAAATTGTTTTCAAAAGGAGTTTGAAAATAGAAATATATCTTGGAAAGATATTTGGGCAAATAAATAATGTGGGAAATTATTTATTGTGTGATGGTTGCTTGTGGATGTTATTTGATAGTTAAATAACCGACTATCAATATTGGCCAAATGCGCTGATCGTTTCGAAGAGACCGGGATCGAGTTTCCGTATACCGGGATTCTAGGTCTAGAGACTCGAATACCACTTCGATCCGGTTTGTACGTTTCGTGTAACGTGTTCAGAGTCGAAGATGGAGCAGTGAAGTGCAAGGGCTAGTCGCTACTAATCCCGAGGATATTTCCAAAATGGATGTAGTAGGAATAGTGCCTTCGGTTCCGTTCGAACCCGGGACGGACTTGTATGGACGAATGCTTGCGAAACATCGTCAGGTGGACGATGGGCATTCTAAGAGATATGTGCTATAAAGGTATCGTTTAGCCTCGAACCTCATCAACCGGGAATGACTGAAAATCAGGGGTTATGCAGCAAGGCTTCGTGGGTAGCACCCACTTGAGAGTAAGGTCATCCCTGTCTAGATGTCCCTTTTATTTCGGCTTAGTGGTGCGGTTGCTGATCCCAACCGTGGGGTGATTTTATTTGGAATTATCCAGTAAGGGATGATTCCGGCCTTGTGTTGCAGGGGAGCGGGCGTACTCCTCGGTACTGTGATCTAGGCCATGTACTGTGACAGGTGGTACCCCAGTACCTAGTCATTCGTTGGAAATCCATTCTCCCTACGTGCCTTGTACGAGTTTTGTTTGTATTACCCACGTTGTGGCTAGTATGCTGGAATTTAATCATGTAACAATTTCAGCTATTTTAATAAGTATTTGTGAATAGACACTATTATAATATCAGAGGATTTTTATAAAAAGTGTTTTAGCTATCGTAAGGTAAAAACCCGACATGTTTATTGGTGGCGTGGTCTTACGAGATGCTTTTATTTTCAAAAGGATTTTTGAAACTTTAATAATCAATTGAGTGTGATTTTCTCACGCTGGTTTTCCAGACTGACTCGGGTATTGTTTTATATGATGCTCGGGTCAGACCGAGTATTATAGGTTACAGGACATGATGCTGTGGAGCTCAGGAGATGAGCTGGATGGCGAGACGTATCTCCCGTACTTGTTTATATAAATATATTCCGCTGTGTTGATTGTTGTACTCTGTTGTATTGAGGACATGATATGGTTATTGTCCAGTTGTATGTTATGTGTTCTCTGGTGTATACTCTGATGATATATTATATAAAACTGATATAGTTTTGATTTGTGTAAAGATCTGTTAATATATATTATATTTTGTTCCGCTGTGATGGTTAGATTCTGATGTTGTTTTCTATTTTTCTTCTTCTACCTCTTCTTCTTTTATCACAAATGGTTCGATTTTCCGGGACTGGAAAGTCGGGTCGTTACAATTTCGTCTCGAAATTACAAGTTAGGAAAAATGGTCCTTAACTCATCTACGATTTTTCACAATCCAATAATTTTATCAAATTTAAAAAACAAATCTTTCTATTAAAGATTCGTTATCATTTCAACTAGTTTTCCAACTTCAATTATAAGTTTTCAAACAACATTGTTTTCTTAACAATTCAAATTTTAAATTCAAATTCAAATTTAAACTTTCAAAATTTTCTCAAAAAATTTCGAACACTCTTGCAACATCTATTTATTTTTATAAACAATTTACAAGACATGAATTTATTTAACATCATTTCACTTTTTTTAGTTCATATTTATTTATCCAATTAGTATTCTTTGTCACCACTTAATAATTTATAACACACTTTATACATTTTGAACCAAGTTTATAGATATATATCTATAATTATTTAATTTCATTCGCACATTTCTTGAAACACAGTTTCACTTTAAAACTTTCCAAGGCTTAAGTTTACCTGTATTATACTCAATTACATCCTAAGAGTATATATAACAATCTTTTTATTTGCTAAATATAGATGTTAACCAATTTAAAACATGTTTAAATTATTGTCTTTCAAATTAAAGTTATAAAAATTCAACTTTTATACTTTTACACAATTATTCAATTTCAACTCTTATATTGATTAAGAAATTTTTGACTGTCCAAATTTGCCTCATCATTCCGTTTTATTTCAATAGTTGAAACTTACAAATCAACAAATCAACAATATGCGCAATCAAACTACTAAAAGCATAGGATACATGTGTCCATAATATATCTTAACCAAAAATTTAAGAACCAAATACTAGTTTTCATTTCAAATCATTCCAAAATAAAATATATTTATAATTTTCTTATATCAAATCATACTTTCAAAATTTAAGTCAAAATCTATTTTACTAAACAATATTGTAGCATAGCTACTATAACAGCCTCTCCCACTTTGAAACTTGAAAATAAACGTTAGTGATGCTGCAATCATCACTATAATCATTTTCTAGCAAAAAAAGTGAGTTCAGTGCTTTCTATTTCATGCCTTTCAGATATTCAAAATCATTTCTTCAAAATAGTAACAAATATTTCGTAAATATTACTAACTATTACGTATCAATTTCGTAAACAAATTTTCAATTGTTTACTTTTAAAAATACTACTATCATATATATATAAAATTATTCCTTTATATATAAAATATAATCTTAGAAAAAAATAAGTTTCATCTCAAAACCATGTAAAACATTTTTTTAACACTAACAAATATGCTCTCTCGTACATATATACACTCAAACTCATTCTAGGGTATTACTAACCTTATCTCTAATGAATTTATCCCAAGAAGATTAAGTGTTCGCTTAACCAAAGCTGTGGTACCAACTATGACGACCCGCGATTTCGGACAATTCAAGTTGACAATAAACCACACCTGTCAAACTTAAATTGTTAAAAATGATGAATTGTCAATGGGGTTTAAAATGAAATAAAATAAAAGAAAAACAAAATCTCGTAGCAGAAGGACAAAAATATAATAATAACATAAAAATTCATGAAGCTATTTTACAATGTACATTTGATTTAAATTTACAACATAATCAGAGTTATACAATTCAACAGACATAAATAAATAATGCAACAGAATCAAAATAGTAAATACGATCTTCGGACTCCGTCTTCATCATCAAGAAATAATACATTCAAAACACTGAAACACTCAGGCTGACCCGAGCGTAAAGGAAAACAATACACTCGAGTCAGGACTATATATTCTTATGTAAGTAAATCCAAATCATACCATAAATGTACAATAACTTCAATTAGAACAATTTTAAATTTTAAATTCAATAAAACAAATTTAATTCCCAATCTTACTTTAAACACTTTCAGATCTTTAATTTCAAATTTTAAACCTTGAAATAATTCAATTTAAATAGATTCAACTATACTTTAATTTGAACTTTGTAATTTAAAATTTATAAAGCCAAATTAAATTATAAAAACAACTTTTTTTAAACAATTTCGGTCCTCGTTAGTTAATTTTCTATCTTAAGCCAAGCAAACATTATAATTTAAATTACTAGGTATATATGATTTCAACCTATACTTAATGTCATAGGTATATACTATTTAAACCTATTTTTTGTCCTGTTATTCAATTATGGTTATGATATATGACAACTACACATCACAATCAATAATCAACAATATCAACACAATATCATCCATTATAACAATCAATAGGGTCACACATAACATCAAGATTCAAGTCAATGTATATCAAAATAGTCATTAGTTATCTCATATTGAGGTTTGACTAGCAATGATAATTAATTTCAGTATCAATTCAAAATTTCCAATTATCAATCAGCTTCTTTTAATTCAGATTCTAATCAATATTCCTCTCTAGTTCATACACCTTTATTTCATATTCCAATGTCAATTTAATTATCGAATATGACGATAATAATCAAATAATTCATTCCAGTACAAAAAGAAATTCAATTTAATTAACATAAATTCAATTCAATAAGGAATTCAACTAAATGTGATTCAATTCAAAACTAAATGTGATCCAATTTGATTTAATTTGAATCAAATTCATTTAATTACCTAAATATGATAGCAATCATTCAATTAACATTTGATTCAATCAACTAGAGTTTAAATCTGATTGCATAAGAATATATATAAGTCGTGAATTATAAAAACTCGACTTAACCTCGAAGCTAAAATAACCTCCCTTTCAATCAAACTGGATTAGAAAATAGGTCGACTTCTCATGGATTTTTTACCAAATTGGATCACGAATTTGAAAAGGTAGTCTGAAGGAAAGTTCTTCCTTTTTAAATTCTATATGGTTTTAAAAAAAATCGACGAATTTTGAATTTGTTTTGAGGAATATATGGCTTGATAAAGAGGAAGCATTTTTAGAATCAATGTTTGGAGAAAATGATTTAGTTAAAAAAAATTGAATTTGGCATGACTATTATAAAATTTTGAAAATTAATAAATATGAAGGTTCTTTATTATTCAATTCTCTTCGATTTAAGAAAAAGAATGATTAGATTTGAAGTTGGTTTGAAAAAGAAAATTAAAGAAGAAGGAAGAAGGAAAATGGAGGCCAAGGGGAAAAGAAGAAGGGAAAGAAAAGATGAAATAAATCTCATGTGTAGAATATTGTAGGAAGAAAGAAGAAAGTGGAAAACATAAATGGATAATGATGAGGTACGAGGTTTATTAAGAATGAAACATTAAAGGGAAATGAAGGAAATAAAATAAATAAAGAAAATGAAGTAAAAAAATTGAGAAATAAATAAAAAGAGAGATGAGTAAATAAAGAAGGGAGGAAGATTGAAAGAAACGATCCTACTAACGTATATGTAAATATGGATAGAGCAAAAGATAAAAATGACATAATAAAATTTATAATGTCCACAATGAAACTAAAAGGAAAATAGTAGTGGAAAATAGGCACAAGGACAAATTTTCATAAAATTTTTGGTTGAAGGACAACAAGTTTTATTTTTAGGCTGAAGGACAAACTTTGAAAAATAATTAGGCTGAAGGACAATGCTAATACAACTAGCATTTTGTACAATGTAAAACTAGATATAATGCTAGTTATAATTAGCATTTTATACAATGTTTGCACTGTACAAAATGCTAACTATATTTAGCATTTTCCTTCAGCCTAATTTTCTTTCAAAGCTTGTCCTTCAGCCCAAAAATGAAACTTTGTGTCCTTCAGCCTAATTTTTTTTCAAAGTTTGTCCTTTTGCCTAATTCCCTTAAAATAGTAATGTAAATCGAAGGGATGTGTACGTTATTAGGTATATAAAAGAAAAGGTAATGTAATGGATAGAAAGAAAGGAAAAATATTGGGCATTTAATTATGATGTTTAATTGTGGCATGATTTACTAAATGAAAACGTTACAAAACTCTTTTTAAATCTTCCATTAAATTCAAGATTTAAACCGTCAATTAATTCCAGTATCTAATTATAACCATTATACGAAATATTTTATGTTGTTAAATATTAATTACCTTCTCTAGAGCAATTTCATGTGAAACACATATACATATTGAAAATTATATTACCGTTACAGTATTTACCATTTTCTAATCGATTTTGAAATGGATAAATGATTTCCATACTTAACATCTAATTAATTTCATTTATATTATATTAAATTTTTTTAACACGATAAAAATCGTACAATCTAATTCATTGAAATTTTAAATTCAACTTTATAATCACTTCCCTACGATCTATTACCGTTGTTTAATGATAAGACAAATTTGTCTAAAATTCAATCTTTCTATTTATATACATTTATAACTATTTTCAAAAAATGAATACATTCATTTCATTATTCTCAAAGTATACAGGCAATGCATTATACTTTTAACATAAAAATAGTTGCTTATATTAAATTAATTACTTTTAATTTATTTATCTTTCCCTTTTTAACTACAAGATTTCAATATATTTAATTGCAGTTAATTTCAATAATATGCTTATTCATTAGTTGTACACTTGCACTCCATTGCTACTAAATTCATTCATATATTAAATTTATATTTCCAAAGTGATGTACAATCAAATTGATTGTACCATCTTTTACATTAATTCATTATTGGCAATTAATTTTGCTTTCCTTCTTCAATAGAAAGGTTCTAACCAATTTGATTACAAATAACTTTAATATTAGATTTCAAAATAAATTCTAATACTACGAACTGTTTTCTTGTTACAGTAATTCAAACGTAGTTATAAGATTTATTATATATAGCAAAATTATACATTACTTACTAATTACAAGTTTATCTTATTATAATTTATTATTTTATTTACGATCACAATTTGTATTCAAATTAGAATTCTCATTAATCCATCACAAATTTTCATTTCTAACCATTGTTATTTTAAATTTCTTATTCGATTTAATATTATTAACCGTTAAAAATATGGGTCTTTACAATAACCAATAACTTAAAGGTTATTTGACCTTTTGTAAGTAAGCATATAATCTTTTGTCCCTTGCAAATAGTGTAAAATTTTCTTGGTAGCATTCCAATGTTCGATCATGGATTAGTCTGATATCGGCCAAGCATGCCAACTTCTAATGCAATATCAGAACGTATATAAACTTGATCATAGACAAGACTCCCTACTACCAAAGCATAAGGAATTTGCTTCATTTGAGCACATTCTACTTCATTTTTAGGACATTGAAACTTGTTGAATTTGTCACCCTTAACATTAGGAGTAACACTAGGAAAGTATTTTTGCAAGTTATATCTTTCAAGCATTTTCTCAATATATGCTTTTTGAGTTAAGCCTAAGATCCCACGAGACTGATCTCGGTAAATTTCAATTCCTATATCACAAGAGGCTTCACCAAGATCCTTCATTTCAAAGTTAGTTGATTAAAAAATGTTTTGACTCGTATAACATATCTAAATCACTATTTGCTAATAAAATATTATCCACATACAAAATGAGAACGATAAATTTACTCCCACTAATCTTAAGGTATATGCATTAATTTACTGTATTTTCTTTAAATCCAAATTCAGTTATAACCTCATCAAACTTGAGATACCACTGTCATGAAGTTTGTTTTAACCCATATATTGAATGATTTAAACTACATGCCATAAGCTCCTTGCCTTCTGCAACAAACCCTTTAGGTTGTTTCACAAAAACTTCTTCATGCAAATTACCATTCAAAAATGCAGTTTTCACATCCATTTAATGTAGTTCTAAATCATAATGAGTTATGAGTGCTAAAACAATTCTTAATAAATCTTTCTTTGAGACAGGAGAAAATGTATTATCAAAATGTACAGCTTCTTGTTGTGTAAACCCTTTAGCAACTAGTCTGGCCTTAAATCTTTCAATGTTACCTTTGGAGTCAGTTTTAGTTTTATAAATCCATTTACAGCCTTTTGGTTTAACCCCGATAGGTAACTCAACAAGGTGACAAAATTCATTAATTTTCATAGATTTCATCTCATCATTCATGGATTCTAATCATTTAGATGATTTATCACTCATAATAGCTTGCTCGAATGAGATAAGATCATGTCCATTACCTATATCACATCCTTCCTTGGTAAGGTATATAATATAATCATCAGATATGGCAGATATTCTCTCTCTTTGTGATCTTTGTAAGGGTTCTTGCGGTAGCATAGGAACTTCAACAACATTAGGAACATCATGAACATGAGTTTTTTCATTAGCCTCTTGAACAAAAGGTATAGAATTTGTAAACTCTCAAATTATCGAAAATGGAACATAAGTCCAATTTTCTTCGAGGTTTACTTCTCTATTTATATTACTCTCATTTACATTACCATCTATAAAAAAATACACATCTAGTCTTTACTATTCTAGTGATATGTGATGGATAGTAAAATTTGAACCTTATTGGTCTCTTTGGATAACCAATAAAATAACAACTAATGTTTGTGGAATCAAGTTTCTTTAGTTGCGGATTATAGACTTTTGCTTCAGTAAGACAGCCCCACATACGCAAGTACCCTAAGTGCAATTTTCTGCCAGTCCATAGTTCATAAGGTGTTTTTGAAACAGATTTACTAGGAATCCGATTTAGAATATATATGGTTTTTTTAAAGCTTCTATCCACAAAAAATCCAGCAATGTGGTATTATATATCATACTTTGTACCATATCCATTAATGTACGGTTACGTCTTTCAGCTACTTTATTCTGTCGAGGATCTCCTAGCATAAAGCACTGATGAACAATACCTTTTCTTGAAGAAATTAAGCGAACGAGCCTAGACTTTGACTGAGGTCGGTGTATCTACCATAATATTCACTGCCTCTATCTGATCGCACTATTTCAATTTTAAGGTTATGTTGATTCTCAACTTCAGCCTTAAATTTTTTGAATATATCTAGTGCTTTAGATTTTTCATTAATCAAATACACATAACCATAGCGAGAATAATCATCAATGAAAGTAATAAATGATTAATGCCCGTTAATACCTAGAGTAGGAAAAGGACTTCATATATCAGTATAAATAATTTCTAATAGTCCACCACTCCAAGGGCTCCTTTCTTATTTCCCTTGACAAATTTTCCTTTAACACATTCTATGCAGTTAACGAAAATATAAAAATCTAATGCTGGCAGAATTTCATTTCTAATGAGATGTTCCATTTTATCTCCTAAAATATGACCCAACCTACGATGCTATAATTTAGAAGAATTCCCAACACTATTATTTCCCTTGACTCCATTTTTATGATTAACACTAGTAATAATAATAGATAACAGAGATTCACAAAAAGAATAATCCATACATAATTTATATAAATTGTGACATAATAAACCAGAACCAACAAACTTAGAATTTTGATATAGTTTCAACTCATTTGCAATTGAAAAGCAAAACCACATGAAAAAAATAAATTCTTAATGACACTAGGAATATAGACTACATCATGTAAATCAAGAATAAAGCCACTATTAAAAACCAAATCAAGAGTTTCAACTGCCTCGACTTCATCCTTTAATCAGTTAGCAACTTTAATTTCACTTTCTCCCCTTTGAAGCATCCGCATGGAATGGCATCCTCTTTTTAGCAAGCTAATACTTAAAATTCACATAGTACTTCCTTTTGTATCCATACAGTGATGACACTTAGTGTAACGACCCGCAAATTTATCACTTTAATAAATTATATATATTTTAAAATATTTAGATATGGGAATAAAAGTAAGAAATAATCATGTTCTAAGTGGTAAATAATAATAGTTATTTTGTTCGAGAAAAATATTCGGGGTCAAATTACCGAGGTAAAATATTGATAATTTGTAAATATCGTCCAGGGTAAAATATCGATAAAACAGCCGGAAATTGTTTTATCAATAAATTCTACTTTTAAACAATAAGGATCATGCATAGCTCTAGATTCATACATAATATATGTATTCAAACAAGATTATGAAATAAATAATTATTTTATTTTCTGAAAATAAAATGTATTTATGACATCAAAAGTTGATATCAACGATTTTATATATTTCTTCGAAAATTCAAGTTAAGTTTAAATATTAAATAAATGGGTTTTTATTAACAAATAAACCTATTTTCATTATTTAATAATGGTGGTAAAATAGTTTTTAAAATTTGTTTACCAAAATAAATAGTTCGTCGAAAAATAAAAAGCGTGACCGAAGTACGTTTTCCGGAATTTCGACTTTTCGACACCGAAAAGTTCTCAGGAACATTGTTCGCTTTTGTGCACTGTATGTACTTATATAAGAGATAACTAACAATATATAATAATACACTTAACTATAGATTATCTTCTGTTAGTTATGTTTAGCAAGTGATGTGACAAGTCTTGGTTTTAAAAATAATAACTCATTATCTCTTGTCATATCTTAGCATTATCATCATTATCCATAATGACCTAGAGGATGTGACTAGAGAGGGAGGATATGACATATGAGGAGGAGGAAGGTGGTGATGTGACTTATCAGAATAATGACATGCTAGGATATTTTAAAACTGAAGTGACCCACTTCTTTTTGACATTTGTTTTAGTGATTTTTAGTGAGTTTTTTATCACTTCTTTAATTCATTTCCCCAAGATCCATATCTTACCAATATAAAAATATCAGTATTTCAATTCAATCATGTCATTTATATATATGAAGATATATAAATGTTTCTTTGCCTATCAGAGTAATTAAATGTGATATCCCGGAAATTTGGCAATATCAATTTAATAATCTTTATTAATAATTAAATTGATTTGTTGATTTATTTTATAAATTGACAAGTTTATTCATTTTAAAAGGTTAATAATATTTTAAATTGGCAATATTTATTAATATCTTTTCTAACAATTTTAAATTGGGAAGATTTATCTTTCTAAAACTTATATAAATGTTTTATATTTATAATGTATATATATATATATTGATATATATATATTGTAAATAGGGAGTCTTTAAATTTAATAAAAGGATATGTTTTCAAATTTTAATATATATGTATATATATTGTTATTTGAAGTTATGTATTAAATCTCAATATGATAATTATCAAAACTAATGTTAAAAGTATTTTCCATTTAGAATATATATAATTGTATATAGTGAAATGGAAAGGTAATGATTTGAATTTAATAAAGATGTTTTCAAACTTTAATATATATATATATATATATATAATTTGTAATTTGGAAATTTTTAATTTGACTTAATACTTTTGGAAATGATATTTATGATTTAAATAACAAGAATAATTTCTTATTTAAAAACATATATGTAAGCTTAAGTTTAAATAAGATTTAAATAAGAAGTTCATTTATTTTTTTTATAATCTTTTCTCTTTTAAAATTCAAAATGGTTTGTAAAAATATATATATAGTTAAGCTCAATTTCTCAAGCATATGTAAGTATGTTATATTTAATTGATATAAGCATAAGTTATTTTAAATAATTGTTTTTCACATTTGTATATTTATTAAAATCTAAAAGCTTATTTATAAAAAGATAAATACATTTTTATATACATATAAATATTGTATAAATACACATGTATAACTTAAATAAATTAATAAAAGACAAGATTTACACTTGTAAACATATGGAGGCTTGGATTTCATATGTGTAAGCTAAGTAACAACTTAAGAAGACAAGTGGCTATTTTTCTCTTTAAATTAAAGTCATAAATAAATAAAATGAAAGAAGATCTGATTTTTACTTTTCAGCTGAATTAATCTTTCTTCACTTCTTTCTATACTAAAACTAAATTCGAATCTAAAGAAAAATGGAAACTGTAAAATCTGTAAAATCTAAAGCAAAGAAGATAAGTCTGGAAATCAAATTGCAAAGAAGAAATGAAGAACTGGAAATGCAAATCTGAGATAAGAAAGATGAAAGGCAATTTCAAATAGGAGTTTCAAATCTTCAAATGCAATCTGAAGTCATGTAACCAGATCAGAGAAAGATCAAACAACAAGAAGTTAAATTCAACAAGCAAAAAGAAAAATCAAATTCAAAAGCCTGGAAACAGATCATGTTATCTGTTCTCTGTTTAAAAATTACAGGTGAGTAAACTTAAGTTTTAAAAACAGTTTTAAAATTTTGTTTCCACTTTGTTATGTGAAGAAAATCATGTGTTAGCCTTCATGTTTGAATTGAAATGGATGTATGCATGTATACTAGTATTGTTGCCTGTGAATAACTAGTTATGTTGGAATATAGGCTCTGTATGTTTACAGAGTTTAATTTTCTTTTTAAATATATACATCTCATCCTCTAATCACTATTAGCCATTTAGTTGTGAATGAAAGAAGTTTAAAATCATATAATACGCTCTGGAAATAAGTTATGGAATTTTCTATAAATTATTTGTCTGGAAATTTTATGAATAACAGCAAATACATTTTTATGTCAAAAATCAACTAATTCAATTACAAATTTGGATTACATGAATGTATTCGAGGTTGAAAATCATGATTTTTAATATGAGTTTCATGATTTTTAGTTCGATAATTTGTGAGAATTTTCGAGAGAAACGCTTTTGGCATTTTTGTTGATTGCCGAAGATCGGCGGTGACTGGGAAGTCGGAGTTTGGACTGGAGGTGGTTGGGATGTCAATGCACTCGGTAAAATTAGTATGGTGATTTTTAAATGGTCGTGGTGGTCGGAATTTGATGAGATAGGGTTGAAGCTCTGTGTTTGTCGTGGATGTTCAAGTGAGTTTCGCGACGTCGTGACATTATCGGAGTCGACCACGAGTTCGCCGTGGGTACTGGTAGTCGAGACGGAACTATGGGAAGAAGGGCGAGGCTTCTCAAGGCTGGAATCGACGGTGACGAGGATATTCTGGTGATCTTGTTTGTCGAACTGATGGGTTCATAGCTCGATTTCGATTTCGTTCGAATCGAAGAGAAAATGGTGGTCGATCGCGATGTAGTGATGAAAGGTGACTTGTCGGAGGCCATCGTGGAGTTCGCCGTCGATCGACGTGGGTGTGCACGTTTATGTGCATGATTTCGTGCACCTGGAAGTTGGAATTGGGGAAGAAGCTAGAGCTTGGGTTTTGTTCGGGGGAAATCGAGTTTTACTCGAAGCAAGATGTTACGTGGGTATGACGTGAGTGTTACTTCGAGTTTCTGATGGTATTACTCGAGAGTTGCTTCGGGTTTTCTTATGGTTTTCTCGGGTTTGAGTTTTAGAGCAGGCCTTAAGATTTTAAAAAGAAATGTACAGGAAGTTTTAAAAAGTTAAAACAAAGGAAATTGATTTTGTAATGTTTCTATGTTTTAAAAACAAAAGTTAACAAGTTTTAATTGTAAAATAAATTGTTTTCAGAATTAAATGTTTTAACAAGTTTAAATTAATTTAAATAAATAAGTTTTAAAGAATAGAAAATAGATTTGTAAAATGATCTTTGTATTAAAAAATTATTTAAATAACTTTGGAAAGCTTCAAAGATTTTAAAGGTAAAAACTATATGTTGTAATTATTTAATTATAATAAAGATTTCATCTTAAGTAATTAAGATTTTGATTTATTAAAGGAAATTAATATGTGAAATTAATAAGGATAATTCATTTACTGAAAATGATTTAAGAATAGATAATAATTTAATTAAGATAATGATTTTCTTAATTAAGATATTTAAGTATAAGTAGTTAAGAAATTATTTAATTAAATTTAAATAATTAGATAAATAATTAACTAAGTAATTAATTAGTGATTAGTTAGAGATAATCACTTATGAATTATTTAAGTATAATTACTTGATGAAGTAATTAAGGAATAATTACTAGATGTAATTAAGTAAGGCAAATTATTTAATAAAGTGATTAAAGGATAATTATTTTATGAAAGTAATTAAATGGAAATGATTAAGAGTTAATTACCTAGTGTTATTAATTAAATAATTTAGTTAATAAAGTTAATTTATGGATTAAGGTAATTAATTGTTGGTTAAGGTAAATAAATTGTTGGTTAAGATAATTAATTAAAAAGTAATTAATTAATGAAAGTAATTAAGGGAAGTTAATTACTAATTAAGATTAATCAAAGGTGATTAATAATTGTGGTTTAATTAAGATTAATTACTTAAATGTAATTAATTTAAATAAATAAATAATTAAAGATGTAATTAGAAATCATTAGTTTATAATTAATTAATGATGTAATTAAGAGTTGATATTAAGATTTATTAATCAAATGATAAGTGATTAATTGTAATTAATTAAGGATTAAAGTAATTGATTATAATTAATTAATTAATGAAGTAATTAAAGGTTAATTACTGTATTTGATTAAGAATAATTAATTTGTGAAATTAATTAAAGATAATTACTTAAATGTAATTAAAGAATGATTAATCAAGGTGATTAATTAAAGTGGATAATTAGAGAAAGATTAATTAATTTATTGGTAATTAATTAATGATTATATAAGTAAGATTTATGATGAAGTAATTAATTTAATTTATTTTAAATTAATTTGAATAAAGTAATTAATTTAATTCACTTTAAATTAATTAAAGCTAGAGATAGTTAATTTAATTCATTTTAAATTAATTATGTTGTGATTAAGTAAATCATTGATTATAAATGGATGATAGTAATTACCTTGAATGGTTTGAAATCTCAAATATGAGATTAGTATTGTGTGATATGGATGTATTGGTTGCATAGTGATAATGAGATGGATTATTTGTTGGTGATAATAATGTTGATTATCTTTTGAGATATTGTGAATTATCTATCTTTGTGTATATAGATAAGTTTAAATGTTTAAACCTTTAAACAACTTGGCCTTAAAAGATATGTTTTGGATTTCGATGAGACCGGGATCGGGTTTCCGTATACCGGTATTCCAGGTCTGGAGACCCAAATACCACATCGATCCAAATTAACGATAGGTCGTGAATCTCAAGTGAAGATGAAGATTCAGAGTGCAAGGGTTATTGTCGTTAACTCTGAGGGTGATTCCAAAATGAGTGTAACGAGATAATGCCTTCGGTTTCGTTCGAACCCGGAACGAACTTGTATGGATTGAATGCTTTCAGCACATCGTCAGGCGGACGATGAGCATTCTAAGTGATATGTTCTGATTAAAGGTAATCGTAACCTCAAGCCTCATCAACCGGGAATGGCTAAAACAGGGGAGGTGCAGCAAGGCTTCGTGGGTAGCACCCACTGAGAGCAAGATAGATCCCTGTCTAGAGGTCCCTTTTCTTTTATTCGGCTTAGTGTGTAGTTGGTCGCGCCAACTACGGGATTATCTTGTTCGGAATTATCCAGTAAGGGATGGTTCCGGCTTTGTGTTGCAGGGGAGCGGGCGTACTCCTCGGTACGGTGATCTAGGCCACGTACTGTGACGGGCGGTACCCCAGTAGCCCTGCCATTGTATGGAATCCAATCTCCAATAAGTGCCGTACGTATTAGTTGTGCCCAACTATGTTGGAATGTGAGATGTAAGCATTTCAGCTATTTCTGTAATTTACTTGAAAACCCTAGACCCTATTATAATACAATCGGATTTGCTATCAAATGTTTTAGTTAGCGTAAGGTAAAAACTTACCCATGTTTATTTGTGGGAAGTCTTACGTGATACTTTTGTTTCAAAGGTTTTCAAAGTTAAGCAATCTAACCGTTTACTCACACCAGACCCATGTCTGACCCAAGTGTTTATTTCTGTTTTATAAACTCTTGGGTACTCAAATTTTTACGAGTAGCCAAGGGATTCAGGTTTAGCTTTGACGAATATTCTGGAGGAGCAATGGAGCAGGAGGCTTCGGCGTTCGTAGATATAGTATTCCGCTGTGTTGATATCAGTGATAGTGTCTTGTCTTGTATTTGAGTTGTAATGTCTAGACAGATGGTTATAACTGTCTAGTAAGTGATGTATATGCTGTGTAACTCTGTAAATTGTTGTATACTATGTAATAGTTTATGTTATTAATATAATTTATTCGTTCCGCTGTGAGATCGTTGTTGTTGTTCTTTCTTTCTTCTTTTCTTTTCTTCTTCTATCCCTTTCTTTCTTAATTAACGATGCGACTTTCTGTGGAGAAAAAGTCGGGTCGTTACATATGGTATCAGAGCATAGGTTGAGCGAATGCCTAAGCTTTTGGTTAAGTGAATATCAGAACACTAGGTTAAGTGAATACCTAGGTTCGGAAGGATTGTTCATTAGAAATAGGATCTGTAGCAACCTGTTTGAGTCCGACTGTATATATATATATATGAGAGCGCGTATTTGTTAGTTATATAAAATGGTTTTATATTGTGTTAATTGATCGGTTGAGTGGTATATGGATTCTGGTCAATACGAGTAGCTAACGTTATTGATAGGGATCTCTAAACACTTGAACCAGGCCAACGGACACAATATTGTTTTAAAGAGGTAGATGAAATAATTTTACCCAGAATTAATTTCTATATAAAAAGTATCATTTTAAATATATATATTTATGTATTTCTACCTATTTGTTGGGTTACCTGTTCGGGTTTTCCAATATTAGTTATAAAGGTAGATAAGGTGGTAGTGTGAGTAACACGACTACCAATAGTTAGAATTTGAGCGTTGAGGTTGGAAGTATATCTGACGAGACTGTAGACCTAATACTGTCTCGAGTGAACTTTGTGTGGTGTAAAGATTTCACCGATCTCTGAAAGAAACCAGTTATGGTTTAGAGTTTATCTTTGAAGTTGGATGAATAGAGTAGATCTATTGGATGAGCTGAAGAGAGTGATGGTATTTTGGTAACCTCAGGAAGTAGTAGCTGTGTGATGAGACATGGTGGCTATGGACGTTTCTGAAGATGTTTCTTCTGGAACAAGTTTGAAGAAGTGAGTCTGTTTCGGTGTTGTGGCTGAGTCTAGTGGGGTGTTTCTATTTGCTTTGAGGTCCGAGATTCTCGAGAAGTTTCGGATAAGAAGTCTTTGACGTCTATGTCAGCGGTACGGCTCGGAAGTGTTCTGTGTTGGCAGGAAGTTTTCTGGCTGAGCAGTCTTTTTGAGTTGGAGTCCAGAAGCAGCAGAGTGAATCCATTTCTTCGATGAATTGGATAGTTAAGTATGAGCTGTTCTGATTTGTGAAGAGAGAACAGTATCTGTGGAAATTAGGTTGGGCTGATCGCAAAAGTGACTTGCGATAGTTCGGGTATTCTCTTGGGATTATTGGATGTTGAGATTCCGTATCGACTTGATTCGTGGAGTTACCGAAAGTTCAGCTTAGTAGAAGGATGTCTCCGAGAGAAGAATTTGGTGAAGCAGCTCAGAATTCTTTGGAGAGGGATTGATCACACCTAGTTTTTCTGGAGAAGTTTCTGCGAGATGTTTCTGACCAAATGGAATGAAGTCGCTAAGATTTTATGGTCTGATGAACTGTGGATGATCAAGTTTGTGCTCGAGTTTTTCCGACGGCATTCTCATCTGTTCAAGATCAGAGTTGTGCAGCGAAAGCAAGATAGCAGCTATTCTAGAGTGGGAGCAACCGGGAGTTGTGATTTTATTGGAGTAGAGTATTTCTATAAGAAATTCAAGTGTATCTCTAAGTGTGAAGGATTTTCAGGATCTGGAGGTAAGGATGTCAAGTGTAACTGTTTGGCTATTACAGATAGGAGAGGTAGTTCAAAGTGCTCTAATGTTTATGGAGTAGAATTATGTTCTGGATTTCGGCGTATTTTTGGAAACCATTTTGTTGAGAAGGATTCGGAAATTGGTTTGATGTTGGTCTAGTCTGTTTCAAGAGGCATCAGCAAGGGCTAAGCTGATCAGGAAGGATGAAGTGACTCAGGATCGTCAGGAGAGTTAAACAGTTAAGAATTGATGGAATTTGGAATTTGAAGTTGAAATTTGGATATTGTTTAAGTTGTATCCAATAAAAGGAGATATAAAATTTGATAAGATTGGATTGCAAGCTCCGGAAGTATTATGAGATTTTTCTGTGTTCTCAAGAGGATTAGTTCTTTGATCTATAGGATTGAGTTGCCAGTTTGGATAACTGGAATTCATTGTATTTCACATATCTCTGAGGAATACGTGTATGTTCTGTCACTGGTTATGGGATCAGCAGTTCAGAAGGATTTGGTAGTTGGGATGGTTTTGAGTTTAGTCTGATATCTTGTTCAGATTTGTGATCTAGAAAGGAAGGAGTTCTAGATTATTGTAGATAGTTAGTTAAGATCCTGTAGAACGAGTATCCCGGTATATATATATACTTGGGGAAACTCGAGGAAATTCTATCCAGAATTTGTCTGGATAGTTAAATTTGTTTGATTAAATTGTTTGCTATGATTGTTAGAGTATGATTGATATGTATGGTTGTTGTTTGAAATTAAAATTTTGCCGGATTATTAAATTAACTTTGCTTTAAATTTCGGGGACGAAATTATTTTAAGGGGGGAGGAATGTGATATCCCGGAAATTTGGCAATATCAATTTAATAATCTTTATTAATAATTAAATTGATTTGTTGATTTATTTTATAAATTGACAAGTTTATTCATTTTAAAAGGTTAATAATATTTTAAATTGGCAATATTTATTAATATCTTTTCTAACAATTTTAAATTGGGAAGATTTATCTTTCTAAAACTTATATAAATGTTTTATATTTATAATGTATATATATATATTGATATATATATATTGTAAATAGGGAGTCTTTAAATTTAATAAAAGGATATGTTTTCAAATTTTAATATATATGTATATATATTGTTATTTGAAGTTATGTATTAAATCTCAATATGATAATTATCAAAACTAATGTTAAAAGTATTTTCCATTTAGAATATATATAATTGTATATAGTGAAATGGAAAGGTAATGATTTGAATTTAATAAAGATGTTTTCAAACTTTAATATATATATATATATATATATATATATATATATAATTTGTAATTTGGAAATTTTTAATTTGACTTAATACTTTTGGAAATGATATTTATGATTTAAATAACAAGAATAATTTCTTATTTAAAAACATATATGTAAGCTTAAGTTTAAATAAGATTTAAATAAGAAGTTCATTTATTTTTTTTATAATCTTTTCTCTTTTAAAATTCAAAATGGTTTGTAAAAATATATATATAGTTAAGCTCAATTTCTCAAGCATATGTAAGTATGTTATATTTAATTGATATAAGCATAAGTTATTTTAAATAATTGTTTTTCACATTTGTATATTTATTAAAATCTAAAAGCTTATTTATAAAAAGATAAATACATTTTTATATACATATAAATATTGTATAAATACACATGTATAACTTAAATAAATTAATAAAAGACAAGATTTACACTTGTAAACATATGGAGGCTTGGATTTCATATGTGTAAGCTAAGTAACAACTTAAGAAGACAAGTGGCTATTTTTCTCTTTAAATTAAAGTCATAAATAAATAAAATGAAAGAAGATCTGATTTTTACTTTTCAGCTGAATTAATCTTTCTTCACTTCTTTCTATACTAAAACTAAATTCGAATCTAAAGAAAAATGGAAACTGTAAAATCTGTAAAATCTAAAGCAAAGAAGATAAGTCTGGAAATCAAATTGCAAAGAAGAAATGAAGAACTGGAAATGCAAATCTGAGATAAGAAAGATGAAAGGCAATTTCAAATAGGAGTTTCAAATCTTCAAATGCAATCTGAAGTCATGTAACCAGATCAGAGAAAGATCAAACAACAAGAAGTTAAATTCAACAAGCAAAAAGAAAAATCAAATTCAAAAGCCTGGAAACAGATCATGTTATCTGTTCTCTGTTTAAAAATTACAGGTGAGTAAACTTAAGTTTTAAAAACAGTTTTAAAATTTTGTTTCCACTTTGTTATGTGAAGAAAATCATGTGTTAGCCTTCATGTTTGAATTGAAATGGATGTATGCATGTATACTAGTATTGTTGCCTGTGAATAACTAGTTATGTTGGAATATAGGCTCTGTATGTTTACAGAGTTTAATTTTCTTTTTAAATATATACATCTCATCCTCTAATCACTATTAGCC
The DNA here is from genome assembly GCA_030737815.1 of Allium fistulosum. Lineage (NCBI taxonomy): Eukaryota > Viridiplantae > Streptophyta > Magnoliopsida > Asparagales > Amaryllidaceae > Allium > Allium fistulosum. Next base: position 817,373,637 of record CM060901.1, on the reverse strand, counting down.
ATTTAGTTGTGAATGAAAGAAGTTTAAAATCATATAATACGCTCTGGAAATAAGTTATGGAATTTTCTATAAATTATTTGTCTGGAAATTTTATGAATAACAGCAAATACATTTTTATGTCAAAAATCAACTAATTCAATTACAAATTTGGATTACATGAATGTATTCGAGGTTGAAAATCATGATTTTTAATATGAGTTTCATGATTTTTAGTTCGATAATTTGTGAGAATTTTCGAGAGAAACGCTTTTGGCATTTTTGTTGATTGCCGAAGATCGGCGGTGACTGGGAAGTCGGAGTTTGGACTGGAGGTGGTTGGGATGTCAATGCACTCGGTAAAATTAGTATGGTGATTTTTAAATGGTCGTGGTGGTCGGAATTTGATGAGATAGGGTTGAAGCTCTGTGTTTGTCGTGGATGTTCAAGTGAGTTTCGCGACGTCGTGACATTATCGGAGTCGACCACGAGTTCGCCGTGGGTACTGGTAGTCGAGACGGAACTATGGGAAGAAGGGCGAGGCTTCTCAAGGCTGGAATCGACGGTGACGAGGATATTCTGGTGATCTTGTTTGTCGAACTGATGGGTTCATAGCTCGATTTCGATTTCGTTCGAATCGAAGAGAAAATGGTGGTCGATCGCGATGTAGTGATGAAAGGTGACTTGTCGGAGGCCATCGTGGAGTTCGCCGTCGATCGACGTGGGTGTGCACGTTTATGTGCATGATTTCGTGCACCTGGAAGTTGGAATTGGGGAAGAAGCTAGAGCTTGGGTTTTGTTCGGGGGAAATCGAGTTTTACTCGAAGCAAGATGTTACGTGGGTATGACGTGAGTGTTACTTCGAGTTTCTGATGGTATTACTCGAGAGTTGCTTCGGGTTTTCTTATGGTTTTCTCGGGTTTGAGTTTTAGAGCAGGCCTTAAGATTTTAAAAAGAAATGTACAGGAAGTTTTAAAAAGTTAAAACAAAGGAAATTGATTTTGTAATGTTTCTATGTTTTAAAAACAAAAGTTAACAAGTTTTAATTGTAAAATAAATTGTTTTCAGAATTAAATGTTTTAACAAGTTTAAATTAATTTAAATAAATAAGTTTTAAAGAATAGAAAATAGATTTGTAAAATGATCTTTGTATTAAAAAATTATTTAAATAACTTTGGAAAGCTTCAAAGATTTTAAAGGTAAAAACTATATGTTGTAATTATTTAATTATAATAAAGATTTTATCTTAAGTAATTAAGATTTTGATTTATTAAAGGAAATTAATATGTGAAATTAATAAGGATAATTCATTTACTGAAAATGATTTAAGAATAGATAATAATTTAATTAAGATAATGATTTTCTTAATTAAGATATTTAAGTATAAGTAGTTAAGAAATTATTTAATTAAATTTAAATAATTAGATAAATAATTAACTAAGTAATTAATTAGTGATTAGTTAGAGATAATCACTTATGAATTATTTAAGTATAATTACTTGATGAAGTAATTAAGGAATAATTACTAGATGTAATTAAGTAAGGCAAATTATTTAATAAAGTGATTAAAGGATAATTATTTTATGAAAGTAATTAAATGGAAATGATTAAGAGTTAATTACCTAGTGTTATTAATTAAATAATTTAGTTAATAAAGTTAATTTATGGATTAAGGTAATTAATTGTTGGTTAAGGTAAATAAATTGTTGGTTAAGATAATTAATTAAAAAGTAATTAATTAATGAAAGTAATTAAGGGAAGTTAATTACTAATTAAGATTAATCAAAGGTGATTAATAATTGTGGTTTAATTAAGATTAATTACTTAAATGTAATTAATTTAAATAAATAAATAATTAAAGATGTAATTAGAAATCATTAGTTTATAATTAATTAATGATGTAATTAAGAGTTGATATTAAGATTTATTAATCAAATGATAAGTGATTAATTGTAATTAATTAAGGATTAAAGTAATTGATTATAATTAATTAATTAATGAAGTAATTAAAGGTTAATTACTGTATTTGATTAAGAATAATTAATTTGTGAAATTAATTAAAGATAATTACTTAAATGTAATTAAAGAATGATTAATCAAGGTGATTAATTAAAGTGGATAATTAGAGAAAGATTAATTAATTTATTGGTAATTAATTAATGATTATATAAGTAAGATTTATGATGAAGTAATTAATTTAATTTATTTTAAATTAATTTGAATAAAGTAATTAATTTAATTCACTTTAAATTAATTAAAGCTAGAGATAGTTAATTTAATTCATTTTAAATTAATTATGTTGTGATTAAGTAAATCATTGCTTATAAATGGATGATAGTAATTACCTTGAATGGTTTGAAATCTCAAATATGAGATTAGTATTGTGTGATATGGATGTATTGGTTGCATAGTGATAATGAGATGGATTATTTGTTGGTGATAATAATGTTGATTATCTTTTGAGATATTGTGAATTATCTATCTTTGTGTATATAGATAAGTTTAAATGTTTAAACCTTTAAACAACTTGGCCTTAAAAGATACGTTTTGGATTTCGATGAGACCGGGATCGGGTTTCCGTATACCGGTATTCCAGGTCTGGAGACCCAAATACCACATCGATCCAAATTAACGATAGGTCGTGAATCTCAAGTGAAGATGAAGATTCAGAGTGCAAGGGTTATTGTCGTTAACTCTGAGGGTGATTCCAAAATGAGTGTAACGAGATAATGCCTTCGGTTTCGTTCGAACCCGGAACGAACTTGTATGGATTGAATGCTTTCAGCACATCGTCAGGCGGACGATGAGCATTCTAAGTGATATGTTCTGATTAAAGGTAATCGTAACCTCAAGCCTCATCAACCGGGAATGGCTAAAACAGGGGAGGTGCAGCAAGGCTTCGTGGGTAGCACCCACTGAGAGCAAGATAGATCCCTGTCTAGAGGTCCCTTTTCTTTTATTCGGCTTAGTGTGTAGTTGGTCGCGCCAACTACGGGATTATCTTGTTCGGAATTATCCAGTAAGGGATGGTTCCGGCTTTGTGTTGCAGGGGAGCGGGCGTACTCCTCGGTACGGTGATCTAGGCCACGTACTGTGACGGGCGGTACCCCAGTAGCCCTGCCATTGTATGGAATCCAATCTCCAATAAGTGCCGTACGTATTAGTTGTGCCCAACTATGTTGGAATGTGAGATGTAAGCATTTCAGCTATTTCTGTAATTTACTTGAAAACCCTAGACCCTATTATAATACAATCGGATTTGCTATCAAATGTTTTAGTTAGCGTAAGGTAAAAACTTACCCATGTTTATTTGTGGGAAGTCTTACGTGATACTTTTGTTTCAAAGGTTTTCAAAGTTAAGCAATCTAACCGTTTACTCACACCAGACCCATGTCTGACCCAAGTGTTTATTTCTGTTTTATAAACTCTTGGGTACTCAAATTTTTACGAGTAGCCAAGGGATTCAGGTTTAGCTTTGACGAATATTCTGGAGGAGCAATGGAGCAGGAGGCTTCGGCGTTCGTAGATATAGTATTCCGCTGTGTTGATATCAGTGATAGTGTCTTGTCTTGTATTTGAGTTGTAATGTCTAGACAGATGGTTATAACTGTCTAGTAAGTGATGTATATGCTGTGTAACTCTGTAAATTGTTGTATACTATGTAATAGTTTATGTTATTAATATAATTTATTCGTTCCGCTGTGAGATCGTTGTTGTTGTTCTTTCTTTCTTCTTTTCTTTTCTTCTTCTATCCCTTTCTTTCTTAATTAACGATGCGACTTTCTGTGGAGAAAAAGTCGGGTCGTTACATTAAATTAGCAAAGAAATTCAATCACACAATGTTTCTCATATTCAAGAGATTTTGTGTCACATAGCCATCTCTTTGATTATTATTTAATTTTGATATAACCACTTTTTTTTTGAATCTTGTTTTATTTCTCAAATCAGTTATTTAATTGATTTACTTCACAACTTGTTTCATGACCCAAAAATTTAATTTCTGGATTAAAATTTACTCATGCTTTTAGTGTCTACGAATCTAGAAGTTTGTTGCTTATTGTTTTTCCTTTGAATTTATTCAAAGTACTAAAAACAACTCTAGTTTGAGAATTTATCCTGGGGTGCTTATTGCTTACTCAAACAATGTTTGTGTCAAGTAACTATACTCATGTCTTAAAATATGGGTAATGATCTTTTGAACATTTGGTGTAACGACCCCAGATTTTAATTTAATTTAAATTGATAATTAATTTAATTTTGAATAAAAATTTGTAAATTTAATATAAATGGAAGCGAGTTTCCCCAAATCCAAATAAAATTTGGTATAAACCATTTAAATTTAAAAAATATTATAAATATTGTATATATGTGAATGTATACGTATTTGAGCATATATGAGTAAATTTGAGATTATAAATAATATATATATATATATACAAATTTGATTTGAATTGTAAATGAATGGTTTAATAATAAATATTACAAATTGATGGTTAATAATAATTTGAATTTATAAATTTAATATAAAACATTTGACACGAGTATAACAGTAAGTAAACAAATAATTTATATTAGAAATAAAAAAATAGTAGTAAATATATAAGTAAAATTTAAAGCCAAACCACATATTAATAAATTATGTAAATTATTAAGTAAACACATTAAAATGAATCTAACAAACATAATAAATGCAGCCACCATTTTAAAAGCAAAAGAAATAAATATACTCAAGTATATAAACAAAAATTTGTAAGAACTTATATACAAACAAGTACGAATACAAGCTAGGAAAACAAACATATACAGATAAGTGTAAACTAGAAAATAAAGATAATAATATATATACCTAAAGTAAAAGCATAGGAAGGCAAGTATAGTGTGTTGCCTATAAGTAGTATGCAAGGCCAGGATAAACAAGGACAAGTAAGTAAGAAAATAAGTAAATAAAATATCTGCCATACCTCGGTCCATAATGCAAGATCATTTTCAACCATACCTATTATACAAACAATATTATACTGTAAACTTTTTCATATATACCCAGCCTTCCACTCAGTTTCTTCCATTTATTCAAAGCAAACCTGAAGTAAGGTTATCTCACACCATAAACAAACCTCAGTCTTAAGCAAAGCAAGTTCCAGATCTTTAAAACTAAAGCATTTCAAAGATTTGGAAAAACAAAGCAGCTCAAAGACTTAAAACAAAAAAAATTCAACTGTAAAGAGGGAGATCAGATTTTCTGAAATCTGTAAGTAAAACTAGGCTTCAGATCTATGCATTTCAGTTCTAAAGAAATCAAGCATTCAAATTTTCAAAGCTTCCCAATTCTTTTTCAAAAGATCTGCATTTTTCAGGTGAGTAACATTTATTTAAAAAAAACTAAAATATATAAATCTGGTTGCATAATCTATGTATGAAATAAGTATGTTTGTATGAATATATATTAGTGAATTTCTGAGAATTTTTGGATGTATGATATATGCATGTTTTTGGATATCTGTAAACACCTATATTTCCAGTTTTTAAACTCTAGCTTTAGTTTAAAATTCTTTATCTCTGGATCTACTCACTGTTAGGATTTATGTTATAAACAAAAATTGTTTGTCTAATCATAAATCAAAGTTTAAAAATTTATTTGAGTAGAAATAAATTGTGTATTGCCCTGGGAACCAAAATGAACAGGGAAGTTAAGTTTTGGATAAAATTCAAACATTCGAATTCATTGTTTCAGGGTTATAAACTGAATACTTAACCAAAATAAGGATTTTTAAAAATGAAATCACAAATTTTAATAGTAAATTGAATGAGTAGTTCTGGTTTTACTAGAAATTAGTATTTGAGGAGTTGCTGATGTTCTTGAGGATCTGAGGGGTTGTAATTTCCAGAGATGATAGTAGAACCATCGGTGATGATGGGAAAATTGGTAGAAGGGGTGGCAGATCACGGTGGTGGCGGCAGAGGCAGTTTTAAGTTTCTAAACCTAGTTTTGGAGAGCTCTGGAATTTTGATCGAAGCGGCTCCTCTCGTGCATCAAGTTGAACGCGACTGTGGGTGATGGAAGCTGGGGAGTAGACGAGGTGGTGGCCGGAGTTGCACAAACTTCGATGGTCGAGGCGTCGAGAACGTAGCATTGACAGGTTTTGGTTTAGTAGGTACTACCTGTTCCAGGTTTTGGTTTATACTCGAATTCGAGTTCGAGTCGAATCGGAGGAGTTTGGATGGTCATTGTCAGAACGGGGAATGGTAGTCGACTTGCTCGGCATTACGGCGAAGACCGGAGGTGATGATCGACGATGTGCATATGCACGGTGCACGTTTTGATTTTTGGTAATAGAAACCTGGGTAGCTTTGTGAAGCAGGGATTGTGACTCGATTTCTTACTCGAGTTATCTCGTGATTTACTCGGAGTTTTGGGGTGTGAAACTCGAAGCTATATATTGTTTCCCTCGGGTTAGTTTAGGCTGGTTACAGGTCTTTGCAAACCTGAATCTAACTTGGATTTAAACAAATTTAAAGGAAATTTAAATTTGTGAGCTAGAGTTAGATAAAGTTTAAATCCAGTTTGAAGCTTAGATTCAAATAAACATTTTGAATCTTAAAATTTTGAAAATGGAGATTTGGATTCTAAATTCAAGATTTAAAATCAAGGCTTTAAAACAATTTTAAAATAAAATAAGTTTTTGAATTTAAATTGTTTTAACTACTTTAAAATGGTTAAATAGTTTGAATTTTAAAATGGAAGTTTTTAAATATAAAATGATTTAAACAATTTTGTTTGTTAAAGTGTATTTTTAAATTGGAAGTTTCTAAAATGTTTTATCTTTAAAATAAATAAAGATCAAATGATTTAATCTAAGGAAATTTCTTAAGAAAGTAATTAAAGAAATGTTATTAGTTAATGAAGATAATTAACTAGGGATTATTAAGAAATTAATTAATGTGATTAAATTTTGATAATTAATTAGATTAATAAATTTAGATAATTAATCGTAAATTATTAATTACTTAATGAAAGTAATTAAGGATTAATTACTTATTGTAATTGGTTTTTGGGATATTTTGATTTATTGAAGTTAATTAATTTAGTCTAATTAATTTAAGAAAATCAATTGATAATTGAATAAGTGTAATTACTTAGTTGAATTAATGGAGATAATTACTTAAGGAAGTAATAAATGATAATTACTAGAATGTAATTAGAGAAGATGATTTATAAATGAAGTAATTTGGGTAATTACTTTTGTAATAAATTAAGGGGTTAATTAATTATGAAATTAGTTTAATGGTTGACATAATAAATATGATTAATCAAGAATAATTTAATTAATTAAGGTGGTTGATTTATTAAGTTATATCAAATGATTTATAATTAATTCATAAGTAATTAAATTTACTTGGAAATAAATTGAATTAATTAGGATTAAATAATATATTAATCCTACTTATAAATGTTTATTGAATACTTGACCTTACTCATGAATGATTGTATTGTATGAGATGCCTTGAATTGATTGTCCTAACTGATCTGGGATATTTTGTTCTGTGAATTGAGCTATGTATAATTTATTCATTTATTGATGATACATCTGTATATTATCTGTGAATCTATGAATGAATGATAAGCGTTATAGCTTATATCGGTTATCAACTATATTTCTGTATTTGATCTATGATGATTGATTGTAGTTGCACTATTGTGTGTGAAACCCCTGGACCACACTTTTACACACACAAATATGGATTTCACGTGGAAATCGGTTAAGTCACAGATAATTTAAATTTGATGTTTTGAAATTGAAATTTTAATTTCAATTGATTTTGAAATTAGAAATTTGGGTTTAAAGTGAAAAGCTTTTGAAATGGAATTTCAAAGGTAAGACTTATTTTCGAATAACTTGATTAAGTTTAGAAAATTTAAATAATTTGATTTAAATTTGAATTCAAGTTAGGAATTGAATCCTATGATTTGAAACTAGCGCTAAAAGATGCTGTACAAGTTATATATGGGTTAAACCATTTTAAAGGTTTTGGTTTGGGTATTTGAATTTAATTCAAGGGTTTTAACTCGTACAAATATAACTGGATTTTTCTGAAACGAAAACTACTTGCTTTCAAATAATAATAGCTTTCATTTTAAGAAAGGATTTCCAAATTGTGTTGAAAGGTTTCAAGTTTGAAATAAAATTGAAATGTTTTGAAAACTATGAAATGGGTCTTTAATTCAAAGACCGAATGAGTTAATCCAACTTGAAATAAAAATTGTTTTGAATGGCTATGAATGAATCTTTGGAAACGAGTTTTGAAAGCTATAAGTTAAATCTTGACTTAAAGATTTAACGAGTTAATTCAATTGAAATAGAAATTTTTTTTAAATTCTATGAATGGATCTTTTTGAAACTGGGTGAACTTTGTGAAATGAATCTTTTTGTTTAAAGATTTAAAATGGTAATTTGTTTAACCATTTAAAATAAAGGTTTGGGTAATAAGTTGTGACTTAATTGAAATCCCATATCCATATGTTTTAAATATTGCGCTCACTGTTCGGTTTAGCCGGGAAAGGACCTTTGTGTCGTATAACCCATTCCGAATATGTGATTCGACGTTATGGATAACATGTGAAGACCGGTGGTGAAGACCGGGTATTTTCAAAAACGAAAGGGTTTCTTGTTGATTGTCTCTGCACTGGCTGATCCCCGGTATAGAGATCTCCATTTGTGATGGGAAGTCTGGACGTGATTAGAAAATTATCCGGATTTGCAAGGGCTTCGTAAGAAGTGCCTTCGGTTCTGTTCGAACCCAGAACAGACTTGTATGGATTGTATGTCTTACATTACAATTTAAGATATAAAGCAGATTTCTTTCAAATACATTTCTGTTGGTGGCGGAGAATTTATTCTCTTAGCTTAACACCCTTCTCTGAGACGTACGAGCTCAGAGGTTATGTAGTTGAATGTTATCAACGATATACTCCCAATTTTGTAATGTGACATGCTGAGTGTTGCTGTGTGATGATCATTGTTTGATCATTTGTGATATGATCATTTGTTTGATCATTTATCTTTGTGATCATTACTTTGATCATCTGTTGACCCAAAGCATGGCTTTATGCCAAAGCGTAGCTTTGTGGATGAGACTTCGTCGAACCTCACGACCCGGTATGGTCAAAACAGGAATCGTGGCAGCAAGGTTATTTGAGGGTAGCGCCCTCTCAGGGTATGTCCATTTTCTTCTGGATTATAAGTGGTATCGTGGTGTGGAGCCCAGATACTTACTTTGTGGTTGCTGCGAATCTATTACTTTGTGATTGCTTTGTGGTTGTTGGATTAGAGGTACCTTGGATAAAGGTCGCTAACGACTGGGAGGTGGCATACTCGTGTCAGTAGTTACCGAGCTAGGGGTAACCCGGCCTTGTGTAGCAGAGATCCGGTTAGGATCCGGAAACGTCACTCCAGAGGCGTTATATTTTACTTCGGAAGTTCCTTTGCCCGACCATTTGTTGGAAATCCAAAGAAACAATACGATCCTTGTACGGTTTTAGTTGTATTACCTGCCATGGAATGTGGCAGTAACCTGCTATTGAACATGGTAGCTATAGTAGGCATACGATACTGGTCGTATGTTGGCAAAGATTCATATTATACTTTCGAAATGTTTTCTACACTATGCACTAATAATAATATCAAAAGGGATTTGATTTTGCGTAGTAAGCATCTTTGACTATCATAAGAAGAAATCTCCTCTAATTCTACGTTTGCATTGTGTGTGTGGCGGGAGGTCTTATGGTAGTCTCATTTTCCAAAAGCATTGCGAATTGACTTTAAAATTCTCTTGATATTTGTTTTTAAAGATAAACTGTTTTTGTTGCTCACACCAGTCCCATGACTGATCCGGAGTTTATTGTTTCTTTCCTAAACTCTGGGTGCTCAAAATTTTCTACACGGGCAGTCTAGAGTTGGGTTTTTCAAATAGTCAGAATTAGTAGATTTTCTGGAGCTAGTTCAGTCTTTGGATCGGACTGCACTTGCTTATCTTGGTGTATCGTTATTGGGAGTTCGAGCTATTTCTGGATTGGTGCTTTGGAGATGGAGATTATCCGCTGCTGGTGTTATCTATTTTTTTTCCCGCTGCTATTTGTTGTATCATACCTCTGATGTATATTGATATTCATTGTATCACGCTGTTGTATCAGATATTGTATCAGTGCTGTATATCAATGTATTATTCATTTCTTCCGCTGTGTTGTTTACTTAATTGTGTTATAAGCTCCGGAGAACCAGATTCGACGTTTGAATCTACGACATTTTGAGTACAAGTGAAGTACGGGTGTCGATTTTCGAAGGCCGACTTCAGGATCTTTACATTTGGTATCAGAGCTAAGGTTAAAACTTTAGCTCAGGAGTATAACACATTAAGTAGCTCATTAGAGATAGGGTGAAGTGAACCCTAGAATGAGTATATCCCTAAGATATCCATTTAAACATCTCAGTAAATTCTCTTACTATCCACTGATAGTGAGTATGAGTGCAAGAAGAGGACGAAATAGGGGACGGGGGAATACGACTATAAATGGTCAATACCCTGCAACAGTGGAAATAATTTTCTCTATCAATCTCCTTTGATTCATTTCCAAAATTCTTTTTATTGCTTCGTACCAGCTACAAGAAGAAGTTTCGGTGTGATGATGGTTCTACGAATCGTTGTAGAAAATCCTTAGTTTGTATTTTCATCGGTTTCTTATCAGTTTTTGATTTAAACTTTAATGAATTTGGAATTGGAAATTTGAAATCGGAAATTCTAAATAAATTGGAAATTTAGAATTAATTGAAAATTTGAAATTGTGGATATTCAGAATTGATAAGCCAAATACGAAATAGATATACAGTTTGATCTGGGAAAATTATTTCTCTATCTTTTTGTGTCTATCTGTGTTTTTTTTCGTGCCTGCGAATTTCGAGGACGAAATTCTTTTAAGGGGGAAGTTTGTAACGACCCCAGATTTTAATTTAATTTAAATTGATAATTAATTTAATTTTGAATAAAAATTTGTAAATTTATTATAAATGGAAGCGAGTTTCCCCGAATCCAAATAAAATTTGGTATAAACCATTTAAATTTAAAAAATATTATAAATATTGTATATATGTGAATGTATACGTATTTGAGCATATATGAGTAAATTTGAGATTATAAATAATATATATATATACAAATTTGATTTGAATTGTAAATGAATGGTTTAATAATAAATATTACAAATTGATGGTTAATAATAATTTGAATTTATAAATTTAATATAAAACATTTGACACGAGTATAACAGTAAGTAAACAAATAACTTATATTAGAAATAAAAAATAGAAGTAAATATATAAGTAAAATTTAAAGCCAAACCACATATTAATAAATTATGTAAATTATTAAGTAAACACATTAAAATGACTCTAACAAACATAATAAATGTAGCCACCATTTTAAAAGAAAAAGAAATAAATATACTCAAGTACATAAACAAAAATTTGTAAGAACTTATATACAGACAAGTACGAATACAAGCTAGGCAAAAAAACATATACAGATAAGTGTAAACTAGAAAATAAAGATAATAATATATATACCTAAAGTAAAAGCATAGGAAGGCAAGTATAGTGTGTTGCGTGTAAGTAGTATGCAAGGCCAGGATAAACAAGGACAGGTAAGTAAGAAAATAAGTAAATAAAATATCTGTCATACCTCAGCCCATAATGCAAGATCATCTTCAACCATACCTATTATACAAACAATATTATATTGTAAACTTTTTCGTATATTCCCAGCCTTCCTCTCAGTTTCTTCCATTTATTCAAAGCAAACATGAAGTAAGGTTATCTCATACCATAAACAAACCTCAGTCATAAGCAAAGCAAGTTCCAGATCTTTAAAACTAAAGCATTTCAAAGATTTGGAAAAACAAAGCAGCTCAAAGCCTTAAAACAAAACAAAAAAATTCTACTGTAAAGAGGGAGATCGGAGTTTCTGAAATCTGGAAGTAAAACCAGGCTTCAGATCTAAGCATTTCAGTTCTAAAGAAATCAAGCATGCAAATTTTCAAAGCTTCCCAATTCTTTTTCAAAAGCTCTACATTTTTCTAGTGAGTAACATTTATTTAAAAAAAACTCAAATATATAAATCTGGTTGAATGATCTATGTATGAAATAAGTATGTTTGTGTGAATATATATTAGTGAATTTCTGAGCATTTTTGGATGTATGATATATGCATGTTTGTGAATATCTGTAAACACCTATATTTCCAGTTTTTAAACTCTAGCTTTAGTTTAAAATTCTTTATCTCTGGATCTACTCACTGTTAGGATTTATGTTATAAACAAAAATTGTTTGTCTAATCATAAATCAAAGTTTAAAAATTTATTTGAGTAGAAATAAATTTTGTATTGCCCTGGGAACCAAAATGAACAGGGAAGTTAAGTTTTGGATAAAATTCAAACATTCGAATTCATTGTTTCTAGGTTATAAACTGAATACTTAACCAAAATAAGGATTTTTAAAAATGAAATCACAAGTTTTAATAGTAAATTGAACGAGTAGTTCTGGTTTTACTAGAAATTAGTATTTGAGGAGTTGCTGATGTTCTCGAGGATCTGAGGGGTTGTAATTTCCAAAGATGATAGTAGAACCATCGGTGATGATGGAAAAATTGGTAGAAGGGGTGGCAGATCACGGTGGTGGCGGCAGCGGCAGTTTTAAGTTTCTAAACCTAGTTTTGGAGAGCTCTGGAATTTTGATCGAAGCTGCTCCTCTCGTGCATCGAGTTGCACGCGACTGTGGGTGATGGTAGCTGGGGTGTAGACGAGGTGGTGGCTGGAGTTGCACGAACTTCGATGGTCGAGGCCTCGAGAACCAAGCATTGACGGGTTTTGGTTGAGTAGGTGCTGCCTATTCCAGGTTTTGGTTTATACTCGAATTCGAGTTCGAGTCGAATCGGAGGAGTTTGGATGGTCATTGTCAGATCGGGGAATGGTAGTCGACTTGCTCGGCGTTACAGCAAAGACCGGAGGTGATGATCGACGATGTGCATATGCACGGTACACGTTTTGATTTCTGGTAATAGAAACCTGGGTAGCTTTGTGAAGCAGGGTTTGTGACTCGAGTTCTTACTCGAGTTATCTCGTGATTTACTCGGAGTTTTGGGGTGTGAAACTCGAAGCTATATATTGTTTCCCTTCGGTTAGTTTAGGCTGGTTACAGGTCTTTGTAAACCTGAATGTAACTTGGATTTAAACAAATTTAAAGGAAATTTAAATTTGTGAGCTAGAGTTAGATAAAGTTTAAATCCAGTTTGAAGCTTATATTCAAATAAACATTTTGAATCTTAAAATTTTGAAAATGGAGATTTGGATTCTAAATTCAAGATTTAAAATCAAGGCTTTAAAACAATTTTAAAATAAAATAAGTTTTTGAATTTAAATTGTTTTAACTACTTTAAAATGGTTAAATAGTTTGAATTTTAAAATGGAAGTTTTTAAATATAAAATGATTTAAACAATTTTGATTGTTAAAGTGTATTTTTAAAATGGAAGTTTCTAAAATATTTTATCTTTAAAATAAATAAAGATCAAATGATTTAATCTAAGGAAATTTCTTAAGAAAGTAATTAAAGAAATGTTATTAGTTAATGAAGATAATTAACTAGGAATTATTAAGAAATTAATTAATGTGATTAAAGTTTGATAATTAATTAGATTAATAAATTTAGATAATTAATCGTAAATTATTAATTACTTAATGAAAGTAATTAAGGATTAATTACTTATTGTAATTGATTTTTGGGATATTTTGATTTATTGAAGTTAATTAATTTATTCTAATTAATTTAAGAAAATCAATTGATAATTGAATAAGTGTAATTACTTAGTTGAATTAATGGAGATAATTACTTAAGGAAGTAATAAATGATAATTACTAGAATGTAATTAGAGAAGATGATTTATAAATGAAGTGAATTGGGTAATTACTTTTGTAATAAATTAAGGGGTTAATTAATTATGAAATTAGGTTAATGGTTGACGTAATAAATATGATTAATCAAGAATAATTTAATTAATTAAGTTGGTTGATTTATTAAGTTATATCAAATGATTTATAATTAATTCATAAGTAATTAAATTTACATGGAAATAAATTGAATTAATTAGGATTTAATAATATATTAATCCTACTTATAAATGTTTATTGAATACTTGACCTTACTCATGAATGATTGTATTGTATGAGATGCCTTGAATTGATTGTCCTATCTGATCTGGGATATTTTGTTCTGTGAATTGTGCTATGTATAATTTATTCATTTATTGATGATACATCTGTATATTATCTGTGAATCTATGAATGAACGATAAGCGTTATAGCTTATATTGTTTATCAACTATATTTCTGTATTTGATCTATGATGATTGATTGTTGTTGCGCTATTGTGTGTGAAACCCCTAGACTAAACTTTTACACACACAAATATGGATTTCACGTGGAAATCGATTACGTCACCGATAATTTAAATTTGATGTTTTGAAATTGAAATTTTAATTTCAATTGATTTTGAAATTAGAAATTTGGGTTTAAAGTGAAAAGCTTTTGAAATGGAATTTCAAAGGTAAGACTTATTTTCGAATAACTTGATTAAGTTTTGAAAATTTAAATAATTTGATTTAAATTTGAATTCAAGTTAGGAATTGAATCCTATGATTTGAAACTAGGGATTAAAGATGTTGTACAAGTTATATATGGGTTAAACCATTTTAAAGGTTTTGATTTGGGTATTTGAATTTAATTCAAGGGTTTTAACTCGTGCAAATATAACTGGATTTTTCTGAAACGAAAACTACTTGCTTTCAAATAATAATAGCTTTCATTTTAAGAAAGGATTTCCAAATTGTGTTGAAAGGTTTCAAGTTTGAAATAAAATTGAAATGTTTTGAAAACTATGAAATGGGTCTTTGATTCAAAGACCGAATGAGTTAATCCAACTTGAAATAAAAATTGTTTTGAAAGGCTATGAAGGAATCTTTGGAAACGAGTTTTGAAAGCTATAAGTTAAATCTTGACTTAAACTTTAACGAGTTAATTCAATTGAAATATAAATTGTTTTGAAATTCTATGAATGGATCTTTTTTAAACTGGGCGAACTTTGTGAAATGAATCTTTTTGTTTAAAGATTTAAAATGGTAATTTGTTTAACCATTTAAAATAAAGGTTTGGGTAATAAGTTGTGACTTAATTGTAATCCCATATCCATACGTTTTAAATATTGCGCTCACTGTTCGGTTTAGCCGGGAAAGGACCTTTGTGTCGTATAACCCATTCCGAATATGTGATTGGACGTTATGGATAGCATATGAAGACCGGTGGTGAAGACCGGGTATTTTTGAAAACGAAAGGGTTTCTTGTCGATTGTCTCTGCACTGGCTGATCCCAGGTATAGAGATCTCCATTTGTGATGGGAAGTCCGGACGTGATTAGAAAATTATCTGGATTTGCAAGGGCTTCGTAAGAAGTGCCATCGGTTATGTTCGAACCCGGAACAGACTTGTATGGATTGTATGTCTGACATTACAATTTGAGATATAAAGCAGATTTCTTTCAAATACATTTCTATTAGTGGCGGAGAATTTATTCTGTTAGCTTAACACCCTTCTCTGAGACGTACGAGCTCAGAGGTTATGTAGTTGAAGGTTATCAGCGATATACTCCCAATTTGGTAATGTGACATGTTGAGTGTTGCTGTGTGATGATCATTGTTTGATCATTTGTGATATGATCATTTGTTTGATCATTTATCTTTGTGATCATTACTTTGATCATCTATTGACCCAAAGCATGGCTTTGTGCCAAAGCGTAGCTTTGTGGACGAGACTTCGTCGAACCTCACGACCCGGTATGGTCAAAACAGGAATCGTGGCAGCAAGGTTATTTGAGGGTAGCACCCTTTGAGGGTATGTCCATTTTCTTCTGGATTATAAGTGGTATCATGGTATGGAGCCCAGATACTTACTTTGTGGTTGTTGCGAATCTATTACTTTGTGATTGCTTTGTGGTTGTTGGATTAGAGGTACCTCGGATAAAGGTCGCTAACGACCGGGAGGTGGCATACTCGTGTCAGTTGTTACCCAGCTAGGGGTAACCCGACCTTGTGTAGCAGAGATCCGGTTAGGATTCGGGAATGTCGCTCCAGAGGCATTCTATTTTACTTGGGAAGTTCCTTTGCCCGACCATTTGTTGGAAATCCAAAGAAACAATACGATCCTTGTACGGTTTTAGTTGTATTACCTGCCATGGAATGTGGCGGTAACCTGCTATTGAACATGGTAGCTATAGTAGGCATACGATACTGGTCGTATGTTGGCTAAGATTAATATTATACTTTCGAAATGTTTTCTACACTATGCACTAATAATAATATCAAAAGGGATTTGATTTTGCGTAGTAAGCATCTTTGACCATCATAAGAAGAAATCTCCTCCAATTCTGCGTTTGCATTGTGTGTGTGGCGGGAGGTCTTATGGTAGTCTCATTTTCCAAAAGCATTGCGAATTGACTTTAAAATTCTCTTGATATTTGTTTTTAAAGATAAACTGTTTTTGTTGCTCACACCAGTCCCATGACTGATCCGGAGTTTATAGTTTCTTTCCTAAACTCTGGGTGCTTAAAATTTTCTACACGGGCAGTCTAGAGTTGGGTTTTTCAAATAGTCAGAATTAGTAGATTTTTTGGAGCTAGTTCAGTCTTTGGATCGGACTGCACTTGCTTATCTTGGTGTATCGTTATTGGGAGTTCGAGCTATTTCTGGATTGGTGCTTTGGAGATGGAGATTATCCGCTGCTGGTGTTATCTATTTTCTTTCCGCTGCTATTTGTTATATCATACCTCTGATGTATATTGATATTCATTGTATCACGCTGTTGTATCAGATATTGTATCGGTGTTATATATCAATGTATTATTCATTTCTTCCGCTGTGTTGTTTACTTAATTGTGTTATAAGCTCCGGAGAACCAGATTCAGCATTTGAATCTACGGCATTTTGAGTACAAGTGAAGTACGGGTGCCGATTTTCGAAGGCCGACTTCAGGATTTTTACATTTGGTGATAAGTGTGTTATAGAGCAGGCAAAGGAAACACTACAGGCAAGCAAAATAAATAACTTAATCTAGCATACCAGATATGGACTTGCATGAACATAAAAGCAGAATGGTTGGAGCAATATCAAGATCAGCCTAATGTAAACTTTCAGATGAACATTCTGAGAATTGTACTGATAGGTTCTCAGATTATAAAACAATTGAATGTGATCAATCAAACAGTGGGATTTTTAGCATGTTTAATATCTAGGTAGACTATATAGCAATGCATTTTTTTTTCAACAGACTTGTTAAAGACAAGACTCCCTTGACTTAAACCAAATAGGTGGTTAGCTAAGCTCAGTTCAATACAGTTGCATTTCAGATTATAAGTACAAAGCATATATTTCATTTTTACTATACAACACAATGCAAATTCTTCACTGGAAGATCAGATGTTCAAGAAGAATTAACTGGTTAAGTGTTCAAGCTTCTCATGATCTTATATCAGTTATAAGTTAGGATCAAGCTCTTCTGATTAGCCAATGCCAGATTCAATTATCACTTAACAATTTTTATCTACCTGCTTATCCATAAACTACTGCACATTTTCTATTGAAAATTTAACAAACTTGATAAAGAAAGCATGTCCACATATTAAATTACATGGCCTAATTTTCTCCATCACAACCCACCAGAAACCATCAAAATCAGTTACCTAGATCAGTAGCTTAAGACACATATAGTACTTAAGTTTTACAAATTCTTTTCAAATGAACAAAGCCACTACAATACTGAAAGGTCGGCATAGACTTAAGAAAGTTTGCCTAGCTATCTTTATTACAATGAACTACTACATTTTATAAACTCAAGTAAGTCTTCTAATTTTCCAAGCAAGCAACCTACTCATGCATCTCTACCTGCAACAATATTTTGAGCTGCCTCAATAAAAATGAGACACCCCAAATATTGCAAGGGCAATAAATAGAGTCAGAATAAAATTCTGGTATGAGTGAAATCATTATTAAAACAACTTATAAATTCTTTAAACTGTGCAGAGATCATATATATTTTACACTATTCAATTTCATGTTAAACCTGAGTATATGTACATTTAAATTTATTTAACAAACATGCACCCAGCATTCATCCATTCAATCCATTCAGTTGTACATGTACAATCTCCTATGGATTTAAGTTTCCTAAAAATCCATAGCATAACCTTTCAATCCCATTTTATATTTTATATGGTCTAAACTCTTACCTTTGAACACAAAGTGTGCATTGCAAAGGACTCAATTCTGTTAACATTTGCACAGAGGCCTTCAGGACTTGAACAAGTCATGCACATACCCATCATCCACCTGATGATGAGTAGATCAAGGCAACTCTCCTAAATTACTTTGTAATTTAGAGACCATGTTTGTATATTCATTTGAGGAATTTTCCTTTTTAATTCCAGGAATACTTTTGTATTCCTTTCTTCATTTCATAAGTCAGGAATTTTAATTTCTTTAAAAAGCATATCCAAACATGCCAAACATTCATACAAAATTTCACAACCCATTTCAAAGTCATTTCTGCTAGATCATCTTTTTCTAAAACTTGCTAGTATAATGGTTTCTAGAAATTTTTCTTTGCTTATATGAATCTACTGAAATAATAAGAAATACCATATTTGTTTTGTAACGCCCCACCTCTATGCTCATAATAACAAAGAGTATTAAAAAAAATACTGTCTATTACTACGAAGAATAAGGCTGGATAGGAGCGGCCATCCATAGTTGGCCTTACACTAATATTGGTTACCTCGATAGGAGTGGTATATACTTTTCATTTTACATCTCTTATTTATTTACTGCCATCGACCTACCCAATTCCAGTATAAAACGAACTACGATGATTCATAATAGTTTAGGACAATATATATAATAATAACACAGATACAAAAGAATGCGGAACACAGATAAATAAAGTTTCATATATATATAACTGATGGCAGTTACAATACAGTTGACACAGTACATATGATACAACTACAACTGTCGACTCTGGAAGTTATATATACAAGTACATTATCGACTAATATACATGAATACATATCAACCTAAATTCGTACACTGACTACTACAAAAGACACAGACCACTTCAAAAGATATGAAAAGTCTTCATAGTCCAAACAGCAACTCAAAGCAGGAAATCTACAACCTGAAATAACTCGGGTCTGACCCGAGTATTAAATTCAAAAGAAAATAATACATGGGTCAGTCTAATTCAAACTCAGTTATTAATGCACAGAAGCAATAATAATCAATATCAAATAGACGACAGTCACAGAAATCTCGTATATCCTGCTTCTCGATAAGAGAATCGGATAACGGAAGATTTAACACTAAACCGTGCTAAACAACAAATCAGTAAGTGCAAATCATCAACAAAGATAGATAAAAAGATTACCGATGCAGATATCTTAGAAAACATCAGAATTGCCTAATTTGCAATTAACAACAAAATCCAATTATTAAATAATAATTAGAAACTCAGAATCTAATTATCGAATAGATAATTAGACACAACAAAATGATCAATCAAAATGAATCAAATAAAATTCCCAATTATTGAATTGAACACAAAACAATTCAAACAATTGAAATATCAAATAAAACGTCAATGATGTGTGGCTGTAGTACATGCATGCATGCACTGCCTCGCCACTACAGTGATGAAATACACAAAACTCAATGAAAGTTCACAAACGGCGCAAGTTCAAACCCAAGGAAAAGTCAGGTTCAACTCAAATTCAATTCAAATAAAATCACAACACGAGCACAAAGGTCAAATCCATGCCGGATTCAACTCAGGTGCAATTCGGAAATCAAATCCAAATACAATCAAGTGGTTAGCTACATACAGTCTCAAGTGAAAGCATTGAACCAGACCACAAAGACAAATGCACATGTCAACAACACTGAAGGCAACATGACCAAAAGACCAGAACATCAAAATAAAGGTCTCAATATCAATGTCATTGCTTCAGCAGACAAAATATCAAATAAGCATGAATCAAGACAGTGAACTGAAGGCAATGCAACAGTAAAAAGAATCAACATCAGCAGATGCAAGACCAGAGAACTGCACAAGTGTAGCCTCGAACCAAAACAAAGTAAAACTGCTCATATACATGAACCAGTGCCAACAGACTCGAGAGCTACCAGATAATAATGAAGCATGAATGCTACTGGTATGAAGTAGATCAAAGTGTGCAAGCTAGTTTACAATTACAAGATATGAACCAGTAACCAAAGTAACCACAAAGAAAATGCCCAAACTCAACTATTAGATGAAATAGTGAAGCTTCCAGATCAAAGATGCAGACCTTAATAAAAAACAAAGAAAAGGTGTTGTACAGAAAAACAACTGAATCAGGATACAAATGCAAGTGAAGCTACACAACTAAATATACATGTACACAAGGCCAAACTTCAACCAGACCAACTCCAGAATGCATCAGTGTGCAAAGAGCTCGAGCACAAGATATGGCAACTACACAATGCAAAGACCAGTGATGCAACTCAATGCATAAATCAGTGACTCAAACCAATTGCACAATCACTTACAACATGAGTGACCAGTTTCGAACCCAATGGAACAACAGTTGCAAAAATTGGAACCAAGTCATAAGGAACGAGGTTCAAAGTCAAGTTTTATATATGAGAATTGCACTGCCGAAGTCAATAAATAATGTGATGAAAATGACTAAACCAAGACGAAGACAACTGCAGTTCAAAAAGCATAGAACAGCAACGTCAAACCAAATTAATACTGAGAGAGCCAAGGGATTTGAACAATTCAAAATCGAAGCCATTAGAACCAAGCAAACAGTTATACGAATTTGAACAAGTCAAAAATAAATCGCGGCATTCGATCAAAATCAAACGGCCGAGCAAATTAAACAACAAATTCAATTGGGCGAAATCGAACATTAGCAAGTTCGACCACAAAATTCAAAATCATCAGATAAACAACATCGCAAGTCGAAGTCAAATGAACGATTTCACAAAAATATGTCTGTAGCTTTCTAACCAAAGACAGTGTCGAAGATAACAAAACAAAAGGAATCAACATCAGGAAAATCTAAGCAAACCGAGTAAATCACAGAAGCACAAGTTCAAAATCACCAAAATCTCGAATTAGATGTGAGTGAAACTTAAATCACTCACCTTTTCCTTTGGCGAGCGCAGACTCCAGATATAACCATAGTCGAACTCGATCGAAGAGAAGAAATCGAAGGATCAGCAATTAATTCGGCATAGCGGCGACTTCATCCAGAAGCCCTAGTTGAAAGGAGGAACGAACGAGAAGAATGGAGCCGCCATTTTCGTTTCTTTCGTATGCTTATGTTTAGGGTTTTTTTTTCGAGAAATGATAGCTGGGCAAAAAATGGAACGGTTATTCTCTTTAGATAAGGCAGCTCTAAAATAAAACATGGGCTACCATAAATTTTAAAGCCCGTTTAACCCTTTTTTTTCGAATTATTAAAAGAATTTCAACTCGATATATCCCAATAGCAATTTACAACCAATTCAATTCGTCAAATAAAATCGCAATGCTAGCACATTAATCGTTTAATGATGATTATAAATCAATACGAAATCCTGGGTTGTTACATGTTTTACTGTGAACATAGGATATGGTTTTTGAGAAAAACCCATAAACATATTGGATTTTGATCTGAACAAATCAGCACATTTTCAGAGTATTACTTTGTTCATATCAATTTTTAAATGAACTAGGCATGAGCACAAACCTCTTTGTTCATACTGCCTAATCCATTTTTTTATTTAATACCCTATTTCTTAGTAAATTAGTCAAATTATTCTCTTATAAAAACTGAGTCATAAACTCAGTTCTGTAATCAAGTTGTATGATTGATTAAACAAATTTCAAAACAAAAATAGTCAATACCAAAAACAAATCAAAACAGCAACCAAAAATTCAACCAAAATGCCATTCATGATCATCATATATTTATTCAGAGAAATAAATATTAACAGAAATCATAATATGATTTTCATATAAAATAATTGGCTGCCCTTACTTGGGTCTTAATGCCTTAAATCTCATAAGTGATTATCACTCACCTTTCTCTTCTCTTCCCCGTGAATGCCTAAGCTTGAAAATAGTGTGAGCTCTTCCTCTTTTTTTTAATGTGTTTCTGTTTTTTCCCTTAGAGAAAACCTCTGTTTTCTCTCTTGATTTAAATCATTTTACTAGGGTTTTACTAGAGGAAAAACCCATTTTAACCTTGCATTACTCAGAGAATTAGGTGTGTGCAGTTGTGGCTAAATATGCCATTTTCTTTTGATTTCTATTTCTGGTTAAACAGTTTGTTTTTCTCTTTTCTGAATGCATGCTATTTGCATGATTTTTACCTGCACATTGTTTTCCTATGACTCAACTTGACAATGTATTCTTATTATACCCAAGTTATTTTTCATTTTTCTTTTTATAAGTTTAATTTTCAGTTATCCTATTTTATCATTTATTTCTCTCTTAATTTAT
Source organism: Allium fistulosum (assembly GCA_030737815.1). Lineage (NCBI taxonomy): Eukaryota > Viridiplantae > Streptophyta > Magnoliopsida > Asparagales > Amaryllidaceae > Allium > Allium fistulosum. Next base: position 817,350,989 of record CM060901.1, on the reverse strand, counting down.
TTCAAAAATACATTCACACTCATGAATATTTCTTGGCTGATTTTAAGCATTTTAATTATCAAGAGGATTTTTATTTTACCATCCCATACTTCTCTGATCATATGTATATATACTTTCTATACAATATTCACACCTACTCAAGCCATGTGAATTTTTTGGATTCATTTTATACTTAACCATTTTCCTTTCATCATTGTATAAAAATACTTATTCCTTGCATAATTATTTCACTCACTTCTGATATTCATTTTCAAGCTATTTTTTTTTCTTTGGTTATTTATATAATACACACACACACACACACACACACATATATATATATATATATATATACACACATACAATATGTGAATATAATGCTCCTTTTTACTCAGCTATTTTTCTCCCCATTCTTATTTTCTCTAACTATCATTCTCTCACTTATTTACTTTATTCATTCTTGGTATTTATTTTCCATTTCTTGTTTTTCTTTTAAAGTAATTTTTATTCTCAAAATTTTTGGGTCTTCACAAAAACTAAGATTAAAATGGTAAATTTTCTACTTTCTTGCATCTATAAATACACATCCTCTTCATCATATTTTCATTTACTTCTTCATTTCCATTCTCCTAAACCTTTCTTCATAATTTCATGGCTTCTTTTGTTAGTTTTAAGTTTTTTGAAAATCAAAAGTCTTATATTGCTTTAAAGATGCAAACTTGTTTTTAAATTATTTTTTCTCCATTTTCCTCCACTTTATTCGGCCATAGCTTCCTTTATTTTACACCAAATCAAGATTTTCTTTTTTTCAAATCGTACCATTTTTCTAATTTCAAGCTTAGTTATGTCAAATTCTCATTTTTTTGCAATGTACTTTTAAACTACAAAATTCAGGTCCGAAAATTGCTCTTCTTCTTTTGACCATATCAACCTCAAACAAATTCTTATTTGAGTGATTCTTTTTTTCAAATTATAAAGAAAAAAATTTCTAAAACTTTTCTGTTGATCACCTTTTCAAAATCCGAGAGTAACATGTCCAAAAGTCAAGTGGAAGATGACATTTTTTTGGGGTGATTTTTGGTGCATCTAAGGCATTTTAGATTTCAAAGATTTTTGTTTAGTAAAACTACTTTATTTTGGAAAAAAATTTGACTTTATTATGATGTGTTGTTGTGGTGATAATATGATGAGAAAATTGAATATTTATTATGTAGGTCGATGGTGATTTGATGGATGTTTTCGTTTGGTGTTGAATTTGAGATTTGAATGTGATGTTGTCGAGTTAGTAAGCATATAATCTTATGTTTATATATGTGTTTCATTGTGTTAAAAGTATGGTATTATGGATGTATGGTTGTGATAAGAACCAAAGTATGTTGAGTTGAAAAATAGAAACAACTTCGTGTGTTGCGACGGATGTGATATCCGATTTGAAATCAAAACTATGATTTCTAGTTTCAAAGTTTGAAAATGGTTTCAAGTTATAATTTAGTTTGAGGTTTCAAAAGCTCTCTAAATATTACTTAAAAACATGTAGGAGCGAGAATTTAAGTGAAGTATTTCACTTAAAATAAGATAGAGCGAACTGCGCTCATAGCGATAGTCGCTATGGATGCAGTTCAACAAAAATTCACGATTTCCATCCTTAGGTGATTCATTTTGGAAATGTTTTGGAAAAGTTTTCCAAATTAATTAGTAACATAAAAAGAGATTAAGTTTAGATTATTTAATAATTTATTTATTTAATAAAATAATTAAAGGTAATTAGTAATTAGTAATTAAGTAAGTGATTATGGTTAAGTAACACTAAAAGAAGGTTATGACTAATTAATGATTAATAAAGTTTTAATTAGTGATTAATGAAGATAAAAAGTAATTAATTGGTTAATTATTATTTAATTAATTTAATTAGTTAATTAATTATCATTTAATTAAGTGATTATTTAATTAATTTTTAATTAGTTAGGATTTAACTAATAATGTATTGTTTAAACCTTAATTAAGTTACATTAGGAAGTTAATTAGGACTTAACCAAGCTCATTAAGTTAATTAAAGTTTAATTATGAATTAATCTTGATTTAATTAAGATATAAATAGGGTTTAAGCTTATTGAATATACTTTAATCTTTTCAAAGGTATTTTAAACTTAATCGGCTATATTTTAAATTAGTTTTTTTTAAGATTAATTGATTTCAAATCAAAGGATCTCTCGTCTGGACCATTAAGTAGCCAATTGAATTAAAGTAATGATTATAAAACATTGGCACATTTTATGGGAAGTAAATGACTTGTGTTTAGCACAAATGCCGAATATCGGTAACGTGATAGACACAAGGAGTTAATTTCAATAAGCGGGTCATGATAACTTAAGCATATGGAATATACTTCTATATGTAAAAAAATTACACCCGATAATGGATGTATCTATATTTGTAAATTGGACATCTACCTAAGATTGATTGTATATTATTTGTGAACCCCTTACATATCTGACGTTAGGCGATACCAATGATAAAACTTGGATAAGTAAACCTAAATTTAATGATCGATTGTAGTCATTAAGCCTCCATTTGGTTTTGGAAAGTGAATATTTCATTTTTGTTTAAAATGGTTTTCAAGGTTATTCTACTTTGAATAAGATATTTGAAGAATGATTTGACAATTGTTTTGAATATTATATAAAGAAGTTTATGAATAATTTTGGGGTATTCATAAAAGGAGTTTCGAAAATAGTTTTGAACATTTATAAAAAGATTTTATAAATGAGTTTGGATGTCTATAAAGGGTAGTTTATACAGTGTTTGAAAGTTTATAAAGAAGTTATATAACCAGCTTTGAATAATTATAAAGAGTTTCATAAATGAGTATGGAAGTTGATAAATGTTTTTTATACGGGTTTGGGTTAAAGTAAAGAGATTTCATTGATAAAGAAATTTATAAAAGAATTAATTAAAACTAATTACAATAGGAAATTAAGGTTTGGGTTTCTTGAGGCTGACCTTTTAAAAAAATGATGGTATGGAACATCCGCTCCATACTTAACACCGAAGGAATAGTGCTTAGAGTTATCTTTTTCTCTAATTTAAATAATGTAGTTAAATCTTGTTTAGAGATTTGGTAATGGAAAATCTTACAAATGTTTTGTGAATATACTTATGTCAGAAAGATAAGTATATGAATGTGTTTGAAAGAGATTTATCAAACAAACATATGTTTTGAGGCTTAATGGTTGATATGGATAAATAAATCTCAAGTGGAACTGGTTGTTATTTGTTTATTTGATAGTTAAATAACCGACTATCAAGTTTGACCCAATTTGACTTAGGAAGTTTGAATGTAAATCCGAGTTCCCTGATGAGGACTCGTAAACATACTTCCAAAAGAACTGGGAACGAGTCAACCGGAAATTATCAGTTGTTAGTACAGAGAGACCGGGATCAGATCTATTTCCGTTGGTTGGATTAACGTGATAAGGGGGTTCTCTCTTTCTGTTTATTGACGAGCAAGAGATTCGTACCCCTACATGTCCCGAAGAGGTAGTATAAGGCCATGATGGGTTGGTTTGCTAGGTGCTTACAGTCGTGAGGCTGGCCGTAAAAGCAGATTCGAGGTACCAGTGAATGACACGAAGGTGCTAGGACAGTTGAAAAGCCTACTGGTTGCCACTACTAGATAGTTGAAAAGCCTACGTCCATAACATTTGGTATCAGAGCTGAAGGTTAAGCGACAACCTTGGTCCTGGTGGGGTATACTCATTTGAGATAGGGTAAGTGAGACCCGAGAATGAGCCTGAGTGTATTACATACGAGTGCGTAATTGTTAGTGAGTAAAAATATTTTATATTAAGTTGTTGATCTGTTGATTGGCTTAAGAATTCTAGTCGATGCGTTTGGCCAATGATATCAATAAGGATTTCCTAAGCACTTGAACAAGTCTAACTGACATAATATTGTTTTAAAATTGGTAAATGAAATAATTTTACATAGGATATATTTCAGGAATGATTTTCAAAAGTATATATAGTTATCGATGAGATGTAGGGTTAAAATTGGATTTAGAATAGAATTTGTTTTGTTAAAAGAAAGTTTTTAGATGACCTTATAAAAATGGAAAAGATTGCGAGAATATTAAATCTTGGTGGCTTTAATAAGATTTAAATGATTTTGGAAAAGTTATAGTAATTGTACTTAAAGAGATTTTAAGATATAAATATTTTAAAATGGATTTGCAAGTAAAGTTTTCATTGGATTGTTCGGGAAAGAGTTTCGACCTGTTTTGTCATAATTTGAAATAACCTTCTAACTGACAATCGAATGTTTGCTTAGGAAGATGTGATAGTGCACTTAGTAAATTATCCTCTTTGTCATTGTATAATCGAAACGAGTTTGAATCCGAATGAATCCAAAGCTAGTGGATGATTTTATTAAAGAACTATTTATTTATAAATAGTATTGTTTCAAAAGAGAATTTGTGAAGAAAGAAATATTTTTATGATTAACTAGTTAGTGGCTTGGATATGACTAAAAATGGGTAAGAGATGAGTACGGATAGTAAACACTTCTCTTTAGTATTTTCCTACTTAGTAAAAGGAATACATAATACTATTTGGTAGCGCATGGTTCCTTGATATCATTTTAGAGTTACTCAGGCTATATATTATGTTTTGAAAAGGGTTAAATATAAAGTATCATTTCGAAAGGTTTTTTGAAATAAAACCCGTGTATTGTGTTCTCGAATCCCTTAAAAGAATAAAGTTTTCAAAATAAAAGGATATCTTGATTAAGAACGGGTTAATAAATAAAATTTTAAATTTTTTGAACATCCTAGCTTAAGTAAAACCAATTTAGGATTTGAAATTGTATATACTCTTTTGATATAGAAGAGTATCATACTAAAATGAATTTTAAGTTATTGAATATTAACAAACTTAAGTAATGTTCTTAAGTAAAATGGTGGCTCTTTAAAAAGGGCAATATAATCTTTGGAAGTATGAACCAGTGGGATTAGTTCGTTGGTCGTACTTAGATCATTTCTCCTTTTCACATAGTTCTAGATCCAAGATTCGAGTACATGACTCGTGGTGTTGCTCATCATTCCGATTAGGGATTTATTTCCCGATTTTTGACGGCAGGCATTGATGAGGGTTCTTATGTGGAACCAAAGGTTGTCTATCATAGTTTATGGCTATGCAAGGAGAATAGAGGTTTCTAACTAAGAAGCCTGATTAGAGTCCACACTAGGAAGTCGAGTGAGCGATACTAGTTCGGAAGGAAAGTTATGTATTCTAATGAGTGATCGAACCAATTTTTACATAGCAATGATCTATGTACATTATAAGATAGATGAATAGTTTTAAGTATTATTGGGGAAATGGTTGTGGTATAATTTCGGGGACGAAATTCTTTTATAGGGGAAGAATGTAACGACCCGGAAATTTATCACTTTGATAAATTATATTTATTTTTAAAATATTTATATATGGGTTTAAAAGTAAGAAATAACCATGTTTTAAGCGATAAATAATAATGGTTATTTTGTTTAGGAAAAATATTTGTAGACAAATTACCGAGGTAAAATATTGATAATTTGTAGATATCGTCCTAGGTAAAATATCGATAAAACAGCTGGAAATCGTTTTACCAATAAAACTGCATTTAAACAATAAGGATCGTGCACAGCTCTTGATTCGTACACTAATATATGTACTCAAACAGGATTACGAAATAAATAATTATTTAATTTTTTGAAAATAAAATGTATTTATGACATCGACATTTGATATCATCGGTTTTATATATTTCTTCGGAAATTCAAGTTAAGTTTAAATATTAAATAAATGGGTTTTTATTAACAAATAAACCTATTTTAATTATTTATTAATGATGGTAAAATAGTTTTTAAAATTTGTTTACCAAAATAGATAGTTCGTAGAAAAATGGAAAATGTGACTAAAAAACGTTTTTCGGAATTTCGACTTTTCGACACCGAAAAGTTATCAGTAATGTTGTTCGATTTTATGCACCATTTGTACATGTATAAGAGATAACTACAATATAATAATACACTTAATTATAGATAATCTTATGTTAACTATGTTTAGCAAGTGATGTGACAAGTCATGGTTTTAAAAATAATAACTTATATATATAAGTATATATCATTATCTCTTGTCATATCATAGCATTATCATCGTTATCCATAGTGGATGTGACTAGAGAGGAGGGGATGTGACATATGAGGGGGATGAAGGTGGTGATGTGACTTTTCAAAATAATGACATGACATCGTTATCCATAGCATTATCTCCATTTCATTTTCCTAAAGCTTTCTTCATAATTTCATGGCTTCTTGTGTTTTTTTTAAGTTTTTTAAAAGCAAAAGTTTTAAATTGCTTTAAAGATGCAAACTTGTTTTTAAAAAAATTTCTCCATTTTTCCTCCAATTTATTCGGCCATAACTTCCTCTAGTTTACACCAAATCAAGATTTTCATTTTTTCAAATCACGTAAAAATTTTGGTAGCTACAACTTTAATTTTTACCATTTTTTTTAATTTCAAGTTTAGGTATGTCAAAATCTCATTTTTTTGTAGTGTACTCTTAAACTCAAAAATCCAGGTTCGAAAATAGCTCTTTTCTTTTGACCATATCTACCTCAAAGAAATTCTTTTTTGAGTGATTCTTTTTTGTTAAATTGTAGAGAAAAGAATTTTCTAAAACTTTTCTTTTGATCACTTTTCAAAATTCGAGAGTAATATGTCCAAATATAAAGTGCAAAATAACATATTTTTGGGGTGACTTTTGGTGCATCTAAGGCATTTCAGGTTTCAAAGATTTTCGGTGATTAAGCTACTTTGTTTTGGAAATTTTTTTGAATTTATTATGATGTATTATTGTGGTGATAATATGATGAGAAAATTGAATATTATTATGTTGGTCGATGGTTATTTGATGGATGTTTGCATTTGGTGTTGAATTTGGGATTTGAATGTAATGTTGTTCGAGTTAGTAAGCATATAATCTTATGTATATATATGTGTTTCATTGTGATGTTAAAAGTATGGTAGTATGATGTATGGTTATGATCTAAGAACCAAAGTATGTTAGTTGAAACAAAGTTAACAACTTTGTATGCTGCGACGGACGTGAGATCCGATTTGAAATCAAAAATATGATTTCTAGTTTCAAAGTTTGTGTAACGATCTACCTTTCGTACACCTAAAGATGACACTTAGTACATCCTTGGTATTCGTGTGCCGATCATTTAAGTATCCGAAAAATAGATCATTAGGGGTGAATGAAAGAAAAAGAAAGAACAGAATCTCACAAAACGTGACGAGTAATATATAATATGAATAAGTCTTTATAAAAAGAAATCATCTTTGTTATACACAACATCAGAGTACACTATCCTATTATCAGCTTGGACAGTTATAATAGCCTGTCCTAACAATTGCTGACAAATACCGACAAGAACAAAACAAAACAAAACAGCAGAAGAGTATAAGATACGTGAATACGTCTAGGAGAATCTAGCTTGTCAACTTGAGAGCTCCAAAGAATCCAACTAAAATTGGACAAACTCCCGAAAAGATGGCTGAGGTCTACTCTGCGAAATCTCTAAACAATGAGGAATATCTCTCTGGTATGATCAAGCAAATAATGAAAGAGAGCATGCAAAGAGATGAAGACGAAAGCGAATGGGGATTCGCACCAAGTAGAACTCCGTTTACCGAAAAGATTCTGAAAGCTGAATTTCCTAGAAAGTTTGTTCCCCCCACTATTCCTGCTTTCGGGGGACAAGTGATCCAAATCAGTTCTTGTATAAATACGACTGGCATATGACCGCCGCAAGGGCAACCGATGAGATAAAGTGCCGATATTTCCCAGTCTATTTAGAAGGAGTGGCGCTTCTCTGGTTTACCAAGCTTCCAGTCCGATCTGTAGATCAGTTTTCCGATCTCACCCGAAAATTCAAAGAGCAATTCAGGCTATATGCTTCAAAGGCAAAGGATATAATGTCGCTGTCCAGTCTTGAACAGAATCCGGGAGAGCCTATTAAGTCATTCTTGAACCGCTTCAACTTAGCTCTGGCAGAAGTCGATAATGCAGAGCCACGAATGATCTTGACCTATTTGATGCATGCTATTGACAAATCGAGCGAATTTGGAAAATGGCTAAAAATGAAGGAACCAAATTCGCTAGAGAAATTCTACAAAAAGGCTGACGAATTTATACGCTTAGAGAATCTTTCCGCACCAGCTAAAGTTGTGACAACGGTGGCGGAGAATAATGTTACTACTCAAAGCAAGAAAGAACCGGCAGATCAGAAAAGGGAAAGTAATGGTGGGAAAAGGCAGAAAGACTTCAAAAAACCCCGTTTCCTTAAACCATCAGACTTTACACCTCTGACCGATACCCCGAAAAATATCTTCATCGCCACTAAGGATGCTGTTGAATTTCCAAAACCACCGGCCGTGAAAGTTGGGAAGAATGCTGTTCAAAGCGGAAGATTTTGCAAGTTTCACAACCAACCAGGGCATGATACCAATGAGTGTCGTCATTTGAAAAGTCTGATTGAAGAATTACTAAGAGAGAATAAGTTGCAGCAATACGTCAAGAGGAATAGAAAGGACCCATCTTCATCCAGCCAAGGGCAGTTGCCTCCAACTAATTCATCTGATTCAGGAGAAAGGCCTGCTGGAAAGGAAAGACCTGTTATTAATGTGATCACAGGGGGACCTCACCCGGCTGGCAGAAGTTGGGGTGAAATGGAAAGGTATGCAAAAGCTTTGAAGTACGCACCAACCGAAGAAAGTGTCTTAATCCTGGAAGATGTTTCACCTCTAAAGCAGCAAAAAACTTTCCATGATGATATTATGTTCAGAGCCAGGGATTCTGTTAATGTGGAAGCTCCTACTGAGGACCCTATGGTTGTCTCTGTCGGTATTGGGCCGGCTATTGTCAGAAGAGTGTTGGTTGATAGTGGTGCCTCATGCAACATCCTCTTTAAAAGGACATTTGACCAAATGAAAATTCCGATGACTGATGTACATGCTTCTTCACACAAGATCGCCGGATTTACAGGAGAGCTGAAACAGCCGATCGGAACAGTGGACTTGTTTGTTGAAATGGGTGAAGGACCCAAGAAATTGGTTCGGAAGCAAACTTTTGTAATCGTGGATGGATTCTCCGCCTATAACGCTTTCTTGGGCCGGCCTACTCTTGCTGCTTTCAGGGCCGTCCTTGCTCCTTGGTGCTTAACAATGAAATTTCCTACTGATAATGGGATTGCTGTTATTAAAGGAGATCAAAATGCAGGACGAGAATGTTATCTTGTAGAACTCCGAGAGGCCAGGAGAAAAGAAATGGGGAAAGATGCGGCAGCTCCGCTCCGCATCAAGGAACCGACCCTGTAGCAACTACGGAGCGGCCCCTGTACTGGCGAACACAGCAATGCAAGAAAAGAAATGGATCCCAGGAAAGCCAGTACAGGGGAGAATAGAGTGGTACCCGTGGAGGTAACGGTACCAGTATCTGTAGACCCGAAAGACCCAAATAAAGTACTCAATGTGGGTTCACAGCTAAGTATAACAGTTCAAAATACACTGATATCATTCTTAAAAGCCAATCTAGATGTGTTTGCTTGGTGTCATGCTGATATGTGCGGAATCTCTCCTACAATTGCTGTTCACACCCTGAATGTCGATCCGAAATTCACGCCAGTGAAACAGAAAAGAAGAACTCAAGGTCCAGAAAGGTCAGCAGCTTTAAAGGAAGAGGTAGATCGTCTCCTAGAGAATAATTTCATCAAGGAATCCACTTATCCAAATTGGGTTTCAAATCCAGTACTAGTTAAGAAGGCAAATGGAAAGTGGAGAGTATGCATTGATTTCTCAGATCTGAACAAGGCTTGCCCCAAAGACTGCTTCCCGTTGCCTAGAATCGATCAACTAGTAGATGGGACGGCTGGACATGAGTTGTTATCTTTTATGGATGCCTATTCTGGATACAATCAGATTATGATGAATGAACCAGATCAGGAGGACACAAGCTTTATTACAGATGTGGGACTCTACTGTTACAAAGTCATGCCATTCGGTTTAAAGAATGATGGGGCAACATACCAAAGACTTGTCAACGCTATGTTCAAGCCTCAGATTGGCAAAATGATGGAAGTCTATGTTGATGATATGTTAGTGAAGTCAAAGAAAGCAGTAGACCACATGGATCACCTAGCAGAAATGTTCTCAATTCTTCGGAAGTACGGAATGAAGCTTAATCCATTGAAATGTTCATTCGGAGTAGAGTCTGGGAAATTCCTGGGTTTCATTGTGAGCGCTAGGGGCATCGAGGCCAACCCTGCTCAAATCACAGCTCTAAGAGAAGTTAAAGCCCCTAGAACAAAGAAAGAACTGCAAAGTCTCAATGGAAAGGTTGCCGCTCTTAGTCGCTTCATTTCCAAGGCCACAGACAAATGCATTCCTTTCTTTGATGCTCTAAAGAAAGGAAAGAAAAATTTCGAATGGACTCCTGAATGTCAGAATGCTTTCGATCAACTGATTCATCATATGAGAACTCCTCCGGTCCTTTCCAAGCCTAGTGATGGTGAAGACCTCTTCATCTATTTAGCAATCTCATCCCATGCTTTAAGTGCAGCACTTGTACGAGAAGATATGAAAATACAACGTCCGGTTTACTACATCAGCAAACGGTTCGCTGGGGCTGAAATGAATTATTCAAAGATAGAAAAACTTGCTTATTGTCTGCTAATCGCTTCCAGAAAGTTGAGGCCTTATTTTCAATCTCATCCTATCAAGGTCCTAACTGATCAGCCTTTGAAGCAAGTTCTGTATCGTCCTGAAACCTCGGGTCGTCTCTTGAAGTGGAACATAGAACTCAGCCAATATGACATCACTTACCATCCCCGAAGAGCAATTAACGGACAAGCTTTAGCAGATTTCATTGCAGAGTCCACTGACAAAGGTGACAGTAAGGAAGAAACCACTGACTGCATTCCGATACAGTGGAAGTTGTATGTTGATGGCTCGAGAAACGATTATTGTTCTGGGGCAGGAATTGTGCTCGAAACTCCCGAAGGACGATCACTATGTTATGCATTGAGGCTGGAGTTTCCTTCGACAAACAATGAAGCAGAATATGAAGCCCTTATTGCCGGGTTGAAGATCGCCAAGGAATTGAATATCAAAGTGATATAGATTTTCAGTGATTCTCAGCTTATTGTCTGCCAGGTGAAGAAGGAATTTCAAGCCAAAGGAGGGAATTTGCCTGCATATTTGACAAAAACTTCCGAACTCCTCAATGATTTAGATCACTACTCAATAAGCCACATACCCCGAGAGGAAAATATGAAGGCGGATTCTTTAGCAAAGTACTCAAGTTCCAGAGAAGCTCAATTACTATGATTAGTTCCTATAGAAGTTCTGTCAGCTCCAAGCATTGATGAAATGGATGTTGATTGGATTTTGACTACGTCTCAAGAGCATGAATCATGGATGACTCCAATCAAAGAATACTTACTCAGCGGTTCACTGCCAGAAAGTTCTAAGGAACGTCGAAAATTATTAAGAAAAGCATCGAGGTATATAATTCAAGATGGCCAATTATACAGACGAGGATTTTCGACCCCACTACTCCGATGTGTAACTAAGGAAGAAGCCAAAACCATCTTAACAGAGGTGCACGGAGGAGAATGTGGAGACCATTCAGGTGGTCAAACACTTGCAAAGAAAATTCTCCGATATGGATACTTCTGGCCAGATATCAATTGAGATGCTGCAACTTTTTCCAGGAAATGTGACAGATGCCAACGATTTGCAAAAATCCCAAGAGCACCCTCCACTGAACTCACACAAATGGTCAGTCCATGGCCATTTGCCATTTGGGGGATAGACCTAATTGGACCATTACCGATCGCCAAATCAGGAATTAAATATGCTATTGTTGCCGTTGATTACTTCACCAAGTGGGCTGAAGCTGAACCTTTGGCCACCATCACTTCTAAAAAGATGATAAATTTTGTAACGAAGAATATCATTTGCAGATATGGTGTGCCACAGAAGATAATCACCGACAATGGCACTCAATTTGAAAGTGAAGAATTCCAGGATTTTTGCAAACGGTTCAGAATTCGAAAAAGCTTCTTAACAGTGGCTCATCCGCAGGCAAATGGGCAAGTGGAAGCAGTTAACAAGATCATCAAGTCAACTATCAAAAAGCAACTTGAAAAAGCAAAAGGTGGTTGGGTTGATAAGCTTCCATTAGCACTATGGGCGTACAGAACTACTCACAAAACTGCGACTGGGCACACTCCATTTTCACTGGCATACGGATCTGAGGCAATGATTCCAGTAGAAGTAGAGGTTCCTTCACATAGAAGAGTTCATTTCAATGAAACCGAAAATGAAAAACTGCAACTTGAAGCGCTTGATTTTCTTGATGAGAAAAGAGAGGAAGCTAGGCTCAGAGTTTCAGCTCATCAGCAGAGAATAGCCAGGTATTTCAATTCCAAAGTTCGCCAACGCAGCTTTGAAGTCGGAGACTTGGTTTTGAAAAGAATCATGACAGCAACTGGTGTGTTTGGACCAAACTGGGAAGGACCATATGTCATAGGCACTAAACTTCTTGATGGCACTTTCAAACTCATGACTGTTGAAGGAGATCCGATTCCAAGGGCCTGGAACAGCAACCATTTGCGTCCTTATTTTACCAGAAAAGAGCTCAGCTCAAAATTGTAAAATGATGATGAATGTATCAGTTGTATTGTGAAACATTGTAAATCAGTGTAAATGAATGAAAGCTATAAAGTGGACGTAGGCCCGATTTTTGGCCGAACCACTATAAATCTTGTGTTCTTTACTATTTCATGATGCCTGCTTTATTTTGATATGTAAATACTTTAAATGTATCGCTAAAATATCAATTCAAAATTGCAGGACATTATAACAAGGCTTGCTCATCACAAAGCTAAGCAACTTCCATAAATCAGCTATTACACGAAAACCAAGCCACAAAAATTTTGTCCAAATTCAAATCCCAAGCAAGGAAAACTTCACATAAAAAGTTGGCGACTCCACTGTGACAAACCTTTGTTCACTAGTTGAGATTGTCGTTATGAATAGACATCCAACTAGATAACTTGCGTTTGTCTCGTGAAGTCATTCAACAGTGAAGTCCACTTCTTCGGATAAAGCAATTTACTTGTAAGAGGAAAAGAAGAAGATGTGCTTGGGAACGATAATAAAAGAGCGCTAACAGGCGGATGATGAGGGAAAGTTGCCAAGCAAATAAAGGAGCAGACAATGGGAGGTATGCATCTCAACAGGAAGGCCAGAAGATCCACTAAAGGGACGTCTTCCCAAACGGAAGTAACAGGACCCTCGCTAACTGGTCGTGATGCATCCGATCAGATAGCTTACGTCCGTCCCATGGATCCACTCGCCCCTGAGGTGCAACCTACCCGACACACCAGCCAACCAAAGCCCTCTAACGAGGCACCCCAATAAATGGGAGTGCTTTCCTCAACCAAAAAGATTGGTGGGACCACCAAGGGGGCATCTTGTTAATTGATTACGGTCGTTTGTACAAACAAACATCCAATCAAGCAACTCACGCCTGCCCCGCGAACCCATCCGACCATGAGAAAGTAACTCCCAGACACGCAAAAGCCCTCTTCGGAGGCACAAGCCCTCTTCGGAGGCACATGACCTCTTCGGAGGCAAAAGCCCTTTCCCAAGGCACCACAAGCCCTCTTCGGAGGCACATGACCTCTTCGGAGGCAAAAGCCCTTTCCCAAGGCACCGCAAGCCCTCTTCGGAGGCACAAGCCCTCCTCGGAGGCACAAGCCCTTTTCAAAGGCACAAGACCTCTTCGGAGGCACAACTCTCTAAGAGGAGCCCTCCCCGGAGGCATGTCCCAGAATAAAATGCTTGAACAAAAAGCGTCGTCCAGAAGCACAGTTCAACTCCCAAAGGAAGAACTAACTTATTCATCTAGAAAAGTTCCTCCTAAAAAAGTTGAAAAATGCTACAAAATTCTTTCTGAAAAGCTTATTTCACTTCATAAGGAAATTCACTTCTTAATAAATAAAAGTGATTATCCCCGAAAGTTGAAGCGTTCTTCAGAAAGAAAAAATAAAAATTCTTCTAAAGACTGGATATACTCTATTAAGAGCAGAATAATTCTCCCCTTAAAAGCGGAGTAATTGTCCTCTGAAGTAGGAGTATTAGTCTTAAAAAAAAACTAGGAATATTGCAATGCACTTACGGCATGGGGGCAATACTGTACAATTCGATTATATTAATAAAAGCAACATGCCACAAGTTCGTTGCAATACCATGGAAAACAGATGTGGAATAAATGCATTCTCAAACGCAGACAAAAAGTTTGCACAAGTAAGAGGAATCGTTTGTTCTACACTTAAAATAAAAGATAGATCATTCTCACATACACAAGAGTTTGTACAAGTAAAATAATTGTTTTATTTAGTACTATGAAAATTCTTTACATGTGCAGATATCTCAAAAAGCAAAAGCGGGGACCGGTACCCGCACAATCCCCGGTCAATACATGCAAAGAGCAAAAATAATAAGTAGAAAATCCAGCTTGTTTATTCCTTCTTCTCACCACCCTTGGAGCTCTTTCCCGGCCTGATGATTAGCTTTTGAAGTCGTTGTGAACGGGCAGGGGCAGAAGGAGAAAGCGGTACAGCCGGATCAACTACTACTTCCTCTTCAGTGGAAGTCTTCTTCTTTTTCCTTACAGCACGCTTCCCCTTCCTTTTTGAAGAAGACTCGCTCCCCGGAGTAGTCAGCAATGTTGAAAGCTTCGTATCGTCGTCAAGAGACCGCTCCGGGGTCTTCTCGATGTCTTCAAAATCCTCCGCCTTCTGTTCCTGAGAAGCAGCCGGATCATCCAAGCCTTGAAGAGCTTCGATTTTCTCTGCCTGTGATCCCGGTTGGGAAGCAGAGGGAGGAGTAATTTGGGAAGACGGAGGAACGGCAATCGAAGGAGTGAAAGCTTGTGTAGTGCTTGGTGCCTCCGCTGTAGAAGAAAAGAAGTTAAAATCAGCATCCCCCGAAAATAAAGAAGGCATCGGTTCATCAAAGTTTAAGTAACAAGTAAGAAGGTCATCGAATTCGGCTAAGTCAAATGACTGGTTCATTAGACCCGAGACGACACCAAGAGTACCTGGAGGAGTTGGCTTTACAAGATCCACCTCAAACTTCTCGGCTTCAATATCATCCAGTGCCTCATCTTCAGTAGGAGTTGTTGCAGTCTCCTGGGTAACTTTAGCTAAATGTAAAGAATGAGGGCTGGAATCTATAATATTAACGTCGGCTGAAGTGGAAGTTTGAACGGGGGCAGTTAAAGGAGCTTCTTCTTTTGGAGGCTCTTCTCCCGCTGTTTCAGCTCGTACTTTGGCGAGTAGCTCCTTCCCCTTAACAAGAGCGGCACGATCCTCATCATTGAGATAGCGCTCCTCAAGTTCCAGCTCATTATAGCCGGCCCCGCCAAGCATATCCATTGCGACTTCCCACACTTCAGCCAATGTAATTTCATAATCGGGACAAAGAAAAGAGAGGCTCCCACGACCCAGAACGCTGTGTAAATAAAAGTCAAATAAGGTAGAGCTGACGTCTGCTTTCGTCGCCTCATGTGATTGCTCAGCCGCTTCCTTTTCGGCAACGGCAGCAACCCGGCCAGCGGTAGCCTCATCACGCTCTGCCTCAACTTTAGCAAGTCGAGACTTTAGTAACTCAATCTCTACATTCTGAGAGGTGACCTTTTCCCGCAAATCGGTGTTTTCTGTGCGGTATTTCTCAGTAATATGCTGTTCAGCGGCAAGCTTCATTTCAACATCTCTCTGTGCAGCATGGGCATCCCGCACTTGTTTTTGAAAGACTTCTTCTTTTTGAATATGAGATGCAGAAGAAGAGGCAAGATCTTCCTTAAGTTTTTTAACCTCGGACTCAAGTTTTGCATAACCATCAGCAATAGTTGTCATTTCAAGATTATGCTGTTTGCAAACTTTGTCCCACTCCGCCTTGTCGTTTTCCATAGTTAGCATTGCCTCAAGGTTTGCACGGTTAACCCTTTGGAGTTCATCGACAAGCTTCTGCCACTGCGACATCCTCTCGATATTAAGCCTGACTGCGTCAAGACTGCTAAGCATGTCTGATTTATCAATCGGAACTATATCCAAGTCAAAGCGCACCCCTTTTAGGCACCAATTCGGAAAACGGCTCTGAAGTGTTGGGGGGCCGTCCTTGACTTGGTATTGCGGTCTGTTAATGATAGTCTGAATGTCAGATTTCTTCAGAGGAGGAGAGCTAGCCAGAATATCAGAAGGAATGGGAGCGTCAGTTTTTTCAGAAATTTCAGACGCGTCAATCGGTTTAGATCGTTTGCTCGGTTCATCGACAATCTGAGTTTTTCCCTTATCATCGTAAGACTTCCGCTTATGAGAGTAGTCACTCCTATGCGAAGAGTCATATCGCTCGGCATCTTTCCTTCTTTGCCACTGATCGTAATCCCGCTTCTCCTGGGCTTTCCTTCGAGCTCTCTCTTCATCTGTTTCTTTTGGGGTATCAAGGTACTTCCTAAAGTCATAGGTGTCGCGGCCTCCACGGTACTTGAATGAGTCATAATATGAACCTGTACGTCCCATTGGAGAACCTGAAAGCAGAAGAAGGGTAGAGTTTAGAAATTTCCAGGAAAAAGAGGATAAATGCTTATAAGTGCTGAAAAGTCCTAAGTGTGTGTGGCGTGCAAACTACATGCGTCAAATTACAGACCACGCTTTAGTGTGGAAACAGAGACGATTGGCGTAGTAGGCATCTGGGTTTGTTTAAGGGTAGAAGTCGCCTCGACAACGGGAGAAGTCGCTTTTTGATTGCTATCCCCAAAAAGCTCTTGGGAAGTTATCATAATGTCACTCAAGCCATCAAAGGTGTCGTCGCCCAAATGTTCAGCAGATTTCTCCTTCTCAACTTCCACGTCAATTGATTTTTCAGAAGCTCGAGGATTCTCTTCTTCCTCAATAATTGGGGGAAGTGCCGACTTGCCAGCCAATCCTACAACATCAGTGGATCCGGAACACTTTATCAAAGCAGCATCCATGACAAGTGTTTTTGATGCAGCTTCTTCCGCAGAAACTGGGGCATTTGACGTCTCTGCTTGAGAACCCGAAGCAGCCGATGTTTCTGCATCAGAGCTAGGAATTTCATGAATTCGAGTCGACCTGGAAGGGTGCAGAAGCCCAAATTGGTGCAAAAGCTCATCATCTAATAGAAATTGGATACTCCTCTCCTCTACAGGCACCGCCATAAGCCTCTCGAAAGTCACTTTGTGACTGAGATTTTTAGAAGGAGGAGGAAGTGCTGAAAAGGAAAAAGAGCGAAGTTAGCACTTGATAATCTGAACTTCGGTAAGTTTGAAAGAACATAAGAAACAAATGCAAGTGATCTTACTCCCTATTCTCCAAATAGCATAAAACCCAGGAGGGCAGCGAACATAGAAGAACGGGCTCAGGAAACTGTGAACACTTTCAGGGAGACCGGTGATCAACTTACGATTTCTCGCACTCCTCACAACTATGATGGAGGGATGATCTTTATTTTTGGCAAAAGTACAAAGATAGCGAATTCCTCCGAAGGTAGGGAAGCGGCCCAGTGTTCTCCTAAAAAGCACGCATAGTCCCAGCAAGATGGCGTAGCCATTGGGATGTAACTGAAAAGGGGAAATAGATAGTTGGAGAAGAAGTTCTCGAATGCAGTCATTGAAGGGGGGGATAGCTCCGCTCAAGCACATTTGGCGGTTAACTGCGACAAAGCCACGGGGCGGTCTGTCAGCAGTATCATTTATTTCGGGAAGCAAAGCGTCAGCCTCAGCAATGCCAAACTGGATGCATAGTTGACGAAAGGCTTTATGGCTCAAAGTAGTAGGAGTCCTCTCTGGAGGATCGTTCAGCGGGATAGCAACTGGAAATACATCTTCAGCTTGCTCTGTTCCTTCTTGTGGAGAAGACATTCTACACAATCAGCTGAATGTTCAAATGTGAAGGTGCACGTTCCCTAAAAGTGTGAAGTGTTGTGCAAAAAACTAATGAAAATAAAAGACAAGCATAATTGGAATTAAATTAGTTGACAATCAATCGGTTACAGAATTTCAGAACTTGTCAATGATCAAGTGCAGTGTTAATACAGACAAGTCAGTTTCACTTGACTATTATGATTTTGTTTTAATACTTCACTTGAATTGGTTATTGTACAGCATCTCGTTCATATTCATTTAATTTAACTTTCTCGTTATCAACTAATCTATCACTCGATGTGGGCAGTCGGTGATAGTATATTCGTCCCAGTATTCTGTGAATGTTGTATTAAG
The DNA here is from genome assembly GCA_030737815.1 of Allium fistulosum. NCBI lineage: Eukaryota > Viridiplantae > Streptophyta > Magnoliopsida > Asparagales > Amaryllidaceae > Allium > Allium fistulosum. The sequence continues at coordinate 817,332,604 of CM060901.1, read as the reverse complement.
CAGGATTGTTAGTTTGCAAAATTGAAGCAATATGTAAAATGCATGCAACACAGTTCATAGTTCAACAGTTCGAAGTCCAGGCACAGTTCAAAAATCATCTGTTGAGTGGCCGAAAGCTTAAGCATTAACTCGGCTACGACCTAAAGCCTTGTTGTGAAAAATAAGTCGTTGAAATTATTCCAAGTTCTAGGTCGGTCGCGACCTAATACAAGAAGCTGTGTGATAAGTTAAGTCGGGCTGCGTGCGAAAGGTCTCAAGTTAGAACGGCATGAATTTCTAAGTCCTAGCTCAGCCACGACCTAAGGCTTATGTCGGTGAATAGTTAAGTCGCAAGAAAAACTGGGCTGTTGGATTAGTTAGGTCGCATGAATGTTTTGAGTCGTCTCAAGCTACTTCTCCTCCACCATAAATTTCACCTCCTTCCACCAATCAACTCGAAATTCACCAACCCAATAACCCGCTAACACCAACATCGTAGAATCCATTATCCTCTTCGTGAGATTCACCGTTCCCTTCATATCACCAAGTCGCTGGAATAACAATTCAACACATCTCCGATCTGTCATAAACCTGACCTACTGTCATGCGTTCGTAAATCGCATCAACAACTAGTGACGATTAAAAATTGATCACAGCACGAGTCAAAGTGAAGCGCAACGTATGATTCCGATTCGGGGCTTGGAGGTTAGAATTCATGGTTCAATGGCGAACGTGAAGTGAAAAAGGATCGAAAACGCTTACACAATTAGATAGCAAGGGTGAATCGCTGGGTGGTGGACTTGAATTTATATTCGAAATTGAAGAACTCTGTTAATGGCGGCACAGGAAGTTGGAACAGGTGAAGGAAGAGAGGGGATGGCTTAAGCTATTTATTCACTGGGGCAGTGAAAGATGAATCGACACATGATGTACGACTTAAGACTTACGTTAAGTCGCCTCCGACCTAACCAAAAGGAGTTAAGAAGAATCGAAGCATATGACCTACGACTTAGGCACACACTTCGAGGGGCAAATGTTAATCCTCTTTTACTTGCGACTTAATGGTCACGACTTAACGGGCTCCGAGTTAAAGTAGGTTACTGACCTAAGAGATGCTTGCCGACTTAAGGTGCTTGCCGACTTAAGGTGCTTGACGACTTAAGGTGCTTGCCGACTTAAGGTGCTTGACGACTTAAGGTGCTTGCCGACTTAAGGTGCTTGCCGACTTAAGGTGCTTGCTGACTTAAAGAAGCCTACCGACCTAGCAAATTGTGAGCTAGCAAGGCCTGCCGAGTTAACAGATTGCCGACCTAGTAGTGTTGCGACCTAAAAGCTACGACCTAAGGAAGATTCCGAGTTATGAAATGCTCCGACTCAAGAGGGTTCTGACCTAACGGATTACGACTTAGTGGGATTACAACTTAAAGGCTGCGAGTTAAGGTCTTACGAGTTAAGGTCTGGTAAGTCGGCTACGACTTAACACTTGTCAAAGACAGCCACAGGATGGGTCGGCAACAACCATCCCTTAACTCGCCACCGACCTAACCCTATTCCTTAACTCGCCACCGACCTAACCCTATTCCTTAACTCGTCACCGATCTACCATAAGTCGGCTACGACTTAAAGACTTAAAGAAATTTCCTGAGTCCAGATCAGCTCCTATAAATACCCCACCACTTCCAACATGAAGGGGACTTTTGGCAATTCATTCTAAAGCACTGTTACTCTATCGAACTCTCCAATCATTCAGAAAACGAGGATCCTTCAAACATTCAAGACACTACAACAAACTTCGAGAGAAATTCCTAACATCCGACATGGATTCATCGAGTTTCATCGCCGAAGATTGAGCTAGTAGTCAAGATTGTTTCTTGTGATCGAGTTGTACTGTTTTCATAGGAGATTTGTATCAATTTGTAACCAGATTCAATAATAAAGGGATTCAAAGTGGACGTAGGCTAAATCTGAAGCCGAACCACTATAAATTGCTGTCTTTTACTGCATTTCTGCTATTTTCCTGCTTGATTTCTGTTCCCGTTACACGGGTGGTGCTTTCACGATCTTACTACACACACCGGGTGTTGGCGTTCACATTTTAACGTTAACATTACTATAAAACCCATTCACTTTACAAGACCCATTCACTTATCCCTTATAAAAATTCTTTTTATAAGTTCATTTCATATTTCAAACATCCTTACAAATCTTCAAACTATATTTAAACTTCTTTTTAAAATCATCCAAAATGATTTATAGAACAGGAAATTATTGTCAAGGACAAAAATTTTCAGCGTTTTTGTCTCAAGGACAGGCCTTCAATATTTTATCCTGAAGGACAATTTTCTTTAGGTATCAGTTTTTAGTCATTGATAGTATCAGTTTGTAGTTATCGGTAGTAGTTTTTAGGTATCAGTTTTTAGCTTAGTAGCAGTTTTCTTGTCCTTATGAATAATTTTGGAAAATATTTGTCCTTATGAATAATTTTTAGAAGAATGTTTGTCCTTATGGTAAAAATATTGAGGTTGTGTCCTTGAGGCAAAAAATATACAAATCTTTGTCCTTTAAATTAATTCCCCCTTATAGAATCTCTTTCTATTTATAAAACTATTTATAAAATTCTTTTATAATCCATTTATAAAATTTCCTTTATAAAGCATAATTTATAGAATATCATTTGTAAAATAATTAGGTAACCCTTTTATTTAGAAAAAGACCCTTTTATAAACAAATTATTATTTATAATCATCTTTATAAAATAACAATATAACTTGAAATCATTTATAAACTTTAAACCCCAAATATGATTAAGAATTTAAGTTAATTCAAAAGCCTAATTATAAATTCAAAATGAGGCTTATCAATAACAATATACTAATTTAAGTTACCATTTTATTTCAATTAGAATTCCAATTCACTTAACAGTTATTTACATAGGTCAACATGTATGTAAATACAACTCGTATCCAAATCAGGAAGTAACATGTCAGTATAAGCTAACTAGCATATACATGTCCAAATAACATAATAGCAGGATGGTGATTTATCCTACTAAATAGATGTCCAAACAATTCAATCAATTTATAGCAGAACGGAAATTTATTCTGCTAACATATGTCCAAACAATCTATATTATAACTAATTCATAGTTATATGGCCTCTTAATGGTATCAACACTTGAATCCCTTGAATTCAAAACCATCTTTGAAAAAGAAGTTCCTTGAAAACAATTTGATTTTTGGAAAAACAAAGGACTTAAAACTTTAAAACTCTATTTAAATTAATTAATTATAAGTTAAACTCTTATTAAGTCATAATTAATCTTTATTAAATCTTAATTGAATTAAATAAATGAATTAAGAAATAATTAAACCTTTGAATAAATGATTAATTATAAAATGAATAATTAAACACTAATTAATTCTTTTTTAATTATTAAATAATCATTTAAACCTTAATTAGTAATTTAAAATTAATTAATCTTAATTAAACAATCTTTAATTAAGTCTTAAATAAGAAATTAAACCTTAATAAATAATTTATAAATGAAAACATTAATTAAGTTAAAATAAAACACATGGTTAATAATTAATTAATAATTGACCCTATATTTAATTATTAGTTAATTAAAAGTTAATCATATACTTAACTTATAATTAATTAAAAACTAATCATACTTAATAATTGATCAATTAAAATTAATCTTATCCTTAAAAAGGTAATTACTTAGTGACTAATCTTCGCTTAATTAAAGTTAATAAACCTTATTAACACTTAATTAATCAATAATGATTAAAACTTAATTAATTAATTATTAATTATTAAATCCTTAATTAAGTTTTAAAAACATTATTATTAGGCTTGTAAAACATTTACAAAACAATTTTAAGTATAAAACTTAAATTTGAATAGTTCGAATTTTTAAAGAGAAACTGCATCCGTAGCGACTATCGTTATGAGCACCCGCATCTCCAATTAATTCTAAAACACTTACTTTTAACTTTATTTTCTTTATGAACTAAGTATAAAGTTTTAAAAGCAAAACAAAAAGTTAGAAAACTCTTAGAAAACCTATTCTTTTAAAACAAAGTAAGAAATCAATTTGAAACTTAAAGGATCGCTATGTCGAACACAACACATTTCAAGTGCTAACCTTGCTCGCTAAGTTTTCTATTTGCTAACTTTACTTACTAACTTACAATCACAAGACAAAGATCACATTTTTATAACCAAAATGTCACTTTAATCATCAATTCAAATTTCTACTGCTAAACCACAAACTAGCACATACATATACATCCAAATCATACCATAATCCAAACAACAACATCATCTATACAACCATATAACAAACATATCTATAAAGGTAAATTCTTTCCCAAAAAAAATTTAAGAAATTTACTCACCGAAATGCTTTGAAAACTTGAAGTACTTTAGAACTTTTAAATCTTGGAAAACCCCAAAAATCATCTCGAAAATGGGTTAACTTCTTCTCAATTTGTAGTATGTTAGTCTAAGATATTGAAAAAGATTCCAAAATTAATGTTTTAGGAAATTCTTTTTTCTACACTTTCAAAAAAGAATCGCTCAATTTCAATGATCCTTGAGGGAGATATGTTCAATAGAAGAAGGGGTGTTTTCAGATTGGAAATTTTTGAGTCCAAGAACATGTCTAAACGAAATGCAATTTTGACATAGCTACACTCAAAACCTGAAAATGTAGTACAAAAAAAAGTTGTAGCCATTGAAATTTCATATGATTTGAAAAAAAATCTCCATTTGATTAAATAATGAGGAAGATATGATAGAAGAAAGAAGAGAAAAATGGAGACATTTTGAAACAAAGTTTGAAATGAATTCAAAAGGAAAAACTTAAAATTTTTGTGACGCCCCACCTCTATGCTCATAATAACAAAGAGTATTAAAAGAAATACTGTCTATTATTACGAAGAATAAGGCTGGATAGGAGCGGCCATCCATAGTTGGCCATACACTAGTATTGGTTACCTCGATAGGAGTGGTATATATTTTTAATTTTTCATCTCTTATTTATTTACTCCCATCGACATACCCAATTCTAGTATAAAACGAACTACGACGGTTCATAATAGTTTAGGACAATGAATATAATAATAACACAGATAACATAAATGCAGAACACAGACAAAACAAAAAGTCTCATATATATAATAACTGATGTCAGTTACAATACAGTTGACACAATACATATGATACAACTACAACTGTCGACTCTGGAAATTATATATACAAGTACATTATCGACTAATATACATGAATAAATATCATCCTATACAATGACACGACTACTACAAAATGACGAAGAATACTTCAGAAGATATATAAAAAGTCTTCACAGCTCAAACAACAACTCAAAGCAGGAAATCTACAACCTGAAATAACTCGAGTCTGACCCGAGTATTACATTCAAAAGAAAATAATACACGGGTCAGTCTAATTCAAACTCAGTTATTAGTGCATAGAAGTAATAATAATCAAATAATCAGATAGACGATAGTCATGGAAATCTCATACATCCAACTTCTCGATAAGAGAGTCGGATAACGGAAAATATAACACTAAACAGTGTTAAACAACAATCAGTAATTCCAAATAAAATACAACTTCAAAATATTGAATTTAACCAACGAAACAATTCAACAATCGAAACATCAATTTAAAATTGTCAAATCTAATAGGGCTGCAGTATACGCACGCGTATACTACCTCGCCACTATAACCTGAAACACACCAAAGATCAACGAACCAAAATCAAACGAAGATTCAATCTCCATGTCATGGCCTCAATGGTCAAAGCAGACAGACATAGACAATGTGCACGTATGTACACATTGAAAATTTACAAACGAACACGAGGTCAAACCCAAAATAACGGATTCAACTCAAGTGAATTCGAAAACAAATCCAAATGCATTAATACAATGCAAACCGACAATGGCAAAATTGCATATAAAACTAAACTGCAGTCACAAATGAATACGATGGGCAAACTGCAACAAAACTGCAGCCACCACAAGATCCCACATGAAACCACTTAAAACTGTCGAGCATAAATTCAAACAAAACCGAACAGTGCAGTGATGGGTATGTCACCAAATGCCACCAAGTGAGTATGATAACACAACCCATCAATTTAAATAGCAACTATGAAATGAATATAACAAAATATATGCAACTGCACCAAGGAATGGCACACGTATGCTACAGGCCTGAACCAACAAGGGCAGTGACCACATAGAGATTAAACAAAACCATGTATACCATAGTGGAACCCCAAACCAAACAAGAGTAAGACTTTAAAATAAAGTCAATACAACTACAAACACTCAAAAGATCAAGTGCAGATGTGAAAACGCACAGCAGTTATGCAACTATCAAAGAGGTACTCAAAATACATGAAACAGTGAACAACCTGACTCGAAGTCCAGTGGATAGCACAGTGAAAGATATGAGGAAATGTAACACTGCTTCATATATAAGAGCACAGACAAAAACAATATAAACTTAACAATGCCAACTCAAGTCTGCACCTATAAATCAAGTGCAATTATCACAACCAAGACTAAGTACAATACTGGCCAAAATCAACTAAGGCAAAAATTCAAACAAGAATAAAATTGCAGCTTACACATGAATACAAGGGCAACTACAACCTGGACGGCAGCCACCACTTGAATATAAGGGAGCCAGTATAAAGTACAACCAATCAAATTTTAATTATCACAAGGCACAGAGGCACGGAGGCACAAAGGCACAAAGGAAAACACAACTTGTATGTTCGACAACGTAAAGTCCAGAAATCATTTCAAATTGCCGGAGTCAACCATTACTAAAGTCATGACCAACTCAAATCTGAATTTATCAAGTTAGCAAGATACAAGTCAAATTTCAAAATGAGCCAATGTCACAGAAATAACACCTAAACAAAGTCAGGCCGAGATATCTATTGATAAATTCAACCAAATTCTTACAAACGAAAGTAAGGGTCTCGAGCCCTATAAAACAGAAATCTCATCGGCAAGCAGTTTCAAAATCAGAGTCAACAAACAGTGGCAAATACATATACATCAGAGTGAACACATGTACTACAATCTAGCAAATCAAGCTTGAAACAACAATGGACCAGTTCGAACCAAGACAGTGTCGTGGTCGAATAACACATGTCAATAGAGAAGGGTCATCAAAAAGATGTACCAGTCACGCAAAAGGTCCCAACACCAAGTCAAGATAAATGCCAAAGTCAAATATGATTATGGTCAAAGTTTAGTGATATCAAAATCCAAATCGAAGCAGAAAACAACATCGCATCACAAGTCACCATGGCCGAAGTCAACATAAAGTCAATTGCCAGAACAAACTCAAAGCGAGTTTTTATCGAAATTGAACAATTTAAAATTCAGAGCCGTGACCAACAAAGGAAAATGTTTCGAGGCCAAAATCATACTGTAACACCAGTTCAATATCAAAACAACGGGTCGAAATCAACCACGATCAAGTCAAGCAGTTTCAAATTACAAACTCAAAGCCAAAGTCGAAAAGAAATCATCGACACAGTTAAGTCATAGTCGCAATAACAAAATCAGAGATCATCAAAACATTCAAACAAAACCATTCGGCCGAGATAAGGCAATCGATGAATTCAACAAGTGAATATGAACGAAAATCACAAGATTCGAACTCTAAATAAACGCGAAGCATGAATTAGATATGAGTGGAACACTCACCTTGCTTCGACGTGGAAGAGACAGCCACAGCAAGCAACGTTGATTCGATTGAATTAGATCAGAAGCCCTAATTGACGAGGCAAGCAACGAATCATAGAGGGTATCGATCGACCGCTTTCAATCGAGTAACCATAGCCGCGAATAAAAAAATCTCGAAGCCCCAAATTCGCGAAGAGGAATGAAAGAGAACGAGCCTGCTCTAATTTCTTTTGAACGAGGCCGCCATTAAATTTCGTATTTTTGTTTTAGGGTTTTTCCACTAAAATGAGGGATCGGTATACTTTATCACGGAAACAAAATAAACAAGGACCACGATTCAATTTTTAAAGCCCACCAATGTTCAACAAATTATTACAAGAATTTCAACTCAATCTCAAGACTTCAATTAGCAACAATATTACTCGTCTAATGATGATAATCAATTGTTACAAATTTCAGGGTTGTTATAGACTCCCCTCCTTATAAAAATTACGTCCCCGCAATTTTCACAATTAAGGTTGTCAATAACAATTATTTTTCTAACATAAACTGGTTAAGCTAGAAAATAAAAGACGGGAATACAAATGCCACAGAAATCTTTCAATTCCATAAAAGAAATTCATAATTTCTCAACAAAGTCTAATTATCAATAGATAATCAGAAAACAGCAAAACTGGATAAATATTATTATCAGCAATATTCAATTATCAACTAGATAATTAAAATACAGAAAATCACAAAATAGCAATATCTAATTATCGATACGATAATTAGAAAACAACAAAAATCTAATTATCAACAAAGATAATTATGAAACACAAATCGCAAATCGCAAAACTGCAATTATCTAGTTATCCAACAATTTACTAGAAAACACAAATTCCATAATCACAAACTCTAACTATTAACAGAAATGGATAGAAAACAGCGATTCAATAAAATCAGCATACTCTAGAATCAATTAGAGGCTAGAAAATCTCATAATCAACAAAATTAGCAATCAACCAATATCTAATTATCACAATGATAATTAGGAAACATCAAATCATCAATTATCTACTTATTACAAACGACAATCAGATTTCAAATCAACCAATATTCGATTATCAAAGACGAAAATCAAACTCAAATCAACAATTATTCAATTAGCAAAAGCGACAATTAAATCCCAATCAGCAAATATTTAATTATCAAAAGTGATAATTAAATCTCAAATCAGCAAATATTTAATTATCAGAAGCGATAATTAATCTCAAATCAGCAAATATTTAATTATCAAAAGCGATAATTAAATCTCAAATCAATAATTATTTAATTATCAAAAGTGATAATTAAATCTCAAATCAGCAAATATTTAATTATCAAAAGCGATAATTAAATCTAAAATCAGCAAATATTTAATTATCAAAAGCGATAATTAAAAACAACAAATATTCGATTATCAAAACGATAATCAGAATCAACAAATATCTAATTATCACAAGCGATAATTAGAAACACAAATATCCGATTATCAAAAACGATAATCAGAACTCATATCAACAAATATCTAATTATCACAAGCAATAATCAGAATCAACAATTATTTAATTACCAATACGATAATTAAACCTCATAACAACAAATATTTAATTATCGATACGATAATTAAATCTCATAACATCAGATATCTAATTACCTGCAGATAATTAGAAACAACAAATATCTAAAAATTAATCAAGAAGACTAGAAAATCAACATAAAAGCTTGGATCGATCCCATCAGATGGCGAGTTTTTAATTCGCCGCACGTGAATCAACAAATGGCCGAAGCCTACCAAGTACTCAACATAATTTTGGCGCCCATTAGATTGACCCGAAGGTCCGCAGAGTGACCCGAAGGTCTAGTACTGGTATTTGACCCGAAGGTCCATCAGAGTGGCCCGAAAGCCCAACAAATGACCCGAAGGTTCAACAAATGACCTAAAGGTCCAACATAGTGTCTCGAAAGCACACAAATCATCAGAATCATCAAAACAGCAGAAGTTTCAATTAACGAGTCCGGAATTAACCGAAATAGCAAATGCACATGTCCCATACCACGTGTTTTACTAAATCGTTTGATTCTCTTCATTGTTTCCTTGAAAGTGCAAAATTGTGTATTTCGTAAAAATACATTTTACATTCTCAAACGGACAAGTCCGGAATTAAGCGAATCAGTAAAAGAAAGGGGTCATAGTCCTTGATTTTGCTGAAACGTTTAAATCGCTTCCTCATTCTTTTGAAAGCGCAAACTGTTAAACTCCTAAAAACAATTTTATTTATTTCATAAAAATAACAATTCACATTCTCAACTGGACAAGTCCGGAGTTAAGCGAATCATAAAAGAAAGGGGTCATAGTCCTCGATTTTGCTGAAATGTTTAAATCGCTTCCTCATTCTTTTGAAAGCGCAAACTGTTAAACTCCTGAAAACAATTTTATTTATTTCATAAAAATAACAATTCACATTCTCAACTGGACAAGTCCGGAGTTAAGCGAAATAGTAAAAGAAAGGGGTCATAGTCCTCGATTTTGCTGAATCGTTTAAGTCGCTTCCTCATTCTTTAGAAAGCGCGAAATGTTAAAATTTTTATAAACAATTTTCATTTTAAAAAGATTTTCCAATCATGTGATTAAAGCAACAACATCAGTAGCAATTTCGAAAAGGAAATTGCACTTCTCAAAACATCGTAAAACGAATCTCAAAATCAGCATTGCAGAATAACCGCTTGAAAATCCACTTTTAAAAGTTTGACTGTTACTGAAGCCAAAGCGATAGTAATTTTTAAACGTCAAAATCCCATCAAAATAATTTACATCAAAATGTAACACCAATGAATTTTCATTCATAAAAATTGCCAACTAAACACCATGCTTCAAAATATAGCATCGATGTAAAAATCCTGTTATAAAAATAACGGCAACAAAATAAATTTCATAACCAAGCATCGGTTCAACGTAAAATTAATGCAGTAACATGCAATTCATATTTGCACGCACACTACAATATAAACAAAGAAATTACTCTATTATCTTCAATGAAGATAATTTAAAATAGCTAAAATCTAATCAACGTGTGATTAGCATAAAAGAAAATCAACAAAATCTCAATAAAAATCACATAACTGCAATCGCTTCGAATCTTCAAATCGCATTTGAAATCTTCGAAGAAACAAAATAAACACAGCTATGTAAACAACAAATGAAATTTATTTCAATTTCATAATTTGATTTTTAAATCAAAAAGACTATCAGTAGTATTCAGCGAAGACAGTTTCACTGTTTCCGCTGCGCACTCTGATAATAGAGCACAAATTATTTAATCAATAAAACACAATCTCTCTTTTTATTTTTAAATAAAGATATTTAAAAATTTCATCATAATTTCAAAAGTTTAGTTTTGACTCAAATCATAAATAAAACATCGACAAATAGTTGTAACACATGTTCCATCTAAGTTATGTTTTATATTATGTCCATAAACCCCAAGCTCTGATACCAACTGTGACGCCCCACCTCTATGCTCATAATAACAAAGAGTATTAAAATAAATACTGTCTATTATTACGAAGAATAAGGCTGGATAGGAGCGGCCATCCGTAGTTGGCCATACACTATATTGGTTACCTCGATAGGAGTGGTATATATTTTTAATTTTTCATCTCTTATTTATTTACTCTCATCGACATACCCAATTCTAGTATAAAACGAACTACGACGGTTCATAATAGTTTAGGAAAATGAATATAATAATAACATAGATAACATAAATGCGGAACACAGACAAAACAAAAAGTCTCATATATATAATAACTAATGTCAGTTACAATACAGTTGACACAATACATATGATACAACTACAACTGTCGACTCTAGAAGTTATATATACAAGTACATTATCGACTAATATACATGAATACATATCATTCTATACAATGACACGACTACTACAAAATGACGAAGAATACTTCAGAAGATATATAAAAAGTCTTCACAGCTCAAACAGCAACTCAAAGCAGGAAATCTACAACCTGAAATAACTCGGGTCTGACCCGAGTATTACATTCAAAAGAAAATATTACACGGATCAGTCTAATTCAAACTCAGTTATTAGTGCATAGAAGCAATAATAATCAAATAATCAGATAGACGACAGTCACGGAAATCTCGTACAACCAACTTCTCGATAAGAGAGTCGGATAATGGCAAATATAACACTAAACAGTGTTAAACAACAATCAATAATTCCAAATAAAATACAACTTCAAAATATTGAATTTAACCAACGAAACAACTCAACAATCGAAACATCAATTTAAAACTGTCAAATCTAATAGGGCTGCAGTATATGCACGCGTATACTGCCTCGCCACTACAACCTGAAACACACAAAAGATCAACGAACCAAAATCAAACGAAGATTCAATCTCCATGTCACGGCCTCAATGGTCAAAGCAGACAGACATGGACTATGCACGTATGTACACATTGAAATTTACAAACGAACACGAGGTCAAACCCAAAATAACGGATTCAACTCAAGTGAATTCGAAAACAAATCCAAATGCATTAATACAGTGTAAACCGATAATTGCAAAATTGCATATAAAACTAATCTGCAGTCACAAATGAATATGAGGGGCAAACTGCAACAAAACTGCATCCACCACAAGATCCCACATGAAACCACTTAAAACCGTCGAGCATAAATTCAAACAAAACCGAACAGTGCAGTGATGGGTATGCCACCAAATGCCGCCAAGTGAGTATGATAACACAACCCATCAATTTAAATAGCAACTATGAAATGAATATAACAAAATATATGCAACTGCACCAAGGAATGGCACTCGTATGCTACAGGCCTGAACCAACAAGGGCAGTGACCACATAAAGATTAAACAAAACCAAGTATACCACAGTGGAACACCAAACCAAACAAGAGTAAGACTTCAAAATGAAGTCAATACAACTGCAAACACTCAAAAGATCAAGTGCAGATGTGAAAACGCACAGCAGTTATGCAACTATCAAAGTGGTACTCAAAATACATGAAACAGTGAACAACCTGACTCGAAGTCCAGTGGATAGCACAGTGAAAGATACGAGGAAATGTAACACTGCTTCATATACAAGAGCACAGACAAAAACAATATAAACTTAATAATGCCAACTCAAGTCTGCACCTATAAATCAAGTGCAATTATCACAACCAAGACTAAGTACAATACTGGCCAAAATCAACTAAGGCAAAAATTCAAACAAGAATAAAATTGCAGCTTATACATGAATACAAGGGCAACTGCAACCTGGACGGCAGCCACCACTTGAATATAAGGGAGCCAGTATAAAGTACAACCAATCAAATTTTAATTATCACAAGGCACAGAGGCACGGAGGCACAAAGGCACAAAGGAAAACACAACTTGTATGTTCGACAACGCAAAGTCCAGAAATCATTTCAAATTGCCGGAGTCAACCATTACTAAAGTCATGACCAACTCAAATCTGAATTTATCAAGTTAGCAAGATACAAGTCAAATTTCAAAATGAGCCAATGTCACAGAAATAACACGTAAACAAAGTCAGGCCGAGATATCTATTGATAAATTCAACCAAATTCTTACAAACGAAAGTAAGAGTCTCGAGCCCTATAAAACAGAAATCTCATCGGCAAGCAGTTTCAAAATCAGAGTCAACAAACAGTGGCAAATACATATACATCAGAGTGAACACATGTACTACAATCTAGCAAATCAAGCTTGAAACAACAATGGACCAGTTCGAACCAAGACAGTGTCGTGGTAGAATAACACATGTCAATAGAGAAGCGTCATCAAAAAGATGTACCAGTCACGCAAAAGGTCCCAACACCAAGTCAAGATAAATGCCAAAGTCAAATATGATTACGGTCAAAGTCTAGTGATATCAAAATCCAAATCGAAGCAGAAAACAACATCTCATCACAAGTCACCATGGCCGAAGTCAACATAAAGTCAAAATGTTTTCAAAAGCTAAGGAAGAAGTGGAAGCTTTGAAAAGTGAGTAATAAGAAAATGAAAAATGAGAAGAAAATAAGAGAATTTGCTTTTATATAAAAAGAAATATGCAAATTACATAAATACCCTTAGATACAAACCCTCCTCTCCATGCTTGCCATATCATCAAGTTTGTCCCCTCTTTACCATGAAAATTTTGAAATTTTGTCACCTCCCACACATTCTAACCCAACATGCATTAATTGTGTAAGTGTACTTGTGTTTAAACATGTTTTTGCTGATGTCATTTCATGTTTTCACTTCGCATTTTACTTCTTTTAAATTTTATTTTAAACCTTACATACTTAGGTATAAATACAAATGTATATACAATCTCATTTGTAAATGAATGTAAATATTTAAATATATATATATATATATACTAAATAGGTTTACACACTTCCGACAACTTTCAACCGACGAAAAGATGAAAATTTGGAAAAGGAATTCTGGTCACATTTCTTATTTTTCTTCGAACTATATATTTTTGTAAAAAAAATTGAACTATTTCACCTTCATTATTTACTATTTAAAAGAGTTTTATTTTACAGGAAAATATTATAGAGGACAAATTTATAGGCTTTTTTAGTACTTAGGACAGCCTACTAATAAATTTGCCTCAAGGACAATAACTTCTGGTTGTCGAAAACAGTCCTTATCCCTTTTGTCTTCACGTGCCATTCTGCAGTAATCCAGTTGTCTAGTTTTATGCAAATCACCTTATTCCTCTTTATTTTCATTCCATATTTTCTTTTCTTAAAGCCAGAAGAACCCATAACTGCATACTTTGCCAACTCGATTCTTCCTCCTCTGACCACGAAATTATGCACCACCACGTCCGTTGAACTCGGCAGCCTCTGACGAACCTTCGGACCACCACCAATCCCAGTCTCGTGAACTTTCGACAAACCCAAAAATCATCACGACATGAGTTGCGATGGTTACAGATCTCAGCTTAGACCACTAGGAGATGAATGGAGACCACCACGATGCTCAGCACACTAAGGCGACTTCATCCATACGAAAAACAACCGCTAAGGCGACTTCATCCATACGAAGATCAACCACTCCGGCGCTTTCAAGCTGAAACGAGGATTGGTCATGTCCTAACTTTCGATCGCTACTGCCTTCACCAACAACAATCAGGGAAAAAAACGAATGTCACAATTACCTTCTTCATCAATTTGTGTTTTGGTTGGAAGAGCAAAAGAAAAAACCATGGAAATTCTATCAACTTTTCTGGACTGTGAACTGAAAAAAGTATTTTTTTGGGGAGAGAGAGTTAAGTTTGAGAATTTGAGAGCTGTATTCATTTATGTGAGGATCAATTTTTTGGTATCATTTTTGTTTTTTGTTAGTATCATTTTTCACAATAATGCAGTGTGAATGTTTTTTAACATTTTATTTGTTTGAGTATATAAAAAAATGAAGTTATTACAAAGTAAATATGATGATACACCAAACAATCAATGAATTGAATTAGTGTTTTGTTAGTATCAAACATTTAATAAAGTCTATTTGAGTATCAGTTTTATTACTAATTTGAGGATCAGTTTTTAGGTATTAGTTTTATATACTGTTGGTATCATTTTTGAAAGATCTGTTTTTTTGTAATTGTTGTTGTATAAAAAAAATTATTGTATTAGAATATAATGACAATCTGAAGAAAACATTTTTTTACTGATGTTTTTTTGCAGTGGTGACAATAGTCTTCTTATTTTGTTTGTATTCAATGATAATGCTTTTAGCACTCGGTTGTCCTTTGATTGTTCTTTTTATTATCTGAAGAATGAAATTTGTCATTATTGGTCTCAACTTACTCATTTGTCCATTGAGATTTCTTACGTGCTTGAGAACAAAGTTATCGTGGTTGATACTTTGTAGTATCAGTTGTTGTGAAAAAAATGATATTTTGTGGTATTGCATTTGTGGCTTTAGTGTGTATTAGACTATTGCTTAATATCAGTTTTTAGGTATCAGAATTTAAACATGCTTTACTGTATAATATCGGAATTTAGTTATTAGTTTTTAGGTATCAGTTTTTAGGTACTAGTTTTCAGGTGGTAGTTTTTAGGTATCAGTTTTAAGTTAACACTGGATAAAATTTGTTTTAATGTTTTTTTAGTTGCAGGTTTTTTTCCTTAAGCTATGGGTATAGTTTATCTAGAAAATGTAAAAATTGGAAATGATTTTTGAATCATTTAAAATAAATGCTTCAAGTAGATCGTGATTTGGTTTTTTTATGTTGGATCGCCATCGAGGTTTGATTTTAGGTGTTTATGAAGTTTTTCCTTCATCCTTTCATGGTTATTGTTATCTTCATATTGAACAAATGCTTCAAGAAAATGTTAAGTATTATTTTAACGTGGATACTTATCGTTCTTTTTATGCTAATGCTATTAATCATATTTCTAATTTTTATAAGCCTATTATTGATGCAAGTGTTGAAGATAAAGCCACCTAAGGAGAAACATGGTGCTAGTAGACCTTCTGTAAAACGAAAAGGAGGATTTGCATATTTTGAAAATAAGCTAAATAGATGTGGTGTATGGAAGCAATTTGGTCATAATAACCGTAGTTGTCAAGCTTCTAATAAGATATGATTTGTTTTTCTTGTTTTTATGAATTTGTTGAGATTTATACTTTGTTATATGATTTTTTTGGCAATTTTATGTAATTGAACCTGGTTATATAAGTATATATTAGTTTAGCATATTTTGAGTTTGTTATTGATTTGCTCTTTGTAATTGAACTTGGTTATATGGTATCATTTCTAGTTTCATTTATAATATCAGTTTTGTAGTATAAGTAGTATCAGTTTTAATATTTATTTGTAGGTTATATAGTAACATTTGTATTTTCATTTTAAGTATTAGTTTTGTAGTATAACTAGCATTAGTTTTATTATTTGTTTGTTTGTAGGTTGTGTGGTTATGCTAGTTAGTTTATTCAATATTAGTTATTTAGTACCATTTTTTGATACTATTAGTATCAGTTTCAGGCATGTAAAAATGGTACCACTTTTTGAATGCTACTAGTATCATTTTCAGGTATCAGAAAATATAATATAAGTTTTTGCATGTTATTAGTATCGGTTTCAAGTATAACAGAACACAGTATCAGTTTTTCATTATATTGTTATCAGTATTAGTTTCAGGTATGACAAAAAATAGTATCAGTTTATGCACTCTATAGCATCAGTTTTAGGTATAAATTAATACAAAATACGGTCATAATATAATATCATGTGTAAGAAAAATTAAACAAAGCTAATTTTTACAACATCATATATACGATCATAGTTTTTACAACAAACTGAAATAATTTCAACTGTTTATATCTACATTAAAACAAAGTTAAATTCAATTAACTCTAACACAACATCTCAAATGTAAATTAATTGAACTGAACATCACAGTAGTTTATACAACAAATTCACTTCTATATATTTTCTTCTTCTTCTAGTGTTGACATGGACTTGGCTAAACTCTATCAGTGATCATTGTCCGTCAATATGTCATACACAATTCTTGCTCTTATTTGCAACATTTGTTTAGGTTTTATTTTGATCAGTATTTGGCTTCTATTCAATGATATGATGAATATCATGACATATATACCACGGTCAACCCTATTTAAAGCAAAATATATTGTTAGTATCAATTTGCATCACTTGTAGTAACAAGTATATAACAAATATATAACATTATATTTAAGAGATAATGATGCAAACAGATCATATGCTTTGAAATAAAATAATTAATAGTTTTAGTATCAATGTTAGGTATTGTTTTTGCATATATTTTGGTATCAGTTTTGATACAAATTACAGTCAAAATAATTTATAAAATAACTAGGCATCAACTCCAATAAAACGTCTACTAGGTATCAGTTTTGATTTATTTTTGTATCATTTTTGTCATACATGACAGTCAAATGTATAATTAAAATTACAGAGCATCAAATTTTATCAAACAGAAATTAGGTATCATTATTGTTATAAATAATAGTCAAAATAATTTATAAAATAACCAAGCATGAATTCCAATCGTACAACCACTAGGTATCAGTTTTACACTATTTTGGTATCACTTTTGTCATACATGACGACCAAATAAATAACTAAATTTATGGAGGATAAACTTATATCAAACAGAAACTAGGTATCATTTTTGCATATACATAGGTATCAGTTTTGTTATAAATACCAGCCAAAATGACTTTCTAAAATAAGTAAGCATCAACTTCAAACAAATAGCTACTATGTATCAGTCTCTTCCACTGATACTATGTAACGACCCGATATTTTGGACCATTCGCGTCCATTATAAGTGTATAGGTAGACACTCATGCCGGAGTTGAATTGCTCAAAATACCGCGTTGTTAATTTAAATTTGGCAAAACTGAACATATACAGTAAATAGATATAATCACAGATCACAGACACAGAGTAATAAATGCAGCGGAAATAAAAGAGATAGTAGTTCATGAAGCTACTATATGAATATATAAAATACATCGGGGTTTACAACAGAAGAGTAATTTGATACATCAGATACAAATCAGAATACATCACTGGAATCATCGAATACTGGAAGCAGAATAGATGGCTGGATCTTCAAGCAAAGCTCCAACTCCAATGGTGAGTCTCGAATACTGGATCACTTAGTCTGACCCGAGCGTAAAGCAAAAACACAAGACACTCGAGTCAGGATTAACATTCTTATATTAATAAATCCAACTCAAGTGAAATAGCAATTGAAATACAAGTAACTCAAAGGATGTTTGGAATAACCATCCTTTAAGGATCCGTTAAACTATCTACTAGGTAGTAATGTACGCTAAGTAGATAATGTCTATCAGTAATATAAAAAGATATCAAAATAGGGTTAAGCAGGGCCCATACACCTCTTAACCTGTTTATTCCCAAAAGCATATACAAGACCGTAGTTTCCCCAAAACCGGAAGTCACCAGAGGGCAATCCATATACTAAAGGTACAAATCAAAATCGTAGTGGTCGCAAATAGGATAATCAGTATGACAAGGTACATGAGGCGATACCAACTAGGATACTAGTAGTTGCGTGATCCGGACTGATGTTGAGCATAGCAGCTACTACCCCAACATCGCGAAACAACACTCCCAAATCGAGGGGTGCACCCAAATCGAATCACAAAAGTAATAGATATGGTATCGAAGAAGTGTGTCCGCTAGAGATGGCGATCCTCAATGGCCCGGCGCGGCTCCTGTTTTAGTCATGTCAAGGGTCATCCAAAATCGTTCTCTTTCTTCAGTCAACGCGTTCATCAAACCATCCACTTCGTTCTGGATCAACACTCCGCGTATAATTATTAAAGTGGTTTCGATTCAGATAGAGAGTATATCCATTACCGATCCCGGTCTCTTTAATAACTTTCGTAATTATTGCACCGATTGGTCGTTTATATATTTCAAAACCAAATCAATTTCAATTTCAAATAGAATTCGTAAATCAACATTTCATTTGTCTTTCGAAAACCAATTTCCATACTTTACATTTCAAACTTTCA
The DNA here is from genome assembly GCA_030737815.1 of Allium fistulosum. NCBI lineage: Eukaryota > Viridiplantae > Streptophyta > Magnoliopsida > Asparagales > Amaryllidaceae > Allium > Allium fistulosum. The sequence goes on along the minus strand of CM060901.1, from coordinate 817,313,279 downwards.
AATTATCATTTCAAAATCTTATAATTCAAATTCAATTTCTATTTAAACAATCCAAATATTAACTCAAGTTCGAATATAAGTTTCGTTTCGAAAACATTTAAATTAATTTAATTTAACATTTAAATCAATTTAAATTCATTTATCAATTTCACTCAATATCGTTCAATTAATTTATCATTCAAAACAATTTCTATTAAATTTCCAAATCATTAAATCAATTTCTTAAATTCAACTTCATTAAATCAAAACTTACAAATTTAATTAAATTAAATTCATCAAATCAAATTCTTTACATTACAAGTCTTACATTAATTCCAAAATATCACATTTCATTTCTTGTTAAAGAAGTTCAATTTCACTTATTTACTTCTTAAATAAATTTCCAAAACTTAATTAATAAAGAAAGTCAATTTCAATTATTTACGAAGTAAATTCACTTGTTCAAAAGTTCAATTTTCTCTTATCAAAGAATTCAAATTTTTATTCAATTATCAAATGCTTCAATCTTATTCAATTATTAAATAATTCAAAACTTAATTATTAAATAAATTTCAAATTTAATAATTTCAAACTTAATTATAATTTCAAACTTAATTCAATCATTTCTCAAATTAAACAACCTTCTTTCATCAATTTCTTTATTAATATTTCATTTCAGATTATTAAATATTCACGTTTAAATTTCATTAAATTCAATTTCCAATTTCGTTTCAAAACCATATTATTTATTCAAATAAAATCTTCATTTTATTTTTAAATCAAATTATTGACCAATCGGGTTTTTATTTAATTTTCTATCCTAGGTCAGAGTTCAATTTGGGTATTTATCATTTCAACCCGATTCCAATTCAATCCAAAATCAAAACATACAAAGGGAACTTGCAGTGTGATAATTGGGATGGTGTCAAAGTAAATAAACAAGCGATAACAACAATCAATAACAATCCAATAATCAATTCAAATAATCCCGAAATAACCGTATTAATTCGCATTGTTGTTTGTACGAATTAATATAATTATTTCTAGAATCTACACTATCATTTCATGTAGATTAAAGATTATTACATCACGGTTTTTCACTTGTCATCTATTACGATTACATACATCATCAGTTTAAACAACATACAATTCAATGGTTCAAGGTATAGTTAACATTATTCTACGTGTCAATTTATTTAACATTTAAAGGGGTCATACAAATGTCAGTTAATCAAATTTAACATTTAATTATCCTATATCAAGTTCAATTTCATACTGTTTATCATTTTAACATCAACAATTTAGCATCCAATATAAACATCAACAATCAATCAATTATCAGCCAAACTGTATTATCATCGCATAAATAATTAACAGATAATGGTGTCAGATGTCACAGGTGAACTGATACAGGTAATAGCATATATAACAGTGTAATTAACTAACAGTTGCATATTTCAATTGTCGTTTCAATTGAAATCAAATCTAATAAATAAAAGAACGTTAATCGTGAGTGAGTGCTCACCTTTCGAGGTTAGAGAATACAGAAGATGACACGGATACGCACACTGATACGGACACTGAAATTTTAATTTCGAATCGAAGCAAAGCACGATGGCTACGAGTTCGACGATCAAAGCTGATAAATAGAAATTGATAAAACAAATCAGAACCGAATCGGTGATGATAATTGGTGTAAGTGGACTTATGTGTAAGGATATATAATTATACATATATAAATCTCATGTTAATCGAAACATATATTAAATACAATATATATGTATTTATAATTTCAAAAACATTGTTTTAAATTTGTTTTAAACACACACAAATTTCATATTTTAGGTTGTCCAATTGAAAATATCTATATACTTTTCCTAAAACTCAAATTTAAACATATACCAATACGAACCCCAATTCTTGTATAAATAACTACATATATGGTATTACCTCCCATTCATTTCAAAATTTCCAGATCAGATCACATAAAACGTAACATAATATACTTTATAACATATATAACTAAATGTTCAAAACTTAACAACATATCACCATATAAGCGCATGTACAATCCCTATAAAATATACAAACCTTTCATGTCCAGATCTTTATATAATAAGTATATATACAATAGAATATGCGACAAAGAGATAATGTAACTTTTAGACAGGAGATACTTATTACATATTTCTTCTCTTTTGTTCGATTATCAATTTTAGCATGAATTCTAACTTAAGTAAACTCATATATATAATATATTACCCAATAACCTATGCAGACCAGACTTATGTGAAATGTATAGACTAAAACAACAGTCATGTGCAGAATACCCATATTAAGATAAGTGATGTAACCAACTGAATATGATATACATACTAATATATATAAAACGTTATATATATTATAATTAAAACTGTTTCAAACATATAATCATAAACTAACAGCATAAATATACTACTGTAACTTTGTAAACTAATGTTTAAATAGACATATAATTGAACTTATATTTGTATATTTTAACAACATATAACAGTCACACAAATCATATATATACAGACATATATAAGTCTTATAACATAACAAATGTAAACTAAAATATATAACAAACACCTAAACATATATATATATATATATTTTGAAATTCAGTAACATATATATTTATATTGGTAAGAATATGTATAATAGCAAAAACTGCTACACTCACGTGGCACGGCAATGAAGAGGAAATCAATGAAGTCACGGCCATTGATGGTTTAGGGAGAAGGGAGCACGGTGGCCATGCAGACAAATGATGGTGAACGGCTTCGACTAGGGAGGAGTGGTTGTCACAGGCTGTTAACGTGCGGTGGCCGGAGTTTGTATGATGGCGTGGGTTTGCAAATCTAGGCGCGCGGCAGTGGAGGTGATGAAGTGCGATCGGGTAGATGGGTAGGCGATGGGTTGGAGTCGAGCTACGGTATAGGCAGTGGCCGATGGGTTTGAGAATACGGCAGTCTTGGGCGGAAAGAGAAGGCTGTGGGAAGACGAGAGAGAGGGGTGTGAAGGAGGAAAGGTGTGCGCGAGGAAGAATGGTCGAGGGGAGAGGTGGGTGTTGAGGCCGAGGTGGTTGGCACTTGTGGACGAGGTGGCAAGGAGGTGGTTCAGGCGGATGGGTTCAAGGACGTGAGTGTGATTGTGGATGCTCGGCAGGAGGAGGGTAGGCACGATATTTTCTTTTGTTTTGTTTTTTGAAGAACTGCAGATGTGAAAGGGAATACAATGAAGACGTGAAGGCACAAATCATAATTAAGAGAAGAGGAGGAAGAAAGTGGTTTCACAAATGTGAAAAGACTTCTATAATATGCAAACGAAACGATATACGAACGGAAAAAAAAAGAAGATATATAATTATAGGGGATGGCAAGGGTCACTTCGATCACCGTGCGAAATAAAAGCGAGTGACCATTTGTTTTAAATGGTGGACAATGAAGCGTCACAACAACAAAAGTCGTAACGATGCGGTTATCCGTTTTCCGGTTTCTATCGCGTACCGGGTTCGAAAACATAAATGAACATACTGGTGAGATCGGCACGTAAGACGATCAAAACAGTATACAGGTATCAGTGGTATGATTTGAATTTCAAAATTTTGAATTTTTCTACTATGGAAAATGCAAGAAAAACACTGAAAAATAAGATCGACGGAGCCAAAGATGTCCGAATTTGGAAAAACGACAAACTGACATCTTGCTCAGAAGATGGTTTAGAATTTTTCTATGTAAAAATATTTTGGTTTTGAAAACGTTTTATTTTCAATGCTTTTTAACTGATTGAATTGAAGTGAATTTACGCGCGAAATAAACTTTCGTATTTTCGGACGAAAATTTACCAGTTGCTATGTTTAACTAGACTTATTTCAAATATTAAATTTTTATTTCAAAATTTTATCGTTTAAAATTTCACAAAATTTCAACTAATTACGTTATTAAAACAGTTGAAATTTACGGGTCGTTACACTCTCCCCCACTCAAAACTTTTCATCCCCGAAAAGGAACGAGGTAGGAGAATAGAAACAACCAGAAAGAAAACAGATTTTAATACAAAATAACAATTAATTTAAACCATATAAATTCAATTTAAATTGATTGATATTCAATAATTGATTTGATCCATTTGATTTCACTAAAATCAATCTCACTATTTCTAAATTCATTATCTTACTATCCAATTATCTTCAATTTACAATTTCTAAAAACCATATATTTGATTAGTCTTTTATTATAATCATATTTTCAGCAATTTTGAATTCTTCTTTATTCCAAATTATTGTTAAATTTTCTACTTAATATATCTACTCACATATATTTAACTCATATAAATTAATTTAAACCATAAAAGTTTCGATTTAAATTAATTTACATCTATTAATTTCTTTTAAATTCAAGGTATTTTCATATGTTGATCAAACTTCAATTTATTAATTCCTTCACAACAAATTTATTTCATTATTAACTGAGTTTTACTTATTATCCTATCTAACTCCATTAACATCTTTATAATCAAAATTTAGTGTATAACATTTATTATAAACACCCAAATTTTATTTATAAATTCAATTTATCTTATATATTATCTAATTACATATTCAACTTCTGAATGATTTAGGTAAGTTGTATTAGAATGCAGTTTGAATAAAATTTTTCCCAATTCAATTATTCAAATTTAAATATTTATTTCAAATTTTGGTTTTATTTGTAATTAAAATCATCCTTTAATCAAAATTTAAGAATTAGATTTCCGATTAACTTCATTAAACAATTTAGAGATTTATATAATATATTTATATCAAATCAAAATAAATTTTAAAATAAGATAACTATATATATGTAAATCAAAATGTACTGAAGAAATTTAAATCAAAATATTTTCAAAACAAAACCGTAGCAAAGCTACAGAATATTATCTTCACTTTGAAACTCGAAAATGAATGTCGATGATGCGGCCGCCATCACCGAAATTATTTTCCAGCGACAAAGAGAAGAGTACTAATTTCAACATTTTAAAATTCTTTGAAAACGATTTCTATTCGAAAATACTTTCAATAATATATACTTTAAAAATTTTAAAACCAAAGTTCGAAATCATCGGAAACTAAATTCTCACATTTCTAAATTAATTTCATTTCAAATTCCAAATCAATTTATAAACCATATTTATAAATTCATTTAGAACAATAAATGATAATCATATATTATCATTTCAAACAACCAATTTAATTAACCTCTAAATTTCAAAAAATTTACTTATATTTTACAATATAATCAAACAAATTTATTTCATTTTCCAAGTTTGAAAGTAATATTGTGTCAGTTTGCTCTGTTCAAGTGTTTTGGAAATCCTATCGATAGCGTTGATCAGACGAATCGATCGGAAACCCAAATCAACATCAACAACTCAAACAACACAATATATTTTAAACATTTTAAATGTTAATTTACAATTACACTTCCTCGCTCGACTATATAGGAATGAATTTTCAAAATAAGGATAGGGTTTCAAATTTGATGGACTCAAGTTAAAGAGAATTCTGATTTGAATACAAGTTCGAAAGAAAAGATAAGATGATTCAGTTAACAGAATCGGGTTGGATAAGCTTATTTAATTCACGGGCAATCTTAACCGGACCGTCCGTAACTTCAAGAATAAGATCGATGCTGAATTCCGAGGTAAATCAACACTCGATCTCTAGAGATGGGATTCAGGTATATCAGGGAATAGATAGCATTGTAAGCCGAGGATACAGAAATCTCCGGTAAATCGATGTCTATTATAAAGGAGTTTCACCCCTTTACAAATCATTCGAAGTTTGGCGAGACCGTCGATCTATTATAGATATCATTCAAAATGGAGTTATGGGGTGTTCCATGATTGAAAGAAGACGAATAGTGAAGGACATGAATGAATTTCGGAACCGAGGGGAACGTTCCAAAATTCAAAGGAATTGAGTCAAAAGGAAGAGATTGAAACTCGAGTGGGAGTGATTCAGTAAATACATTTACCCTATATGTTGAGTTTTGCCTAGAGCTACCAAAGCTCTGATACCAACTGTAACGACCCGATATTTTGGACCATTCGCGTCCATTATAAGTGTATAGGTAGACACTCATGCCGGAGTTGAATTGCTCAAAATACCGCGTTGTTAATTTAAATTTGGCAAAACTGAACATATACAGTAAATAGATATAATCACAGATCACAGACACAGAGTAATAAATGCAGCGGAAATAAAAGAGATAGTAGTTCATGAAGCTACTATATGAATATATAAAATACATCGGAGTTTACAACAGAAGAGTAATATGATACATCAGATACAAATCAGAATACATCACTGGAATCATCGAATACTGGAAGCAGAATAGATGGCTGGATCTTCAAGCAAAGCTCCAACTCTAATGGTGAGTCTCGAATACTGGATCACTCAGTCTGACCCGAGCGTAAAGCAAAAACACAAGACACTCGAGTCAGGATTAACATTCTTATATTAATAAATCCAACTCAAGTGAAATAGCAATTGAAATACAAGTAACTCAAAGGATGTTTGGAATAACCATCCTTTAAGGATCCGTTAAACTATCTACTAGGTAGTAATGTACGCTAAGTAGATAATGTCTATCACTAATATAAAAAGATATCAAAATAGGGTTAAGCAGGGCCCATACACCTCTTAACCTGTTTATTCCCAAAAGCATATACAAGACCGTAGTTTCCCCAAAACCGGAAGTCACCAGAGGGCAATCCATATACTAAAGGTACAAATCAAAATCGTAGTGGTCGCAAATAGGATAATCAGTATGACAAGGTACATGAGGCGATACCAACTAGGATACTAGTAGTTGCGTGATCCGGACTGATGTTGGGCATAGCAGCTACTACCCCAACACCGCGAAACAACACTCCCAAATCGAGGGGTGCACCCAAATCGAATCACAAAAGTAATAGATATGGTATCGAAGAAGTGTGTCCGCTAGAGATGGCGATCCTCAATGGCCCGGCGCGGCTCCTGTTTTAGTCATGTCAAGGGTCATCCAAAATTGTTCTCTTTCTTCAGTCAACGCGTTCATCAAACCATCCACTTCGTTCTGGATCAACACTCCGCGTATAATTATTAAAGTGGTTTCGGTTCAGATAGAGAGTATATCCATTACCGATCCCGGTCTCTTTAATAACTTTCGTAATTATTGCACCGATTGGTCGTTTATATATTTCAAAACCAAATCAATTTCAATTTCAAATAGAATTCGTAAATCAACATTTCATTTGTCTTTCGAAAACCAATTTCCATACTTTACATTTCAAACTTTCAAATTATCATTTCAAAATCTTATAATTCAAATTCAATTTCTATTTAAACAATCCAAATATTAACTCAAGTTCGAATATAAGTTTCGTTTCGAAAACATTTAAATTAATTTAATTTAACATTTAAATCAATTTAAATTCATTTATCAATTTCACTCAATATCGTTCAATTAATTTATCATTCAAAACAATTTCTATTAAATTTCCAAATCATTAAATCAATTTCTTAAATTCAACTTCATTAAATCAAAACTTACAAATTTAATTAAATTAAATTCATCAAATCAAATTCTTTACATTACAAGTCTTACATTAATTCCAAAATATCACATTTCATTTCTTGTTAAAGAAGTTCAATTTCACTTATTTACTTCTTAAATAAATTTCCAAAACTTAATTAATAAAGAAAGTCAATTTCAATTATTTACGAAGTAAATTCACTTGTTCAAAAGTTCAATTTTCTCTTATCAAAGAATTCAAATTTTTATTCAATTATCAAATGCTTCAATCTTATTCAATTATTAAATAATTCAAAACTTAATTATTAAATAAATTTCAAATTTAATAATTTCAAACTTAATTATAATTTCAAACTTAATTCAATCATTTCTCAAATTAAACAACCTTCTTTCATCAATTTCTTTATTAATATTTCATTTCAGATTATTAAATATTCACGTTTAAATTTCATTAAATTCAATTTCCAATTTCGTTTCAAAACCATATTATTTATTCAAATAAAATCTTCATTTTATTTTTAAATCAAATTATTGACCAATCGGGTTTTTATTTAATTTTCTATCCTAGGTCAGAGTTCAATTTGGGTATTTATCATTTCAACCCGATTCCAATTCAATCCAAAATCAAAACATACAAAGGGAACTTGCAGTGTGATAATTGGGATGGTGTCAAAGTAAATAAACAAGCGATAACGACAATCAATAACAATCCAATAATCAATTCAAATAATCCCGAAATAACCGTATTAATTCGCATTGTTATTTGTACGAATTAATATAATTATTTCTAGAATCTACACTATCATTTCATGTAGATTAAAGATTATTACATCACGGTTTTTCACTTGTCATCTATTACGATTACATACATCATCAGTTTAAACAACATACAATTCAATGGTTCAAGGTATAGTTAACATTATTCTACGTGTCAATTTATTTAACATTTAAAGGGGTCATACAAATGTCAGTTAATCAAATTTAACATTTAATTATCCTATATCAAGTTCAATTTCATACTGCTTATCATTTTAACATCAACAATTTAGCATCCAATATAAACATCAACAATCAATCAATTATCAGCCAAACTGTATTATCATCGCATAAATAATTAACAGATAATGGTGTCAGATGTCACAGGTGAACTGATACAGGTAATAGCATATATAATAGTGTAATTAACTAACAGTTGCATATTTCAATTGTCGTTTCAATTGAAATCAAATCTAATAAATAAAAGAACGTTAATCGTGAGTGAGTGCTCACCTTTCGAGGTTAGAGAATACAGAAGATGACACGGATACGCACACTGATACGGACACTGAAATTTGAATTTCGAATCGAAGCAAAGCACGATGGCTACGAGTTCGACGATCAAAGCTGATAAATAGAAATTGATAAAACAAATCAGAACTGAATCGGTGATGATAATTGGTGTAAGTGGACTTATGTGTAAGGATATATAATTATACATATATAAATCTCATGTTAATCGAAACATATATTAAATACAATATATATGTATTTATAATTTCAAAAACATTGTTTTAAATTTGTTTTAAACACACACAAATTTCATATTTTAGGTTGTCCAATTGAAAATATCTATATACTTTTCCTAAAACTCAAATTTAAACATATACCAATACGAACCCCAATTCTTGTATAAATAACTACATATATGGTATTACCTCCCATTCATTTCAAAATTTCCAGATCAGATCACATTAAACGTAACATAATATACTTTATAACATATATAACTAAATGTTCAAAACTTAACAACATATCACCATATAAGCGCATGTACAATCCCTATAAAATATACAAACCTTTCATGTCCAGATCTTTATATAATAAGTATATATACAATAGAATATGCGACAAAGAGATAATGTAACTTTTAGACAGGAGATACTTATTACATATTTCTTCTCTTTTGTTCGATTATCAATTTTAGCATGAATTCTAACTTAAGTAAACTCATATATATAATATATTACCCAATAACCTATGCAGACCAGACTTATGTGAAATGTATAGACTAAAACAACAGTCATGTGCAGAATACCCATATTAAGATAAGTGATGTAACCAACTGAATATGATATACATACTAATATATATAAAACGTTATATATATTATAATTAAAACTGTTTCAAACATATAATCATAAACTAACAGCATAAATATACTACTGTAACTTTGTAAACTAATGTTTAAATAGACATATAATTGAACTTATATTTGTATATTTTAACAACATATAACAGTCACACAAATCATATATATACAGACATATATAAGTCTTATAACATAACAAATGTAAACTAAAATATATAACAAACACCTAAACATATATATATATATATATATATATATTTCGAAATTCAGTAACATATATATTTATATTGGTAAGAATATGTATAATAGCAAAAACTGCTACACTCACGTGGCACGGCAATGAAGAGGAAATCAATGAAGTCACGGCCATTGATGATTCAGGGAGAAGGGAGCACGGTGGCCATGCAGACAAATGATGGTGAACGGCTTCGACTAGGGAGGAGTGGTTGTCACAGGCTGTTAACGTGCGGTGGCCGGAGTTTGTATGATGGCGTGGGTTTGCAAATCTAGGCGCGCGGCAGTGGAGGTGATGAAGTGCGATCGGGTAGATGGGTAGGCGATGGGTTGGAGTCGAGCTACGGTATAGGCAGTGGCCGATGGGTTTGAGAATACGGCAGTCTTGGGCGGAAAGAGAAGGCTGTGGGAAGACGAGAGAGAGGGGTGTGAAGGAGGAAAGGTGTGCGCGAGGAAGAATGGTCGAGGGGAGAGGCGGGTGTTGAGGCCGAGGTGGTTGGCACTTGTGGACGAGGTGGCAAGGAGGTGGTTCAGGCGGATGGGTTCAAGGACGTGAGTGTGATTGTGGATGCTCGGCAGGAGGAGGGTAGGCACGATATTTTCTTTTGTTTTGTTTTTTGAAGAACTGCAGATGTGAAAGGGAATACAATGAAGACGTGAAGGCACAAATCATAATTAAGAGAAGAGGAGGAAGAAAGTGGTTTCACAAATGTGAACAGACTTCTATAATATGCAAACGAAACGATATACGAACGGAAAAAAAAAGAAGATATATAAATATAGGGGATGGCAAGGGTCACTTCGATCACCGTGCGAAATAAAAGCGAGTGACCATTTGTTTTAAACGGTGGACAATGAAGCGTCACAACAACAAAAGTCGTAACGATGCGGTTATCCGTTTTCCGGTTTCTATCGCGTACCGGGTTCGAAAACAGAAATGAACATACTGGTGAGATCGGCACGTCAAGACGATCAAAACAGTATACAGGTATCAGTGGTATGATTTGAATTTCAAAAATTTGAATTTTTCTACTACGGAAAATGCAAGAAAAACACTGAAAAATAAGATCGACGGAGCCAAAGATGTCCGAATTTGGAAAAACGACAAACTGACATCTTGCTCAGAAGATGGTTTAGAATTTTTCTATGGAAAAATATTTTGGTTTTGAAAACGTTTTATTTTCAACGCTTTTTAACTGATTGAATTGAAGTGAATTTACGCGCGAAATAAACTTTCGTATTTTCGGACGAAAATTTACCAGTTGCTATGTTTAACTAGACGTATTTCAAATATTAAATTTTTATTTCAAAATTTTATCGTTTAAAATTTCACAAAATTTCAACTAATTACGTTATTAAAACAGTTGAAATTTACGGGTCGTTACATACTAATACACCAAACTGATAATGTAATGACCCAAGATTTTAGGAATTCATTCTGGAAAATATAAATAAATTTAAAATAATTTTTAAATTAATTTTGAAGGAGGAATTGATATAGCTTGATAGTGTATCAGTGTGTGTACATGTGTGCACAGGAAATGCACATGAATATAAGCTAAAAACCTGAACTCCAAGAATACATACATATTGATGTGTATGGAAATATATATATATATATATGTAGATTAAATTCTTAAAAGTAGTGTACATGAGTAAATATATATATATGAATGCTACTGGATATTTTTGAGTGTACATGTGCATGTGTGTGTCATTATAGAGTGATGTATGAATATATATGTGGGTATACTAATTATTTCAGTAAGACTTATATATATATATGTGTTAATAAAATACTAGAGTTTAAACTAGTGAAATAAAATATACAGACATATTTTAATATAAGCAGAAATAAAAAGAATGAAGATATAAAAAGAACTAATCCTCTTATAAATAAATAAAGGAAGTACATACCATTTACATGAAAGCTAAAAATAGGAAAATTAGGATAAAACGGGGAAGTGCTTGGTATAGGCAGAATTAGAAAAGAGTCTTTAATAAATAACAAAATCAAGTCACATTTTTAGCATGATTGTAGACAAAGGAAAAAGTATTTTTCTGAAAAGCAAAATTTCTGAAAGAAAAATGTAACCACTTTTCTCTTCACCCAAATTAAGCCGGGAAGGGTAAAACTTTGGGTTTAAAATGCAGATAACATTATTTTTCTGGTGGGCAAAAATGGACTTAGCCAATACCCAAAACCCTAAGAGAGAGACCCTGTATATATATACATGTATATGCAGCAGCCTCCTCTCCTCCTCAGAAAAGAATTTTGAAAAAAAAAAAAACAACACCACAGAAATCATAAGACAAGGGAAGGAAGAGAGCTTGAGGCTAAGGGCAGAAGCTCATCAATTAATTAAGGAAACAAAGAAGAGAGCTAGGTGAGAAAACTCACTCAAAAATCTAAGGCAGTAAGTCCTAATGTAGGCAGCCAGATAAAAGTATTTTTATTAAAAGAGTATTTTCATATATGAATGTTTATCTGTGAATTTAAACCTGAATATGTTTTGATTTTCTTTGGTTGATTGCTTGTTTTATTATAACAAAGTTTTATGTGTTGTTAGTATACATATCTGTTTTATACACTCAGATCTCTGATATGTTAATGTTTAGAGATATAAACAAATACCCAGAAAATAAAATGTTGAGAATAGGCAAGTAGTATTGGTTTTGTCTCAACCCAGAAAGATGTAAATAATGATGAGCTGCAATATACTCATGTATAAGTGCTGAGGCTTGAAATAAAAAAGGAATTAGGGGTGCAATAGGGTTGCCTATGTGCTGATGCTCCTGATTCAATAAAATGCATAGCAAACAAAATTTTGTGATTCAGTGAAACCTGGTCATCCTGAGTTTAACTCAAGCACAAATGTTTGCAAAAGAAAAACTCTTCCAGAAGCTATAAGCCAATGTTAGTTGCCTAAACTCCTTTTTAAAAAATACCAGGATGAATATATATATATATATATATATACAGAACCTTATTTTGTAATCACAAATGGTTGTTGCTTGTTTGCCTCTGTATGATTATGAATAACATGAGATGCCATGTTATGGATGTTTTAGCTAATAAAATGAATCACTGAATGGTTTTGTCATGAAAAATCAAAAGAGTTATTATTAACTTAAACCTGATTAGGAAATTGGGGTCAAGAACACTGCAGGAATGACTTGTGTGCTTGAGTAACACAAGTTGACACATGGCTTGTTTAAGTCCTGAGATCTTTGTGTAATGGAGTGAATTAGTTCATTACAGTGTGTCCATTGATTCATAAATATTGCAGGTGAGACCAAGGATAGATAAATATACCCAGGGAATAATACTTGAGATGATGAGGAAACTAGAGTTTTTCCCAGATTTGAAATATGAGAATTGAATAAATGATTTAACTCATATTGGTTATTTTCCTGTTTGGTATGAATGATTGGTTGACTATGATTGAATTGTATGCTTGAATGTATGTGCTATGTCTATACATGTAGTCTCTGGAAAGAAAATTAAAGTGTGCACCTGCACAATGACACAGAGCATGCACACAAGTATTTGCCTGATTCCAAAGGGCTGAACTTTCTGTATATGTATTTAACTTAACTTTAACCTGATTAACTAATTATTTTTGTGAGCTTTCTCATACCAAACATGTGTCTGACCCTAGTGTGCTAATGGCATCTGGGGTGTATCATTTAAAATGAGGCAGTTTCAAATGCTTTTTCAGGGATTGCAGCAACTAAATAGGAGTAGGAGCAAGGCTTTGAGAAGAAGATATAGCATGCTAAACTTAGTTAGATAAGAGCCTAAATGTTGAAATCTGCATGTATTGACAATTTAAATTGCTACTTGTATTAAGTGTTGAATATTGGATGGATATTTTGTTAGGCATTTTGTTAAGAGATTGATTTGTATCTGGAAACTATGAATTAAGTTAAATATCTGTTATGTTTAAAAAGAATTTTAATCAAATCTTGTAAGTAGATTTAGCAAGAACACCATGTTAAAATTGAATGATTACATTTTATAAATGTATTAGTCAATCTTGAGTCTTTGAAAAGGATTTAAGTTTTGGAAAATCAGGATAGTTGATTCTCAGAAAATTAAATGGTTTTATTTTCTACTATGGCATATGTATACAAAGAAAATAGACATAGGTTGAATGTTTTTATATGGCTGCAAGGTTTATTTAACTTGTTCCATACAAATGTTTCATGTCCTATTTTTAAATAAAGAAAGGATCTGTAGTAAGGTAGATGGAAGCCAGATTCAAATAGTTGCAGATATATATGCACATAAACATGTTTAAGTGCAAATTTTACCACACCTTTTCCTTTGTATTTGTGATAAGAATCTGAATTTCACTCAGATTCTAACCAAATGCATTCTTAATTCCAGACAGATTTTGTGAGAAGAAATTCAAACTTGGATAATGATAAACACTCTTATCATTTACCAAACCCAAGCAACAGACCCTTAATTTACATCAATCATGAAGCCTTCCAGGTTGTAGAAATGGGTTTCAAAAATAATCAAGCAAGAATTATTGTTTTGTATGATGGAATATAGGCAAAAATAAAGTATATATGTGCAGATATAGGTAGATAACAGGTCCCAAACTGTACAGAAGAAAAATGAAAAAAAAACAAAAATTGTGTTTGAACCAACCAGCATAGTACTCGAACTCGTGATCTCTTGTGTATAAGTTAGGCGCGTTTCCATTACGCCTAGATGTTGCTTGTGTTCACTTAGGATCCACTTTCTTTTATACTGAATTTGATACTATCCAGACTTTAACATGATCATCTATATTAAAAGCTTGTTTACTACTGATTATTACTTGATCACTTCTTAGTTAGGATAAACAGACTAATGTGTATGTTTCCAGTGGATTGTTTGGTCAAAAAAAAATTAGCAATCCAATATCCTCTTGTTTTCCAGAACTCTGATTCAAACAAGAGAGGCATATACATCCTCACATGTATGTGCTTATCTTTGTGAATGTACTGATATATTTATATTGGTTGATTATTGTGATCCTGGATATATTTGGTTTATTGGAGAAAGATATTGACCCCGAGAATTATAATTGAAATGGATGATATATCTATCTATATATATATATCCTCTTTACCTAAAAAAAAAAAATTCCTTATGGAATTAGAGTAGAAATAGGAGGGTCATTTCAGTTGGTATCAGAGCTATGTTATTTAACATAGTAGAAGTAAGGATCAAGTTCTTAGATAGAAATAAAATTTAAAGGAACTAAATATATATATGTAACAATGTGTTCAGTGTGGAAAAAAAAAACCACTGAAACAACCAAATTACCAATCAAACTAACCAGCTATGTAAATTATTATTAGCAAACTATGGTAGGGAGACCACCAAATCAGGGAGCAGGATCTTCCCATGCACCACCAATGGTCAATCTGCAAGACTTGGTGAGAGCATTTAGGGATGGGGCAGGACAAAGGCAAGAAAATCCCTATGAAGAACTCTCAAAATTGCTTAAGACATATACTCATTTAGGAGGCAAAAGCTTTGAAGGGACAGAGAGTATCATGGAAATTCAAACATGGTTGAGAACATTGGAAAGAATTTTCAATGACATGCAACTTGATGATCAAAGAAAGAGGCAAGTGGCTTCAAGACAGCTGAAAGGAGTAGCTTTAGGCTGGTGGGAAGTAATCATTGCAGGAAGGAATGAGAATGAAATCACTTGGAATCAATTCAAAGAGATGTTGGAGGCAAGGTTTGTACCAGCGTCAGCAAAGACTACCTTGCTAGAAGAATTTATTAGACTTAGACAAGGAACCATGACTGTCACAGAATATACTCAAAAGTTTGAGGGGCTTTCCACATATGGAGCAATGCTTGTGGCAGATGAGGCATCTAAAAATGATAGGTACATAAAAGGTCTGAACCCAGGACTTAGCAGAGCCATGTTACCCTATGCAGACAAGACTTTTGACCATGTGATAGACTTAGCTTTGAGATTAGAGCAGCATGACAAGGAAAGGGAGAAGTTCAGAAATTTTAAGAGCAATAATAACAAGAAAGGTAAGGGGAGATATCACCCTTATGATAAGAAGAAAGAAGAGGCTAGTAACAAAAGCACTGGAGATGTCAAAGCTAAGGAAGACAAGAAGAAAATTGTGTGCCATCAGTGTGGAAAGGAAGGGCATATCAAACCAAAATGTCCAGAATTGAAAGGAGGAGCTTTCAAATGCTATCTATGTGGGAAAGAGGGGCATATGAAGAGGAATTGTCCTGAGTATAAACAGCAAGGCAAATTGGCAAATTTGGAAGGAAAAAGGCAAAGCCACAGTGGAGAGTAACACTGTAAACCATAGCCAAGTGGAAGGTACATTACTTATTTGTACCATACCCATAACAGTAGTATATGATACTGGGGCAACTCACTCCTTAATTTCTTATGAATTGGTTAAAATGCTAAAACTGAATTGCATATTGGTTGAAACCCCATTGCATATACAAAGTCCATTGGGGAGTTCTAGTGTTTTAAATATGATTTGTGTGGATGTGGAGTTAAACATAGGAGGAAATATGTTTATTTCCAATTTATATGTTTTGAATTACCCAAATATAGGTGTTATATTGGGGGTAGACTGGTTAAGGCAATTTAAAGCCATAATTAATTTAGACTCATCCACCATATCATTGCAAAATTCTAGAGGCCAGAGAATCACAGTTTTATGTGAGGTAGCTAAGGAAGGAAAACTATATCATTTAGTTGACACAGAAAAAGATTTCAGTGAACTAACCATTGAAGAAATTCCCATAGTCAATGAATATTTGGATGTGTTTGGTGAGGTCAAGGGTATTCCACACCATAGACCAGTAGAATTCCAGATCAATCTAGTTCCAGGAGCAAGCCCAGTGATTAAAAAGCCAACTAGAATGGGGCCAAATGAACTAAAAGAATTAAAGAAACAGTTAGAAGAATTGGAAGAAAAGGGTTTTATAAGACCAAGTAATTCTTGCTGGGGAGCACCAGTGGTATTTGTTAAGAAGCAAGATGGCTCCTTAAGACTCTGCATAGATTATAGAGAATTAAACAAAGTAACTATTAAAAGTAAATACCCATTGCCAAGAATAGATGATCTTTTTGATCAATTAGCAGGGGCAAAAGTATTTTCTAGACTAGACTTAGCATCTGGTTTTCATCAAATGAAGGTGGAAGAATCAAGCATCAAGTACACTGCCTTTAACACTAGGTATGGGTTGTATGAATTTTTGGTTATGCCATTTGGCTTGACCAATGCACCATCTTATTTTGTAGATTTAATGAACAGAACCTTTAGAGATTGTTTAGACAAGTTTGTGCTTATTTTTATAGATGACATTTTGATTTATTCCAAGACAGTGGAAGAACATAAGCATCATTTGCACCTGGTTTTGTCTAGATTAAGGGAAAAAGATTTAAAGGCAAAATTTTCAAAATGTGTGTTTTGGAAGGAGGAAGTACATTTTCTTGGCCATGTTATATCTGCCAAAGGAATTTCTGTGAACCCCAATAAAGTAGTGGCTATTCAAGCATGGAAGAGGCCAAGCACTGTGAGTGAAGTAAGGTCATTTATGGGGATGGCAGGGTATTATAGAAGGTTTATAAAAGATTTTTCAAAAATTTCTACACCACTCACTAACCTAACCAGGAAGAACCAAGCTTTTGTTTGGACAGAAAAATGTGAAAAGTCTTTTGAACAGTTGAAGGAGGCATTGGTGAATGCTC